>CM069435.1:41144462-42394462 GCA_035610365.1 Aquatica leii | reverse complement strand
TCTTTTAAATAGATGTTTTACAATTACAGATAGAAACATACACAGCAAAATCATTCACAAAACAGTGAGTGTGAATTACTTGCCATAGCGACAACCCGGTCTATATGTATTCCCACAAACAAAAAAAGTTTGTAGCTCTTCGTCACAATGCGCTTCAGGATCAGCTTTAAGCAGTAGGTAAGTCAATGTATGGAATAAATCGATCATAACAGATCTCAAACTAGAAGTAGTTGAAATATACAGCTAATGAGTTTAGAAACACCAAGCATAGCATAATTAAATAGCAAATTTTGAATAAAAAGTAGAGATATTTTACGGCCGGTTCCACCAACACGACTTAAACTTAAGCAAAGCTTAAAAAATAAGATACCATTTTTAAAACCATAGCAACGATTGTTTTTAAGTATTGCTTAAGTTTAAGTCGTGTTGGCGGAACCGGCCGTTAGTGTATCAGATAATCTACTTTGGTTTTTTAAAAAACGTTTCATCAACACTGCCAAGTTCTCATGACCCTCTCGTTACTTAAAATTATATACAACCAATTTTTCACCAACAAAAGTCAAAATACTAGCAAAAAACCTTTTTTCATGTTTTATAACTATAGTTTCACAAGATCCAAGTCTTGCGATTTAGTAGAAGTGAAATTTAGCGTTTCTCTACAACGTGTCAAAGTTATTCAGAAACATATCTCTTAATTTTTGATAGAATAAAAATTAAATAATAAAAATATGATTTTATATGGTTGTATTCAGCTTTTCAGAAAGAAGCGACTGTTAATCGATGGAAAAGAACCAAGTCTCTTTTATTTGACCAGAAAAGTTACATTTTTAACCAAACTTTTGTTTTTAACAACCTTATTAAAAATAACTTTTCTCATATAGTTCCTTTATTACAATAGAAAAGAGCATGAAAAATAATTTAATTTCGTATTATCCCATTTGTTGGTTCACGTTCGAACAGTGTGACACCAATACTTAATTTTTATAAGTTCAATTACACTGAACAATTTACGTAATTGAAGGACACATGGAAAGTACATTTGGTGATTCAAGAAAAAACATTCACTTTTTATATTAAAATTATGCTAAGTTTTAAATGTTTTTACTGTTATTTAGCAAGTAGTCTTGTGGTGTGTCAACATTTTGTTATTCGTTTTACTTTATTCATTTTTTTTGACTTGCTCTGTGTGTCGTTTTATGCCATTCAAGACTTTTTATACATGGTTACATGTTAACTACATCCGTAGTTATAAATACCTATTTAAGTTGCAAATTAAATGTTTTTTTATACGTTTGTTTATAATTAATGTAAAGCATTTCTAAAAACATAAAACAATTTTATATTTAATGTACTGAAATCTATGAACTTTCGGACTTCGGCCGGTTTTTGTTTAATATTGGCATATTTTGCAAGGTTAGATTTCAAAACACAGCCTATACAAATTTTAAAAATCAAAACATCGAGTTATCAATTTTGTGATTACAAAAAAATTGTAGTAAAAGATATGGTGTTCCACTATGCATTGCGTCAATATG
The DNA here is from genome assembly GCA_035610365.1 of Aquatica leii. Lineage (NCBI taxonomy): Eukaryota > Metazoa > Arthropoda > Insecta > Coleoptera > Lampyridae > Aquatica > Aquatica leii. The sequence goes on along the minus strand of CM069435.1, from coordinate 42,392,927 downwards.
CTTGGTACGCAATTTTTACTGCAACGATTTAAAACAAATTATGTTTATTTTTCTGGTGAAATAATTACGGACGGTAATGCTGGCGCGTAATTTTTATGCCTTCAGGTAGTTTTTTTTTCTATTACTTCATTTTGGTAAAAACACTAATTTTGTGGTAGTTTCTAACTTCGGGCGTCGCAGCGAGGACAATTAAATAGAAAATTATTACCTGCAAAAATCAAAATTGACAGGAGAAGGTGTTTTACTCCAATTACTGTCGAAATTAGCTTAAGGCTAATATTATTATTGTCGTTTAAAAAACGTTATAATTTTTTTGGGTTGACTGCCTTCAAACTTGGGGTACATCTAAATGCGTTTCCGGTTTCCGTTTCAAGTCTTAAAATTTTGGTTCTCTAACAGATGAACGGTCATTCAACACAACCACAGTACAAAAATGTTTATTATATTAGACATTTATGACAGGATTTCTTTAATCTTATCACGAATGTTTTGTATAAAATGTTGTAAGGTTGTTAATCAGCAAACAAATTTTGACATAATTTAATCCGGAAATGCGTTCTTTAGAATCTGTGTGAATACAGATCACTTTGATAAAAATCATTATGATAAATTTGAAAAAAAGAAAACTTAAAATCGCAGTTTTTATTAGCATTTTGCAATCATATACTACCTACCATCATCCGAATTACATCAGCTTACTGTGTTTCTCTTTCTTTAGCACCATGACATGGTGTTGTTTTAAGTTTTAATTAGATGCTCTTTGAAATGTTTCATACGTCAATCGTATAAACGCTGATTTCTAATTACTAAGCGTTAAACTGTTAAACCGCAAAATGCAAATCAACCAAATTACGTAAATTCGTTAAAATTAAATTGCCATAATGTCCGAATCACAAAAAAGTCAAACTACAGCATGCATATGGCGACAAAATAGTAATATTTCTATTGTCAATAAAAACCTCTGCAATAATAATTTGCAAAACTAGTCTTCAAAAACCAACTTTAAATGAAACAGAAAAATAGAAATAATATAAGGATTAAAGAGAGTTGCCTTCCCTCGTCAATAGAACAATACAACGATTGAAAATTTACATAATTAAAGCTGTCTTGATACCTTGGAATTAATAAAAAAATAAGAAAAAATCACAAGAGGGTACATAGTTAAGGTAAAAACCCTACTATTACAAGGGAAAAACATTGAAAAAATCGAGCCTTAAGTTTTATGGTAAAAAAGTGTCTACAGTTGTAATTGAAAAAAAAGACACAAAGCTGTTCGCATCACGCTTTACATTAACAATTTCCCAGTCATTTTATTCTAAATTTTTATACTAAGAAATGTGAAACCGTAAGATAAAAACGTATTATTGCTAGTGAATAGAAAGACAATTGCTATTATCATTGTCAATTTGTAACTAAGTAGTATTAGTATTTTCCTTTTTATCTGATGACGAAAGGTAAGAGAATTCATCTGAAGATGTTAAGAAAGCTATAAATTCAGTCTTTGCCAGTCTTTCTGAAATGTATAAACGCATTTAGCCCGAGATTTAGCCTATATTTTTGCGTATTATTATAACAATTTTGAATCTTTTGACTATGTGTCACAGCAAAATTTGGAAAGTCATGATATGTAAAATATTTTATCAGAAGAATACTCTTCAAGGTAGTTTAGCTTGTTTCAGTAATATTAATCGTGAAAAAAATTGTAACCGCGGAAAAGTACTTCTAACGGAATGTAGAAATTAGACGAAACTGCATTATCAAAGCAGACCATCCCTCCAATGTAATTTTCTATAAAGTTGCAGCAAACAAAAAAAATTACCTATATTAAACGACATCTGAATGTAACAATGATTTCAATTATCAAGTTCTAACAAATAACGCCCTGAAAGCGACGCCAGCCAGGGCCGCGTCGTCCTATAGCGCAACACGGGCAGTGCCCACAAGAACTTCTGATCTATAATTTATAATTTTATTCCTGTATTGTACTTATCTAACAGTTTAAATGTGTATTATAAAAGATTTGCCGTTAATCATTGATTAGAGAAGATAATCTGTATTATGAATTCAATTGCAAAATTTTTGGTTAATTCTAAAACCGTACCCATTGTAAATTAATATTTTTTGTATATTTTCTATCCAAGCCCGTTCATAAAGACGATGTCGAGCGTCACCTAGGAGTACAATGCTGCCAAGGGCGCGGAAAGGACGGCTGGGCGCATAGGAGTGACTTACCCGAGAACGCCAGAAAAGATTGGCGTGGCCCTAGCACCAACAAAATCAATCTACACCAAAAATAAAAGTTGTATTACTTTTTTATTATCATTACACTAAATTTATTACCCGCACCGATAGACCAGTTTTGCGCTAAGATAGACTAACCATAACGTGAACTTATTAATTCTTTATTACTAAAGCCCAACATTTTTTTTAGAAATTCAACAGTTAATAAGTACAAGTGTAAAAAATTGCGATAAACAATAGCACATATTATGTTTAACATTAGTTTATTACCCTAGTCCAAATTACTGTTAATGTATTCAATTCGTATCACACTGCAATAATATTAATCTGCATTTATTACCGTGTCTTAAAAAGTTGAACTCGTCTGCTAACAGGTAAAAATGTTACAACAATGCAAAACGTTACACTTTTTGACAAGTATAAATTTATTACCCCCTCCCAAACCACTTTTAATGCGTTTAGATCAGGGATTTCCAACACGCGGCCCGCGGCTGGCCACAAGTTGGAAACCCCTGGTTTAGATGATTCAGTGATTTGTTTTTCAGCACAAGAATGGTTTGGTATGGGGTAGTAAAGTTATAATAGACAAAAAATTGTAATTTTTTTTACATTTTTAGTTATTTACAGTCAATTTGAACTGCATAGGACATGATAATAAATCCAAAAGGATATTGTTACGCTAGAAAGTAAATCATTTAAACATTTAAATGAATTAGCAGTAATTTCTGATGTATTAAATTTATATTGAACATAATACAGTTGCTAATTGTAATTTTTAAGCTTATACTTGTCAGTCAACTGTCAAATTTCTCTAAAATAATGAAAGGGGTTTTAGCAATAAAAATTAATAAATGATCACGTTAGCTACATCTTGATATCAAAGTTACGTTATGCCTGGTCCAACTTAGATCAGAGCCAACTTACAAAACAATTACTACATATTGGTAGAAGTAATAAATTTAGGGTAGTGGTAATAAGTTGGCAGTAAAAAAGTAAAATCTTTAACTGATGGTGTGGTTAATCAAATGCGAAAATCCCCAGCTTTATTAAAGCAAAGTAAAAATTCGATAGAACCTAATATACCAAGTAATCAAAAACTAAAAAATAATAAAAAGCCCTCTAAAATTAGGCACAAAATTAACTGATTAGCAAAAACCATAACAAAAAAATCCAGTATTTATGTTTCAATAATTCAATAGCACGTTACTGTAGCTTTAAAATAATGTAAAGAAGCTTCAAATTTAGAGTAACGTCATAAGCTTCAAGGTCAATGTTTTCCGCACGGATAGCAGGTAAAAATCAAAATTTATACCGTCAACCTGTTAATTTAGTGACGAATAGTGAGAATAAAAGTGTCTTTAAAATCAATGAAAATAATCGATTTGGTTATTGATTAAAACTTTATGTGGAAAGGAAATAATTTCCTATTAGGTAAGAGTCTGAAATTTCCACATATCATAGAGTGAGATGTTCTATACACATTAAAAAAAATCAAACAACACAGTTTAAAAAAACAGCAGATAGGAGTTGTTTAACCTAAAAATGTTACTTTTAGGGGCCAATAGAGACAATGGTCCAAAAATACAAAAAAGTAACTAGAACAATAGTCTACCAAAACTATGGTGAACAAACGACCTTAAGACAAAATTGACGTGATCATATTAGTCTACGAGCAAGTTTTTGGTATCCCAAAATGAACGCTATCAAGGCATAAAAAAGATCCAGTAAAAAACCAAAGAGGGCAGAGACCATCCTGACACCAGAAGAAGAACATTTGGTTCAGTTCTTGGATCTTCAATATGCCGAGGACTACTTTGACAGAAAAGACGTGAAAGTAAAAATATTACAAAAGAATAAGTCACTACTAGACTGACGCAGAGTTGTGCGAAAATATTAAGAGAGCCCGTGCAAGTATCTCGCACGAAACAGTCAATTTATATTTTGACAATTTGGAAACCGTTTTGGAAAATGTAAAGGCCAACTCCATAGTCAACTATGACAAAACTTGTTTCGTTGATGACCTTGGACAAAAAAGGGATAGTAAGACGAAAAACCCGACATCCTGAACGAATTATTAATTTGGCATAAATTTCCACCTCGGTCATGTTTGCAGGAGGTGGTGAGGGTATTTAACTACCACCACTTATTCTTTACAAAAGTGAGCACATCTATTAACTTGGATGTGAAATGAGCCGAAAAAACGCACGATGCGGCAAAAATTGGTTCAAAAGTATTGCCCTTCCATATTTCAAAAACAACTTGCTCTAAGAGTTTTAATTGGTGATATTCTGTGTAGTCATCTTTCATATAGTCATTCTACTTTGTAAAGAATAAACTTTGGTTTTTACCTCACTCATCTACTCCTATAAACTAGCCGTTGAACGTGGCGGTTTTTGCTCCTTTAACAAAAGCTCAGTGGCGTGTGCTGGCAGATTAGGAGAGCCCTATACCAAAGCACCATTTTCCGTCATTGTTAAAAAAACACTTGATAATTTGGAAACTATGAGTGAAATGATTAGAAAGGGATTTCTGAGTACAAGACTTATTCCACTTAATAAAACTCAAGTTTTAAAGCGATTACTAATATCAATAGATCAGGATCAGAATCCCAACGGTTGGACCGCTTCTGTGATCGATTTGCTAAATTATAGCAGAAATGCCTGCAAATAGTTACAAAAAAGAGAAAGGTTTCCATTGAACCAGGAAAGAAGATTTTGCTGAAGCTGGCCCATCCTCATCATAAAGGATCGATGAGCGTAATGTGGTGGATGATGCATCAGATTCTTTGTCATCTTCTTCTGATGACGAAGACGCTGACTTGGAATTGGAAATTTTAAAAAAAGATGCCTTTGTTGAGATTCAGTATAAAACAGATAAAGAAGGCGAATATTTTATTGGTCTCATCCAAGACGTAAATGACGAGTTCATCGCCGCTAAATTTTTTTGGCCCAACAGAAAAAGAGAATATTGTTTCATTTTTCCCGTGTTAGGGAAGTTAGTTACTTAAATCAATAAATACCTACCCACCTAGTTTTTCATTTGTAATTTTTTGTGTTTAGTAGTTTTCTCTAAAGTTTAAAAATGTTGTTACATGGGTGAAGCTTTTTGCTTCTTATTTGTTAAATAAAAGCTCATTTCACGTAGTTTTTGTTTTTATCCCATTTTTTGCTAGGTATTTTTCTTTAATCTTTCTTTGTCCCGATCGGCCCCATTTCAGGGATGTATCGCTCATTTCCATCAAAATAATTGAGCGTCCCGATTGAACCCATTTGTGGAACGAATCGAGACACCTACAATTTCTTTTAATCACCTGTCAAAGTGACTGATGTGATATGGTGGTTCAAAGTTCCAATAAAGACCCAACTAGTATTGGTTTGGATCCTCTATCTTATTTAGAAAAAACGCCATTTAGAAAAACATGTCAAAACTGCCCCAATTGACCCCGTTTTATGGTATCTCGAATCGTTTTAGGTTTTCATAAAATTAAGTTTTTTAAAATTGCTAACATTTTTGCTTAAAAAATACATTCCTTGTCATAACACGATAGACGGTATCACATAATTAAAAACGCCAACGCTTTGTATGATTCACTCATTGGCATTTTTTATCGAAAAAATTAAGAACTGCGTACATTGTTATTGCACCATATCAAAGACAAGAATAGCGACTTTGAAATAAACTCTCGTCTCTTAGTAATAAAATGTCATAGTAAATCACAGTTAAAAAACTTTCTTATTAATCTCCAAAAAAAATCTATTTATTATCTAATCTATGCATGCACAACAAAGTGTTTCATACAATGCACAGTAATTCATTATAATAATATATAAGAAAACTGTAGTTACACTTTCTTGACAAACAAGTGTTTGATAAGCGATTTAACGGAATTTGTAATGAATAAACATTAATAAATAATTGAATGAACACAAAAGCAAACATCTCATCATAAGAAAACGTGTACAAAGTGATTAATTTTACTTTTTTTCCATAAATTTAGATCTAATTTAACTGTTTTTAAACGAGTAGTTAAAACAGTTTTGTTAGAGAATCAATAATCTATTGGTTTGAATCATAGAACTCAAGGTATTTAAATTCTTAAGGGGATTCATAGTTATTGGTTAAATATAAATGATTAAAATTATTAGTCTACCAATAATATATGACATTTTTCAAAAAATACCTTTATGAATATGAGCTTTATAATTATTTGCTCGAAATATATCTAAAATAAATATAATTAAGGAATTAACACATTTATATATTACTGATAGACTAATAATTTTAAGAACCAATTTGTTTACGTGCAAAATATTTGTCTTAAAACATTTAATAAATCGCAATATGTAAACGTGTAGAAGATTTTATATGTACATTGTTGCATTTCAACCGATGTCTTGTAAGTGCTGGCGCTGGAGAAAATGAAAATCAATTAATCTAAATGTGGAAATTGGTACTAATGATAAGATTTCTTAACTGAGCGTTACGAACAATGTTTCAAAATTCGTTTATTTAAAAAATGCCTTTATCCATCTTTAGTTTGAGCTCAAATGTTCTTGACTTGATCTGTACACAGATTGAAAATCAGAGTTGCTAACTAAAAACGTTTTAAAGCACATGTACATGTATATATATACAGAGAAACATATAAGTGACCTTGATAACTAAAAGGTCGAACTCACAAAACTATTAAAAGCAATAACAAACGAAAAACAGTTAGATAATACTAGAATACCAGAAAAATTAATGCCAGGCGCTAAAAGATATGTCAAAACAAATAATTAAAACTAGTCATGGCGTATTACTTAGTACTAAACAAAAAAAATTATAAACACTTTCGCAATAACAGAGCCTGCTGCACGTTATCTTAATTGTAATCTTGACTTGGTTTTATTTTTTTATGGTACAGTAATGTCTCGTTCCCAGTTTGCCGTAGAATTACTACATAAATTCCTAAGATTCAAGTAATTGTGGTTATTAAGAAATTAAAATGATTTGAAGTGTATGTCAGCGATTGGCATACAGTTATCAACCATTTATTCCGCAACCAGGTGAAAATTAAACATAAAATTACTAAATTTTTTATGTACGCTGCTTAAAGCAATTAGCGGATAATGAATAATGTGCTTGTGTAATGTTGGTTAATTATTCACAATATAATTAAGTAGAGTATTTAGTATAAATTAATAAATGTATATTTTTATCGTTTATAGATGTTTATCAAGCTTTTGTATGTAGATATATTTTTTTGTGCATAAAACTGTATGCACTACACGGTATATATTGCAAATGAAAAACGATTAACAATTTAGGTAATTAAAAAAAACTGTTGAAGAACAAATAAACACAAAAAAAATATCTTTTCCCACTAGAGGTAGAGAAGAGAATCGGAAATTGACTCTTTTGAATCGATCATTTGTAAAAACGACTCCTAATAAAAATCGATTCTTCAATTTACTCGGTTCTTAGATTTGGGTGTAAAATGTGCTTTCTTTAATTTAACTTACGGTTGATAATCGCTTTTTATCATTACAACGTTTAGTTTTAGTTTAAAAAATGGTATTTACTAAAATTATCGAGTATTATTGTCAATTATAACCGTTGTTAAACATAGAAATCAACTATCGAGTTTGTCAGCTTTTTAAATTTAATTTAACAGCAAATCCCACACAAAAGGCGATAAATAGTATTAATTGTGTCAAGGAATTCAAAAACGGTTTGTTATTAAAAATTTGAAAAATCGGTTACAAACGATAACAAGTGATTTTCTTCACAGCTGTTTTGATAACAAATGAAAAAATAAAGTCTGTTTTGACCGGTTTTCACTTATCGGATTTTTTATAGAACGTAACCCTCTATTTCATATTGAACCCAAATGAGAATACATAGAAAAAGAAAACAATAATGGATCCCTATACGATATTAAAACTTTTTAACCATATTAGTTTTACGGGAATATGTATTTATGTATGTATTTCGTCTTGGCTACAGCGCAATAAATGACGCTACAGTGCAATTACAGTAGAGGTATTTCTTATGTCTTATGTCACTGTGATCTTGAATTGAAAATCTGAATTAATAAATTAAAAATCTGACAGGTCTAAGTAAATCTCAAAGTCGTTAGTTCATTTAAAAGACATACCCGTCAACAAAACATTTTAATAATTTATATTATGTTAAAAATATTTCGGTATGGTTTTCCTACTGTATGAATTTTGTCCCGGAACGTACCATTTTTGACATACAGAACAATTGTCAGTGTGACATATGTGGTTACATATTAAAAAGGCCACTTTCATTTTGTGCAGTAAAAAAGTCAAACGTAAGGTAAAAATGCATTTTCATTTAATGGTGCAATTTGATTTTTCGATTTTATTATTAGCAACTTTGGCCACCGGCACGTGTTCTTTTAACTTTGGGATACTACACTGAAAAATTCCTATGATGACACTACAATTAATGGAGTATTCAGAATTTTTCCGGATGCGTATTCTGTAGACATACTATTAATGCGGATATCGAAACTATCGTTTCAATTGCTACGATTACGAACAAATTAGAAGGCACACTTACCCAAATATCTATACTAACGTGTAGAAACTTGGCGCTCTTGGTTTTCTTAATTGATCGTATTAAACTGAAGGATTTATTTGTGATAATGCTATATGTATGTAATAATTTATTTTTCAACAAATTTTAGGGAATTTGTGTGGGATGTGTCATTATCTAATAGCGTATTCGAAGACATTAAATTGTGAATATCTTGTTTCTTATATAAAATTTCTTTGGTTCTACGTTGGCATTCGTCTACACGCACGTCTGTATCTACTTATTACGTTTGTTATCACAATTAAATATAAAACTTTTTTATGTAATATATTAAACAATGCGCTCTGTTTCGCTAAAGCGCAAGATATGCGACATTTGTGTTGTATTCACCAACGTGAATTCGTTTTTTTACTGTAAAGTAAGTCAACGAATTTGTTTATATACACTAAGTGTTACACAACCTAAAGAGCCTGCATCAACATTATTGTCTGTGATGTTCATCAACAAACTCTTAATTGATAGCATGTGCGTAGTTCTTCATCGTTTTTTAAGCTCTTTCCTTCTTCGTTGAAATAAATATATTTGTTATTATAATTGTATTTTGCAATTTGTTTACCTTCACTGATCGATAGATGTAAATAGATTTGTAGTTAATATTTTTTCAGTTTTGGAGCTCTTTTAATTATCTTATAATTAGCACACCGAGTACCCTCCACGACCCTCTCTCCAACGTGTCTTGAGTTGTTGCGTGCACTAAGTTACGATTAAACTAACGTAACAGTATATTAAATAATAATAATAATAAGTAGTAGTAATGAAGACTTGTAAATTTCAAATACGACAAAAGCAAAAATAAGTTAGAAAAAATGTACCGCCAAATGTTTGTAAGGCGGATAATAGCAACATTGTGACATAAACCGGTGACAGCGCAATAGCTCACGAGATCCTAAAGGACTTCTAATTTTATTGATGCTACGTTTATAAAATTATAACCTCATAAATTTCGTGTTTTATTCCAGTTACTAGTCCAGCTGGATAGTATAAATAGTTAATATTGATGTGCAAAATCTGTACGATTGGTACATGACTCCAGTTCCCAAATCGGAACATCATATATCATGTATCTAAAGTAAATTTTTTATTCGTTTGAATTTCCTTAGTGCCGGCATAAACGATATACCAACAGCTACGTTTTGTGCTAAACGTTGCCAAGCGAAGCAAATTCTTAATTAAAGTTCTGATTCTAAACTTCAAGAAGAAGCAACCTCTACTCAACCGCCCAATAATCACGATTATGACTTTTCGATGGTTTCTCTTATATCGGATTTTTGTGGTACAAAACCAGTTAGTAAAGTCAAGAAACATTTCTGAATAGAAAATCAAAGAAATAATATTATATGTCTAAATATAGTGAAACAATATAGTACAGATATGGTAGATATTCAAAACTAACTATTGAGATATTATATCAAAGTGAGAAGCATGAAAAAGTACCATAAAATATTCTACCATATGCTAGATGTTGTAGCAGTAAATATTTTGCTGCTTGACAGAAGGAAAAAAATGCAACTTGTAACGTAACGTTCAAAACTCTACTTGCTGAAGAAATGTGTAAGAGGCTATAACTTATAAGATAAGAAACTTAGAAAAAAAAGAATGTGTTTGAAACACTTAATTCAACTTACGAAGCCGGGCATAGACATGCCTTGACTGTAAAAAAAGAAAGATATAAGAAGAATTGCAATAAAAAATCTAGAGTAAAAGTGAGACATGTAACTATTTAAAAATTTCCATACCATATAAGTAGTTTCGTGGATTCATATGCTAATGTAAGTCTGACTGCACCTTGTATAAATAATGTCCCCAATTAGGAACGACATTTATTTTCATTATAAGTTTCAAAAAATAAGTTTAATTTTTAATCACAATATATTACTCTATAAAGTGTAAGTAAGATGTAATAATTTGTTTAAGTGTTTTTGAAATATTGAAAATGTTCATGCAGTAGAGGGTTAAATTATTGCTGGCTTATGGTTGTTAAAAATACAAACAAACAGATAGACATAATTGACATTTCGAAAAGAATTACCAAATAGGTTAAAAAAGGTTTATCAAAGAGTTTTTTGAGTTAGTTCACTCGTTCAGTCTCAGTTTTTCATTATCATTCCATGGGGTTTACCATACCTCAAAAACTGTGTCCACCCACCGGCAAAACTAAGTGAGGGGACCACAACAAGTGGTATATTACTCTCATTATAGCCGCTAAGCCAAGCTCCTCTTATCGCATCAATGAAATAGAAAAACAAAACACAAGACCACCAGTTCCAGGCTGTTTCACTAGTCCGGACCAAGACAGTGGACATGGCAACGGTGGAATGGGTAGTGCTAAAAACCCCCGGGTTACGGTAGGCTATCAGACAAAACTAACTACAGCAACATAAAATATTAGAATACTCTTATCCGAAAGTAAATTAATAGAATTAGAAGAAGCATCAAATCTAAAATGGGATATTGTAGGAATTAGCTAGGCAAGGAGAAAAGGTGAGCAGATCGAAACCTTGAAATCCGGAAAAATGTTATAATGAAAAGAAGAAGATATTAACATAAACGAAGTATGACTACTCATAAACCGTAGAATAGTTTCTTATATAGCCACAATTAACCCCTTGGCTACCGGCCGCATTTTGATTGGCGCCCGCTGTATACCGTTTTTCATAGCGCGTCTGCGTATGCTAGAGAAGCATTGCGGCGACTGCTTTATCCTGTATTTTAAATTCTAAATAAAAATCTACATGTAATTCAATTAATTTATTTTTGTATTTAGTAAAAAAAATTAATTATTATGGTGCTGGTCAAGATGTTTCTTTGAACACAACGGGACCTTACATTCGGAGCAAAAACTCACTGTGTACTTATTTTTATTTTTATATATGTTATAACATACCGAACATATTCTTCTTTTTTGCTCACCTTTAGGCAAACATATTAAATTATGAGTTTTGGTTGGTTCATCAGATTTCACTTTTCGTTTCCTCTTATTGTACGCATCGCGTTGTTTTTCATATCCAGGTTTATAGGACGCTAATAGGTCATCGCATAACAGTTTTGTAAAATCTGTTAGACTGACTGGGTTGTTTGATATACTATAAAAAACTTTGGCATTTAGCACCATTCTTTGTAAAATATGTATACCCAATTTCTTGAACCAGCAGTAATTTTTCCTCGCAGCGTTGTAAGGCTCTAGATCTTGGTCGATTGCATCTACTGCTCCCATGTTCATATTGTAGTGTTGAATGTGGTGAGGTTTCTTGTAAAACACTCTTTTTTGAGGATGGTGTCATATCTAGACTTATCCTCAAAGCCGGCTGTTAGTTTTGTAGTTAAAACGTAAACATCACGCTTGTCTTTGAATCTGACCAGCAACAAATCGTTTTTTCTAACAAAACAGGATTGCCCTCTTTCTAGCGGAATTTCTGCTAATTGCTTTGGAACTCCTCTATTTTGTTTGATAGTTCCCGTAACGTAGGTATTTTTTGTAAATAAAAATTCTGCTAGTCTAATGGATAAGTACCAATTGTCCAATATAACCTCTCTTCCGTCTTCAAGTAAATTTTGTATAAGATGCACAACCACCCTTTCAGACATTGATAAATTTTTGGTTCCTTGTATGTGCGTAACGTCATAAATGTCTTTTCCAATGTATAGTGCAAAATTATAGGTGTAACCTTTCAAGAGAGGATCACTTGGGGATACACAAAATAATTTCAAACCAAAACGTAAACGTCTCGTCTTGATGTATTGCTTGAATGTAACCGCCCTTTATACAGCATCAAACACTCGTCTAAAGCAAAGGTTTTACCTACATCAACGAATATTGTAGTATTTTCTCGTATGTAAGCAAAAAACATAGCTACTCTTGATAAAGGTTTAGATGTATCACAAATTCGTGGATCACTAAATCGCAGAAACTTTAGAATAACAAAAAATCTGAAAAAGGTTTCTGAAAAGGTAACTAAAAAAAATAAAATTCAAACTACCTGGCTCTGCTCATTATCTTAGCTGTAAATACTGGTGGTCCTTGTAATAAAAAGTCTGTTCGCCAGTAATCAGATATTTTTTGCAAATGCGATTGACCCATGAGGAAAATGAGAGCAATAAAAGTGTACATTTCGCTGACTGTCACATCCCTCCAATATAAACCATGAATTTTCATATTTAAATTTTTATTTTTTTCAAGGTACATCAGAGCTCTTTCGTTGGTTCATTTGCATAAATTACTCACTATATTTGGCGAGACGAATGCTTCAAAGCATTCCTTGGGAGTTTTTGGTTCATTTAAATTGAGCCCAGGATGAACATCGTATTGAAAATTCTTCTCATAAATAACTGTCTCCCTTTTGTCTTGAAAAGGATTACCCACAATTTTCCAATCGCCAAATTGAACAGGCGGAATATTATCATCTGACTCCGCGGCAGAATCATATTCAAAATCAGGATCAATATCACTTAGATCGCTATTTTCTAATTCCGATAAATCCATCTTTGTATTTCGTAACCAAATTTCAAATACGTAATACACTCCAACAATGGCAACGCTTTACTGAACAGGCTACGACGCGCAAAAGCAATAAATGTTAGAACCAGACTGGAAGGCGTTGCATTTCCCCTCCAGTTTTTGTTAAGCTATCATACCGGTACTTCCAACTTCATTGTAAAATGATGCATAAGTCTGCATCACTGTATATCGCTTAAAATACTTTGATGCAAACGGTTGCATCACGGAATATTACCCTTGACATAACATGATGCAACCGTTTGCATCACGGTAGTGAAGAGGTTAACTCAAAAAGTGATAGAGTGATATACATAAATATAAAGTTATCAAAGAGATATGAATTGAAAATCATTCAAATATACACCCCAACCGAAGACCACTCAGAAGAAGAAAAGACCATAATAGAAAATAAAACAAACTTAAAAAAAGAAAAATTACGAAGTACACATTGGAACGTACGGCCGAGGAAAAAGAAACAACAGAACACAAACACTTAAATTTTGCAGAAGCACGGCACCTATATATAATGAACTAAATCTTCCAGAAAAAGGAACATCGAAGATAGATATGGCAAAGCCCGGACGGCAAAACGAGGAATGAGATAGACTATATAATTTATAACAAAAAGCATATGGTAGGAGATGTACGGTGCTCAATAATTGTCGTATAGGTAATGATCACAGAATGGTATGGGCAAAAATAAATATACCCATAAAAAGGGAACGAAAAAGATTAATGAATCAAAAAACGTATTGAACTATAAACAATAAAGAACGAGAAAGCTCCTACGGGTTAAAACTAGAAAATAAACTACGAGCAGTAAGTCCAGAGGAAGAAGATACCGAAACACTAAATCAAAATATTAATGAAAGTATACTAGAAGCAGCTCAGAAGACACTAGCTAAAAGAGAAAACAGAGAACACAAAATAAGTGACAATACCAAAGAACTTATAAAGGAAAGAAGGAAATTTATGTCCAGTACATCTATAAATAACACCCTATTACAAGACCTAAATAAAAATATTAAGCAATATAGACGACAAGACATCAAAGAATACAATAAAAAGCTGGCTGAAAATATTATACAGACTAACAAGGGAATAAAATTGTTTAAAGCAAAGATAAGCCGAGAAAAAGAGTTAATCAAAAACGAAAACGAAAACATTATAACAAAAAGAATAAAAATGTTAAGTTGTATTCTACGAAAACCTATATTCAACAAAGATCAGCAAACAAAACGTTGCGCGAATGGACGAAAGAGTCAAACACACCAGGCATTACATCGAGGACCAGAGGTAAGTTGCTATGAAATCAAGAACAGTTTAAAACAAATAAAAAATGGCAAAGCTCCTGGAACTGCTTAAAAACGGTGGATCGTAAATAATAAAACATCTAAGAATATTATTTAACAAATGCTTAGAGACTAGAACTATGCCACACCGTTAGAAGAAATCGGTGACTATACATAAGAAAGGGGACATTTCAGACCTAAAAAATTATAGACCTATAATCCTTTTATTACACATATACCAGCTACTGACGAAAGTTATAAATAACAACCCGACTAGACAAATTCCAACCCGTAGAGCCGGCAGGATTCAGCACGTTAGATCATACTCACACAGTTAAACAATTAATACAAAAGGTAAAGGAATACAACCTACCTCTATACTTGACCTTCGTGGATTATGAGAAGACGTTCGATAGCGAGGAAACATGGGCTATAATCGACGCGACGCTCTCCAACGTAGCAGAATCGACTATTGGTATATATTTAGTTACTGAAGGCAATATACAGAAATGCAACTATGATCATTAGAAAATTTGATAACACTAAATCTATTAGCATCGAGTGCGCAATAAGACAGAGAGACACATTGTCCCCAACATTATTTACAAATGTACTAGAAGATGCTTTCAAACTGTTGGATTCGAATGAGAAAGAAATTAACATAAACGGTGAACGCCTCTCTCATCTTTGGTTTGCGAATGATGTTGTCATAATAGCACATACTCCTGAAAAACTAACAGAAATTCTAAACCAGCTGAATGAGATCACAAAAACGATTGGATATAAATATTGAAAAAACAAAAAGTATGACCAACTATAACATACTTATCAATCCTATATACATAAAAGAAAAAATACTACAAGAAGTGAAAGAATACATATATCTAGGCTAATATGTCAGTCTCGACAAACAAGGACAACCAAAAAAAATAGACAGACGAATACGATTGGGATGGACAGGATACGAAAAACTGGCAAACAGTATTTTTAAAAGTAGCATCCCACAATACTTAAAGACGAGAGTTTATGACAAAGGTATCCTTCCAATTTTAACGTACGAAGCGGAAACCTGGACATTTACTAAGGAAGTAGTGCATAAATTGGAAGTTGCACAGCGAGCCATGGAAAGATCCATGTTAGGGGTCACACGAAAAGACAGATTGACAAAGATATATATTAGACAACAAACTAAAGTACAAGACATCACAACTCGAATCTGTAAATTTAATTAGTTGGGCAGGACGTCAGGATGAAAGGTGTAGTAGAAAATTGACGGAGTGGCGATCTAGAACAGGAAAAAAAAGCGTAGGGCGCTCAAAGGCAATATGGTCGTTCGAAATCGTGAGAATGACCGGAAAATCATAGATGAGAGAAGCAATAATTAGACAAAGTTGGAAGCGCAAAGAGGAAGCTTATGTCCAAAATTGGAAAATGTATAGAATATAACAGCTGGGATTCAGTTAAGTCAAGTTGTGAGTTAGTAAGATTGGAAACAAGTTTCAACATTAGTATTGAAATTAAAAAAAAACTAATTACATATATTCTCCGTCCTGGTTTCTCACGCTTGGCGTATTTAAAATCCGTCATAGATGAAAAACAATTTAAAAAAAAACTATAGTATCATGGATGATGTTCATCAACTTATCTAAAAATATAAATCTTAATAGCGACACCAAAAATTTAAGAAGTATTTAGAGTAAAACCTGCCAATGCGGAGCCTCTTTAAAACAGAAACCTGCACATAACGGAGTCTCGAGTATACCTATCTGTATGTATACTTTATCCTATTAAAAGACAAATCTCCAAACTACAAAAACTACAATTACCGATTTTTGTATCGGCCATAAGTTATTATCTATGTAAGTAAATGAAATACTAAAAATGGACATAGCAAAAACTTGTCTTGAACGAAAAATTTACCTAGTCTCGGTGGTTTACATATTAGCAAATTCGGCTATACTTAATTTTGAAAATAGTAAGATACCCTAAGCATACATTTTTCATAATCTTGCGATTTTGTTTTCGTTGTGTCGTCTTAATATTATGTATTTATAATTTTTTATTAAATTTGAAAAGACGCAAATTTTCTAAAAATAATGAATGCAGAATTTAAATGTTGAAAGTTTGTCCATTTTGTTCCTTATTTATTACTAAATTCAATAATTAAATGCTTTATGATAATTTAATTTATTCAAACAA
This sequence comes from Aquatica leii, assembly GCA_035610365.1. NCBI lineage: Eukaryota > Metazoa > Arthropoda > Insecta > Coleoptera > Lampyridae > Aquatica > Aquatica leii. The sequence continues at coordinate 42,376,094 of CM069435.1, read as the reverse complement.
CACACTTATTGTATTTTTAAATTCTTAATTAACCGATTTTATCTAGGACCATTTTGCTCAAATTTTTCTTCTGCATATGCAATAATTTTCATCTGTAATTACTAATTGTTATTTTAATTGTGTTTTAATACTGAATAATTCAGTAACCTGAAGAAAAACATTAAACGTTGTCTAATTAAAGGAGTAAAATAATAAATTATTTGTACTACAGAAGAAGAAGAGTTGTTTTTTGCTTTGTAACAAAGAGTGTTTTTAAGGTAATTAAGCTAGTTTATGGTTGATAAAAAAAGGATACAAATTGATAAAAACACAATTAGCGGCTCGAATAAAATCATACAATGGAATTAGAGACAGATTCTTCTTTACTATTTTTAAACGTTTTAGTTACTCAAAATGGAGCTGATTCACTAACACTGAGTTTTGTCACAAACCTACTTCTCTCACTGTTACGATTCTCAAAAATTATCGATAGTTAATTCTTCAGGTCAGGTAATCTTAAATGTTTTAGTGGCAAATAACTTTAACAGTGAATCTATTTTACGAACTATTACAAAATTTAGTTCTTTCAAACCAAACGTAAGAATTCTTATAAAAAAACACCAAAGATGTAATAATCTCCAACCTTCAGCGATCGCGAAACATACAAGAAAGAAATCGTCAAATTTTGTTTGAAAATACTAAGATTTTAGTTAATGATTCTCAATCTTATCTTAAAAAATTGAAGAATTCTTTGAAATATTTATGAATCATTTTAATCCTAATCGAGAACCCAATTTTATCAGGTAGAAGCAAGTCTAAAAACGAACGCTCATAACGGAATCAATCATTTTGTTCCAAACTCTGAAGATGTCCATTGTTATGTGAAACGAAAGATCAGCTTGCAGATAGTTTTACACACAAAATTTGTCCAGAATAGAAGATTATGCTAAAAATATCTCAAATGGTTTTTGATTTTTATCTTTCATCGTTCTCAGACTGTCGGATAAGATGTATACTACATGTATATAATCCATGAACTATATAAATTATTGCATCATTGCTCATTTTTTACTTAACTGAATATTATTTTTACTTTACTTTTCTGTTCTTAAACTTTAGATTTCTGAAATTAAGACAATTTTTGTAAGAAAATTATCTTCAAGAATAGCAATTTTTTTATTGCTGTTTAAAAATCGACGATTGTCAAGCAATCCCGGTCGAAGATATTTTGCCATACTCAGTGTAAAACATTTTAAACCGATTTTTCTCGGCACACTTTATAACGTGACTGCTTTTGGTTAACATAGAGTGGGTCACTGATTAGATAAACAGAAAGGAAGAAAGATGCAAAACATCGTAGCCGGAACAAACAAATATAATTTCGAAAAAAGCTAGGAAAAAAGCTATGTGTTAGAACTAAATTTTATGTTTTTTAAAAGGAGTATCAAAAAAACTATTTTTTTGGCAACGTCTCTGGAGCAAATTGAAGCAGGCCCACGAAACGTCGCCATTAAAAAAACTAAGATTATTTTTTTTCTCATATTCCTCCGAAAAGAAGATAAAATTCGTTACAAAGCAGAATTTAATCTTCTGATAACATCGACATTGCCGAAAAATTCCCAAAAATACGGTAACAAGAACAACCAAGCAATGAAAAGCATCTCGACGCGACCGTTATTTCTTTTTAACGAACTCAGTATTTGATTTTATGACTCACGCTTAAAAATCATGTTTTGAATCCAATAGTTGCAAAAACTTGAAATCTGTGTGCACGTTAAAGCGTGTTTATTTTTGCACAATAACTGCTTTTAAATTAACTTAAAGTTTATTACAAGGAGGCTAAAATATAATCGCTTACAATTGATTTTGTAATCTATAATGTCATATCAATTTAAGCAATGAACTCTGTTCTTTACAATTACGTTAGAAGTTAAATATAAAGAAGCTCTCATTAATTTAGCTTTTAGCCTCCTTAATTTACTTTAATTATCGATAACCTTTCTTTGGGCGTGAATTAAACATTGTGATGTAAATCGAAATCGTAAATATAATTAAAAGATACTCACCGGTTGGCCTTCGGATTGCGGCTGCTGTGTGACATCCTTCTTATTCCACTTTTCACGCATCACTATAATTTAAGGTAGATCTTCGTTGTTATCATTTAATGTAATAACGAGAGTGCTGTTTAAAACAACATTGTAAGTTTACAGTGAATTAAGCACGAATGTATGTTACTCGCATTAACACAAGCGTTCACTTTCACGGTTATGACTTGTTTGAAACGTTTACCGGAGTATTAGAAGTTGCGACGACGAGGTGTTTGCTACCTCACGGCGATGCTAACCAACTGATAAAGTCGACTATGTGACGGAGAGTCAATGCCAGCGAAGTTTTTGCTTTTATCTTCAACATATGCGCACACGTTCATTATTTTTTTTCTTATCATAGCGCTGTAAAGATAATCGCTTTTATTTTCACCTGCGCATCTCATTTTCTCATTGTCAGTTACAAAATCCTTCAGATTCGTTGCCTTGGACTCTCGCTAAACATGTGAAGATTTTACAATTGTTTTGTTTTTACCCATATCACAATACAATGAATTCATAACAGTTGCTAATGGTACATTGTTAATATACCAAAGACAATAACAACGATAGTGTTATTTGCAATTGTGAGAAACAAATCGGAACGTTTCATACCTGAAGAAATCGGCCGTAATAATGTTTACAACGGCGATTAAACTAATTCGATCGTAAACAAATCATTAACTTGATGACAAATAAAAATTTGTCTTATAATACGAGGTCTATTAAAAAATAAGCAACACTACGTGGAGTGTATCGGCCTTCTACAAATAATAAATGTCATCAGAAACGTGGTTGGTCGTTGTGATAAGTAACGTTTTTCAGTTTTTTTCCTATAGAATATCATCAACAAATTTATGATTTTTCTCCTTTCTCGAAAGTTACTGTATCTCCAGAAAAAAACGTAACTGATTCTTTGTTTTAAGAATTTGTTTTTGAAATCGATTAGGTCTCAAACTTATAGTTTTTATTAAAAATTAGTCAGTGGAAAGAAAATATTTAAAATATGCGTATTTAAATGAAGCAAAGGATGACAGAAATGCAAGAAATAAACGTTACATATTTTCTTTTTATAGGAGATGCCGTGCCGTGGTTCTGAATTTAGTTTCTTCTTTCTGTTTTTTCTTGTATGTGTTTATGCTTTAGTTCGTTGATTCGTGTCCGTTATGATTCTATTATCCGTTGTGAGCTGTTTAAGCTTTTTGTCCGCTGTGTTAATTTCGAGGTGCTGTTTAATAATTTTATATTCGCCTTCTTGGTTAAAACTGTTATGAGTTAGAATGCTTCATTCCTGTTAGCTTATTTGATTTTGTTTATATTCGAATTAGGGTTAATACACATAGAATGTAACTGGTCTTTGATCCATCCTAAATATGTCTGTAGGCAGGCCCGTGCCTAGCACTTTTGGCGCTCTTGTGCAAATTTAAAATAACGCCCCAAATTTGTATTACGTTCATATGTGAGTACAGACACAGGTTAAGTTAGGTATTATTATCCACTATCGAAAAATAATTTCAAAAAGTATTTTTATAAATTTATTTTCATTTTTATATTTTACAAGTACAAGCCATAAGCCATACAATTATTTTTTCATTGAGGTACATAACATAATTATAAACTTATAGAAAACAGAAATATATTCTAACAGTATTGCAACTCAAAATTTTTGTAATTTAGCTTCAAATGTAATATATGATACAAAAGCACAAGAAATAAAAAAAATATTTAAAACATTAAAAATACTCGTTTATATATCACAGGACGAAACTGATCGACAAATAAAAATAAAACAATATATTATTATTATTTTAATAATGCAACATGTCACCTTTTAAATGTTAAAATCCGTGGGTATTATTGTTACGTAAAAAGAAATGTGTAGCTTACTCACAATATATTTCAGTGACCTGATCGTTCTGTGGTAGCAACAGAAACAGGCATTGTTAATAAAATACGATGTATTATGCTCATATTAGGAAAAGTATCCACTAAGTTGTTAATTGTTATACAATTTAAAGTTTCTCCTGGAGACGTAATAACTTTTTCATCAAAATTTTGTAAATATTGCAATTCTTTAAAGAGTTCCACGGCAGTTATGTCTCGTTCATTGCGACTTTTGTCGTTTAATAAATTTTCAACTTTTTGACATAATTCTATTCGTTCGTTTTTAGAATAATATTTAAATTTATCAATATTCCATAAGAACGCAAACTTCCAATTACTTTCTTCTTACTCTAAGGCAAGAAGAAAGTAATTGGAATCTCTCATCTACTGATGTTATGATTACATCTAGGGCATTAAAAAAACAATCAACTTTGAACTTTAAAGTTTCGTCGTGGATCGGTTCATCGTCACATTCATATTCAAAATGTTTTTTTTTTAATTTTTCGCGGTCTTAGACCTCTTTACTTTTTGAATTTAAGTTATATGTCTAAGCTAGATGCTATTTCTTTAGCATCAACCAATAGATCATTAAAACCTTTATCGGAGCGATAAGCTTTCAAAAAATTATTCAAATTATTTAAATGATTACAACACTGAGCACCATCAAAGTTCGGTTTTTGAATAATTTTACTAACAATGTTAACTTTACTTAAAATATTATACCACAATATAAGAATGCAAATGAACTCAAAATTTTGCAATTTTTTGGCCAACGATGCAGCCAAATTTGTTACGTTATTTTCTTTTTTCCTTCGCTTATTTCAAACAGAGCATCATAAACCTCACCAAGTTAATACTTTAAAGGAGTTATTGCATCTATTCTACTAGACCATCGAGTATCCGATAAAGGTTTTAAAGTTAAATTTGTTACATTAGATAAATTAGATTTCGGAATTAGCCAGCGTTTAGTAGAAGCTGAAAAAAATACAAACAGTTCTTAAACTAAAGAAAAAAGATTATGCTCAAAGTATTCGATTTTGCGGCATCATTGACAACTAAACTTAGGGTATGATTGCAACAAGGAACAAAGAAAGCTCGCGGATTGAAATCCAAAAATTTTTTTTGTAGACCGTTATGCCTACCACGCATATTTGCCCCATTGTCGTAACTCTTATCCCGCAAATCGTTAATATTTAAGCCTTCTTTCTCTAACGCCGACAAAAGAAATTTTGTCAAGCCTTTACCCGACACATCATCTATAAGACAAAATAATACAAAATGTTCTTCTATACCTACTAATTGTAGTGATCTTTAAATGAACAAATCTTATACAAACTGAAATTTCTTCTTAGTGACTAGAGTCAGGAGTGCAGTCTAATAATATGGAATAATATTTTGCCTTTTTCGTTAGTTCTAAAATTTTGGATTTGATATTTTCACCGATCAAGTTGATTACTTCATTTTGTATTTTATCCCCGAGATAGTTTTTGTGAATTTTTATTTGAGAGCGTTTTGTATGTTCTGACGTAATCGGGTCGAATTTTGAAATCATTTCTATGCATTTTAAAAAGTTACCATTGTTTTTCTCAAATAACTTATGAGTACTTCCACGAAAAGCTAAATTTTGATGACCTAAGAACTGAATCACGTAGAAAATTCTTACAACAGCTTGCCAGTATTTAGTTTCCCGTTTATTAAATTTTCGATATGTAACTTGCTCTTTTCATGAATGTTTAAATGTTCACTTAAATGCTGCCAGTCATTGTAATCAGATTCATCACTAAGGCGAACAGATTTCAAATAGCGGACATTAAAAATGTTGCAACAGAAGCAGTAAATTGAATTTTTTGTTTCGGAATACAACAACCAAAAACGCTCAATTTCTTCTTTCTTTGGTAAATGTCTGCTGCCGATACTTGTTTTAAGTACAGGTTCAGAATATTGGGATTCAGCTGTATTATTGTTGATATTAATATTTGGCAAAGTAGAATTGGGTTTTAATTAGTGATGGGATCATTCGAATGAAAAATAACCGATCATCCGGTTTTCAAAATAATCGTTGTAATTCGGTTATTACATCAGAGTATTCGAATAGAAAATAATCGAAAACTATACGCCTGCGCCAGCAACTGAGTATGCATATACGTATTTCAATCAAATTATAAAAACCGACAGTATTCAGTATGTAGTATCCAGTTATCCATAATCGATATATGTACTATTAGTATAGTGTGTATTTTAATGATTGTCCGGTGTTTGAATTTGCCGATTGTAAAACGCCAAATTGAGAAATGAACTGTCAACGCACCAACAAATTGTTTGATTATAGCTACTCTAGCTACTAGAATGACTTCGCGGCAAATTCAAATACCGCACAATCATTAAAATACGCACTGCATAATCAAAAAGTATAATATTAGCTATAATAAAACAGAACATGTGCGATTGTAACCAGACGGCAGTTGTTTACTTTTATGTAATTTAAAAAAAATTATTAGGAAGTTAAAATTTTTATAAGATTGGATTTTCAATTAAATAACTATCAGAAGAGTATGACGTGACGAATGTAAATATAAGATTGAGTACTGTTAAACAATTCAAATGATGATAATTCAAATAATCATTCGGTTTTTGAAATCACTCAAGTACTGAGTATTCGGTTATTGAAATAAATCGGTTATGCCCAACACTAGTTTTAATAAAAAAATTCGTAATTTTGACATGATTTTCCAGTTCTTCCTCTCTTTTTCATTTATTCAGCAAATTTTGGTATTCAGACAATTTCTTCTTTTTTTTGACATCCTGTATACTGTAAGAAAATTAATACGTAAGTAAACAAATTGACAAATTATTCATGAAGAATGGAAATGTTTCGACGTCTCAAACGCGAAGGTATTTTCTCAACATTACTTAATTCAAGTTATTTCAAAATTTAGAAATTTTTATAAATAGTAACATTAGTGCTTATCAATTATTCTGTTTGAATTTACTTCAATTAACAATGATGTTTATATAATCAAACATGATTTTAAAGATAAAAGTTTTTTGTTTTTAATGTTTTTAATAAATCTAAAATAAAAAATCAATTTTAGATAAAATCTTAATTCACAACACAAAACACATCACTATAAAGTCTGTAAAACTACAAAAAACTAAAGTTTCAAAAGCAGATATCTTTTACCCCATGCACTTTTTCACTTCGCCAAGTTAATTATAGATCGGAATCAGACAACAAATGAAAATGAGTTTCGTACATTGCAAGCTCAGACAGGAAAAAAACGCTTGTTCGCTCGTTGGCTCGTTGCAAGCCAAATTTTAAGCTCAAACAAATCAGATTTGTTTGAGTTCACACAATTCAACAGGACTCATGTTACGTATTACGTATTCGATCGAATAAATGCTATTATTGCGTACTCTCATTTGGGAGATATATTATTTTCGAGAAGTTTAGAGTAAAAATAAACAAATAAAAACATTGTAACAGCTAGCAATTCCTTACTAGTTTTTTTATCATTATAAATTTTGTTTTGACAATGTTGTTTGTTGCTTCGGCGCCGTCGTGCACCACATGACTTTGCCCTTATGTACGGCACGGGACCGTAACGAATATCTCATCAGAACCGTCGTTGGTCGTTGTGATAAGTAACGTTTTTCAGTTTTTTTCCTATGGAATATCTTAAAAAAAATTATGGTTTTTCTCATTTTTCGGAAGCTACTGTATTTCGAGATTGTTTTAAGAAACTTATTATAGTTTTTATTAAAAATCAGTTAGTGGAAAAAAATATTTAAAATAGGCACATTTAAATGAAGAAAAGTTTGACAGAAATGCAAAAAATAAACGTAACATCTTTTCTTTTTGCAGGTGTTGCCGTGGTTCTAAATTTAGTGTTTTCTTTTTGTTTTTTCTTGTATTTATTTATGCTTTAGTTCGTTGATTCGTATCCGTTATGGTTCTATTATCCATTGTGAGCGATTTAATCTTTTTTTTCGCTTTTATTTTTGAGGTGCTGTTTATTTTATATTTGCCTTCTCGGTTAAAATCCTTAGGGTTATTACTGTTGGCTTATTTGTTTTTGTTTACGTTAGCATTTGGGTTAATACACGTACCTAGTATGTAACTGGTCTTTGATCCATCCTAAATCTGTTTGTATGTAATGTCAGCGTTCTAAAGCAGGTTTCTGGTTATGTATGATCCGTTGCGTCAATTTTCGAGACAGACAAAGATAAACAGGTTTCTTTTTAAATAGAATAAGCGAGTCGGCAGAGGTTCTAAATAAATTATTGAAATACTAACTTTTCCGGGTTCGAAACGCGTTATTGTTGAAACCAAAGTTGCCAACGTTTTGCTCTCTTTTGTAAAGGGCTTCATCCGGGAGTGAGTCGAAGAAATCGAAAAACTCAAACAAGCAACCGAAATCTAACTAACAACCTCTAGAGAGTTAGGTAATCAACCTGTGCACCAAGCCAGATTATAAACTCTAAAAAGGTATGAAAGAAAACGAAGGAGTAATGACCGGCTCGCTTATTCTATCTAAAAAGGAACCCTGTCTATCTTTGTATGTACTGTTGAACAACTTTGACGCAGTTTGTCATGTAAGGTAAGATAATTGTTTAAATTGTATTCAGGGTGCTCGTTTTTCGACATCAAGTAACAGTATCTAAGTTATTATAAGATATACAACATTGGTTAAACTAGACAAAAGTTGCGCATTTCAAGGCTGATCAAAAATCTGATCTGTCATTTATTGTTTTTTTTAATTATGACAAAAAAATTGAACAACCTGATTTTCGTTTTAGTTTTTTTAGCGTAAATCGGCAAAGCTTGACGTTTTTAACTGAAACATATTCAAGGTACTTTCTTGTAAACAATCTAAATTTTTTCAAATTTTAGATGCAAGAGTTACAACGCTTAACTTTGTTTTTTTTACAACATTTTTAAAAAATCATTCTTGTGCACGGTGCCTTGGAAGTAACGAAGCAACATTACCTATAACAATTTTATTTAAAAAAGTTTTGACAGTTCAGTCACATTTCAATAATCGACGCAAATAATTTTTTATCTTTATCAATAAAATGCCGTTTTTCAGTGAAAAAAAAATGTACTGTAAATTTATTACGCTTGACATCGAAATGTGCAAATTACTTCTGAAACATACCTGCAGCGGTATCTAGAAAAGGAACTCACAAATACTTTTGATCGCGTTATAGAAATTTAGGCAAATATAGTTCGTTTTGTAAACCTAGACAAAGATATGGAGGTAGAAAAAACGAGAATGAAGTTAAAATTTTAGAAGCGGTATCTAAAAGGGTCTATTTCAATAAATACAACATAAAATGGAGCGCCCCATATCTAAGCCCATCTAATGAATTTTTTTTCCTAGGTTTAAAAAAACCGTTCTACTTCCACATGGAAAATTACAGCGGAGCTGTAAATAACGGTCGCTTAAAATTCATTATCACCCAAATTCTCCATCCTAGATATAGTAATTGACGGACATTTTTAGGTTTGTTATGAATCCGTTAGACCAAAACCTTAATTTTTTCAAACACGTGATATTTACGGACGATAGCAGATTTACAAACTCGGGTATTTTTAATCGTCACAATACACACATTTGATCAATTAAAAATCCTCGTCAACATCAAGAACGACGACCACAACAACGTTTCGGACTAAATGTATGGGTGGGTTTGTTGGGCAACAGCATTATTAACTCATACGTTTATAAAAAAAATTTGACCGCGTACAAATATTTACCTTTTCGGAGGACCTTCTTTAAATAATACATTGACAACAATACTTGTCTAAACCGTCTGCAGAACGTCTGGTTCTAGCAGGACGGCGCGTCGCCACACAACGCTAGAAGAGTAGCTGACCATTTGTCAAGGATGTTTCCACATAAAGTTATTTTGATCAACGGTGATGTATGTTAGTCAACGAGATCTACAAAACGGTGGCGGTCCATATTGATAAGTTGCGAGGAAACATCAATACTACTCTAAGAAACTAGAAGAGAGGACATTTCACGACCAATACGAAACTTGTAAAAGCGTGTGATATTGTGTTTAGCAGTAGAATGCGGACCATTCCACTACCTCTTATAATTTGTTTATTTGTTTTTTTTATCTACTTAATTTTGTTGTTTCTATAATTTTGTTTCCTTGCAACTAACAATAAATTTCTGGGTTACCATGTTGCTCTTAATTTAAAATTCAATGGCCAGTTGTGTAAAAATGTGAGCGTTCAAGATCTAAATTTGTTCAACAATCAAAATTTTGTTAAACAAAAGTATTTCCAAAGCACTCGGCGCAAGAATGAATTTTGGTTTATTTCGCTCAAAATGTAAGACTTCATCATATCGTGTAATCATTAAAAAAACTGTGTTAAAAAAATATTAATCCAATATCGCGCTCATAAGAAAAAACAGTTAAGCGTTGTAAGTCTTACATCTAAAATGTCACGAAAAATCTGATGACAGATTTAGATTTCTTGCAAGAAAGTACCTTGAATATGTTTCAGTTAGAAACGTCTAGCTTTGTCGATTTTCGCTAAAAAAATAAAAGCGATAATCAGGTTTTTCAATTTTTTCTGTCATAATTAAAAAACAAGAAATGATAGATCAGCTTAGAAATGCGCAACAGTTGTCTCAGTTAACCTATATTATATCTCGTATAATAACCGAGATGCTCACGCTTGAGGTTGATAGGCGTTTAATGCGATATGTTTCATATTAAATGATAAAGACTATAGTTTCTATTTTTTGTAAAAAGTACTCTACATGTTGATCTTACCTTATAGAATAATGTATATAGAAGATACCTATTTTTATAAAGTCATAAAATACTCATCTACACCAATGTAATTAGAAAAGGCAAGAGAAGAATCACACCTTTTTCTGAAATATCAGTAACGTATTACTTCGTTAATTTACTTTTGCAACTAATCAATTAATTTTATGTACATTACTTAGTTTTGCGTATACCTTCTCGCATTTATATTTATTACTTTACTTATGTCAGCCTTGTACGTACTACTTCTTAGTATTGTAAAATTTTGCTTTTATGTAATCGGTTTCAACTGTATTCACTAACCGTCAGCCTTCAGTCTATAATTCATTTTATGTAATTATGACGTAGATTATACTGACTTAAATTTATTTTCGCAAACTTGATATTATCTGTCCCCTTATGTATCGTCATTGAGTACGTTGACGTAACATTCGTCAAGTTTTTTCGATCATTTGAACGCGGCCTTAGCTAAAGGCAAAATAACATTAACCATTGTACATAAGCTTATATACCACACAAATTCTCGTTTTTAAATTAAATAAAAGAAAGTAGTGAAAGTTACTACTGTTTACGAAAAATTGTCCGTTGGGTAAGTTTTTGTGCTCATATTTTACTTTTTCACAATTCAATATTATCATTGTTGATTGTCGATTTATTTCGCAACTGTATAGTATTTTGATCGAGTAATATTTATACTTAAATTAAAATCAATCACTTATAACGTTTGTTAGAAATATATATAAATATAATTAGTTGTATGGTGTCTTGTCTGATCGACAGGGCCTACATCGATATTATAACTGTAATATTACTATATTAGTCGACAAAACTATAATTGTTATTGGTCTATCCCTTTCTCTGATTTTAACGTCTATTCTCTCTCATTCAAAATAAATATATTGTTGTTAGAAGTTGTGTTTTGCCAATTTGTTTTTTTTTCAGTGGTCGGCAGATTTAAACAAGGTTTGTATTGGGTGATATTTACTTACTTTGATTTAGTGTAAGATTACACCGAGACTTGCGACCCGAGTTAGACGCAAACATTAGAAATATATAAAGTTAGAATTAAGACTGAGGAATGCGCTTCTTACGCACACTTTACTTTGATATCAACAAGCGATTAAGCGAATGATAACAATATCCGATATTTAAAAAAACAAATAAATGGTTATTAGATAGAAAGCAATAAAACGTGTTGTTAACTTAGACTTAGAAAATGAAATTATAGGATCAATACAAGCAAAAATATCAAAATTAAAGTTCTAATAAAACATTTAAAAAAATCAAAATTTTGAGCCGAATAATTACAAATCTGGTGCATTAAATAGTTTCTTGACACCGTACACAGAAAAAAATCAAAAATAGTGATGCTTAATTCACTGTTCTAAGAACTTCACATTTCTTCTCAGTAATTGCCTTACACTAAAAATAAATACAAAATAAGGTTATCACATAAGACGTAGCTAAATTCAGTATTTTAAGAACTAGACATTCTTTCCAAGTACACTGAAAATACAAAGTAACCCAAAGATAACGTATTTAAAGAAGTTTATATGTGGTCAATCAAAATACTTGAATAAATGAATAACACTGCAAAAATAATGCTAAATATTCAAAGCAAGTATTTTTAGAGTACAATCATTAATTTTTTAACTCGAAAAATGCGTATTGAAAAAACTTTAACTAAAAATTTCATGCATAATAAGTTATTGTTCATGTATACAGGGTGTATTTGAAATACGACTACAAACTCAAGGAGTTGTTTCCTTGTGCCTTAAATACAATTTTTTTCTTTAAAGATTTGGTCTAAACTGACCCAGTTTTAAGATATTTGCAATGAAAGATTTCAGGCCGGTTCTGACTATCTAAACAAATGGAAATTGTTTCTTGAATGTAACTATGCGGTAAATGATGGGTGTAAATGCTGTCAAATCCGTGAAACGTATTGATGTATTGTGTTAGTTATTGTTTTCTTTAATTCTCCAACATCTACAAAATCAATTGTTTATAAAATAATTAAAGCAGATATTAACGTTTATTTCTTAGTATTATTACTTAAATAGCTTAACAAAATGTACTTTGTACGATTACGTTTATCTTTGGTTGTAACCAAAACAATAATTCAGATAATTAAATGCAAAATTCAGCTTTATTAGAACTGAGACAATTTGATTTATTTCTATCTCGATTTTTTAACGGATTTCTTTAGTTGATGCTAAGTGATTCGTGTTAACGTATTCGTACTTCATAATATTTAATTTAAATAAAATTATAAAAGAGATCGATAACCGATAAACGAGTAAAACTCAACTAAGATAAGTAAGAGGTAAAACAAACACAGACCAGAAGATATGTACCTAAACTAGTATAACTAACAGATTAGAGTAATAAATGGTAAAGTTAACAAAATTTTATCAAAAATTTAAAAAAAAAAGATATGTACGAATGTATTCTAAAACAAAACCTTTAGTAACCATCGTCGTACCATCTATATGGGCAACTGGTGCATTGCACGACGGCGTCATGGGTCTAAATGCGCTTCTTAATTTATAAATTTTCAACAATGAGAAGTTGGGTTTTCATCATTTAAAAAAAATTGTACTAATTATTCATAATTATAGAAACAGTACAGTTTTCAGTGAGTTCAATTTTGTTCCAAAAAAAATAGCATAAAATTTAGTGGTTCTCAAAATGGTTCCTAGAAACCCCCACAAACCCTCTGAATGATTCCAGAAGCACCTGAGCCTTTGGGGGTCTCTGAACAACGTCAGGGGATCCGCGCAAGATTTAATGTATAATTTAAAAAATTGTGACACATTTCTATTAATATGGAAGTTACAATAAATAATAATGAATAAATTATTAGCGATTTTTACGTCCTAAGTAAAATATAAATATAGACAGGTGCATAAAATACAAGTAATAACAGGCATCGCAGTGAGTCAAGCCTATCTATACAAGTTTATACAGAAAGGCGATAGAGCTGATACCTGCACCTACTAGTTTATAATATGAACTATAAAACAGTCGTGCATCTAATCAACAATTTAGTTCTGTGTTATGCGTAATGTGAAGTGCATACAACAAATTTTCTTAGTCTTGGACAAAAAGAAGTATTATTTTTTGTATTGTTACGCAGATAACGTACTTTTGTTACGTAAGTATATTTGAATAAAATTGATATATGTTTTTAAATTAAATTTATTTAAGCAAAGTTATAGTCTTGTTTAAGTTGATTAAAAAAATATATTTCACAGTTATCAGTACAACAGTAGCATTCATTAGGGATTTTTTTTATTAAAAATTTAAAAATTTTTTCTGACATAGATGTGTTTTTAAAGAATATATTATTAATGATTCTGTAAAAGAAGTTAGACATATTGGGTTTTATGGTTTGATATCCTAAAAGTTATAGCTTACTATTTTATATCTTTGTTTATTTTATTTACTTTCGCGAATAACAGAATTTGCGGATATTTGGAATTACTGTATTATTATATTCTGTTGTTAAATAATTTTTGAACTATTTATTACAAAATTAATTGGTACGCAATGAGTACCTACATGTAACATTTACCTAAAGTTTTATCCTGACATCTCATATAATTTATTTAAGAGAGCGTTACATTGCAGCATTCCATTAAAAAAAAATTTAATTCACAGTAGTTTGTTGGAAATTTTGATATTGTATATATTTTTCTATATCTTTTCGGGTCTTTTTTTTTCAGATAGGAGTATGAGTGAGACGAAGAAAAAATGCAGACAATACAGTGTTGAATATATAAAATATGGCTTTATTCCTTCACCAAGAAATAGTACTTTACCTATGTGTGTTCTATGTAAAAAACGATGTCAAACAACTCAATAAAACCTTCTTCTATGTTTGCTTATTGTCAACACTTAACGGCGCTTCATTCGGACCTCAACCAAACATTTGAAGATATTCTTCACTTGGATATTCTGACTGGGTGTTGAATCCTTTTGCAAGTAGTCAAACTCAGAGCACAAATATATAAAATGTTTAAACAAGGATACGACAACTTCTGGTTACAAAAACAGATCTCATTTTTATATTCAGCATTACGGGTTATTGTATAAAAACTGTTGAGTGCTTTTCCGTCTTCCGACTAGAAATTAGTACTCGTGAAGATTTGCAGTTGCTACTCACAAACATTGAGCCGGACAAAAATACACACATAACATTTCATCAGGTTCATCTAATTGATTAAAAAATTACTTCCTCAACAAAATCTTTTATTTATATTTTATTTTTACGTCACCATTTACTATTCAGACATCAAAGTTAAATTTTGTAGGTTTTTTATTGCACATTTATGTAGTCTTTTCACTCAAAGGTCCTTGGGCAAATTTTGACTACGAAGAGGGGTTCGGGAGCCAAAAGAGTTTGGGAACCACTGAACTAGGTGAAAATTTACAATGCTCTTTTTGAAATTACTTTTGCGCAAAATTATTTATGCCACTTGCTATAAAGATAAACAAACTTGAATTTATATACAACAAAACTATTTAGTTACGAAGATGACGATGAACCAATACAAAAATGAAGAATTAAAATTTAAAATAATTTGTTTTTAAGTTGATAATTATTAACGTATTGATTGATTCGAACTGGTATGTTTTTTTATGGATTGTATTTAGTAGTCACTCTGAATCGAAATAGCTTTTGTACAAGATTTAAGAGTATATTAGGTGATAAAAATCGAAGTGAATTTGATATAAATCAGATAGTTATGCAGAAATTGCAGTAATGCATAATTTTGAGCAGTATCACTTATTCGTCAATTACTACCCAAAATTACAGTGTTACTAATAATGCACATTATTCTTATCCAAACACGTTTGTGGTGTTACGAATTTTATTGACGATGCCATAGTTTTCACAGCGGAAAGATCGTTTTCTATATTACAAATTATTAAAAAAACTTTTTACGTTATAGTACGGTTCAAGAAATATTAATATTGGAAAATCTTGCTATTGTTTCAATCGAATCTGGTTTAATTCAAGAGTTACACATTGAAATGTTAATAGAAAAATTTTTGTTAAAATTTTCACAATTATGAATTTATAAAATTTTAAATTACTGTGTAATATTATGTATGTTCAATAGTGTATTACGATTCAAGGTCAGAGAATTAGCATTAGCAGTCTGTGACTTTAGCTACTCTAGAGAGCGATGCGAAGCGAGGCCTGCTAATGCGTTTTCTCAATATGTGACCAATCAACGATGTGACACACTTACTTTTCGCCTAGAATCAAACAAAAAAAAATATGAAAAACATAAAACAAATTTTAAATGTTATAAATATAAAGAAAATTATGTAACAGACTTAAATTTACGAATTTATTTATTATTGTGATTTCTAGGCTTTTGTTTTTGGAAATGCTATTCCGTATTACCCAATTCATAGAAACATTCTTCGTCACTTAATTACAAAATTGCAATTAGTTTTTATTATTGTTTTATGTTTTTGTTGCTCGTTTTGATTTAAACTAACGTATTAATAAAAAAAAGTATTACAAACGTCAAAATACATAAATGTTATGCAAAAGTGTTTAGATTGTGAAAAACTACAAAAATCGTGTTATTAATTTTACCGCCCGCGCCCTAAGGACGATCAATATTTTTAGGTTTGATACGATTCATTTTCATATCTGCTAGGCGAAAAAATAATTTTGTCTATTATCGAACATTTCATGTTAATTTATTTCTATTACAGTTTTGATTATTCGGGTGAGTATTCGTAGAGATACATACGAAATCAATATTATAATCTATCATTTTAACTTTAAAAATTCTGAACTGATTGTGTGCAAGGTAAAAGTTAAAACAAAAAAATTCAAGGTTTGTTAATTTTTTATAAGAATATGCGCACTTTATGATTTTGCACTTCAGCGCTCGACAAATTCCCTACACGGAGATCGTTGCAAAAGTACAGAATACCGGATGAAATATTAAAAAAAAACGTACATAAATATATTTAAGTAAGAAAAAACTAATTTGTTATAAGCTGCAAATAAGTCAATTAAATTAACATAAATATTTTTTATTACAAAATTACGATGACATTAAGGTCTACATAAAGTACATTTAATGTCTGCAATAATATGAATTCAATTTAATCACAAAATCTAATTAAAAAATAGATTATAATTTTTACTTTATTAGGTTAGTACATAAAAAGGATTACTAACTCATATGGCTGCATAATACTGAAACAAAGAACGCTATAATTATAATCTATCTGCATTTGCTCTAGTTTTATATTATCTTCTCTGTACATAATTAGAGAAATTGGGTTAATATCTTTCAATTTGTCCCTAACAAATTTTTTTAAATAATTTTATGTTTCCTGATTAAATATTAATTATAATTTTGGATGCATCGCCGACGCGTGTTAAAAAAACAGACAATTCTTGAAATAACGTGTTTTTCTTAATTAGAATCAAAATAAAATTAGTTTGAAAATAGTGTACTGTCAAAAGTGAGTACTCTTTCAAGTTGCCAAAAAAGACATAAAACGATTTTCTAAAAAATTTTTTCTTTAATTTATATGTTTGAGCAGCAAAATTAATATACAAAAAACAGGTATCGAAAACTTGATTTAGTATTGCTCGAAAGCGACATTTAAGCCGCATGCACGGTTCTAATCGTAACATTATTTATTTTATTTTGAAAAAAAATACTTTATTGTGTTTTAATTATTGCAGTTTTACTTATTTGATTTACCTGTCTTATTGATATAAGCGCCATGTGTGCAATCATCCACTCAGACGAAGGTACGCGCGGCGAAACGCAGCTACTTTTCGCTGAGCTTCCAGTGCGTACAAAAACTAATGCAAAGCAGAAAAAAAATCAACTTTCGCTAAAATCGTTGCGGTTTTTTGTATGTACACAGCATCGCAAACATTTGATGAAGATAAACATTCTGTTACTTACCTAGAGTAATCGACCAACAGATTGAACGCAGATCACAATTTATTTTGGTTGTTATCGTACGTCTGACTTAAAGTAAAAATTAATAAGTATTTTTATAAAACGTACTCAATAATATTTGCAAGAAAGAATTCAATACTTTTTTAAGAGCTGTAGTATTTAAACTAGTATTTAAAGCACTTTCATGATCATTTTTAAACGTGTACTATTCAGTTTTTTAAATTTTTACGAGTTATGAACTTATTTGAAACTTACTGTAAGATAACATAATTAAGCTGAATTTCTAAAACTTACTGTAATTTTGCGTATGAGACTTTAGTTTTGCAAATTTGAAATCAACTCCCAACGAAAAACTCCCAAGTTTTCAGTAAAAGTTTACAATAAGTTTGCAAAACTAAGTTGACAATTGACAGTTTACTGTTAGTTCATTTACGAAAAATATATATAATTTGCTAATTAAAGAAAATCTGTTTAAAAGAAATCAATTTTGTTAGAGATTGAGAACTTCTCAACTTCTTCTACCCGCCCTCGATTCTCTGATTGCAAATCTCGCACATAGAAATAGAAGTCTAAAAATTATTTAATGATCTGAACCCACTCATGTTTGAAACCTTAGACCATTAAAGCTTGAAACGACATTTTGCTGTAGCTGTGGTTGTCAAGTTTTCCTTCCTTTACTACATTGTATTAAGTTTGGTATAGTGAAACCTGCTAAAACGTAAACTGCCAGAATCAGAAATTTTTTGCTTATAGCAGACACAGTAAAAAAAATAGTATATTGATAACAATTTCTTTTGCATCGATGACAAAATTAAATAATTAACACTCAATTATTACCATATTTAATTTCCATCAACATAAAACGAACAAAAGACAAAAGTTATACATCCGAGTCACTGTGCTAAACCTGCTCAACTCCCCATTTCCACACACATCGTCCACTGCTCTTTTTTTTACCTTTTATGTTGCGCACATAGAAGCGCTACATTTAAATTTATACCATTCGGCCATTCTGACAGGTTATTAATAAGTAAATTACTAACTAATCTAATACAAAATCGCTTAAGTATTTAAGTACTTTTTTATTTTGTTCACTAGGAGTTTTCTTTACCGTTAGCTGTTTCACATAAATCGCACCAGCTGCTTCCGGTTGTTCACTCGCGTCGCGTTCAAAATCTAAATCTTCGTTAACGCCATCCATTTCTTCGGAGCTTTCTTCAGAATCCTGGTGGTTTTGGTATACCTTCACTTGACTGACATGTATGCAGTCGTAGTAAAGTGCCTAGCCCCTGTACCTTTGATTTCGTTAATTCGATACGTATCACTAGGAAGAACATCTACGATTACAAATGGTCCATTGTATTTATTTTGAGTCTTTGTTGGTTGTCCCGTACTTACAATCGCACCTCGGATCATTACAATGTCGCCCACAGCAAACTTTTCACCTTCGTAGTGATGTGAATCATACCTCAACTTGTACCGTTGCTGTTCTTGTTTAATGTTATCCCGAATTTCTTCGTACACATCTCGTTTGTCTCTTAACTTTTCCATTCCGGTACTTGGCAACATTTCATACAATACATGATTCAAGTTTGGACGATAACCAAATAACGCTTCGTAAGGAGAGCATTTTATTGTCTTATTCTCGGCGCAATTCAAATGTCTTTATACTCCATTCAGCTTCGTGTCCCAAAAAAGCTCGTCTTCATCTTCTAATGATGTTACCAACACAGGTAATAAAGTCTTCATCACTGATTCAGCTTCGCCGTTGGCCTGTGGATGTCAACTAGATATCAACATGTGCTTGATACCTAGACTAATACGAAATTTAGCGAATTCCTTGGAGGTGAAACAAGTACCCCCATCTGTTATCAGTCGCACTGGTAGACCAAAACTGACTAAAAATAGTAGTATTTTCTTAAGGTTCGTCTTAGTCCTTGTATCCTTGACGGCGTACAATTTACAATTTTGGTTAGTGCATCCTTTATAACCAGAATGTACACATTTCCTTTCTTTGTCTTAATAAGCGGTCCAAAATGATCCATATACAACCGAGAAAATAGTCTCTCCGGCACTGGTAGCGTATGTAGAAAACCAGACTGACGCCCACCTGGAATTTTGCTTGATAAGCATTCGAAACACGACCTGATATGTTGCCCCACGTATCTTCTCATGCCAGCAAACCAAATCCTTTTAACATAGCATTCACCGTTTTGTCCAATCCGAAATGTGTAGCATTGTTAAATAACGCACGCACATCGCTTTTCTCATAGATTTTGGTATCACATACAACTGACGCATCTGAGGTCCTACTTTAACTCCTTTAAATAATCTACCATTAATCATCTTAAAATAACGCAGAAAATTTAATTCACTTGGGTTTAATGAATCTTTATTTTTATAGAGTTCAATGAATTCAGATAACACGGCGTCACTTCTTTGCATCGTCAAAATCTGATCTTCAGAAACAGTTAAAACTACTTCGAATTTCTCATAAAGATCGTTTAGTGTATCTGATGCCTCACTCACTGGAGCTTCTTGTTCTGGCTCGATATTTTAATTGCATGTCGTAATCTTGAATTAAATGTAACCATCGCGCAATTTGCAAACTTTTCGTTTTCATCGTATTCATGTAAACTATCGCTTCACAATCCGTTACACACGCCAATTGTAATCCGATAAATAAATTACCGGTCGTAAAGCATCGTTAGCGTGCTTAGCTTGGAGCAACATCTCAGCGATTTCCACGGCACTAACATCTGTGTGCATAACTCATGCTTGAGGTCATCGAATGCACCTTGAGTTACTGTGTCTCAAAAAAAAATCTTATTGTTTGTTTCGTTAGATCACTTAACGGTTTTGCTTTAATTGCAAAACTCTGTATGAATCGTCGAAAGTAACTCGCCAAACCCAAAAATCTCCTGACTTCGTGCACGTTTTGAGGTGTAGGAAAATCCTTAACAGCCACCAATTTTGGTTTACCTGTAGAGACTACATTCTCCGAAATGGCAAATCCCAGATATTCCAGTGTCTGTAATCCGAACTAACACTTGGACAATTTTAATGTCAATTTTGCTTCTTTAAAGGACTCTAAAACTTTCTCAATTTTCCATAGCATTTCTGGCCAATCAGTTGCAGCTATAAGTACATCGTCCAGGTACCAGCACGCCACATGCCTTCCTAAAAGGCCCAGAACCTTTTCCATGAGTCTGCTAAATTCATAAGGGGCATTAGTCAATCCGAACATCATTCTATTGAATTGTCCAGTTGTATCATTTGTAATGAACGCACTTTTTTGTTTCGCACTATCCGTTAACGGCACTTGCATTTAAGCATTACCGAAATCCAAACTAGTAAACAGCTTACACCCCGTTAATCCTTCAAACTGCTCGTCAATCGTAGGTATCGGAAAATTCATTTTACATGTCTGCGCGTTCAATGCACGATAATCAACTACTAAACGTGGTTCTTCGGTTTTCTTTTGAATCAGTAAACATGGTGAGGCATAGGGCGAAACGTCTCCGATACTATACCGCATTCCTTCCATTCGTTAACTAACTCTTTGATTATTTCATGTTCACTCATACTTTGCTCTATATGGCTTTCGTCTAATTGGTACTCCATTGTCAATTATGTCCATTGATACCAATTCTGCGCACCCTAACTCCAGTAAATTAAAGGGAATTCATTCCCGACGCTTATTGCAAAGTTTTACTAATTCTTTAACCTGCTCGTCTGATATAACTTGTTTATTTATGTTTAGCATGACTTCTGTGACAGGTTTTAGTTCATTCTCGCTAACCGCATGCATTCCGCCAGTCTTAACACATCCGATAACGTTGTGGCGACACTGTATCATTCATATATCGCGCCACTACAAATGCCTTCTTGCGCCGCCGTAGAAAAAAAAACCAGAGGAAGCGTGCCGTGTCGGTAGTCGTAGTTCGTTATTAGTTAGTTCAGTTGTTTTGTATTCCGTAAACATCTTATGGCACCTTGTGCGTTGTAACATATATCGTATAAAATGTAAATATACCTTGTGTACATAATTATTCGTTAGTCATTCGCATGTAAACCCACAACGTCATTGGTTTTAACCACACAATCTTCAATACCTGCATTAACAATAGATAAGTTTAAGTCTCTTTCCTGCACTTTCACATTCACTAAACTAATTTGTTCAGCTTCTAGGTTACAGTTTTCTTACAAAACCACTTTTGCACGACCTGACTTTTCAACTACAATCATATCTTTAAACGGAACATCGTTTTTAGTATAGAATACCAATTTGTCATCTACTCGGACGTATGCAATTTCCGGACTTTTTGTAAACGTCCTTCCAGTTAATACTTCCGTGGCTTGTACATCATCTGGAACTCCACAAAATTCCGTTTCCAACGAGACATCGTCTACTGCAAGTCTAGCGCGCACTATCGCTTTCACACGTACTGCTGGAGCTTTTGATCCTCCGAAACCACTCAATTCTTTTTCTGTAGGAATCTCGCATAAATTACACTTTATCACCGACGACTCCGTCATCGTATTTACCGACGATCCGGGATCAATTTGCGCAGTGACATTAAATCTGTTCACACAAACTAATCGCAAGAACTTCACAGTCATCTATCTTAGACGCCATTTCATTATCACCGGTACATTGTCTTTTAAAATGTTTCTTACTCTTAAAACAAATCAGTTTATTAACCGGAATAACGCAATCTTTAGTTGAATGCCCGTTTTGTTTACACTTGAAGCAGTGTAATGGTAATGGTAATTTCAATTATTCACATAGCATATGTTTGTCGTGAACGTACGTACCCACGTTTTCATTTTCTCGTTGAATTCTAATACGAATTCTTTCCCATTTCTCCGCTAAACAAACATTACTTAAAAACGATTTTCGGAAAGCATCTTCAAAGTCTTGAAATGATTGAACCATCAACCGCCGCGTCGAATACCACGACTTCGCTCCGCTCTTCAAATGCATCGGCGCAATTTCAACGGCATATGCGCCTGACCAACGATTCAACTTCTTTGTTGAATTTAATTGCTCTATTCAGTCACTTGCGTACACATGATCTTCTTCTGTAAATTTGCTTATTACTCCTGGAAGCACCATGCTGTTAGATGACTGCTCTCCACAACTAATTATTTGTAGCATCTGTTGCATTTGTGTTAACATCATTGACACATGCCGTGTGCCTTCTAGCTCCGCTTATAGCTGATTTCCTGCAATCATCTTTGTTGATGACATCACACCGCTAGGAAGCGCCATTGTCGCCTTCTCCAAACGACACGTCTTCTACTGGAATGTGCGCCATGACACTTTTGGACGCTCTTACTGACTGTAATAATCTTCCAAGACTAAATCAACTTCTGTGCCTTGTAGACAATTTTTCCGAAGTTTCCCTGTACTTGGTTATCTACGTTCCCAGATAGTTCACGCCCCTGAAGCCAGTCACGTACTTGTATCACAATCCCGACACTCCCCATTTTCGCACATACCTTCCACTTCTCTTTTTTTTACGTTTGTTGCGCACACAGAAGCGCTACATTTGAATTTATACCAATATTTTAATACAAATGTAGAAACAGTCTTTAAAGCAGGTTGCGACGAGTTTAAAAACACGCACGAAGCACACAGACGTGGGTGCTTTGTACTATATTTTTACACTAATTCTGCTTTTAGAATAGTAGTAATAAGTTTTTTTTACAATAACATTAATTTTCTTGTTTATCACTTCATTCTTATACTAAAAATAATTACTTACTTTTTAGTTCGATTTACCATTAAAGCGTATTTTAGCTTATTAACTATAATTTATTTTTTAATTTTGAGTATAGAAGACGATTTGAAGTTGGTGATAATTATGTTGAAAGATTCTGTTACATAGATAGATACAGACTCAGCTAATAAAAGTGTGTTCAAAATGAATCAGTTTGAAGAAAGCAATGCGCGGGAAATTCAAAAACTGCCCAAAAAAGAAAAACTAAAATTGATTCCGAAGACATCAAGGGATGTAAAGAATATGAAAAACTGCTTATGTGGATGGAAAATAAAAATTTCAAAAGTGTAAATAAATCAGTGATGCTTGCCTACATGATGGAAATTGTAACATTAATTCCAATTATAATTTTTTTTTCGTATTTCAACACGAAAACCCCTTCAGATTTTCTAACTAAATGCAAGCAAAATAATTACATAATTTTGATATGTAAAACAATATCAAAAACATCAAGAAACAGAAAAGTTAGAACATTTTAAATTTAGATAAATTAAACAAGAGCTGTACATTCACATAGTAGGTGAAGAGGTGTTTCCTCCTTTACTCTATAGATATTATACTCAAGTCTTTCACTTTTACAGTAGTGAGATGTTGCATATATAGACACTATTTTGTGAGGAATTATTTGACTTTCTTTCTGGATGGTCCGTTGATCAACATCATTGACTGTTTTAGTCTAGGAGCTACCAAATAGTGCAAGGTACGTTTCCGTCTTAAGAAGTTTTTTATTTCCTCTTTGATAGTCTTATATGCTAGGGCACAGATTGGCTCACGCCCTATTATTTCAGCTCCGTTTTGTCTAGTAGATATGCTTTTTCGTTTACTTTGTCTTCTTGCTGTACTTTGGTTCATTGTAGAATAACTCTATTGTGTTCAGCACAGCTTGATGGGTTAGCGAGTTTACGCAAGCCCCTAACTGTTCTAGAGCTTGCTGTTACTGATCTCTTAATGCTGGTTAGTTATGAGTAATGATTTTGATCCAGTTAAATTGAAAACTATAGCAACCTACAGTCTAAGAGCCAGTGAAAATCAGACATGTAATACATAGAACCTTCAATTTTGTCCAAATACTCTCTGATGCTTACTGTTCATGAGATGGAGACCAGCTAAGCCCGGTCAAGGTAAGTTAAGTAGCGCTCAGGTATAACAGGTACTAAAGTCAGACAACCTTCAAAAGTATTTTAGTAGCTGCCGTTTATATGTTTTAAATTATATTATTATTATTGTTACTTAAAAATCACAATAGCAGACGGTTATGGAGGTTGTGACATCACGGAAGACACTTCAAAATTCAAAAAAATTAAATTTCAAATATATTTTAGATCTGAAGTTTAAATATGTTATTTTCAACAGTATTATTATCTTATATTTATCACGGTAGACATTTTCTTCGCTTATAACAATTCGGCAGACAGAGAAACTTAAGTTAAAGCCTGACCATACGTATACATACATATGTACAGTACTTACTTTTATATCCATTAAACCTGCATGCCTAGAATATACTATTATGGTCATAAAAACTAAAATTTAGGAATGATTTAACGTATTTATTGATGTAACATGGATAAACGGAAAAATTAGAAATTATAAGAAAATGATCTATAGTATACATATCAGGGTATAATAATATTACAACGAATATACGTTTAATTTTTATTAACATTGTTCGTTATGATTTAATTAACTCCAGTAGTTTGAGGAGAAATGACGTTAGACTAATAGGTCTAAACGACTTAGCTAGGGCGTATGAGTCCCGCCCAGGTTTGGGTATAAATACGACTTTTACGTCCCTCCACGCCATAGGTATGTATCCCAGGGCAACGCTTGCCCTTAGTAATGTACATAGTGTGGAGGCTAGCAGGTCTAAGCCTTGTTGTAATAGAGCAGGGAAAATTCCATCCATCCCTGGGGATTTGTATGGATGAAAATTTTTTACTGCCCACCTAATTTTGGTTAGGTTCACTATCTGATGAGCTAGAACCCAATCTGTCCTGTTCCCCCTCGAGAAGGGTTCCAGAGTTGTTGATACGCTAGCGTCAGATTTTGTGAGGGTTTTTAATCCCGGAAAGTGTGACTGGAGCAGAAGCTCCAAGGTCTCCTTTACGGTCTCTGTGTAACCCCCCACACTTTTCTTCAAGGAACCGATTCTAGCCTCTGTTCCTCCTTGTAAAGCTCTTTGAAGTCTCGCACCTTCTGGAATCTGTTCGATTTCCTCGCAGTGCCTCCTCCACGAGTCACGTTTTGCCTTTCTTATGGCCTTATTGTATTCGGTGAGTGTGGTTCGGTATGTACCCCATTCCCCGGTGTTTTTTGCTCTATTAAAGAGCTTTTTTCTCTGAGACCGCAATCGAGAGAGTCCCTCATTCCACCAGGGCATTTTACTTGAGGTTCTTTTCCCTTTTGCGGGACAGCTTGTCTCATAGGCATCTATGATGGCCATGCGAAGGTTTTCTTCCATGGCCTCCAATCCCGCCGAGTCATTTACCTTCTCGGGGCAGTTCTCGAGCTTGACCTTTAGGTTTTCTCTATAGAGGTCCCAATTGGTTCTTCTCGGATTTCTGTGTACGGCCATTGCCGCTTCTCTTGACTCAATGTCGAAGCGAATATATCTATGGTCAGCTAGCGATGGTTCTTCCGACACATGCCATCTGTGTACTGAGCTTCAGGCAGTCACAGTTCCAAATGTTATATCAATTACCTCCCTTCGTCGAATATTGACGAAGGTCGGCTCGTTGCCTACGTTGGCCACCTCTAGATTTTTATTAATAATATAATCTAGGAGAGACTCACCTCTTTTGTTGATGTCCGTGCTGCCCCACACAGTGTGGTGCGCATTGGCATCGCATCCGAGGAGGATTTGCCATCCTTTCCGCTGACAGTGGTCCACCAGTTTGGAGACTTCTATGGTTGGTCGTAAGGGAGGTATGCGGATCCGAGCACTAGCTCCCTCTCGCTCCCATCCCTTTTCATTGTCAGCGTCACTGCCGCCAGGTCTCTGCAACAGAATTCCCAAAGTGGCAGTAGTTTAACGCTATCTCTAGCTATAATGCACGATCTGGGATTGGTTTCGGTTGACTCAGCAATGAGCCGCGCTCCTCTAAATCTCAGACCTCGTATTTGCCCTTTAAAAGTCCAAGGTTCTTGTACTAGGGCTACATCAATATGATGTTTATTCATATAAGCACAGAGAGCAGCAGATGCCGCCCTGCTGTGATGTAGGTTTATTTGTACAAGTTTAACCATTTAAACCTGTACCTACCAACTGAGGTGCAGTGGATGACGCAGTGGGCTGTGGTTCCTCTGAGGGCCCCTCAACCACTGTCGTCTCTTCGCATTCCATACTGGTTGCCTCCTCTCCTCCCACCTTCGTCTTGGAGAGGAGTTTAAACGTCACTCTAGAGAAGTTGACGTAGGGATTATGGTTGCAAATAGCCCCCATCTTCTCCCAGGAAGTTTGGTCCATAAGAACAATCAATGTTTGTCCCTTGGGGTCCTCCTTCCTGTCCACTACACGCCAGCTGCTGGTTATAACACCAGCATTCTGGATCTCGGTCCTTTTCAGAATCTTTACCGGTTCCACATGGGCCCCGGGGATCCAGGCGTGTGCTCGCACTGGTTTTGGAAGGTCTTTCGCTTCGAGGAATCGAAGCTTAGCTCCCTTCCACGGAGCTACTCTCCCTAGCTCCGTTCTCAACCAATCCACCGATACCTGGTCTGCGCATGTAATTAACAGCGCTCCCCCTCGATGGCGACACTCCGTGAATTTGGGCGAAACCGCCCTAATGGACAAAGTGTCGATTCTATCAAGGATCCAGGTTTTAATTTGCCTTGTTTCCTCCTCCGACAGCGTGCACTCCAGATCTTCATGGACAAAAGCCATTTTGAAGCCTGTTGCTGCTTCGCTGAAAGTTCTGGTGTCCTTTTTGGTCCCAGACTTTGCCTTTTTTAGGGTACCTCCCTTGGGAGTGCTGTCGTCAGACCGGTGTCGCTTTTGAGTCCCAGTCCTAGAGACAGCTTTATTCTGTGAGGTGCTTGGTTGCCCCTCTTCTTTGGGCGATGAAAGGACAGGTTGCTTAGAGCCCCCTGGTTCTCTCATCGCCTTTCTTAATTTCCGGCGCGCTGCCCCAGAGACTTTTTTAAGCTCACCAGTACCAGGTGCCCCGGCGGAAAGATTTGTTTTTGTTTGTTCTTGGTCCATATGAGTCCCACGAGTGTGGGGGAAATAAAATGTCCACACGTGCGGTGCCCCCTGCACACGTGTAAGGCTACTGATTACAACGGAGTGGCGCCCGGTGCTCCGAGGTTGGGGCCAGTAAATGCTGATCCTCTATTCAGCCACGCATCTCCTCGGTCCGGTCCCTGACCCTTGAGATTTAGGATTTTGCTGAGGTTGTCTCC
This sequence comes from Aquatica leii, assembly GCA_035610365.1. NCBI lineage: Eukaryota > Metazoa > Arthropoda > Insecta > Coleoptera > Lampyridae > Aquatica > Aquatica leii. The sequence continues at coordinate 42,348,215 of CM069435.1, read as the reverse complement.
TCTTAGTCCAGGCGGTTAAGCCGAGACCCCCCGCACCAACCTGAGCACTCCAGGTTCGTGCATGGTATATCGACATGGTTGATGCACGTGGCACATCAAACACATATGGGCGCCGTTATACCCTGTGCAAGCCCTTGGCTATGACACGACAGCCGGGCGGGGTAGCTGGTCCACGATGCTGTCTTTGGTTGCTGCGAGTCCTTGTTTATAAGCGACGAGCAACCTTATCCCTAGCATTAACCTAAGAATCACATACGATCATTCACTTAGGCCGTTCCCCTATCCGCCACCTGGGGACGGGCCTGGTAGGGTGCCACCCCTCAAGACCGCATCTACATACGGGATTGTTTATAAAATGTCTGCTATGATAAATATGGGGCATGACCACAACGGCCACTTGCCACAACGGCCACCCGGAAGTGTGGCCGTTGTAGTCACGACCACAACGGCCACCGTGACCATAACGGCCACCTTCCAACTTTAACCACAACGGCTACCGTGAGCACAACGGCCACCTATTCTGTCGACCACAACGGCCACCCTGACCACAACGGCCACTTGCATTTTTGACCATAACAGCCACCGTGACAACAACGGCCACCTATCTTCATGACCACAACGGCCACCGCGACCACAACGGCCACCGACGCCCGATCTGAAAATTGACTGCCGACGCCAGTTACAGCGACCTCTGTGACTATAACGATCATCTCTGCTCGTAACCACAACGGCCACCATGACTATAACGGCCACTTATTTTGTCGACCACAACGGCCACCGCGACCACAACAGCCACCGTGACCACAACGGCCACCGCGACCATAGCGACTACCAATCGTCATTCATCATGGGTTTCGATGAAATTTAGCTCGCATTTCTAGCTGAGTGCTGTCTTTTTCATTTTCTTGACCATCCATTGTCAAAATGGAACGTGTTAGGTAGTATTTCAAAGTTTGCAAGTTGTTCTTATTGGATATATAAATATTTTTATTGTGCTGCCAACATCGCAAACGCCAATATTCGTTCGTTAGTGTAGTTACGTAATGGGCGAAAAAAGCTCTAGTGTGGCAAAATAAAAACTAGAAATCCACATATAAAGCTAAGTGCTCAAAGTCAATTATTATTGGTCTAAAACTCAAATTAGTACAATTCTGTGTTTCCAATGGTGAAGTAAAATAATAGTTATTTACATAAAAGTCAGGATAATCTCACATTACTGAAGAGGAGCTAAATTCAAATACACTTTGTGCCGAGTAATTTAAAGCTTCGAGTCAAGTAAGAGATTTTACTGGCGTGTTTTGTTTTAAATTTTTCCGGAAATCGTAGGAAAAAATTTACAAATTTTAGAAATTGTTTTTACAAATTCTACAAAAATCAAATTTTTCAATTTTGTTGGCAACTATTGTTACACATTATTTTGCGTCTTATAAAGTTTTTACAGTACTAGTCCAGAAAAAATCAATTTTCCTGCGCGTTAACGTTTTCGGAAAAAAATATTTACATATCTAGTAAGCACAAGTTGCAAGCTTTGAAATATTACCTAACATGCGTCGTTTTGATAATGCATGGCAAGCTGAATCATCGAAATTCATGAAGAATAACGATCAGTGGCCGTTGTGATCGCGGTGGCCGATGCGGTCGCGGTAGCCGTTGTGGTCGCGGTGGCCGTTGTGGTCAGGGTGGCTGTTGTGGGCGACAAAATAGGTGACCGTTGTGGTTACGAGCAGAGGGTCGTTAAGCCACAGAGGTCGCTGTAACTAGCGTCGGCAGTCGATTTTTAGATCGGGCGTCGTCGGTAGCCGTTGTGGTCGCGGTGGCCGTTGTGGTCATGAAGATAGGTGGCCGTTGTTGTCACGGTGGCTGTTATGGTTAAAAATGCAAGTGGCCGTTGTGGTCACGGTGGCCGTTGTGGTCGACAGAATAGGTGGCCGTTGTGGTCACGGTGGCCGTTGTGGTTAAAGTTGCTAGGTGGCCGTTATGGTCACGGTGGCCGTTGTGGTCATGACTACAACGGCCACACTTCCGGGTGGCCGTTGTGGAAAGTGGCCGTTGTTGTCTAGACCATAAATATAAGTTAATGATAGTGTTGAGAATAACATATTTAAATTTCAGATCTACTAACATATTTTTAAAAATTTAATTTTTTTTTAATTTTGAAGTGTTTGCCGTGATGTCACAACCGCTATAACTGTCTGCAGTCGTGATGTTTCAATAACAATAATAATATAATTTTTGTACGTGATATATCTGAACGTCACTTTAGTTAGTCCGCATCTCATGAACAGTAAGCATAAGAGAATCTTTGGACAAAATTGAGAGTTTACTGAATTACATCATGTCTGCTTTTCACTGGATCTTAGACTACTACTGTACCTTATTGAAGTGAAACTTCTTTATCGGCGTTGGAAAAAAATTTACCGTCACATTTTACGCGTCACATTTTTCCGTTACGCGCCATCTTTTTGAAGTGAAGCTTCTTTATCGGCGTTGGAAAAAAATTTACCGTCACATTTTTCCGTTACGCGCCATCTTTTTCTTGCCCCTACCACGGTTGGTTCAGACGAAGAGTACTTTCAGTTTCTCCAACGCAGTAGGGATAGCATGTCGCTTATTTCGTTACGCGTCACATTTTTAATTAATACGACTGCTAATTTAATGAACATCAATTAATTGGCATAGAGTATAAATTCTGAAATATGTCTTATTTTTCGCAAAATGATCTACATGCAACTTTTCAGAAATTGGTTAAATAAAGTTAAATTAGATAAAGTTTAAACAAAAGGATTTTATTATCATAGACATGAATACAAAAAAATGATCTACATGCAACTTTTCAGAAATTGGTTAAATAAAATTAAATTAGATAAAGTTTAAACAAAAGGATTTTATTATCATAGACATGAATACAAGAAAATGATCTACATGCAACTTTTCAGAAATTGGTTAAATAAAGTTAAATTAGATAAAGTTTAAACAAAAGGATTTTATTATCATAGACATGAATACAAATAATACAATTATTTCACTTTAACTTTTTGCTACTAAGATTATTACAGCATTTCATTAATTGTAATAGAATTATTACTATCATTGTCATCGTTATTATAGATTTTCGTAATTAATGGCTTATGGTAATTGAAATATGAAATTGAATCTACAAAAATTAGTTAATTGATTTACAAAAATGCGACGCGTAACGAAATAAGCGACATGCTATATTTCAGAATTTATACTCTATGCCAATTAATTGATGTTCATTAAATTAGCAGTCGTATTAATTAAAAATGTGACGCGTAACGAAATAAGCGACATGCTATCCCTACTGCGTTGGAGAAACTGAAAGTACTCTTCGTCTGAACCAACCGTAATAGGGGCAAGAAAAAGATGGCGCGTAACGGAAAAATGTGACGCGTAAAATGTGACGGTAAATTTTTTTCCAACGCCGATAAAGAAGCTTCACTTCAAAAAGATGGCGCGTAACGGAAAAATGTGACGCGTAAAATGTGACGATAAAGAAGTTTCACTTCAAAAAAAACATTAGGAAAAGTTCGAGAAAGATTCTACTGGGTGAACTACAAATAAGACGTCATTGGATGGTGTCGTAAGTACACGGTCTAAGCATCAGGAAATGGTCCAGCAAAAAAACACAAAGCACCGATGAAACCGTATAACGTGGGAAGCCCTTTAGAGAAAGTAGCAATTGACATAGCAAGGCCGTTCTCAGAATCTGATTCGGAAAAGAAATACATCCTGGTAGTGATGGATTATTTCAGGAAATGACCGGAGGTTTCAAAAAGTTTGTGGACTATAGGGAATTAAGAAAACTAGAATGCCTTTCCAACTTCAATCTGATAGCATGGTTAAACTGATGAATCGAACAATAGTAAAGTACTTATAGCCAAAATAGTGGCCGAACACCAAAGAAACTGGGATCAATAATTGCACCTTTTCCTAATGGCATACCGATCATCAGTTCACGAAAGCAAGGGCGAAACACGATCTTATGTCATGCTCGGTCGCGAAATACGACTGCGATGCAACCTCCACTTTGGACAAGGACGTGAAAAAGAAGAAGTTGTTGGAGAAGACTACGTCAGCAAGCTGGCGAATAGGTTAGGTAAAGTACATGAGGCGGTCCGTAAAAACACACAAATTACCAGAGACAGAATAAAGACCAGATATGACGTCAAGGCACAAAGGTGTGTTTCAAACTGGCGACATGGTGTGGTTGTATAATCCCCAAAGAAAACGTGGTTTGTTGCTGAGTCTACAGAGGCAATGGGAGCGCGGTTATAAAGTCGTACAGCGTATTAATGGCGTCATATATCGCTTCCACAAACCACTCAGAGGCAAGCCAAAAGTGCTCCACATTGATCGTCTAGTTAGCGATAACAACGTTACGCAAGCTCAGATCCCAACCAGAGTAATCAGAAACAGAACCAGAAATCAAGCATTTACGGGAGTTTTGAAAAGGCTAAGTTCGGATTTACAACCGAGAAACAGACCTGTTCCAAACAAGGCCAGATTAAACTATCGCATATTGCGTGAGTGAGGAGGGGTTGCAGTTGTATTTAATTTAAAACCACGTGGTGACCAACGCTTCATTTTCTATCTGATCACAAAGAAGTACTCACGTGCAAAGTTATACGAAAATCTGTGGCGAACATTATGGAATCTCAAGAGAGAAATATAGTTCCACAATATTAAGAAATTGGCAGTACCCAAGCTTGGTTGTGACTTAGATCAACTGAATTGGAAAACAGTTCGAAATATGTTGGAGGTCGTCTTCCGAGGAACAGACGTATTAGTCTGCAGTCTGCAGTTACCATCCAAGTAGAATATCAGGTCAGGAAAAGTCCATTGCCTGCTAATTTTATTATTCTTTTATGCTCCAGGAACTTGCCGAAATGGAGAGAGCTGCTGCTATCGCTACGATCCTTTCTACCGGTGTTGCATTCAGTTTCTTGTTTTGGGACAGTGAAACGTTCTCGAAGTAATTGTCAACTTTGAGACAATAACTGAAGGATGTGGAAAATTCTCGACACAGATAACAAAAATATATAAAACGTATTCAAAAGAAGCTGAGGTCAGTTTTCGAATTCAGTCGGAAGTATTAAGAAGACTTTGTCGGCCATAAATAAGTGATGAACGTGTGTGCTAAGATAATTAAATAAAGTGCACATGCTAGTGAAAAATAAATACGGCGTTGTAAGTGTACGTGTTTTTAATATAAACAAATACCGGTTTAGATAAACAGAAGTTATCCGCGAACATTATTTTTTTAGTTATAGTAATATATAAATTAATGTAAGTTGTTTTTCTTAAATATTGTTAGATTTAATTAGTTACGTTTAGTTCGTGTAAATATTTTAGTTTTCAAATAAATTAGATTTAAAATTGTTCCAGTATGATGCAACGCTGCTGCCGTAAATATAAGGAAACTGCAAGTAATGCAAAGATAGATCCTACACAACTGCTCGGGATTGTAAGGTACGTACTAGAAAAGATTACATAGAATAGAATAGAATAATATTTTATTTCTGTAAATAAGTACATCTGTATACATTAGGTACATACAATAGGTTAATACAATTATACCTTACTTAAAATCATATTTAAAAAACAAAACACTAATACAGAAATAAATAGGTACCTCCTTAGGAGACCTGTGTTGGAGGTTACCATTAGAATCATAAAAAAAATTCTTAATTTCATTTAATTTGAACATCTAAATAAACTGGTTAAATGTTAATAATTATACCAACCAAGGTATATGGTAAGCAGTAGTGGTACTGGTGGAGGAGAGGGCCAATATTTTACGTTTACACAATAAATAAACAATAATAATATGCAAACACAATTTACAACTTTCCACCTAGTGATCGAATACCAAGTTAAAGATTAACGGCTTGTGAGAATAGAATGCAATGGTCCAAAATATAATTCCGGATCATCCAATGTACTGAGCCACTGACAGACTAACCGCTTTCTCCCAGAAAATGAAGTACAATGTAATATTTCAGTAGGTAATAGATTAAACAGCTTAGGAGCCATATAAAGATGGGATCTTCTAAAGTGTTCAACTCTAGGCCTAGGCAGAATTAACTTTCCAGAACTTCTCCCTCTGCTAGATTTATTATAAACAAAACCCCCCCTTGGATCCCTAACTCCACTCAGGATGCTAAACAGAATTTTTTTAAAAAATAAACATTGTACAGGTAAAATGTTAAACCTCCTGAATAGAGGCAGAGATGGGGTCATTCTTGGCTGTCTGGCCAACATCCTTATAGAGAGCTTCTGGCCCACTTGCAAAGGTTTGATAACTCTAGGATATGCTCCCCCCTACGAAGAGATACCATATTGCAATCTAGATTGAATGAAGGCATAATATAACATTTTAAAAATGTTAAGAGGACACATATTTCTTATAAAATAAAGCTTTCGAATTGAGTTACCAATTTCTTTTTTAAGTTTTGCAACATGATCCCTCCATGTGAGGCGCATATCCAGCATTATACCAAGATATCTGATGGTTTCTACTTGGTGAATTAACTCACACGTACAATTATCGTACCTTCCACATGAGACATTATGACACTTTACAGAACCTAGAGAATCGGGAATATTACTAAGACTGAATATAAGATAATTTGTTTTGGCCACATTTAATGAAATTTTATTCTCATTCAGCCACCATCTCATTTGTACAAGATCAGATTCTATTTTAGTAATAAGTTCCTGATCAGAATCACCTTCATAATCAAATGCCGTGTCATCTGCGAAGGACGTGATCTTTCCCTCAAACTTGGCTGAGCAAAGATCATTGATATAGATCAAGAAAAGAGTAGGGCCTAATACAGAACCTTGAGGTACGCCATGGCGGATAACTCCTACCTCGCTTAAAGTACCATTTATTCGAACCTGCTGTGACCTCATGCTAAGGTAGGACCTAAACCAATCATTAGCTAAACCCCGAATTCCCATTTCGTTCATTTTTCTCAATAAAATGACATGATCTACCATATCAAACGCTTTCTGGAAATCCATGAACAGAGCAGCCGAATGATAATTATTATTTATTGACAAATTAATTTGAGAGACTATCTTAGAGATAGCCATTTCTGTATTAAGACCTGATCTAAAACCGAACTGATTGGAACTCAATATTCCATGCATTTCCAGAAAATGTGTCAATCTACGGTTAATAACTTTTTCCAACATTTTAGATAGTGGTGAGAGCAATGTAACTGGCCGATAATTTGTTACCTGAAGTCTATCCCCTTTTTTTAAAAATAGGAACTACTACAGCTCTTTTAGTATTTCAGGAAAAAACCCCATTGAGAATACTTCTATTAACCAAGTGAGCAAGTCCCCCCCCTAACTCCTACTGACATTCTTTTAATACTGATACTTGAAGTCCATCAACCCCCACCGACCTTTTATTTTTTAATGAATTTATTATTTTGCAAATCTCAAATTTATCAGTTGGCTCAAAAAATATGGTAGTGTAATTAGGTACAGCTAAAAATTTGTCATTATAACAGTTATTTGTAGGATTACTTAGCAATTTATCTTTCAATGTTTGTGCGATACTGAGAAAATATGAATTAAATTCACTAGCTATGTCTCCCTCATTCTCAATGCAACATCCATCAGTAGCTCTAATTTTATCAATTTGACTTTTAGACTTTTCTCCAATTAGGCTATCTACAATACTCCACTGCTCACGTGGATTTCCTTTGCCTGACAAAATAAATTAAAATAATACTCTTCTTTAGTTTTACGTAAATCTGCAATTAATTTGTTCCTATACCTATTGTAGCACTTGGATAGTTTTTTATTATAGGGCTGACGAACTTTCTTTTATACATTGCATTTCTTTTGTTAATTCTTCTAATTAACATCCCATTCATCCAAGGCTTCAAAGGGCGGACTGCTTTACTTGCAGGCAATGTTATAGTACACAAATTAATCAGTCGACTGAGTTGACTGCTAAAGTAATTAAATGCCCCATTAACATCTTCAAAATTATACAAAGTACTCCAATCCACATTGGAGAGGCAATCCCTTAACTTATAAAAATCAATTTTTGAAAACGTCCCCTTCCCTCAGAAATTTTATTTACCACTCTCTCTTTATACAATAAACAAAGTGAATGGTCAGTAATGCCCGCATGATCAACCGCCCCAGAAATTGAATTAATATTACATGCTTTGTCACATCTTATAAAAATATGGTCAAGGCAAGTCCCAGATTCTAATCGAGTAACTAAATTTATAAAAGATTTAAAACCATGACTGTTCAAAACAAAAGTATATTCATCAGTAATATTATTGTCACACAAAAGATTTATATTCATATCACCTACCAAAAACAACATTTTAGTACTAGAAATGTCAGAAAGCAATAAACTCAGTTCATTGATAAAAATACTCTCAGAGTAATCATGAAAGCAGTAGAATGCAAGGATAGTAAAATACATGTTATCTACCATGCAGTCGATCATAAGACCACTAGCCGATAAGAACTGGCAATCAACTCCAGAACAGGAGATATCATTTCTTATCAGAACCATCACTCCACCAGACCTATTGAGTTTATTACAACTAGCAAAAACCTTATAATTATCAAGTTTATATTTACATAGCTCTGATTCAAATATCCAGATTTCAGATAGAATTATTATTTTAGGCAGCTTAATGAGTTTTACATTCAAATGGGTTATAAACAAATCAAAATTTTTTCTTAGACTACGAATATTTTGATGAACTAAAAATAAATCTTCACTTAAATTAATTGACATAGATTAGTAAAAAAAAACAAATAAAAATAATTTCTTGAAAACATTATAGGCAGAAATAAAGAATCAAATTCACTTCTAAGGAGTACATTAGACCAATTTAGCAATCTCGTCCATAGACGAGACCAACACAGCTGGAGTATCATCCGCTTTTTTTAAAAACACTTTCCCGTTCATAGTCCACACATACTTAAACCGCTTCATTTTTTTTTGACATCTCTTACTTGCCCCAAATAGCCGTCTTACTCCCGGACAGAGAGACTCATTAATGTATACAGGAATGTCAACAGGTAGATTCATATGCCTGGTAGAGAAGTCCCTCCTTATTTTCCTCAATTTCCATAATTCATCTTTAGTCACTCGCCTCACAAATTTAACAATAATGCCAGGATGTGATGTAGATCCCGGATTTTTTTTAAATCTATGACATGTATCAATCATTTCATCCTTAATTTCATAGCCTAAAGCAGTACCTACAGATTTAACTAAATCCACAACATTTTCATTGGGGTACTCAGGAATGCCATGAATTTCTAGCGAGTTCTGCCTAGAATACTGTTCAACCTCCATAATTCTTTTTTCCAATTCAACATTTTTTAATTTCAGTGCTTTAATTTCTGTTTTATTATCCTGAACACCTTCAATACAACTTTTAACCTGTGTCAAGATTTTCAACTTTCTTCAAAATCTCAGAAACACTAGTGTGACAAGAGTCAATTGAATTTCCTAAATTAGTTTCCATAGTTTTATTTTCCACTCTCATGTCAGTAAGCATCTTAACAACATCTGATAAAGAGGCCTTACCTTCATCAGCAGCACTTTGGAGAGCCATGCTTTTCCTTCTAGTAACACTGCATGCTGTACAACGCCAGGTCTGATTTTCATTTTGTATATAATCAGTATCCTCCTTGGACAAATTTACACAACTTGAATGAAATTTATTCTTACAATCGACACACTCAACAAACAACTGATTTTTTGTAACAGATTTTTTACATTGAATGCAAGGCATTTTGCACACACTAATTGATTCCTGCACTGTCAACACTTTAATTAATATAAAATACTTTGCACTAAAAAAGTCACAATAAATTCTGCACTTTAACAAAGAGATAAAATTTAATCGATTCACACAGGTAGAAATAGTTTTATTAAATAATAAATCACATACTAGATTATATTATAACTCGTATGCCCTTTCGGACCCAATCCACCAGCACCACTACAACCAGCCGGTACGAGCTCTGACTCGACATCGACATTATGTATTGTATTACATGCAAAACATAAAATATTACTCAATATTACCAAGGAGGTTTTTTATACCATTACAGACAGGATACTAGTAATTGATCACTTTGTATCTAAAAAGTAACATAATGTTCGAGTCGTTTCAAGTACCTATGAGCGCAGCTTTTCTGTACGAGTCTCTAAGAAAAACAGCGCAACAAAACGCCATTTAAATGAATACAATGAGTTAATTTCGTGTTCTGCGATTATCACGTGACATATTTTTTCATATTGCAAGTACTCTACATATCTCAAATTTCAAGAACTTTACTTTTGTTGTTAATCTAAGATATGCAGAAAAACGGTCAGACGTAGTTCCACGGTTTCCGAAAAAATCGTTATTCATTTTTTCTTCATCTTCTGCAAACTTGATTTTACTACAATCAGGTTAAACAATTTCAAATAAGAGTTTATTTAAAAATTGGTTATTATTATTATATATTGAATTCTATACATTGTTTTAAATATTTATAATTTAAATATAAAATTAAACAAATCACAAATAGGTACATTAAAAATGTGAATAAAATAAGCTGCCACTAAAACTAAACGTCGGTATTCAATTAACACGTGCAAACAATCGATAAAAGTTGAGCAAACAATTAAAACATGTAATTATAAAGTCAATGAAAAACGATAAAAAGGATTAAAAAATGCTTGGTCCCAAACAAAAACTGTAAAAGATAAATTACATTTAAAAATTGCAAGCATGTAAACTAAGATCTACAGTGTTTTTGATTTTACCGCAGTTTTGTACTATTAACTAACCATTTATTACCAGTCTAAACATAATATATAAAACAACTAATTATGCTTTCAGCGATTACAACAGTTACTAAATAAAACAACGTAAAGACAGAAGAATACTGCAGCAGCAATAATTAATATGATTAAAATATTATTTAAAAACAAAAACAAAATTTAAAATGTAATAAATTAGTACAATAGAAATCTTAAATAAAATCACAATATAAATTAAAAGCTAAAAATAACCAAGACCAGGAACAAGAAAGCGTGTTGTAGAGCACAATTTTTCAATCACCCTGCACAGAAAAATTTCTGACGAAATAATTAAACTAAGTACCAATTTTAAAGCAAAATTTACAGACTTTTAGTACCGTTACATCATAAGATAAGTCATGCAGCGTTATACCTCAGTATACCGATTTTACTCTTAATCAACGGTTTTAAAAACAATTATAAAAATGTATATACAATGTGATCGATGTTGTATATCTGCTACCTTAAAACAAAATTAAAGGTGATGCTTGTGTACTAAATGAATACAACGGATTTAGTTAAAATCGCTGAAGTGATGTACGGAGTTACGCTACAGATCAATCGCAATGTATACAGTTTGTTTAGAATATCATCCCAAGAATGAGAATACACTGCGTACAAAAAATTACGCAATTCTAATAGTAACCACGAGCACTACATTAGTCTATTTCTAATATTCGTCATTTCTACAACATTTAAGTATCATTGTTGTTACATGAGAAATTTTACTACAACGTCGTACGCAAAGTCTTGCGCAACTAACCAGTCCGATCTTACATGTTAATAATACAGCATCCCATTTATTAACATAAATTGGGATCTCATTTTCTAACATTATTTAATATGGCAGGATTGGTACAAAACATAATGCACCAATAATCTATAATATCTTATGCTACAACCATTTACAAGTCATATTTGGCTTCAAACGAATAATCAATTGTTATAAGACCTATACGATTATTTGAACTTTAACCTTATTTTTTCTTACTAGCCTTTTCAGCGATTTTTTCAGCTTTCTTTTGTAGTTTTTCTTTTTCTTTTCGGTCCTTTTCTAATTGTTTTCGTTCTTTTTCGGCTTGCATTTTGAGATCTTTTATCTTTCGTTTTAGACGATTTTTGTCGTCGCCGCTAATGCCCAATATTTTGAAGTCGGCCGACGTTAATTGCATTAAAGCCGTTCCGTTTACTTGTAATTCTAGGAATTTGGTGATGTGTTGTTCTAATCCTAATGCTAATAACCAATGGCACACCTGAAATTATTAATTTATTATTTAAAAAAAAAGTGTTTACCGATAAAATGCATTTATTAAATTTTATTATTATAAAACGACTAAAATATATTAAAGATATAAAAAAATAACCATCTTATTAACAAAAACTGTATTTAAGTACCCATTTAATTATAATTTGTTGGAAAATAAAAAGTGGTACATAATTTTTTTTTAAATTACATCACAATGGCGTTTTTTTCAATAATGCAATCCTTAAAACCAGGTGCTTGGAAGAGTGGGGGTTTTTAAGAAAATTGTTGATTTTTCATTATTTGACGACATGTTTCTCCACCTATTTTGGAAAAAATTTCGAGTAAAAAAGTGATAATATAGGATCTTATTTCTTTTGCCCATAATACTTTGAATGCTTTTTTAACGCGTTATGATTGGCTACTCCCCCTTAAAAAAAATCGTGTCTAACACAATACCCACCCCACCCCCCATGAAAATTATATATCTTCCTGCTTGCCACATTTTCTAAAACGTTCCTACGCCGTTGCTTAAAATAAAAAAAAACAATAATTGATCATCTACTTTTACTGGCTAAACTAAACTCTCGACAATATTAACGTGATCGCTCGTTTTACTCCGCCCACGATGTTAAAATGTCTCAATTATTAATCTATTAAATCCCATCGTTTCCATTTTGGGAGCATAGCTTTTACGTTAATGTATCTGCTTTTTACTGAACAAGATGTGTACTTGTCTTTTATGAAAGATAATTTTAATTTTTTTGCACAGTCAAGTAAAAACAGATCTCAAGTTTACCAAAAATTGAAGTGTTTGTCTATCTTTGCAAAAACTTATGACAAACTCACTACTTTTGTTTACTGAAATCTTTTTTTTTCCGAGAGAATCATAATCAGTAAAATGTATTTGGTAACTGCTATTCGAATTTTATATTTTAATTTATATTTTTTCTAAAAATTGACCAGAAACTTGCATGTCCCAATTTGGAAACGTTGGTCAGTATACGACACAATGTGTCATAAATGGACGCCGAGTTCTGCAAGTGCAGGTTTCTGCAAGTCGCATTTTGTTGTTGAGGCGGTTCTTTTAAATACTTAATTTGCTTTTCGACGTTTAATTTTTGTTTAGCGGTCGAACTGTGCAGTTGTTTTTGACTTAAGTGTTGATCAGTGTCGCGTATAAATAATTATGGATCTAAAGGTTAGTCTTACAATAAAAAGGTAAATTTTACATGATATAAAAGTAATTATGTTTTAGATTTGTCGCCAGATACAGACTTTTGAGAAACGCGGTTCATGATGTTGAAACTTCCACGTCTGCAAATGTAGTAATACTTCCTTTAAAATCTAGTGATCAAGACATTGACAGTGATGATGAAACAATTGATGACGGTGTGCTTCATTTACATGTAATGCTCGACGAAGTACCTGCAGAAATGAAGCTACATTTTCAAGATTCTTCAGATTATGAAGATAAAGAAGAAGAAACATCTACAAAAAGAGGAATGTAATAGCACATTTGTCCAATGCATTGAATCCGTCTCTGCAAGGCAATTACATGCACATTTTAAAACTCTTAGAAAATGCTGCGGCGTTTAAGAAAAAGTTGTTTTAAATGAAGATGAGGCTCAACATTGTTTCCATGAATTGGATAAATACGTGGTCTCTAATTGAGTTGTTTTACAACATTTGTCTGTGGTTTGCGAAAATACTTTGCCAAAGACAATGACGAGAAATTTACGTAGATCCAAAGTGCTTCCCGTGCTCAAGCTCTAGCAGAATTTGCTTCGCAGAAAGAAGAAAATCTAATTAAACATTAAACCTGATAGAAGCTTAAAAATAATTGACTCAATGAAGTCCAAGATACAGAGATAAATAGAGATATTCAACGTTCATGCAAGGATAAAAATAATTACTACAAGGAACTATGTCAAGATCTTCAACAATACTGATCAAAAAATACCAATCTACTCTTCCAAGTCGTCAAACACATCACATCGTACGATAATTTAAGCATCAAAACTGAACACTAACAAATAGATAAACGTGCGAAATACTATAACAATAGACTTGAAGTAATAAAAATTGACAACCAACAATCCAAGGAAAAAAAATGTGGACAGGAACGAGAACGAATGCTTCTTCTAACATTCATTTTATCATATTCTATATTTCAATAGTTGACAACATTGTGTTGTAATAATTACTTTCGCTTCTCCATTTCAAAAATTCCTTTCACGCCGACCGTGGTCTAAACTTTTCTCTCTCCTATACCTCTTCTTTTTGTATCGGTTTGCTTAAGATTATCCTACAGTAATGTCTATAGAACTGCGTTGCTTTCTTGCTTTTGTATGGTAAGTTTTCAACGAATACCTCTTATTATACTTCGTTTCTGTTGGTTGGAGTTTTTGGTGCTTTGAAATATCATTCCGACTTTTAGACACATTTGATTAGTGATACTTAGCGAACTTGTAAAACATCTTTCATTTACGTTTCTTCTTGGGTTGGGTGTTATTGTTTTGGGGGTTAGTTTTGGATTTTAGGGTTCCGTCCTTGACGTATGCCTAAATTTCTGTTCTTCATTTTAGCTAGTGTCCACTTCCCAGATTTTTATGTTGCTGGGAGAGAATTTATGTTAAAAATATTTCGGTGTGGTTTTCGTACTGTATGAATTCTGCCTCGGAACGTACTTTTTACATACAACTGCCCTTGCGACATATGTGGTACCATTTTCAATCGGCCACTTCCATTTTGTGTAGAACGAAAGTCAGACGCATGTGTTAGTGTAAATCCCGTGAGTTTCTCTATTATTAAATATCTTAAATCATCCACGCTGATTTTTGAATACTAAATGACAGTTTAAGATGCGTTTGTTTTGAGGAATTCATCAAGGTAAGGATATATTGTCGTTTTACGGTGCAATTTGATTTTTCTATTTTATCATTAGCAACTTTGGCTGCCGACCACGTGTCTGTTAATGCTGGGATACTGACACCTGTTCTTTCATACTAGGAAATTCCTATAAAGTAATGAGAATTGTTTTGGATGTGTATTCGACCTACGTTAATTGAGGATATCAAAACCATTGTTGCAATTGCTACGATTATAAACGAATCAGAAACTCCATTTACCGAAATATCTGTACTAATTTGGGGAAACTTGTTTTTTTTTTCATAGATTGTATGAATCTAAAGAATTTATTTTTGATAACGCTATATGTACGTGATAACTTAGTTTTCAGCAAATTTTAAGAAATTGTGTAGGAGGTGCCGTTAGCTAACAGCATACTTCGGGACAAAAATTGTGAGTATTTTCTCTCCTGTTTAAAGTTTTTTTTTCTACGTTGTCTACGTTTAAAATTTTTTTTCTACGTTGTTGTACGGTGCGCCTAATCACAAAATATTGGACATTTGTATTATATTCACCAATATAAATTTGTTCCTTTAAAATGTAAAAGTTAAGCCAATTAATTTAATTTTATGTACGAAGAGTTGTCCAACCTAAAGAAGTTTGCATCAACGATTATTGTCTCTGATATTTACCAACGAACTCTTAATTGATAGCATCTATGTAATTCTACATCGCTACTTCTTTTTTAACCTCTCTTTTTTTGTTAAAATAAATATTTTCGTTGTCATAACCTGTGTTTTGTCATTTATTTTCTTTCAGTGTTAGATAAATTGAAACGGTATCTGTCATTAATAGTTTCCGACCGTTTTGGCGCATTGTTAAACTACTTTACGATTAGCAGATCCAGGCCTGTGATCCTCTTGCCGAATTGTATTGAGCTAACCACCGGACTTTAAGTTAGGGGTAAATTCTCGTAGAAAGTGAATATATAAATATTCCATTTTAAAACTCAATTAAAAATGCAAAACGGTCTAAGATACCTGGTTTTACTGCAGATGAATTATAAAAACGTTAAAATTGCGACAAAAAAATCGCCCACTTTATGAGTAACTTATCAATCAATATTCAAGTCTACTTATCTCTGCACAAATGTAATTGTAGATTTCAGAAACCCATGGCTTGTCTTAATTTTTAAATCAAAATAATGAATTTATGCACATAAGTTGGTATCATTTTTTGGTTCCAAGGTAATAGTGCTTGAAAAAAACATTTGTTTAAGAAATAACCAGAAATAACAAAACAAAAAAAACACTACGAACTTATGCATCAACCCTATAGCAATTTTCCTATTACTTGTTTAATTTAATTGGCTGTAGAATAAAAAAGCGTGGTTAAAAGATACGACATAGTTAATATGCAATGAAAAGTTCAGTCTTTTCGAACGTGTTACCTATAATTGAATTTAAAGTTTTAGGAAAGACTATTTAAACACATATATAAAAATCTTGAAAACATGTAGTTTCATGAAAAAACTCAGATTTAACAAGAACATAGTTCAACTGAACTTTGGCATTTAAGAAGCACTAGACTATTTCGCATTGCAAATAACCGTCATCGGATAAATGAATAAACACGTACCTGTTCTTTGCTCCATTCCGAAACCGGTGCCGATTGCCAGAAATGGGAACTTCTTTTTTCACTATTAATACTTGAACATGACAAACTGAGATCAGAAGGATGCGTCCATGACGAATCGTGTCTTGATGGTGAAACTGAGCCCGAAGATAAACTAGAGGGAGATGGAGGAGTAGGTGACGTAGTTCCTTGTTGTTGCCAAGGCACAGTACCTGGGGGTGATAGAGTTACTGGCACAACTTTTTTCACTGGAATAAAAATTTTCTCTCAAGCTACTACATTGCCCGAATGGACAAAACACTTACCACGAGCGTTCGCTTCGCTTACTGCTTGCCTTATTTCCTCTAATAAATGCTGAGCGGTTTTATTTTTTTCGCTTAAATCGTCGGTGGAATTATTTACACTATCGCTACCAATGCGTTTTTCCCTTTCGGCTAACACCTGCAATAAAATTCTTAGATTGGCGAAGCTGTAAGACGCTAATTACAACACGTACCTGTTTTAACTGCTCCGCAAGTGATGGCGGTGGACCTAATCCAACGTTTGCCCCTTTATTAGGAACCCCAAGCCAGGGATCTGGACTACTTTGGTGTTGATGCGTGCTACCTTTCTGCACCCGCGCGTATAGAACATTAGTGTTCAAATGATGGTTACTTTGCGGTATACTATAGCTCTGGTTTTGTGAATTATACTGAGAAGTTTGGTTTCCATATTGCAAACTACTCTGCGAATAACCATAATTATTCTGAACATTATAAATTGCACTGTGAGAATTATATTGTGTATTTTGTGAAGCAGTATATTGCGATTGCTCCGTTATCTGAGAACTTGTGTTTAAAGTAGAAGGCCGAATAGGAATACCACTGCTATATTTGCCGTCCGACGTATATTCATCGTTTTGATTTAGAGACGCCGTATCCGATAAATCGTCATTAGAATTGTAACTTTCATCCAAACCATAATCTGAACTGCTATTACTAAGAGATCCCTTTTTACCGCTGGGTAATTGCCGATTCGCCAAAGCGCCTCTATTTGCTAACTCCGCTTTACTTTTACTTGCAGAAATATCTAATAGTTCGTGCGGAGGAACTGCTTTATCAAACTCTTCTTTAATAGGCAACTTTCGTTCAACCGTCGCCGTCTTATCGCCATCCTCAGGACTTGTATCAGACACTTCTGTATCCGATAACTCCGCATCTAAAGTTTGAAATAACGGCTTAGGAGGTTGTCGCCGCATCAACTGCGGTGTAAGCTGCTTTATACTAATACTATCATATGGAAGACCAACTGGTACGCCAGCCTTTTGTTGTGTATCTAACAAATCCTGTTCGAGCGCAATAATACGATCTTTAAGATTCTTCACCAGCGAATTATACTCGGTATCCTTTTCCTGAAGAATTTGTTGGTAAAACTCTTCCCTATGGATCATGTCCAATTCGCGCTGTTGGAATTCGCGCACAATTCTTTTTGCTTTACTGTACTTCTTCTCTAATACTAAATACTGGCCTTGCGATTGCTCTAACATATTCTGATAAGTAATAACTTCTTTTCGCGAAACGTTTAACTTATTTTCAGCTTCTTTTAATTTTTGATGTGTTAGTTTTAGTTTTTCCGAACCGTCCGTGTCCATACCGTTTTGCTCCATCAACTGAAAATTATAACGTCATTATTCAACATTAACTCTGTAAGAAAACCTAAAACATTTTAGTATTTTATGCTCTGCACAAACAATAATTTTGAAATAATAAAAACAATGTATGTATGTTAAGGATTTTGTTCTTGAACTTAGTTTTTAAACAGTTATGTATTGAAACAAAATGTCAAAATTCTTCAATACAAAAATTAGTAAAAAGAGAGTATTATGAACTTTAAAATAAATAAAGAAAGTTGTAAGTTAGCAATCGAATTTATAAACCGCTATAATACTGATATAATAGTAAAAATTAACACCCGAGACTATATCAATTCCGTCCTTTTAGAACTCATCGGCACTGAGAAAACTCTGTCGCATTACAACGACACTTTCAAACTGTTGCAGTTTGTAATCCCACACTATTTGCTAATACAGAATTTTATAAAAATCCAGTGACACTTCCTTTTGTTTGATGTAAAAAACACAAAGATTTTGACATATTACACTAGGTCACTAACTTAAGTCAATTATTCAAAATAGATGATTTTAAAATAAATTTTTCGTAAATTAAAAATTTCGCCAGTTTCCTATTTTTGTTCATGGTTTAGCCTATCCTGAAATCCGTCGATTTTAGTTTCGCTTTAATTTAATTTGCACGCCAACCTGTGTTCAGGGTTATTCACGTTATACAGCTCGGAATGTTGTGGTCATAATACCCGACTTACAAAACATTTCACTTTTGGGATATATACTGTTACTTTTTAAAATTATTTTCATATTATACAGGGTGTCGTAAAAGTATCAAAGTTGTGTTTTTTTTTAATAAAACCCCCTATATATTATTGCATTTTTGTATTCTCCGATCACAATAAGTTTATGGTTTAATAACGTTTATAAGGCCCGACCCTTAAGGTTTTTTAAATAATTTGGATTTTGTCAAAATATAACCTAATTTTCATGTTTGAAATACTTATCTAAGTACCTAAGTTATGAGAGCAAAATTTACAGTAAAGTGTAACACTAAGGTCCGATTGCATAAAGCATAGTTAACTATGTCGTTAGCTGACGTCGTTGTTAACTAAATCGTGGTGATTGATTGGAGAATGTCGTCAGCAAAACAACTAATTTTGTACTCTCTCCATTTCGACAACTTCCTTGAGCATAAAAATAGCAGTCAATGGACTTTTCCTGGCCTGATATTCTACATGGTTGATAACTGCAGACCAACACTTGAACGTCTGTTCCTCGGAAGACGATCTCGAACTGTCCTCCAATTCAGTTAATCTAAGCCACAACCAAGGTTGGGTACTGCCAATTTTTTAATATTGTGGAACTTCATTTCTCTCTTGAGATTCCATAATGCTCGCCATAGATTTACTTTGTATGTGAGTACTTCTTGGTGGCCAGATAGAAAACGAAGCGTCGTTCAACAAGTAGTTTTAAAACTTTTCCGACGGCCCGTTGCTGTCTTCGTAGTTCCTCTAGCCGTCCAAACTTCTTTTTAAATGGCAGTTGTATTTCGCGACCGAGCATGACACAAGATGGTGATTGGCCTGTGCTTTCGTGAACGAATGAAACGTATGCCATTAAGAAAAGGTACAAGTACTGATCCCAGTCTCTTTAGTGTTCGACACTCCTAAGTATTTTCCCATTGTTCGATTCATCCGCTCAACCATGCCATCAGATTGAGAATGGAGAAGCGTTGTCCTAGTTTTAATTTTAATTCCCAACAGTCGGCAAACTTTTTGAAACAGCTGAGACTCAAAGTTGCCGCCCTCTGCAACTGTAGTTGCTTCTTGATTGGGTATGACCGTTGATTGACAAATGTTAGGAAGATAGTCAACCAAAAGGGTATTTGCGACCCAGTTCAAATGTGCTGGGCACTAGGTGTCGCCAGCATCGTGATGTGCTGGTCAGGTTTACTGCTTTACTAAACAGGACACTGCAAAGTAAATCCTAATAAGATCTTAAGAAAACTGTAAACTGAATCCCTACTATAATTAACAGTTAAGCAAGGTTGTCATGTTGTCAAAATAATAAATATGTGTCCCGGGTGACACGCATATTATGGAAACATATGCAAAAATCCTTTGTGATGTGAGCGATTGTGAGTTGCAGAGTAGATTTACGTGTTATATTTTATTCTCAATCAGTTAAAAATAAATTTAACTACTTTTGTTGTTACGCAAAAGAGCGCTTAAAGTCAAATTGCTAATTATTGCTTATAGAGTAATCATAACAAAAAAATGATAAATAAAGTTAGAGATTTTCAAGTAAACGCTTAATCCGATTATACTATAAAAAAATTAATTTTTTCTAGTACTAGTGGTATAGGTACAGTACAGACTTTATTACGTACACGGTACACCCAAGTCATAGTATGTTGCAAAGTAACCGCAAGCACATTATTGTTTTACTAGAACCAAGCAATTGTTTGATTAAAAAATTTGTCCATCAACGTGGAATGCTAATTAAAAAAAGTTAAATGCTTAATTAAACAAATGAATTTCATTTAAAAATAGTAAGTTATTTGAAGGCATTTCTTATTTAAAAATTGTAGTTATTTGGTAAACAAACGGTTTTTCAAATACCAACAAAATATGGTTAAATAAAAACATTTAAAACTACATTTTTTACAAATTTTGGTAGACAAGCTATTTTAGCTTCTATTGTACAGTATAATAGACCACTGTTGTAAACAATCCATGAGCGGTACTCTTTGAAAACGCTTCACGGATATTGTTTATTGCATTTGTGAAACCCCCGGCAGTTTAAGCAATAGTAATAACACAGGTAATAAAATAATGAGTCACTGGTTTTATTTACACTTATTTTCCTAAGAATTTAAAAATAAATACAAAGATAAAGTTGGTGTTTTTATGAAATAGGTACATCAGTATTTTGAATTCTTTTTTACCTGTGGTTGTGTTTTTATATCGGTTATCCCGCAAAAAAGTTGTTACTTCAATAATCTTATGAGCCTCCTGCCACAACAGGCCTCTATGCAATACGGGTCTGCGGGACCGTTAAGTCTGCCATTGGTCCATTAAGTAGTGATCGATATTTTCTAAAAGCTTTTTACTTCAGAAAACGTTCTTAAAATATGTTTTAAAGAAATACTTCAATATTTGTATTACATATGTATATGTGAACAAACCAACGTTTAATTCCAAAATCAAATTGAATTTAAAGAAAACATTACAGTAATTACAGTTTTCTTATTCTATTTAAAACGAACGCATTGTTAATTTTCTGTAATATAAACCGAATATAATTTAATAATTAAATGCATGTAACTGTTTTAGCATAAAATCTGTAAGCGGTTTAACAAATTCTTACAAAAAAAGCTAATATGAAAAGGGTTAATAACCTAGGTACACAACCATTTACGATTTTTCTTGAAATCTACCTGCATGCCTAAAAAGGAATTACCTTTTTTTTATACTTCATTCAAGTAAAAATAAATATTTCAGGTAAAATATATTTCTTAATTTTGTAAATTTCCATAGTGTTTGAAATATACAAAAAAAAATTCGTCATATATTTTTTTTTTGGTTCAATTTTATCTGAGCTCTGTGATAATTGAAATTTGCTATTGTTATCATTGTATACGCAATGGATGATTGCGAACGGCTTTTTGTAGGTCGGAAATCGAGATCATTTAAAATGATCGTCTTGACTACTGTCATATACATACACAAGTAATTTCTATAATTACTTCTAGCATTTACATTTTATTAAAAAAAATCGTTAGTTAAAAAATTACTTAATTTAATAAAAACTTTTTAAACGCATTCAATGGCTATACGTATAAATGTTACAACGCCGCACTTTTGAAGTTTTGAACGCCACCGTACGTCACGCAACTTGCGGTTGTTGATGGAACTATTTTAGTTGTATGACCACTTTTACGAATGAAAATGCTTATACAGAGTATTCAAAGTAAATAAGAACGCAACCCTTCATACACCAGTGCATTTATACTCGAGTTCGCATTTTAGTACTGTAGTTGACTATCTTTAGGACTTTTCAATCAACGGTATGACGTAAGCCTCCGTCCATTTCGTGAAATAATCCATCGTCACCAAGATGTATTTGTTTCCCGAATTAGATTCTGGGAACGGCCCTGACATGTCAATCGCTACTCTTTCTAAAGGGCTTCTCACGTTATACTGCTTCATCGGTGCTTTGCGCTTTTTTGCTGGACCATTTCCTGATGTGCAGATCGTGCACTTATGGCACCATTTCATGACGTCCTCTTTGCAGTTCACCCAATACAACCCTTTTCGAATTTTAATCAATGTCTTTTTTACGCCAAAGTGTGCTCCTGATGTACCATCGTGGAGATGCTTCAACACTTGTGACATCTGGCTCTTTGGCATTACCAACTGTAGTCTGTTTTCCGTGCCCTCGACACTCTCTACGGATCGTTTAAGAAGACCGTCTTCTACTATCAAAGAGTCCCACTGCACCCAGTACGCTTTGATGTTTCTGCTCAAAGCACTCACTTTTTCTCAGGTTGTTTGTCGGCTGTTTCTTTCCAGTTCAGGAGTAGCCTAATTTCGGAATCGATTTCTTGTTCGCGACGCAACTGATCCTAAGTTCCCACTCGTTATCAACCATAGCAGTTCTCCGGAGGCATTCAATTTTTTCTTCAAATCACGAACAATAGCTGCAGTCAGCCGGACATGGTCTTCTAGACCAGGCATCAGCTTTTCGATGCCTGTTTCCGGCACGGTGTTCTGTGTCATAGTCATTTTAAAGCGGCGTGGTCTGTTCTCAGTAAAAATTTTCGTCCATACAAATATTTGTAGAAATGTTGTATGGACTTGACGACTGCTAACAGATCCCCCCTAGCCACGCAATAATTTCTTTTTGGCCTGAACAAAACTTTACTAAAACACGCGATGACTGTTTCTTGTCCATCTTAAACCTGCGAAAGGACCGCGCCTATGTCCAGATTGCTTGCGTCGGTATCAAAAACAAATTTTCCCTCTTCTCTTGGATAACTTACAATAGGCGAAGTGACTAGGGCATGTTTTAGTTGATGGAAAGCGTTTTCGCAGTCTTCATTCCATCTAAATGCTGCTCTTTCTTCGGTGAATTTCGTCAATAATTTGGCAATATTGGCAAATCCGGCTATAAATCGTCTATAATAGGTGCACAATCCAAAAAAACTTCGAACTTGATGTTTGTCAATTGGTCTTGACCATGCTTCACTGCTCGGATTTTGTCTGGGTCAGCCTTTACTCCATCTCTAGATAAGACGTGGCCAAGGTATTGCACTTCCTTCTTAAATACATGGCACTTCTTTGGGCTCAGTTTTAGATTGGCCCCACGTAGACGCTGGAACACTTCTTTCAAGTTGTTCAAGTGTTCTTCAAACGACGTTCCAACCACGATCATGTCGTCTAGGTAAACCAAGTACGTCTTCCAAGACAGTCCGCGCAAGATGGTCTCCATCAAACGCTTGAACGTTCCAAAAGCGTTACACAGGTCAAAAGACATCACAGTGCACTGTCACAAACCAGTTCCAATCGTAACAGTCGTTTTTACACGATCTTTGAGTTTCAATTCTACCTGCCGGTAACCATTCTTTAAATCCAACGTGGAAAACTACTCGGATACTGACAGAGTGTCTAACGTATCGTCAATTCTCGGTAAAGGGTAGCTGTCCTTTTTAGTCACGTCGTTAAGCTGTCTGTAGTCTACGCAAAACCTCGTTGATCCATTTTTTTACGAGTACCACTGGGGACGCCCATTGGCTATTTGAAGGTTCAATCACACCTTTTTTCTCCATATCCATAATTATTTGTTAACCTTCTTTTTTCGCCAAAGGAAGTCAGCGTGGATGTTATCGTATCTGCCGAGCGTCTGCGGTATTAATTAATAAACTCTCCAGCGCGAACACATCTTGATACTGCTCGATCACTTGAACTATAGCCAGCTGATCTTGGTTGGTTCAGGTTTTGCATTTGGAGGTAAGAATGTTCAATAGATGTTCTGGGTACTTCTTCGGCGACGTATTTTCGTTAAAATTAACGCATCTCACAATTTGAGATACTGGCGTACATTGACCTATCATAGTCTTCTTTTTCAACGTTACTGGATCTGAGTCGACATTTAAGATCATTACTGGCATCGTGTTTTTCACTCGTACTAAAGTTCTGCCAACGAGTAGCCCTTTTTCAACTAAGTCGCCCTCCATTGATTCAATCGCGCAAATGTAGCGTTTCCGGAGATTTCCACGTGCTATTACCACACTTTCAGTGCTTGCAGGCAAAGTCGCGTCTTCACTCAATAAGAGTCGCACGGCTGCCTTCTCTGACGAATGAAAAGACATTTCTTTATTGTCGATCTTCAGGACATCGTTCTTCATATCCAAATGGAACCCATACTTCTTTATAACGTCCATTCCCAGGATAACTTCTTCCGTGATGTCGGCTACCAGTACCTGATAGTCGAGTACTCGATTTCCCAAACTAATGGTCTACGCCCGTTGCTGTTTGAAGTCGTACTGTTACTGGTGATATCTTCTCCTTTTCCAATAATATGTCAGGACGAATAATGGTCTTCGTCGCTGCCGTGACAACCAGTACCTAAACACTTCGTCCATTAATCTTGCCAACGAGATAAAAGTTATGCAATTGCTTCATAGCAGTTCCGTTTGAATGGCAATCTCAGAAACATAACTAAATGAGATTAGCTTTTGTCTCTTTTGGTTAAACCGTTCCAAACCTTCGAGCGCTCTTCTTGAGTTTAGTAAGATGTCGACGTACGTGGCCTGTTTCACCGCAGTTCAAAGTCGTCAACCATTTTTCGCGAAGTATTCGTCGCGCTATCTCCTCTCTACTGCCTGCGCGGGTACTTCTGCAGCACAGCAGAGTTTATAACCGTCTCGTTAAGATGCTTGTTTTGCAGCTTCAAACTCCAAGGCATGCACTAAAGCATCATCGAACGTCTTCGATCGAGCTAACCGAAGAGTCTGCTGCGTTTCGCTGTCACAGAGGCCGTCTACAAAAGTTTGAATAGCCAATTGGTCCAAGAAGGCATCTGGTGCTGTAGGAAACGCAACCGTGTTAATTTGGCGATATTAGCCTCAAACTCTTGAAGACTTTCGGCAGCTTTCTGAACCCGACGTTTAATTTGAACTTGGTACACTTGTTGGAGATGAGCATCTCCATAACTCATTTCTAACCGTGAAATTAAGAGTTCGTAATTTTCATGCAGGTGGTACGAACCAGTCTGCAAAATTCCAAGCGCTTCTCCACGTAAAACCACTATTAAAGACGTCGCTTTCTGCTTGTTGCTCCAATCATTAGCTGTAGCTGCGGCTTCAAACTGCTTGTAATACGTTGACCAAAAAGTTTTTCCATCATAATTTAAGGGTAGAATCTTAAACTTGTGCGTGGTTTCTTCTTGATGATCCATGTAATCTTCGCTCGTGACAATTCATTTGATTGGTTCTTTCTTTAAGCAGTTTCATTCTGTCTTCTAATTTGTCCTCTATTGCTTCTATTTTGTCATTCACAGATTCGCAAATTTCTTCTTTAACATATCTGCCTGAGTTTCCTCTTGAACAATTTTAATTTGGTTTTCTATACTAACTTGTATTTGCTCTTCAACAGTCTCTATTTGATTTTCAATGCTCGTTCGTAATTTTTCTTTTAAACTTCTAGAGTTTTCCAACAATTTTACTTCTATTTTCTGATAATTTTCAGACAGCTTTTCTTCCATTTTTCTAGAATTTTCTTCTTGGCCATTTTTTGATTCGAGAAATTCAAATAACTGAGAATAACTGCTTACAAACGCTTCGCTGGCATAAATTAAAGCACGAATACAAAGTTTAAAAACACAAAATTTTAATAACGCTAGATCCTTCTTTATTGAATGCACTACTTTAATGAACTGGAACACTATATATATAATATAATATAAACACACAATGTTTCCATTACGGAAGCAATATTAAATTACTGATATTTACACTAAAATCGCGAACTCCACACTGACACCACTGTAACGAATTTTAAAAACTAAATTATTTAAAATAAAATATTTACACGTTTATAATTACACGTAACTAATTAAATCTAACGATATTTAAGAAAACACTAATTTATAATTAATATCACTTGAAAAATAATGTCCGCGGATAACTTTTGTTTATCTAAAACTGATACTTGTTTACATTAAAGGCACGTACGCTTGAACAAACGCGTTAATCACTTATTTATTTAAACAGTCTTCTTAATACTTCCGACTTCGAAAAACTGACCTCAGCTCCTTTTGAATGCTTTTTATATATTTCTGTTATCTATCTCGAAAATTTTCTACATCATTCGGTAAACGTTCTGGAAGTTGACAATAAGCTCGTGAACATTTGCGAAGTTGACAATAACTTCGCGAACATTTCAATATACAGGGTTTCATTTAAACAAGCACAATTTTGACACTTTGATAAAATAATTAAAAAAAAGTAACCATAATAGATTTTAGCCACAATAATCAGAGCCGTATTGCGTGAATAACCCTGTACAGTTGGTTCAAAAAACAAGACAGAATTGCTAGATTAGATGACGTTTTGACGCAGACTTTAATTTTTTTTTACATATTTCACACATTCGACTTCGTCAACGCTCGATAATTTCATAGCCACCTACTATTGAGAACTGAAATTGATAATATATCCCAACGTTAGGATTGCAAGGAAACTTGACAGTAACATTCAAACAAAACTAAGAAATTTATCCTTAACACGTTCACTGCGGTACGAATTTTCATCTTTCAATTTGTGTGTGTGTGTGTGTTACACATATCCCCGGGGATATGTAACGTAGTGAACGTGTTAACTGCATTGACTAAAATCCAAGATGAGTGGGTGTAATACACCGGATCAAACGATATTAAGCGACCCTATAATAGACATACAACGCTAAGTAGTAAAAGAAACGATGTCTGTACAGAACATAAATAAAATGTTAGAAACTTTTTTTAAAATAATCACACTGTTAAATATATCTACAAATAAATTTTAATTGGAGAATAATATTTACATGCTGTAAGATGATACGAACTGTTAAACATACCTTTAATTTTAATCGTGCAACTTCAAGTTCAGAGGCATTAAGCTTGCGTTGGCTCTACATCACAAAACAATCACATTCGATTTAGTGAAACAAATAAAACAAATGCAAATTCAAATATTAGTAAAAAAACGTAAAAATTGTATTAGTTAATAGTATAGTTACTATAATACATCGCATACCTCTTGTAATAATAAACGTAAAGTTTCGATGTCGTTTATGTCTTGCCCTTCTTGCTCGTACGTAGTTTCATTATTCGAAGAGGAACTAACTGTACCATCAGATATACTACTGTGAGCTGAACCTAAGTAATTGTTTTGAGATTAATCAGTAACGATGAAGTAACTGAAGTTTTTACCCATCATAAGAGCTGCAGTGTCATTTTGATGCTCAGCTTCGAGCACCCTCTGTCTTCTTTCTTCTCTCTCTCTATCAGCTAACAACGACTGCTTTATTAATTGTGCAACTTCACTGTTCTCCGGATCTTTCTCTCTGCCAATACTAAACTTGACTAAACCAGATGTATTTCTCAAAACGCTTGCCGCATAAGCTTGCGTTACCCCAACCAAACTTTTACCATCGACTTCAATGATTTGGTCGTTAACATGAATGCGACCATCGCGTGCCGCAGCTCCATTGGACGCTATAGTCTTAACGAATATCCCTAAAACATAAGTAAAGTAAAACGTTCATTGAAGGCACCAATAACAAACCAAGTTTCTCCAGGCCAGCGTCTGCACCAACGCCCATTCCTATAATACTCAACCCAAGACCTTCTGGACCTTTCACCAACTCAACTGGGAATACGTCCATCTTTTCAACGCGCTTTTCTAACTCGTATTCCGCAGAAGCCGCGACAGGATCGACGTCTTCGTTCCTATAAGGACATAGCTAAGTATTTGCTAAAACAAAACTCAAACTTACCTTCTGTCATATTCTGTAATGCTAAATGTAGAGTATACAGTAATCGGGCCGGTTGAAAAAGTGACCTTAGTAGGTTTCCGCGTGTAAATGGGATAATCGAGATCGTCATCGTCGTCATCTTGCGGCAAGCCTGGTACTTCCATAAAAAAGTGCCCGTCTTCATAATAGTGCACACCGTGTTCCACTCCAATAATTTGAACGTGTTCGGGAACAAACTCCTTGCAATTTTCGATATTACCTTCAGATAAACTCGTCACTGAATCTAAAAATAAAAAACTATAATTTATAAAACTATATTTTGGAAATCAACCTGTAACTGTCATAATAAATAATAAAACGTACCGATTAATCCTGAATCTGACACGCTTGATTCCATTTTAGACGAAACGCCTTCGTCGTAACTGGAAACGTCGATGCTAGATAGAGATTCTTTCATGTGTGTTGATGATCGTGCTCCTTTAATAATATGTGTTTGCGGTGGAATTTCATTGAACGATTCCGACCGTGAATCTTCTTGTAGAGACGATTGAACCAAACTATCATTTAGCGATTGCGGTCCCGTTGAATCCAATAAAGAATTTGGACCTGATGTTGAATCTTGTAGAAAAGAGCTAGATGCGTTAGGTTGCCAATGATTTTCTTTTACTTCTACCGGGCTTAACAGGCGAGTAACTTCTTGGGCTTCTTCATCTGACAAAATTTCTTGCCTAAAAATCGCAAAATGTTTACCGATTGGGTTACATAATTAATCGAGCGATAAATACAAACTACAAATAAACAAATACAAGAAAATCGTGCAGTAGTTTTAATAAATCATTAAAAAAATCAGCCGTATAAATAATATGATACAAAAGTATAATTATTTTGGAAAACAAATTGTTTATATAATATATAAAAAGTTTTTATCTTTAATTAAAATTTCTTACTTTTAAATGATTAACCGCACCACGCCTATTCACCAAAGTATGTTTCACTGGTAGTTTCGAACTTACTTAGGAAGTCCGATAAAATTTTAATGTACGTATTGTTCTAATCACCGCTTAACGTATTAATCATAGTGTTAAATTTTTCGCTTCAGCTCAGATTGAATCTTATGTACTGAACTGGTATTTATAAGAACTTCCTAAGATTTATCTTTGTAACAAAATCGACTCTACTATCATAGGTCAACTCATTCATTGATAAAATTACAATAATCAAACAAAAGCCTGTTTGTAAATTTTTGGCAATGTTTTCCTACCAGTGGTTATTTAGAATGGGTAGCTTTGCTTCAGAAACTTTATGTTAGTGATTTTTTTTGTATAGCCGTAAAGTCAAAACTTTCAATTACAAACGTTTGGAAATTACGGTTATCAATAAGTAATTATATTACAATTATTAACGGAACAATTAATTACACAACAGCAAAAACTAACATGCATTGATTTTTTAAAACTTGCTTTGTCAATTCTTTTAATACCTATATTTGAAATTATAAAAAAACACAAAAATCAGCAACAATAACGTTCAACCATTAAATCGTATTTATTTTAAGATAAAACTAAAATCAAAGAAAGTGATGTCCTGAAGTATTATTTTTTCAGATCAAGACTCATAAACTTTGTCTTCAAAATACAAATAAAAAATAGTTTAAACGCCGATCGATCTCTCACCTAGTAAATATTAAGAAGAAAAGCTTCATTAAAAGTTTTTGAAGATACTGCAATTGTAACTGACAACATATGAGTCCAGGAAAAACTCTAAAACCACTAATAAAAAATCAATTGTTACTTCCAAATTTTTTTAACGATTTCAAATTATAATTTAACAATGATTTGTATTAGAATTATTTTCAGTAGCTAAAAATTCAAACTCCATTTGATTAATTTTCAATGAAGAATAAAATTCAATTATTAGTCAAACAGTAACAAAAATGTTGATTTATTACTAAAACAATTACACAAGAGTTTTTGCAATAAAGGGAATCAACCATTCAACATTTTTATTACAAGATAATGTTGAGTGACAAACTTTGCGTTAATGTATAAATAATTTTGAAAACTAATATTACACAAAAAATCCTGTAATACGTAAGCAGGGTAGAACGCTGAATTTAAATAAACAATTGCAAAATTGTTGTATTTTAAAAAAAATAAAAACCTAGTGTATATAGTATATAAACACATCAAACATAAGAAATAATTTTGAATCTATAAAAAATCAAGAAAACATATTATTCATTACTAAAAATCAATAAATACCCAATTAACACACATAATTATTTAAATGATGTTTATTCATTACTCAAAAACAAAAATGATTATTGATTTTTTATTTATTTGCAAGTATTAAAATAAATGATCGATTCATCACTGATCTAAAGACAGATTTACACATAGGTTATAACACATAACCTAAGACAGAAAAAACTATATAATTTAAGAACTTTCGATCAGATCAAATTAAATCACATTGAGTTTCGAAGAGAAATCCTTTTAACACATTTAAAATCTTGTCATAACCAGTAACATCTGAAGAAATTTTACCCAATTGATTTTCAATTGACAATTTTTTAAGAAAACGTTGAGAATGAAGTTTTGTAGATTTAGATTTCGTATTCTGAATTTCATGATTTGTTTTGTTAAATAATTTAAAATTGACTGAAGGTAATCTTGAAACCATAGTTTGATCAATCTTTTACCGTAACGTCAGACTAATCTAGTATAGAATAAATTTTCAAAGTTGTTATTTTTTTGGTTTCTCGTACTGCTCTTCGCGTGTCTATGATTTTCACAGCGTTACAAATAACAACGATTTATAAAACAGATGAAATAAACGTACGAGCACAGACTTTGACGAAAACGATCAAAGTGTATATTCAAATCAGAGCGACTTCTAACAGTGGACCGTATTAATATGAAATTGCCTTCGTTTGGCATACTCTAGCCCGAGTGAGAAATAAATCGACAAACTTGAACCAAGAAAAAAGCAAAAAAAAAGAGAAAAAGGATAAAAAAAATCGAAGAACTTAAAAGTAAGCAAATAACAATGTAACAAGAAACCTCCGAAGAGTTAGAAATGGATTACGGTAAGTTGTTCATTTTTCTTCCTCCTTAGATTAATTTGAACACTTGGAATACTTTTAGAGCTCTTCGATGAGGAGGGACATCAAAAGAACTTTCAGTGTCTAAGAACCAATACACAGCTGCACAAAACGTAGCCGGTTTTTAGACACTTAAAGAGTTTTTGATGCCCCTCGTCATCGAAGAGCTCTAAAAGTAATCCAAGTGTTAGGTAATCAACTTGTGAACCACGACAGATTCTAAGTAACTTGAAGAAGTGGTGGTTAAATCCGGACGTACAATGATCATAATCTCCAACTGTCATATCGTCTACATTCTCGGTGATTGCAACGCCTACTTGATCACAACATTCAAATTTCACGATTGATCGCAACGTCCAACATGATCATAACGCCCAAACTTTACGGTTGACCACAATCTCCAAATTTCACAATTGATCACAACGTCCAACTGAATCACAACGCCTAAATTTCATGTTTTCTCACAATGTCCTACTCCAACATAACTCCCAATTTTTAGTGATCACATGGCAGCGTAATTATCTTAATAGATAATTACACAGATTAATGAGTTACGGGTAAACAATTAGCGGAGAAGTACGGTGTACAAGCAACGATTTCAGGCATTAAAATAAGCAAACCTACACTTTTAATTTCGTGTCAGTCCAGCGAAGACGGAATTTCTTCAAAAAAATTAATAAAGGCAGCAACAAACAAAGATTTAGAAGGTGCCTCTTTCAAGAGGTTTTTGCAACAACGTCCTATGGAAAACTCAATTTCGAGTCCGATTCTTTGTGAAAAAGCTAAGATTATAATTCAGAAGCTTGAATGTTCATCCTTTCAAGCAAGTAACGGCTGGCTAAAAAATTTCCCGTTCAGTCAGTGTCCTTAACTTAGATTTAAGTGGCGAGAAGTAATCAGTTCAAAGCTGCAGAAGATTTTATTGAAAAAGTTTTTTTACAACGCCGATGAAAGGAAAGCTCTTCCTAAAACCACTCAGCCTCTAAAGGAGTGTAGTGCTCCAGGACATAAAATACCCCTTTTGTTGATATGTGAATTTCCCTCTTTTATAAAACCAACCCAAGGATGACTGCGCATTATTTATCGAGTAGTACGACGAAATTTTCATCCCTGAAGTGAGAACCCATCAAAAATTTCTTGGAAAAGAAAGCTATGATTGTTGATAATGCACCAACTCATTCCACAACAGAACTGTTGGAAAGAGGAGATGGCCAGTTTGCTACAATCTTTTTACCGCCAAGCGTCAGAAGTTTATTGCAGCTAATGAACCAACTGTTATCGAAACCATGAAACGCCATTCAAATTGCATATAATACCAAAAATAAGCTTTTTTTCTTTAAAATACATTCATACATAAATATATACATATATACCCTTTTTTCGGAAAAAATCCAATAATCCGAGTGGAATCCGGTCCCAATTGATTCGGACAATTGGAGTTCTATTGTAGGTACTTTTACCTTGTACATGCTTGTACCTAAAATAATTAAAAAGTATCCGTAAAAAAGTGCCTAGGTACAAGTATTTGAAGAAAAACTATCTCAGAAGGTACTTAAGTACGCAAAAGAACATGACTTAGTAGATTAAGCAATCTATTAATTATCAAAGAAAGTAAATACGTTAAATCTATATACGTACACCACTTACATCAACATACAATATGTTCGACTGTGATCAAACGTGAAATTTAGGAGTCGTGATCAAGTTGTACATTGTAATCAACCGTTAAATTTGGATGTTGTGATCAATCATGAAATTTGGGCGTTGTGATAAACTGTGAGATTTGGACGTGGTGATCGAGTGAGTGTTGCAACCACCGAGAATTTGGACGATACAAAAGTTTATAGGTTGCAATCATCAGTTGCAGAAGAGACTTTATCGACACTTAGAATATAACCATTAACATTTTTTAGATGGTCCTCAGCGGTTGACTTTAATGTGATTTAAAAAAACTAGTAAGTAACGTTGTTCAAAAAAATGTAATCATCATAGAATTTTCGATTCCTTGTTTCCAAGTTATTTATGAAATGAAAACACTGACCAAAGTAATAACATCAATGCAATTCAATAGTCAAATTCACCTACATAATAATTGTAGATTTTATCAAAATTTAGAAAACATTTTCATCGTAGAGTACGAAATACGAACTGGACGATCTTCTTCAGTATGTCACTTCAAGTTTTTTCTTTAGGACTTCATATTATTTTGTTTCTTATGATAATGAAAAAAACGTTGACAATATCGATTTCAACCTTGACACCAAAAAACAAATACATGGTTGCTTTAATAATAAAATTTGAGTAGTAAGTAATATTGTAAATATTAATAAATAAATCTATAAGAAACTTATCGCACGAAAGGTGTTTGCAACAAGCGAATCATTTTTTGTTTAGTTTTTGAAAGTTGTATATGTCATGTATATATTTATCTAATCTAAACCGCTGCATATTTTACGAGTTTACAGCTATACAAAAAAAACTTCTTCGGATAGCGTAGAAAATGCCAAATGCAGTATGATGAGACTTTGACACTAACAAAAACAGATAACTCACGTGATAAATAATAAAAAAATCTGAACGGTAGTATTTTCACAACGCGTGTTTACACACAATACACTTAGTCCAAATTTAAAACATTTCGAAACTATTAAATTTTGCATTTGCACAAATTTGTATTTTCAAACCAGTTTTAAATTCCAATGCAGACAAAAATATTTAATTACGTTAATTATAAAATGCCACTTTTAAATTTCAAATTATACATCTATTCAATTAAAAAAAAAACAGAAATAAGCAGAAGCCGTAAACTGCATATCAACTTACCTAATTCTTTTTTCCACTATTCTGATGGATCCAAGCGAAACATGCAGAAAAAAGCAAATTAATAGAGCAAAACACTAAATGAAAGAACATATATAAAAAATAATAGTGCATTCTACGTATAGTAAAAAAAACTATGAAAGGTGAAGCTTTTGCAATCGTATAAAAAAAGATCACTCACTTTGAACTAAGTAAATTTTCGGCTTCGTCCGGAGTCATTGTTTCGGCAACTATGTCCTTTATGTCAGAGTAGACGGGTTCCAATTCGTCATCGCTTGCATCGGCATACTCGACGTCATTTAAATCTAATATACTAGCTTCGGATTTAGTTTCATGATGTGAATTTAAGAAATGGTTGTTACTTATTCTATGCTCACTTAAGTCCAAATCAGTCTTATAATTTCTTTTTAAATCACCTTTATTTACAGCTTCAATATTAGTGTTTGCAAATTCAATTTCGTGTTCTATAAAGTCTTGACAAGCTTTTTCGTAACTATCCTGACTCTCTAAAGGCGACAAGTTAGAGCCAGTCGTGCAATTCGGTGCGTTATGATACATAACGTCCGAATCAACAGATTTTTGTTGTATAACAGTCACTTGCGAAACTTCAGAATCGGTTGATTTTTGATGCAAAAGCTCTGCAGTCGTCGATGCAACCGATTTTTGTTGATTTGGTTTATGTGGAACGGCGTATAGTGCTTCTATTTCTTGAGCTCTTGTTTTAGCTTCGACTGGTGTAACATTAGGTGACTCAACTCGTTCTTCCGCTTCACTTTTAGCGTCCAACGGTTTAAGTTTTGCTTTAATTTCAGGATAAGGTTCGTTAAAACCACCTTCGTCCAACGTAGATGTGCTAATGATCGACGGCGGCCGATTGCCCAATCCTGCTGCTGGAATGTTAAATGATATACTGGAAACTTTAGTTCTTCGATGTACCGACAGTTCTTCGTTCTTGTCATCAATGGGTTTACTAGAGTCGACATTATCTGCGATAACAGAAAATACCAAACAATTATTCAAATGTAACATTATACGCTACGCTTAAAACTAAATGTTCGTGAAGTATATACCAATTTTACCCACACCTATAATGCATTAATACAAATTAATGTGTCCCACGTGGATGGGTGGGACCTAAACCAAACGAAGTTTTATGATCAATTAAAATACCGTAATTGCCAGAAGAATAATCACAATGTAACCTTGAACTTACTAAAAAGTGATAATCGATTTTTCAATAAAATAATACTATTTTTTTTTCTTTTTAATCAAAGAAACTACTAGTAAATATCTATACATTTTTTTTGAGAGAATAAATAAAAATGCTATACTTAAAGCAGTACCTACTCGTAAATTACAATCTTCGAACACTCAGCATGAACATTTCCAATGTAAATTTGTTGTCAACAACAATATCTTTTTAAATTAAACGACATAGACATCGTCAAAGGTATTGAATAAGACATCAACAAATTGTAAGTAGTTTATGCAGACAGACACAGAAAATGAATAGAGACGTAAATAAGTATCTCACCATGTTAAACATTTTTTTACATTGAATACAGATTTGACAGTGAACAACTTCCTGACAAGCGAACATTAACGTGCAAACAGTTTTATTCATAAAATAACTCAATAAATTTTTCCGTACTTACCAAAAGTTTGGTATTGTTAGCGTATACACCGTACGTTCGGCCATTCTTTAAATCTCTGTATTTATAAAAGTACGAAATTTCGAATACCGACAAAAATAAAACAATTCAAGTGTAGTAGGACTGTAGGAGTGTCCGCAGAGTCAGAATCCGAAATTAGATTTATAAAAAGGAAATATGTATCTCCGCCAAGGATGTGTTTTTTTAAATGTTATAGGGGGAACATGTAATTACAGAGGAGAAAAT
The DNA here is from genome assembly GCA_035610365.1 of Aquatica leii. NCBI lineage: Eukaryota > Metazoa > Arthropoda > Insecta > Coleoptera > Lampyridae > Aquatica > Aquatica leii. Next base: position 42,312,174 of record CM069435.1, on the reverse strand, counting down.
GCCTGGCATCCCCGGTGATAGATCATGCTTTGTTCGAACGCCCATTTTCGATATCTCTATCAAATAAAGACCTTTATTACGCAGAAATAATTCACAAAAACAGAATCTGTTACAACCGAAAACCCTTTATTTTTAAATGTTGAATAAATTCATTGAGCTACATGCAGTCCCGCGCCGTACATAAGGGCAAAGTCGTGTGGTGCACGACGGCGCCCAGGCGCCGAAAAGCCTCAAAACTCAAAAGTTAAAAAAAAGATAAAGCAACAACCAACATTGTCAAAACAAAATTTATAATGATAAAACAATCAGTAAGGAATTGCTAGCTATTACATTGTTTTTTATTTGTTTATATTTTTATTTTTACTCTTTGAGACGAGGAAACCGAATTACTTCTAGAAAATAATATATTTTCCAAATGAGAGCACGCAATAATAGCATTTATTTGATCGAATACGTAATACGATAACATGAATTGTGTGAATTCAAACAAATCTGATTTTATTCATGTTGAGCTTGAAATTTGACTTGCAACGAACCAACGAGGGAACAAGCGTTTTTTTCCTGTCCGAGCTTGCAATGCACGAAACTTTATATATTTTATAAAAGGTGCGTGGGGTAAAAGATATCGGCTTTTGAAACTTTAGTTTTTTGTAGTTATAATTTTACAGACTTTATAGTACCTAATGTGTTTTGTGTTGTAAATTAAGGTGAGTTCGTCTCAAATTTATTTTTCATTTTAGATTTATAAAAACATTAAAAAACAAAAACTTGCATCTCAAAAATTCTTTTATATTTGATTATATAAACACTATTGTTAATTGAAATAAATTCAAACAGAATAATTGACAAGCACTAATATTACTATTTATAAAAATTTATAAATTTTGGAATAACTTGAAATAAGTAATGTTGAGAAAATACTTTCGAGTTTGAGACGTCGAAACATTTTCATTTTTCATGAATAATTTGTCAATTTGTTTACTTACGTATCAATTTCTTTACAGTATACAGGATCTCAGATAAAAAGAAGTAATTGTCTGGATACCAAAATGTGCTGAATAAAAGAAAAAGAGTAAGAACTGAAAAACCATGTCAAAATTACGCATTTTTTTCAAAACCCAAGTCTACTTTGCCAAATATTAATAACAATAATACAGCTGAATCCCAATATTCTGAACCTGTACTTCAAACAAGTATCAGCAGCAGACAAGAAATTGATCTTCTAGAAAGCAATCCATCAACATTTTCAAATTCCGCTGATAATAAGAAATCAACACCTTTAAAAATTACCAGAACGGAAAATATGAGTTAACAAAGAAGGCTTAAATATCAACGATTTGCGGGGCCAGGGTTACGACAATGGGGCAAATATGCGTGGTAGGCATAATGGTCTACAAAAAAAAATTGAATTTAAATCCGCGAGCTTTCTTTGTTCCTTGTTGTAATCATACTTTAAATTTAGTCGTCAATGATGTCGTAAAATCGAATACTTTAAGCATCAATTTTTTTTCTTTAGTTCAAGAACTGTTTGAATTTTTTCAGCTTCTACTAAACGCTGGTCAATTCTGAAATCTAATGTAACAAATTTAACTTTAAAACCTTTATCGGATACTCGATGGTCTAGTAGAATAGATGCAATAATTCCTTTAAGGTATGAACTTGACGAGGTTTATGATGCTCTGTTTGAAATAAGCGAAGGAAACTTTGAAAATAACGTAAAAAAGAAGAAACTTTAAAGTGTATAACAAATAACAACTTAGTGGATTCTTTTCCTAATACGAGCATAATACTTCGTATTTTATTAACAATGCCGGTTTCTGTTGCTACCGCAAAACGATCTTTTTCAAAACTCAAAATTAAAAAAAATTATTTAAGATCGACCATGGGACAAAACTGACTAAGTAATCTTGCTATCATTTCAATAGAAACGACCAGTTAAAAGAATTAGGCACCGAAGATTTAATTAAATAATTTGCAAAAATGAAAGTACGGAAAGCTCAATTCACTTAGCTAAAATATTAACAACAATACCTAATACCTGGATATCAACCTTTAAAAGGTGACATGTTGCATTATTAAAATAATATATTGTTTTGTTTTTATTTGTCGATCAGTTTCGTCCTGTGATATATAAACGAGTATTTGTTTTAAATATTTTTTTTATTTCTTGTGCTTTTGTATCATATATTACATTTGAAACTAAAATACAAAATTTTTTAGTTGCAAAACTGTATGGCTTATGGCTTGTACTTGTAAAATATAAAAATAAAAATACATTTATGAAAATACTTTTTAAAATTATTTTTCAATAGTGGATGATAATACCTAACTTAACCCGTATCTGTACTTACATATGAACGTAATACAAATTCGGAGCGTTATTTTAAACTTGCACAAGGGTGCGGGCCAGGCTACATGCAGTGAAAATATTAACATACACCCTGTCCAAAATAAGAATGCACAGCATGGGGATCTTGAAAACGGTAGAAGATACAGGGTGGCTTAAATTAGAAAAAAGTTGCGCTATTTAAAGTATGTTCACATGCTGGCCGCAAAAGTTCATTATTGTTTATCGTTTTCAAAATTCTCAAAAAAATGTGATTTTTTGGATTTTCGTTTCTTTTCATTTTTTTTATTTATTTTAAATGATATTAAAAAACTACTGGAACTTTCTCATTGCCACTTTTTAAGTTCTACAAAATGGCGTGTTCAAATTTTTAATCCGACGTTTCGTATCCGAGAAACCATCATCAACTTTATTTTTTTATATAGCCACAAACAAAGAGGCACCATGTATTTGGTAGCATTATTCGTTACAAATTCAACGATGTATCACAAAAAAACGTGAGTTATAAGGTTTTTTATTTTTTAAATTAGTAGGTATTGGAATAATGGCAATATTTATGTTTTATCTGTCACATTATTGTTGAAAACGCAATTTGGTGTTGTGTAAGTTGTTTTTACGGGAATTTGGAGTGTTTTAACTTTTGTTCTTATTAAAGTTACTTATTCGTTTGTTGCTTCGTGCTTTTAATTTATTTACAAGTGTTACCATGGAAAGAGAAAGTTTCACAAACGAAGAAAAATTTGATATGTTGGTGTGTTACATGTTGTGCCGCAAAAATTGTGTAGCTGCTGAACAGATGTACTCTGATAATTATCCTGAACGAAGACAACCTCAAAAATCCATTTTTAGACGTTTGGTATCTAATTTAAAAGAATTTGGTTCATTTAAAAAACCTGTTGTATCTCGTAAAAAACAATCCAACGAAGAAAAGGCGACTACTGTTTTACAAACCGTTGTTGAAAATCCTGAAATATCGACAAGACTAATTGAACGTCGAACTGGAGTAGCTAGATCTACAGCCCAGTTCATTTTACAAAAGAATAAATTTCATCCCTATAAATTTAGAATTTGCCAAGGTCTTAGACTTAGTGACGAGAGAAGGCGAGCAAGTTTTTGTGAATGGTATACCAGAAAATGTGAAGAAGATCAAAATTTTCCTTTTAAAGTAATTTGGTCTGATGAAAGCATGATAACCGACAATGGCATTTTCAACCGGCGTAACAAACATTATTGGGCAACAGACAATCTTCATTTAATAAAAGAAGCAAAGCATCAACATCGATTTGGATTTAATCTGTGGGTAGGCATTTTGGGTGGCAGAATAATAGGACCTTTTATTTATCACAACAATTTAAATTCCGAACGATATCTTGACCTACTGCAGACTGATTTGGAGAATGCCTTTGTTGAATTACCATTACTTATAGTTAACAACTGCTGGTTTCAGCAAGATGGTGCCCCAGCGCATAATGCAAGAAATGTGCGGGAATATTTGTCCCAGAGGTTTCCTGGAAAATGCATTGGAACTCACAGTGAAGTAGCCTAGCCAGCCCGATCAACTGACTTAACCCCATTGGATTTTTTCCTGTGGGGTTATTTAAAAAACCAAGTGTATAACGCCACTTTTGAAAAAGAAGAACAGTTATTGGCATGGGTTTTAGCAGCAGTTAATACAGTCACACCAGAAATGTTAGACCATATTTTGAATTCTTCTGTAGACAGAGCATACTTGTGACTAGAAAATAATGGCAACCTATTTGAGCAGTTACTATAATTTTTTGACATTGTGTTTCTGTTATTGTACCAGCGCCTACTAATTTAAAAAATAAAAAACCTTATAACTCACGTTTTTCCCCTTTTTTGGCTTCAAAACCATAATGTGTGATACATCGTTGAATTTGTAATGAATAATGCTACCGAACACAGAGTGTCTCTTTGTTTGTAGGTATATAAAAAAATAAAGTTGATGATGGTTTCTCGGATGCGAAACGTCGGATTAAAAATTTGAACACGCCATTTTGTAGAGCTTAATAAGTGGCAATGAGAAAGTTCCGGTAGTTTTTTAATATCATTTAAAATAAATAAAAAAATGAAAATTAACGAAAATCCAAAAAATCACATTTTTTTGAGAATTTTAAAAACGATAAACAATAATGAACTTTTGCGGCCAGCATGTGAGCATACTCTAAATAACGCAACTTTTTTCTAATTTAAGCCACCCTGTATCTTCTACCGTTTTCAAGATCCCCATGCTGTGCATTCTTATCTTGGACACGTAGTATAAAAAAGCGCATTCTTGGATTTGCCGCGATCGTGTTTTCAGAGCTGTTACGATGAAGTGTAATAATAACAAAACATTTAGACAACCTTTGCTGACACATTTATGCATCAGTCTTCCCACTACAGAGTTAATCAGAACTTAGTAGTTTCTAAAAATGAATGTCTCGGTTCCTGAGCTTTGTATTTGCGTGTTGTTTGAACTTTTTTTTTCTTCCGATATTGTGATTTAAAATACATAATTATGGATTCTGAAGATGCAGGTAACTTTGCTCTTCACTCTTAATATTTTTCTGCAACGTATCTGACTGTTATGGCTAACATAATAAAGCTTCAAAAAACCGTACTTTCTGCATCTTTACTGGAATCAATTTAGGTAACTCAAGCAAATCTGTTATACTTCCCAGCTTCCCTTGTAATTTTTTGTGCATCAGAAAGGTACAGATTCCTACTTAATAATTCTATTAAAAGTAGCAGCGGAAACCCACACTTTTTCGAGATCCATAAGATTATGAAAGTCAAAGTACGAAATGAGTTCTTTCTACTCTGCGTAACTGCGTCACTATTAAAGTTATTAAAAAAAACCTGCTATAATAAATACTCTAAAAATAGTGCAATTTATTGTTTTACATTTAATATTTGTTTTCAATGTGGCATATTAAAAAAAAAATAATGCTATTTCGTTTACAAGAAAATTTATCGCGATTACTTCTTGAACCCATGTTTGTGACACAATACTTACTTCTTATAGAAATCGTATGATAACACTATACAACTTTATTATTACTAATATTTATTAAAAATTTGGCCTTAATTATTTTTAGGACCATCCCACGTGAAAATTATAACGCGAAGATTCTTGTTTAGTATGATACAGCAGCAAAATTTGCCTAACATTTAGCAAAAACTGAATGTTATTGAAAAGTATTTGAAAACATACAATAATTATTCAGAAGAACAAATACGGGAAATTAAACAAAACTTTTCGCGGTTTAAAGCTGAATTTAAAAAAAAAATGAGCTCTAGCGTCCAAAAAAAACCTTTATTACAAATAATAATACATGGCTTGAAGGGACAATAGCCACGAGTAGTGACTCATCCAGAGCGCACAAAAAAATGTTTAGGACGCAAGCGACAGGTCTAAAAGGAGAAGAACTGAAGATTTGCGAAGCACTACGGATGTAGAAGTGCTTACCCATGCTACACAACTGAAGTTACGATCTTCTAAAAAAACAGAGGCTTCTCAAATGTTGAAAGCAATAATTAGTACTCCAAAGGAAGCCACCAAATACAAAAAAGCTGTTGTTAGCCGGCAGGAGAAAATACAAACAAGCCTTATACAAAAAGCAAAAATAGAGTATTATCCAGACAAGGAGGCATATGTTGATGTTGTTATCTAAGTGGGGTTGTGATGGATCCCAACAAACACAGTATAAGCAAAAATTTCAGAATGGCTTTAATTCAGACGGTAATATATTCCAGAGTTCTTTTGTGCCTCTTCATTTAATTTGTCAGGTAAACAAAATATTAATTTGGCAGAAACCTACGCCCTCTTCACCTCGGTATTGTCGTCCAATTAGAATAAAGTTTTTAAAAGAATCGAATATTATAAACGATGAAATCCTTTATATAAAAAGTTTAATAAGTTCTTTACATAATTCTAATGTAACATTGGCAAATAAAACATTCTCTGTCAAACATACTTTGATGTTTACCATGGTTGACGGCAAAGTATGTAATGCAGCTACCTAAACGCCATCAACGATGAGGTAAAACGTCTAAAGATTACAATAACTTATCAATCACGAAAAAACAAATAAACTAGAAGCACTTCAGTTCGGATTGTCAATTCTCCATGCCAGAATCCGATTTTTTGAAAGCATATTTCATCTAGCCTACAAATTACCTGTGCAGAAATGGCAGTTACGTTCACAGAATGACAAAACCATTGTTCAATAGAGAAAGTTAAAAATGCAAGAAGATTTTAGAAATAAAATGGGATTAATTGTGGACGTTCCTAAACCCGGATTTGACAACACGAATGATGGTAATACAAATTTTCTGCATATGCTACTGAAACCGCTGAACTATATATTAGATTATATCCATAGCACTTAATGACACGTACCATGCCAAAACTATTAGCGCACGACGCTCTTGTAGAAGCACTGCTTCCAATTGGACAGCTTTCAGAAAAAGCTGCTGAGGCACGAAATAAATATTTTCGTTTATACTGACAAATCTTTGCAAGAAAATTTTCTCGAGTATCTTGTAATCTAGATGTGCGTAATAAGTTACTTTTAACTTCAGATCCAGTAATAACTGGTATGAGGCTTATGCCCAGTAAAAAAAGTAAACCTTTTTTGCAGGAGACCATATATATGTTACTTCCTGAGGTCCCCTTTTCATCCGCACGAATCGTTTTCGTTTCTTTTCTTAAAAACATATCTACGCCACTTAATATACAACAAATATTTCATAAAAGTATTAAAACCCATTAAGAAAGAATTTAATTTTGGCCGCCTAGATCGCCTAAATACCCCACGTGCGTTGTGTACAAATTGTGACAAATAAAAACGAAAAAAAGAATAAAGTGAACTGAAAATCAGAAGTAATATTTAAAACAGCTCAGTTGGGTAATGTTTAAAAAATAGAACAAATCTCGTAGTGCGTGGAAAATTTACTGACAATCAAATAAGTTATTACAGTCGTAAAACCGTCTAGTAAATCGACACATTATTTATAGGTAAAATTTAGATAACACAAAAAATGTAATTATTTGATTCAACATTTCAAAAAACAATTTAAAAAAAAGTATTTGTAAAATCATTGTTTGGCAGCGATTAAAAAATAAGTAAACTTCTCGTTTGTAAAGGGCCAACCTTGGTTAATATGATTAAGCAAAAATGGCGAAACGCCTAACATTGGTAGGTACTTAAGAATAGCCAGAATTTCAAACACTTTTTCGTCATTCAGTAAGAGTTAATATATCTTTTTGTGTTGAAATTTGTTTAAAACATACTCTGTGCTATGATATCTACTGACTTCAGTTTGCAAAGCTTATGTGATACGACTCACGGGGCTAAATTGACTCACAATCTACTGTAAAGTGATGTTTTACACCACATATTTTGTGTAGAATGTAAACATCACATCCTTCAGGGACACAAAGATAATTAAAAAAACGAGAAAAAAAGATTTCTAGATTTGCTTTGCAATACATATCATGACGGTTTGGCTTCTGAGAATTTTAAAGCAGAATTCAGATCTATTAGATTGTCTGTCAATCAAAACAAGTATCCAGCTTTAAAATAGTTTTTCCTAAGCAAAAAAGAACAGCCGTTAAACTAAATTGATAGAATACTGCCAAGTACAAGCAGAACCTCTTAATGATTATGAATAATTTACAACTCCTATTTCAAGATGAGCTCCTTTTGATTTTCACTGCCACCAAAACCTCAGATCAAAAACTAACACAAATCCTCTAACTTCATTGATTAGTCGCCATTGTTCAACTCACCTCAACTATATGAGTTGCTATTTTTGAAAAAAAAATAAAAAGCGAGTTCCAAAAAAAGTGGTTAGACCCAAGATAGTACTTATCACTAGTGAAGAATGAATTAGATCTAAAAATCAAAACTAAGAAGAAAAACAAAATACAAAGAAAAAAACTGGAAAAAAACAAAAGAATGCAAACAGAAGACAACAAAAAAGATGGTAGCTAAAAAAAGACAGAAAAACGAGAGTTGACAAAAAAGCAAAATGGTCTCCTTAGACAGCGATCCAGAAGTCGACAATGACATTTATATACAGGGATCGCCATTACTCCGGCCTCGGTTTCTAGTGCCTTTGTATAAATGTCAGCATAAAATGTTTAGTACTGTACTCCTTTCTATTGAAAAGCTGCATGTTTTAGAAATATTTTTTTTTATACAGGGTGTTAGTTTTCGCTATGCAGCACACTTTTTTAAATAGCAACCCATAAATTTTTTATGCTGCTCGATAAAGACCTAATTTAGATGAAAAATACTTTTCAAAATGTTTAAATTGATTGCAACTTTGCCATTTTAGAACAATTTCTTTAAAAATACTGCATCAGAAAAAAATAGTCGGAAAACTGGCGTTTTTTGAAATTTAGTCAATTCGTAGGTGAAAGTCGGAAGTACTTAAATAGTCTAAAAGATTTTTTTAATTCGCCATACTTATTTTGTATACGAGCACTAATTTTCAAATTTTTTAAATTACTAAAACTCATTTTTTTTATATGGCACCTTCGATTTGCACTAGTACTAGTACACAACAAGTAATTAATTAAACAAAAACAAATAGCCAGTAGAAGTTACTTATTGTGTTTACTTGTTACATTATAACCTATTCCTACTTTCTACTTCATTAACTTTCGTTTCAAATGAATTTTTCACAAAAACAATTAGTGGACATGGTGTTTATTTTTGCGTGAATGTGAAAAAAATTGTTCTTTGGCTTCTCGTGTTTATAAACAAAGATATCCTCATCGCCGTGCTCCAAGTATCCGTGCATTACAAAAATTATTGGTTTGATTCGAAGAAACAGGGTAAACTACAAGGCAGCTGTTCAAAGAAAAACTGTCAGAACAGAATTTATGGTATTGCAGGTTGTAGTTGAAAATCGAAATGCTAGTACCAAACAAATTAGTGAAGAACTTGGTACAATTAGAGGTACTTCGGTGAGAAGAGTACTAAAAACCCATAAATGTCATCCTTATGACATTTAACTGCATCATAGAGCATTTTAACTCAAGAAGAAATTTCTGTGTGTGGATGTTAAATAAACTTAAGGAGGTGCAAGGATATATATCCACTGTTTTATTTACTGACGACGCTACCGTTCATAGTAATGGTCAAGTAAATCGTCGTAATTATCATTACTATGATGATGTAAATCCTCATATTTTAAGAGTTTTGGATAATTAACATAGATGGACGGTCTCTGTATGGGGAGAAATTGTGGATGATTTTATCATAGGTCCTTACTTTTTTGATGGTCATTTAAATGCTGACAGATATTTGGAGTTTGTGAATAATTCTTCGCCATAATTACCAGAAAATGTTCCGGAATACACAAGAAGAACCGTGCGCCCTGTTATTTTGCTAGAAATGTGCGTAATTATTTAAACGAACAATATCGTGATCGATGAATCGGTCGAGGAAGTCCTGTGCCATGGCTGGCTAGATCTCCGGATCCTTACTGTCATGGATTTCTTTTTACGGGGGTTCGTAAAAGATTACGTATTACATTAAGATCCTACTACACAAGAGGCAATAAAAAACCGAATAAGAGCCGCAAGTTAAATCCAACAGATTTTTTATAGGTCACTTATTAAAAAATGACCAGAAGAACCTAATATCAGACGACGTAGAAAGTGGAGTTTTAATAAATGTTTTTATAATTTCAACAAATTTATTTAATTTAAATTTCTTGATTTTATACAGAAGATGTATTACCCATTCTCCCCATGAGATTGGGTTAATTTAACACACACTTACACTGCGGTAAAAACAAGAGAAGAAACAAAATTCAGAATTGCGTCTTTGGTAAACTTCAACTCAAACAAGGAAATTAAAAAAGGTACAAATAATAACAAATGTACAAAATAAAATTTACGTATTTAAGGATTTAAAAAAAAATCCTTGATAAATATAACATGTATAAAAGTAGCATCAAAAGAAACTTTAAAAATTACGAAAATAGTCGAAAAAATAAAGAAAAACAAAAAGTTTCTCAAAATGTTAACTTGTAATATTCAACACGCCAATAAACATCAATGGGGTCAGCAACGCAAAAAAGCTGTACTCTTAGAAAAGGAAAGACATAAGACGAACACGATTAGAAAAAAGAACACGATAAAGTAAACAAAATTTATAACTGAGAGAAAAGAACGCAAAAAATTGGATGTACTTAAAAACTTGACACGTAGGCGGTAGTTTCTTTCAGAAAAGAAACTTAACAATGGAACTGAAAAAAATATCGAATATATACGGAGAGCTCATTAATTCATGCCCAGAAATATAAATATTTACTTGCTTTTCTTGTAACGTTCATACTGCAATTAGATACATGACCCAATTTCAATTTATAATTTTATGTTAAATATTATTAATGAACGATTATAATAATTTAATAATGATTTAATAAAATAATCGAACAAGAAATACCCAATAAAGTATTAAGCAAATGCACACTGTCGTCATCTACAATAATAAATTCACTTTACTTTATAAACTAAACTATTGATATCGCCATGGAAAGTAGAAAACTATATTACGTATGTAAATTTTAACAGTAAAGACAAAAACAAAATGTGTAACGCAGATTTTATGATAACAGTTAAAAGAAACTGCAAATGAACACGTTTGTATGAAAACAGCATTGAATTTGGGCAATACGGTAAAATTTAGGTGTTTTTATCTTGTCTTAAATACTTTTTCTTAAGATACCGCATAAAGATACAAAAATCATACTTTCAATAAAAATGACAGAGACAGCCAGATTATAAACCATAAAGCTTTCAAGCGAGGAATATTAGACAAATATATGTAATATTTTTAAAAGATTTACATATATGTATTTACTTTAGATATAAAGAGCGAAGAAGGTACGGATCAATTATTTTTCATTTTCATAACCTACTTATTAGAAAGAAGAGCGTCAAAATATAATCTTTTAATTATGTTTGTATTTTAAAAGATTATCAGATAGTTTGTATAAAAGTTTGTATCTTCACTTTGTTTACATTGATATCGTATCTTATCTTAAAATACGTTTACCTAGATTCCGCGCTAATGGAATTCCCCCAACTAAAAGATAAAAAGTTAGCACCGAACATAAAATGTCCAGAAAAAGAAAGTCTGTCAATAGATAATGCTTTTCAACCTCTCTTCAACGAAAAAACAGTAACCAGAGTGATTAAAAAAAACTAACATTAAAAATACTATTTAAGTAACTTTAAACTCTGAGCCATGAGAGACATGACGGTAGTGAAAACGAAATCAAATTCCAAATACTATCAGAAAAAATTAAATAATAATATATATTGCAAAATTAAAGTTTCATTTTGGTACATTTTTCGTGTTATGTTTATAGAGTAGAAAAAGTGTTTGTTTTTGTAAAGATACTAAAAAACATGAGCTTGATAGATTAATACAATGTAGATTTTTTAAATTTGTGTTTTCAGGTATTCTAAGATGTATGGCAAAAAGTTTAAATAGCGTGGAAAAAGCATTTACATGCATAGGAAGAATTTATTCCAATACCTATATCAGTCCAAAAACGTTGTGGTTGTCTTGTGGTCCAATTTTTAGAAAAAATTCTATAAGTCTACATTCTCTAAGAAGACAACGCGCCCCGTCGTTTTGCTCAGCGTAACAAACAACAGCAGAAGGTGAGAGCTGATAAATGTTCTAAATCCAATGAGTTGCGCCAAATCCTACAAAGAGTTTGATGTAACAATCCAAAACGAAAAATTGTCAACCATGTCTAAAAGAACTGAAAGGATAATAAAGTCCAAGATAAATCCAAAAAATACTAAAAATGTAAGTATAGTATACTGGACTATACAATTGTTAAATTTGTTATCGGCTTTTAGATTTTGAGACAGTAAAGTAATAAATATAGCAAACATGAGTCACTTTGCATAATTGGGATATGAAAAAAAGCATCATCTGCGAACCAAATTTTACATTAACAAAAGGTTGCATTTTAGTAAGGAAGGAGAAGTGAATAAACACATGAAAGTCTGTTCGTTTCATTTCCAAAAACTTTGTATATGAGTGTTCGCTCTATTCCAAGCTCTGATTTACAAAAACATCATTAAAACCACTTGGTATTTTTTTTTTAATTTGTAATGTGTGCCGGTGTAAAATACTGTTTCCACTGACTTTCGTACAGATTGTAGACAGCAACCCATCGTGTTTCATAAAAGTCCTTCACTATTTTGTAAGTTGCTTTTCAATTAATTTTATCGTGTAGATATAATTTATACTCTTTCTACCTTTAGTTTGGTTCTGTGATAAAGAACTCTACCTATGTTTATGGTTACTCACATCATTAATTAAAGCTGGTCCGTAGATCATTAATTGGCGAATTTGAGGACACCACAGGAGTATAACATACTTTAGCAGTTGCGGTCTACCCATCAATCTACGAACTTGTAATTGGTTACGTAACAAAAAAATACTCGTTATTCTTTTATTCCAAAGGCGAAAAACAATTATAACACCTCGGTGAACTAGTCCCGAAGACTATCTACGTCGGCGTTATGTGTCTACTCGTTTCGAATACTAAAATCGCTACCGTAATTGTTTGTTCCTGTTATTTACGATTTGTTTAGTGCGCTTAAAGTAAATTTTTTTGCGCCTTAATTTAACATTGATTTTTGTGATATTTTTTATATACGCAGTCCTCAACCTTTACATTTGATCTTCAGAACGCACTTCCACTGACGTCTAATTTAGGTGGCGCACTTTGTTATTACACGTATACACGTATAGATTGAACGCAAAGCTCAAATTCGACTAGTTTCTAACACAACACGTCTTTCCCTTGCTTTGAGAGCTTTACACGACCTTTTTTATTTATCATTATTAATTATTGATTATTTCTGTGTATCGTTTCTATAATTATGGAATTTTGGTGTGATATTCTAATGTTATTGGGTCTATTTGGTAAATTTGTCCAATACGTTTCTTATTTATAGGGTATTACTTGGAGCTAGAACGTCAGCTGAACGTTTCGACGATATAAGACGACTTCTGCGAAGAACAGGTGTCCGTTTTTTCTATTTTCTACGACTTCCTTCCGTTATAAGTAGAATGTAGGAAATCTAGTGCAAAATCCGCGTATATTGTATGTATGTAGCGTACTACGTATTCCAGTCTATGATCTATAGCAACTATATTTTGGCGTTCTATGAAGTTTTATTAACGAAGGTTTGAAACAGCTTATTCACAAGTCACTTGTTCTTATTATGAACGTTCTATACCAAAATTGAGATTATATCCTTTTCTCAAGTATATTAGATTTACGCCACGCCACGATGTCTCAATAATCAAATTTAAAACAATGTCTATGAAACCAAATGTAGTTGGCAAAATCGGTATTGACAGAAACTCGCATCGCAGTTTATGTCAAAAAATATTTTAGAAACTAAATCAATTTTGTTTGCGCAGTTTTTTTGTAATTTAACCGACTTTGTATCTCTTAGCGTTTATACTGACATATTATAAAAGCAAATTTTAATATAATCGAATTCAGGTTTCCGCAGGTTGTTTTAATACAATTTTCCATTCTGGATTATTCCCGTGTTGTCTTTATTACACAAGCTGAGCTTTCGTCACACATAATAACGACAACACGGGAATGATCGAGAATCGAAAATTGTATTAATTTTAATATAGTTTAGAAAAAGGCGATAAAAGAAAAACACTTGGCGAAGCCCAACTTGAACTAGAAACTCATAAAAAAATATGTGTGTGCGTACAGCAACCACTTTGTAACTAACGTGATATGTGGAAAAAACATGAGAAAAGATATACATTTGAAAGTATGTAAACTGTAACGGAAATATAGACATCCATAAAGCAGTAATTAGAACCAATAAACTGCGTAATCCCTAAAAAAGGGTATCTTTCAAAAGACAAAAATCAATCCAGTAACTGCAGATTACATTTTCTTCCTTATAAAGTCACCGAAAAAAAAAATTGTTGCTGCATTATTTTCGATTTTGCGTAAGCGGTAGGAACTTGGGGTTTCAAAAACCAAAATTCACAATGATTTTACTTTCGCACGCGCCATTTCCGGTCCAAACAAAATTGAATTATGCATTGCGGTTTTAGCTATAAAACATTTTCTATTAGAAATGGTTACTTGGCCAAGGTGGCGCTTAAAGAAAGCGTGGGGTGCTTGATATTAAATTTTACAATTATTCCATTGGTAACTATTTATAAAAGAAGAATTATAAGCATATAGTAAATTGCACCCCACGCCTTTATACTCGGAATTGAATTATTTTGTTAATAACTTATGTTTTGCTATAATTTTATTTTGACGTTATTAATAATGATTGATTATTAGACTTTCTATTGCTGTATCATAAGCTCTTCATAAGTAAAAATTATTTTCTACTTTTTAGTTTGGTTTGCTATCAAAGCGTGTTTTTATTTTAGTTTTTTAAAACTATAATTTATTCTGTTCTGATATTAAGAGTATTTATAATCAAGAGATTTTAGAGTATCTTTCGTGTGGCAATAAATTTAAGTTTATTTCATTCATGTTTACGTAACCTTCCATTTAATATAACGCATTACTATTACTTAATAATTCAAATAATTTTTAACATGTGCGTAGAAAAATACCGTAGTGACATTTGCAATTACATTTACTGTCATTCCATGGATACAATACATTTATTAACCTGAAAACTTATCTAAATATTTTTCTTTTTATCCTGATAATCCAAAACATAACATTGGAACAAAGTTGTGAAATAATTGTATTGTCATCAGTCCTTGACACGTGTGCAAATTTTCAAGTTAACTAGACTTTTGGAAATTGGTGAAAATTACGTACAAAGATTCCGTTACATAGATACATACAGGTCAAGCTAATATAAGCGTGTTAACAATTTTCTACTAGAGATGTTTACTTGGCCAAGGTAGCGTTTTAAAGCTGTGAGATGGTAGTGTTTGCGCTAAAAGTGTAAACATTGTCAGATACCAAAGTGCACATATCGCAGTCAACTTTTGAAATTTTAAGGGTTTACATATTTCTGGCTACAATTTGGACGTGTTTAATAAAAGACAAAAATTTTAAATTTACAGGATACTTAGTTACCTCTATCTTAAAAAAACTTTAAAGAAAGTTTTTTTTTTAAAATTAGCTATAATATGAGACATGTCTTTTAAGTGTTGCATACAGGGCATAGTAAGCGGCGCAAATCAAATTAACTACTAACACTGAACTTCTATTTTTAGTATAACCTAAATCCTAAAAACCTCGTCGAGTGGGTTTCTGTTTTCGGAAATCACATCAGTCGACAATTTCTGGGTGGTATGGAGAATTCAAACGTGGAGGCATGAGTCTTATTGACGATCTAAAGGGAGGTACAAGAAAAACGACCGTCAGGATGCTATGTGCAAGCTTATCAAGGAAGATCGACATGTGACATATCGCGAGATTGAGGCATCATTGGGGATTCAAAAAAATTTACATGAAGAATTAAGTCTCCCGTTGGATACCGCCTCTGTTGATCCAGGAACAGAAACAAGATAGGGTCATTTGGTGTCCAAAAAAACTCTAGACCGCTTCAACACAATATCATTTTCACTGTACCAACAAACGAGTGATATAACTGCTTGGTTGGATCGGATGGGTATCTACTGTTTTATTCCAGCTCTATATGCAACACTTAAAAGACTACCTTCGTAAAAATAGCGCTATTACTAGACAAATTGGTAAAAAATTATTTCATTATGAGCAGAAAACAATGCAAAAAATTTTATCCCAAAGTGGGATGTACCACGATCGAGTATTGTTGCTTGATCAACGCGCGGCCCGTACGCTTCGTGGAATGCAATATTCTGTCCCCTTCTATTATTCCTGGGTTATTTTAGTGTTTATTAAAATTATTGTTAATATTCATAAAATATAATTATTTAAAATGTATAGTGAAGTCCGGTTCCATATGCTGTATCGCCCTCTTCTGCCAATTCAAAATTCATATTTTGTTTTCGTTTTTTGCGGGATCTGGTTCTTTTATCCAAATTTTAAAAAAAAATTGAAAATTGATGTTTCAGAATTTCAAATTCCTTCTTTGTCAAAATACTGCATTGTCTCGACACATAATTTACCACACTTTAGACCAAAATGTTCTAAAATTCGACATCTTACTATGTTGCCTTCGTTGAACTGAGCAATTGCGTCATAAGTACCAAAACAACGTTAGATGCATCACAAATGTTGACTTTAGAATTCATGTCTAAATAACGTTATCCAGACTCTCGTTTGGATTTTGAGTACTTCTGTGCAGACACTTTTTCAAAGTTCAGGTTCGGCCGACACAGGTAAAAAAGCCATTACCACATTCAGCTCATATGACTCTCTTCATATCTTCAAAGAAAGTCGAATTCTTTCTTGCTGCGTTTCCATAATAGCTTTAAATTCTGTCTATCGCTTCACTTGTGAGTCGTTTATGATCTAGTGTTTTTCCGTCGCCCACCTTCAACTTTGATTTTTCTTGTTTTGATGTTCTTAGACGACTTCCCATTCGCTTTTGGACGTGTCCTATACATTCCAGTTTTTGAATTTGCAAGCTAGAACCGTACAGTTTTTTTTCTATTACAGAATTGTACGCTTTGGAGTTACCGTTTACATATCGTATTGTACTGAGGTATATAATTTGTATTTTTTTACCCCGGCAAGTTCCATACCACCACTTACTCCGGTATAGTTAGCTCTGCAATTAAGCGTATGCTCATTTTGATACCTATCTGGGCAGGCAGTTCTTTGAAAATATGGACACATCACCTGCTTTGTCTGTGGCAGTCACAAAACCGATCAAAAACGTATGACTCCGTTTTTGTAAAGTACCATCGAGAAGAATAGTAATGTCTCTTAAACCATCATTTACTTCTACAGTTTCGTTGACTACCTTAGTTATTGTATCACGACATTTTTTTTCTGTAGCTGCAGAAAGTGACGTCAATAAAGTTTTATTATAGACTTATTAATTAATGATAAACTAAAAAATGACCATTATGCCGAGTTGTGCTCAGTACGTGCTATCTTGTGCAGCAAAAAACTTTTTTTCTTCATTTACGGAGACAATCAATTTTTATGATAACAGATAGTCGCGTCTTTTTCGATAAAATCAAAAAGAACTAGTGAGCTGAATTATGCTCAATACGTGCTACCTTGTGCCGCGAAAACAAATTCCTTTTTCCTCATTTACAGTTTTACGGAGACAATTATTTATTTTTTTTTCGATAACAGATAGAGCCCCGCCTTTTTTAGTAATATGAAAAATAACTTTTGTGCTGAGTTATGCTCACTATGTGCTATTTTGTGTCGCAAAAACAAATTTTCGTTTTGTCACCATTAGCAGATTTCATGAAGACAAAATCATTTTTACGATGAGAGATAACGTTGTCTTTTTGCCTTACACAAAACGTAAAATAACATCTTGCTGTTCATTGTACTACTCGTAGAACGTTTGCAGCGAAAGTTCCGCTTCGTTCAAGAACACAATATTTTTGAGTAATTAGTACAAATGGAATTAAAAATACCGACACGCATTTCGAAGTACGGCTTGACTGAAACATTAAATTAACCATTTTGGGCTACTTTAGAAGTCTGATAAAAGGTTGATCCTCTCAACGTACAAAAACTGTATGCCAGAATTTCAATTGTTCTGTTAAGTAATTGCTGCGTTTTGTAAGTAAGTGTAACTGACCGACAGACAAACATTGTGGAAACGACACCTTTCTTGTTTTAAGATGAAAAGTGAAAAGTTTTGTGATCATAAAATTTGTAAATAGAAGAAAATATATGCCCCTACATACATATTTAGGCTCAAAGTAGCACGTCTTGTCTAGTAAATTTCTATTTCATCAAAAAAAGCGGGGCTATGTATTATCGTTAAAACAATTTGGTTTGTCTAAAACCTGCGAAAGGAGAAAAAAGTACACAAATTACACTTAAAAAAAATTGTAATTTTACTATGAAAATCATTGGTCACAAAATGAGCAATGATTTTCATAGTAAAATTGTTTACTGGAATGAAATTTTCTACTAAGATATTTGTAAAAAACTAGAGAAAAATTATTTTCAGTTCTTTACACACGTTTCATTCATAGTAGAGTTTATCATGCTGCACTTAGTTTTTTCGTTACTTTCTATTAGTCCGGTGCTAACTACAAATATACTTTTTGAAAAATGATTCAAGAACATGAGTTTTAGAAAGTTTCGGATAGTTATGTACTAAAAGCACTTGGAATAAACATACAAATATACATGTCAGTAAAGTTAGTGCCGCTTTTTTTTAATAAACTAAAAAATGACCAATTGGTGAAAAAACAAAAATTGAAGGGTTTGGTGCAAAAAGGGTACAAGTGATTTTTTTACATTTTTGATTAAAACGCATATATGTCAAGTTAAACCTACCCTCTGTTAGCACAAAAAAGATACAAGTGCATTTTCATCTTAGCAGTGACATTTTTAGAGAAGTAGCATAACACACTAAACTAAAACCTCACAATGGTTTTTGCAAAAACGATAATAAAGGCACTAACTCAAATTGTCAACTTATACACTTATACCCTTTTTGCACCAAACCCTTCAATTGTTTTTGCGGCACAAGATAGCACATACTCAGCCCAAAGTCATTTTTCATTTTATCGAAAAGGGTGGGTCTATGTCGTAAAAACGGTTTTGTATTCATAAAATTTGCAAATAAAAAAATATATATTTTTTCGCGGCACAAAGTAGCACGGACTGAGCACAATTCAACACACTAGTTGTTTTTGATTTTATCTATCTGTTATCAATATCGTAGAAACTGTAAATGACGAAAAAATAATTTGTATTTTTTTAGCAGAAAGGCGGGGCTAACTTTAGATTAGACATTAGAAAATGCCTAGAATAATTGCTAGAAAGCGTTGGCAAGTTCGTTACTCCACAAAAATGCATAGCATTTTATCTCAAGTTCGATTCATACAGCTTACGTTCTTGTCGATTCTCTTCTATTGTGACTCTCACCAGTCATTCCACTACTAAATTTACGTCATATTTTTTTTACATTTATTATTGCTACTATATTAAGCCAGAATTTCAACAACCACCACTAAACTTACTAAAAACAATTGAAAAAAGTTCTTTTATACAAAATTTATTTTAAAAAAATACCAAACCAGTAATGAATTACAGACTCATATGGCTCATATGTGTCCTGATATGCAAAGTGTAATAAAAAATAACTTCGTTAGTCTTAGTATCTAAATAAGAGTACAAAGTTTTCAGGGCAATCAAGCAAATATTTTAGGAATGATTAAGCTCTGAAGTTAGGATCAGCAGTTTGTGGCTACGGTAGTCACTTCTGAGTATCGAGTTCCCTTAAAGCCATTTTTTTAATTTCCTCCTCTTACGAATGTACATGCGTTTAAAGAGACGCAAAAACTGTTGTTTTATTTTTTTAAATTTGGCATTTGGTTTTACAATATTCAGCGTTGAAAGTTATAAGAAGCCGAATTCTTTTGCACTCCTACTGACTGTGAGAAAGCGAAGCAAAACTGTCATAGTTCCTCGTATTTTTAATTACATATACAAAAGTTTCAGTAGCATCAAAATCAGAGTTTGATTTTAAAAAACAAAATGAAGTACAATCATTTCAATCAAAAAACGATATAGCGAAACCGAGAGTGACGCATACGAAAATTAATTACTTTTGGATTCTGGTCTTTGAAACCATAAAGAACATTCCCACAATATTTGAGCAAAGTCTGAAAAATCCTGGATTTGCCGATTTGATGATTTCATATGAAATGATGACTGACTGACGATTACTATCGCTGTAAATTCTCAAAAATTGTCCCAATCTCTGCGTTGCAGTAGTTTAGTCGGCACATGTTTTTGAAAACCCAGAGTGATTTTGGTGCATAGTTCATAGTCTATAAATAAGCCATAAACAATCTATTAAGATTTGCCAATAGAAACATTGAGCTTTATAAATTTTTGATAGGTTATCCTTCTCGTAACACAAACAACTCCAAACAATTTGCCTGTGAGATTCGATGATTGGATGTTTGTGTAAGTGATTCAAACGCTTTGTGCACAATTCCAGGACTGCTAAAAGAAAGATGAGCATTGTTTCTTATCTTGAACGGATGCGTTCGTTGTTCGAATCAATATCGTACTCGAACACTCGTCCATTCTCACTTGTGACTACAAGAAATTCAACTCGATTTTAGGAGTTTCCACGTTAGTGGTGGTTAACCAGAAGAGTTCAGCCGCCAGTATTTCAACATTTCTTTTAATACGCAAAATAGTATGTTAAAATTCTGCTTCACATTTCATGTCAAAGTATTTCTTCTTCTTTTATAAGCTTATTTGAAAAAAACTATCTTGTCAAAAATAAAAACCTAATTTTCAGTACTATCCAACTTGTATAATGAGCAAAGACTATTAGTTATATTTTAAGTCTAATCAATAAAAACAAAGCTTAACATTCCAACAGGATTTTTATGAATACGAAAAAAGTTTTCATGTTTATGAAAATATCCCGCGTTAATTTATATAGAAATTAGAAAAAGTACATGCAGTCTTACTGTAAAAGAATAAAACATATTTTCGTAATAAAAACATGTGGCAGAACATGTAACGTAAGCAAAAATTCGTTTCGATTAAATTCGTTATATGCAGATCAGCTTAACTAATGCAAAATCTTATAAGACGCGAAATAACTTTGAGTAAACCCAAATATGCAAATTCGACAAAAAAGCTCGATTTAAAAAAAATCACCATAATCTTAAAGTATGCAAATGAACATTAGAGCGACCAAATGTGAATCACCCTTCGAATTTATAGAACAGGAAATTCCCATGTTGAATAAAAGTTACATCTACATCCATACTTAGAATACATAAAATTCTAATTCTATTCTTAATTAGGGTTGTATGAACCTCTCGGCAGCTTTCTCAAGTTATAAACATAGAAAATTCAACAACATTGATTTGTTGTAATAAACATACTTTCTGTATCCATTAGTAAATGAAAACGGTTCTTTAATTAATTTATTGCTCGTTGTTCCCATTAATAATTTGGTAAAAACTGAAAGTAAGGAAAAGTGCTGGTAAAGAATATATTACGCGTGCGTAAAAAATAAAACGTGGAAAACGGAGATTTATCATTAAGACTAATTGCGATGTAATCATCTATGATTGAAAACTAGTTCCAGTAGTAGTCTAATATTTAGTTCTACAGACTGCATCTCAACTCACTTTAATTAATTTATTTCTTTTACTTAAGTGTTAACGTATTATAGCAACAAAAAAAAATTGAAAACCGTAATACGCCCATTGGAAAACAACAAGTGTAGCCAAGGTAAGGTTATCTATAAATAAATATTGATTATTTCTGAATAAAAGGATAATTGAATGATTAAGGACATTATAATAAAGAACTAACCTGAACAATCAATGCACATGAGTCGAAGGCGTAAACACATTTTCCCAATGTACTTCACCATTAGAAGCAGTTGTTTCAAACATAGGTTACAAAATAGAACTCAATCAATCAGACGACGTTGCTCAATTAAATTTTTACAATTTCCGAGAGTTTATTAATAACGAATAATCATTTTAGAAGCACAATTGCACATTCTCACTATAACTGTTTCACAAGTTTGAAAGTAAGCAAAAAACGTGTATTAAATTTTCATTGTAGGTAAAAATAATACGGATATTAAATAAAGAATGAAACTAAGACAGAAGTAGCAGAAGCTTAAGCCTGGCCTCTCCCAAACATACTGATCTATAAATAAATTCATGTAGACCTACACAGTTGGTTTTTGTTTGTAGTTACTGTTTGCTCCTTTTTCAACAGCCCACACTTACTATTGCTCTTGCTTATTAAAGCACTTAGACTGACATGACATTTTAATTCTTAACATCTAAGTTCAGTGTTGTGCATGCACAAAGAGAGTTTGTTAAGATAGCAAATGCGTGTTCAATACACACGCTCAACTTCAACTGTTATAAACAACTCTGCTACCTTAACCTTATTACATTTAATTAAGATCCCTATTTGTTCATACAACATAAGGCAATAACTTCCACAGTCAAAAACAAAATTGCTGACAAGAAATTTCCTTTTCAGACAAAAAATATTTGCATAAGAAAAAGTAAAATCGTATAATTAGTTACAACCTATTTTCATAATTATAACTTATTAACTAATGAATACATTGTACATAGAAATTGTCTTCAATTTTTCAAAGTTTCAAGAGAAAGTTAAAAAAATAAAAATCTGCAAAACATCTGACAGTTACACAAACATCCAAAAATAGGTGTAATTTAACACTGCTAACATTTTAATTTTTTTTGTCATACAAAATTTAGTACAAGCTGCGTGATGACCTCAACGACTAAAAACTTGTGTAACATATAAGATGTAAAGGAAAACAACATACTGTAGCGTAGCAAAGCCCTATCGCTGGTACGCCATCCAGGTTACCGCAGAAACTCATACCCTACAAGAACCCGACGTGCCACGGTTCCTAAGGAATAGCAAACTTTATCGAGAGCTCAATATCCCGACTTCCTAAGGCATAAGTAATAAAGTGGTCGATTCGAATTTAATGTTGGATTTGATGATGAAACTATAAACTGATCAAACCTGTTGGGATAATAATAGTTTGCTAGTAACATCCTCGTAGATAGATAACTAAAAAATTGAAGATAATAGTGAACTAACCGAAAATCAATCAAAAAAGACGTTTACGATTACGACAAAGAGAACCATAAACTAAAAAATAAACCCAAAGCGGACCAATATGATTAAAAGTAACATCACCTAAACATTCATAGATCTCGGATCGAAGTTGCGGGGATCTACACTTACTCCATTACTTTGCTATATGGTAGCGTCAAGAACTTAAAATGATACAAGAAATGACTCACAGTAAAAACCAAAGCTGAGACAAAATTAAAAACGAAATCCAAAATCAATACAAAAGACTGGCAAAAAATTACCAAATTCAAAACTTTTGTTAAACCAATATGATGCAAAATATTTGTGTAACATTAATGTTGAATGTTTTGCTGTAACCGAAAGTTTCTTTTATGTAGGATGTAGTTAGTTTATGTTTTTATACCTGTGAGTTGTACGTCGTTGCTGTTAGAACCTTTAATTTAAATTAATCTCAACTTGATGTTCAATTATACAATGAACTTTATATTTGCAATAGGTTATAGTGGTCAGAACACGTATTAACTGCGAAAATTAATTTGGTAAAGTTCGAATAAATTTTTGGTGCTCTTTCGATGTTACATTAGACGAAGAAGCATTATGGCGGTGCCACAAGCTCACGACCTTACTGTGACGTGTTTGGGATTATGTGTGATGATAATAAACCAGGAAAATGAATGACTGATTCTCGTCGTTGGCACACAGTTTAAATCAATCTAGAGCCAAACCTGTGGAAAGCAAAACTCCATTTGAGTAGTGATTTGGTAAAGAAGTAGTCCGTCCAGATCACTTTAAGGTTTTTGGTACAAAATGCTTCGTACATGTACCAAAGCAGAAAAAAAGAAAATGGGACAAGAAATCAACCTAGGACTTTTCGTAACTGTAGTAATGAAACAGACATAATCATTCTAAGCCGCGACTTAGTTTTTAAAGTGGAATCAATACATGTTCCGGAAGCGTTGTTAGTAGCTCAAGATTCGGAGAATACTGAGAAGGTAGAAGTTGCTGTGTCTTTCATGATTTCCGATGGTAAGTGTTCAAGAAATGAGCAAAATTGAAAATTTGGACGAAGATTCGGATATAGATAATAATGCAAAGACGACCTGTTTTGAAAACATTACAAATCAAGAACAAATAGAAGCGTTACCTTCAAAGCGAAGACGAAATGGAAAACCAGCTCATCTAAATCATCATTTACTTTTTGCTGAGCATCTCACCAAAAATTTTGTTGTCGCAGCAATGCAGTCCAACAAGGCAAATGAATAGTGATGTACTATGGGAGAAAAATTTAAATACCTGAAAGAAAATAGTACATAAAATCTTGTCGACCTGCCGAATGGTAACAAAGTTACTGAAAATCTTTGTGTTTTACGAGTGAAGTTAAAGCTTGATGGTTGTGTAGAAAGATATAAAACAAGACAGGTTGCTAAAGGTTTTTCACAGAAATCTAGAATATTGAAAGGATTAAGTGATGTAAATGGAAACAAACAAGAATGGTTTGTAAATATTCTAGTGGAGCCATTACCAAGTTAAGTCAAAAAAAATATATATATATATTTTTAAAAATCCACCTTTTCAGATAGATAATGCAAATGCGCTTAAGTTGATAAAATAGCAAAATTCCATAAGTTTTCCAAGCACATAGAAATAAATTTTCACTTTATTAGGGGTAAATTCAATGAATGTGAAGTCGATGTGAAACATGTGGATGTATTAATCAGATTGCAGATGTTATGACCAAATCTTTACCACGTTTAAGATTTCAAAACATTCCAAAAATGTTGGGCATTTCCTGCATACAAAAATAAAACATTCTGGGAGGAAGTGTTAAAGCAATAGATGTAAAATATTTGTTTGAATATTTTGCAGTAACCGGAAGTGCTTTTTATATAGGTATTAGTTAGTTTTTATTGGCTTAAACCATCAAAAACAAGCCAGCACATTAAAAACAATAGAGAAACAAAATATACAAAGAAAAGAAATTACAGTAGATAGAAAATGTAATAGTGGCTTAAATCATTCTGTAACTGAGAACAAAACAAGCAAAGGAAAAGCAAAATATGAAGCAGATTGATATACATTAAAAACGACAACACGAAAAGAACAGAAATACCAAGAAGAATGACACAAATAGCTAAAGAAGAGAGAAAAACTAAAGGTTCGGTACGGCAAGCTTTGAAATCCAACCCGATAAATAGCACAATTACAAAACCCGCTAAAAAAATTTTTTTTTATCAGAATGTGTTACCGAAAAAAACAGTTTAATTCGGCATTTCATTGTTCTAGCAGACTTAAGTAAGCGAAATTAAGACGACCAATTCACGAACATAAAAAATATTTACATTCGGGATCAGATGCATATATTTTATCGCTGGTGGTAACGGTATAAAACTAAATCTGACGCTACTTGGTTAAATCGATTGGGCTTAACTCTTGACTACTTAACATTATTGAGTTGCGTGAGTTTACAATAAGTGATAACGAACTGTTCGAAGTACGACAGAAATAGTCCTGATGGCACACACAGGCAAAGTTCTCTTAAATCATAAACCAAGACAATGAAGAAAGCGACATTGTCTTGACTTAAACAGTTGGAAATAAAGTAAACTGTCTTTCTCATTTTGAGCATGATGCTAAAGTTAAAACACATTAATTTTAAATTCGTCTGTTAGAGGTAATGGTCTTTAAAAGCATAAAGTTCAGAAAACTCTGCTCAATTGTTCTAAGCAACTACATTTGAGACGGTTAAGAAAATAAGTCCATCGCAAAAACATTATACACGAAGAAATTCTCAAATTATCTACATACGTAAATAAAGAAATAAATTCACTACCATTGTTTCTAAATAAAAATAAATCATTTAAAAAAACTCGCCTCTAAAAAAAGATTTTTCATTGCCTTCCTGTTCCTGCTTTTCGTCTTCGGTCTTAACCTTACTCGGACTACTTGGTGGGCTGATTGAAGATATACTTCCAGACGTCCCCGACAAATTATCCCTAGAACGTTCTTTTTCTTCGAAAGGCGACTTACTTAAACTATTGGGCGATCTCGACGACGCAGTCGACGCCGCAGAAGACGGTCTTAAGCAATCCTGAATGGGCGAATTACATTTTATATAAGGATCTTGACATAGCAAATCTGGCACTTTTTCTAATTCAAGTTCATTTCGAGCACATAAAGTTCGCGGAAGAAGCATATCTCTACTGGTCGATTCCTTATCGGTTGAAATTAAAAACGATTCTGTTATATCAAGACTAACAGTCTTATCTTTTAAAATAGGAGTTGAAGTAATGTCTTTGTCGAATGATCTTCTATAAGAGTTAACTTCCTTAGTGATACAAGTGACGTTAGTAGTAGGAATAACGGAAGCAGGTCTATTTCGACGTACAACGTTTTGTCTTCTAGTTGCTTCCGCTCGTTCAATTATTGGAGGCGGCGATATAGGGGGACTTGGAAGTTTATTATTAAACGAAGCACTTCGAGTTGCTCCTATGACATTTTTATTACTGTCACTAACTGCTTCTTTATTACCATTAGTCACAGCAAATTTGATTTCAGATTTATTAGGATCACTATAAAAGCGTGACGAACTACGAGTTTTAGAAAAATGCGAAGTCCAGTTTCGTTGCTTTTCGATTAACTCCCGGCTATTAAATTTTCTTTCGGGTTTTTCGGGTTTTCGCATTATAGTGGGTTTAGTCCTTTCCGCGTCGGTTTTTGTCATTTTTTCGTTATCGATACAAGAACCATTAACTTTATGTCCGTTTGTTTTACCAACAGAAACACTACTGTTTAACACAGGTACACTATTACTAAAATTAGTTAAGCCATCGTTTCGTGTGGGCGACGGTGACCTGGAACCGTGATTTGATTTCGTATCTCGATTTTCACTATTAGCAGAACTACTTCTAGATCTCACGTCCAAAATACTGGAAGCACTTTTAGTCGACTGCAGAGGAATGATCTTTTCTTTGCTGCGATTTTCTTCTCCTAGCTTTTCGAATAAAGCTCTGGCGTTGTTAAATCTTGCTACTTGTGATTCGGTGCGCATAACTGTGACGTTTGGAGCTTCAGATTCTTTTTTCTCGTGCAACGGGTTTTCAACGTGCTTTGTCTTGTTTCGTAACGGTGTAATTATATCTTCTCGAATCGGCGTTTTGTTCTGAAAGATGTTAGCTATTTGAGATACTTTGGTACCACCAACCCGAGGCCCCTTCTTATCTTCCATACTATATACCTGCAAAATAAAAATTACGTCAATATTTTTATGATAACATCACCTGTAAAATTAGATTTTGTTTTTAAGCTTATCTTTAGCGATAACAAGAATTATTTGATAAAATGTTTTGATTCCAGTTTATTACTTTTAATATAAAAATGTTTACACAAATACGTAATCGACATAGTCAAAAATACATTTTTGTGACGTTTTTATTGTTAAGGTTATACAACTTATATTTCTAGTCGCTTTATATCTATGTTTTATGTAACAATTACAATATGTAACATTTGCCAAGATAATATTATAAGTGATACGTAAATATTCAGATCCAATCTAAATCCATTCCTTATTTAATTTAAAGAAACAAACTCAAAAACTACTAATAAGACATTATTATTATTTAGAAAAAAATGTTTCTAAGGCAAATTATTTTGAAAATAAAATTCTTCTGAATTGTAAAAGTATGACTTGGAATTAGAAATTATTAAAAGAAACTTACGTAGACAATGAGCCAGCAACAGCAGAAATAATAACACAGAACAAATTCAAAAACATTGCAAAAGACAAAAGAACAGCAAATAAGTTCATCATAACCGGGATTTAAGAAACATGACGAGAATAGCTACTAATAAAATTTAGAAGCATGCAAAACAATCTGATTTATAGTCGTAATTACGAGCGGTGTCTTACGAGTCATACTTGACCGGATAGAAAATTATCGGAAAATTAAAATAATATAGTATAGTTAGTTCACTTATTTTTTGCAGTTAAGAAAGTCTGTAATGCGAATCTCTATAACGTAGGTCATTTATAACGTCAGCGTACGCTGATAACTTAATCAGATTTCTGTCAGTTTAATTTATATTGAATTAAATTAACTTATAATCAAACAAACTGTTTTTAAGTCAAAGAATCGTAGTACTATGTGTTATAATTGTTCATAAGCATAAGTACATTTTAAATATTATATTATTTTTTACTTTTATTCCATAATACAACTAGTAGTATAATTATCTACATTTCAATCCTAACTTTAGACTTAAAAAGTACACATGGTAGGACCGCCGTACATTAATTTCAGATATTTTGATGAAAACAATTATTATTTTAAAATACATTTTCAGTAATACTAAATATAACTCGTACTATGTGATTCCTATGCTACAAATTTAATTTAATTTTTTTTTCCGATCATTGATGTTGTTACGTTTTAACTTCACATGTGCAATTACCTAAACGAAAAATACAAATCACAATGATTGTTAAGTAACTATGTACCACCTCTTTTTGAAACATATTTTATTTAATCTTAAAACCTTGTTTCTAATTCTAGAACTATTCTTGCTGCATAACTTGACAGCTGTTTTCAAAATGTCAATATTTTATTTTCTCGGTATTACTGGTATCACTTATTATGCGCACACTAGTCAATGAAGAAATATGTTTCAAATATCTTAAACCTTACGTTGCCTACCGATGAGTCTAAGACACCTCTCGCAATTTCAACTATAATAAAATTGCGTGAAAATGAAAACTAAAATCAAAGAAAGAGTAAAATGTACTAGGTAATGGAAAACAATAAACATATATAGTGCCTTCACAATGAAAGAAACAAATTCGTTAAAATCAAAAAGAACGTTTTTTTCCTTAAAATGCTCAGACACGTCAACTAAGGTTAACAGTTGCTCACTTTTTTTAGCGTCAAGGTCAACTCAAAACTCGCATGCGCATTGCTAGTATTCAATAAAAACCATGAAAACTCTGTCGGCGCCAAATTGTTTTCTCAATTTGATAAAAAAAAAAGATGTGAGAAGAATTCTGTGATCTGCTTGTCAGATATAACTCCTTTCGATTTCTTCTTATGGGTTTACTTAAAATCCAAAATTTAAATCGACCAAGCAATCATACAACACAAAATTCGTCATCAAATAACGTTAATTGCTCCTAAAATTTTACAATAATTTTTGCTTAGAAATCAATTATTGAAACAAACTGGCAACTCTCAAAATTACAACAGTAAAAACTAGAACCATAATAAACACACAGAAGTGAAAATTCAAAATAAATAAAGAGGAAAAATTATAATTTAGAGGTAACAAGAGTAAAAGTGTTTAAATCAAGAAGTTCATTTAAGGCAAGTTGAAGAAGTGTCGTTCGAAAAGGGACGAATTTATAATATTGCAAGAAGTTAAAGGAATGATCTTTATTACGAAAATGAAGAAATTCAACATTAAGACAGAAGAATAGATAAAATATGATTCGCGAAAACATTAGAGATGACGATATTTAAATTTGTATTAATAAAACAAATGCGTTATTTTAATCTAACTTTGAACTTTCTTCCAGTTTGACCGATATAAGTAGAATTGCACGAAGAACAAGAAATTTTGGAAATACATGAATTATCTAAGGCCAAAACCAAATTAATTAATTATCAACAATAAATGATTTTAAATTATAATTAGTAGAAAACAAAATACAAACATTAAATTGTTTAAAAGAAATATTTAGAAAGAAACGAGAAGAACTAAAGTAAGGAACAGAACGATACATATCATTACTACTAGATTTATTGTGGTACCAGATTTTTAAAGAAATAGAGAAGAAGAACTAGAATAAAGGCGATTTAATGAAGAACGAAAAGAAGCAATTTTATGATTATAAAGATGGTTAGAGTAAAAAAGAATTAAACAATACGTATAAGTAGGCATACGACATATTTTAAAATTAAATTTTCCATTATCACATAAATCAAAAATATCTAAATAAAAAAGAAAATTATTGTTTTCAATTTTATAAGTAAATATAATTTATGAAGTGAATTAATAACATTTACAGAAATCGCCTAAAAAACTATTAAAAAAGAAAGCAATCCAAAAAGTAATCATATTTGATAAAAAAAAACTAGAAAGAATTTTATTGTCAATATTAGACAATCATAAATATTTCAGCAGCAATAGGAGAAATGTTGGAACCCATAGCTAAACCTGATAATCGAAATAAAAAAAAATGCTTAAAAGCCAAGAAAAGAAGAAAAAAAATATCTAAGATCTGGTTGGTGTTTGCATTCTTCAGAGGGAATAGAAAGAAAAAGATTGACAGCAGTTAAACAAGAAAAGATGAAGAAAAAAAGGAATATTTTTTATCTTAGAAGTAAGATCAAAAGAACTAAGAGTGGCATATTGATTAGTAAAGTTAGAATAGGTTATAATATAAGATTTCTCAATTTCTCATTCTTTTTGCAATTTTCCTTATGTTCTGATGCCTAAGTGGAAGAAAGTTTAAAGTTAGATTAAACAAAAACATCACATTTTTTAATAGAAATTTATCATCTTTAATTCTTGTTCTGCTTTTGCAAATTATTTTTTGTCTGTTGTTTTTCCTTATAATTTTAATATTAAATTTCATTTTCTTAACAATCTTAAAATTCTAGAAATTTGTTGTTTTTTTTCTAATCAGAGTTCTTCAAGTTGTCTTAATAAACTTCTTAATTTAAACACTTTTCCTCTTTTTAACTCTAAATTCTAATTTTCTCTCTTAGTTATTTTTAATTTTTATATTAATTTTGATTGCGTGTTTACGATAGTTTCAACTTTTATTACTGTTTTGTTGTCAGTTTATTTAATTTTTATATATGGTATGCTCTTCTGGAAACTATATTTTTTCGATTTATAGATACGTTGATGATGACGTTTTATATAATGTCGAAACATGTCCGTAATAATTTAGAATAAAAATAAAACAATTTGTGGAGAAGACTTTTATTAAGAATTTAATTATGTATTAAAATAATCGAACTACTACTACACGTTGTCGCTGAGTTAACATTAGCAGTAATATTCTTATTTTAAAAGAAACTACACATGCATTTATGTGAGTTGCAAAAAAAGTTGTATAAGAAGAAAGACGACAAAATGCACAAATCGAAACTAACACCATAGAGCAAAAAAATGACCCCATTGTTTTTTAAAATGTTAATGTAAAGTTTATGGTGACGCTATAGAAACACGTGCTAAAAATTTATCGAAGAACATTACTACATAATGGGCATTAAACTGAGTCATAAGACTCATTTTTTATTTGAATTTAAGATTCATAACCCATATAAGAGAGGTCTACAAATTCTATTATATAATATAAACCGATGATTTAGAACTGGCAAAAGTATGAATACAAAAATTTTTAGTCGTGACTTTTGATTTAAGAAGAAAAGTACAGCGAAGAGCACAAAATGTACATTTACTAACAATTAACGTTTTCTGAAACATATTACCTTTTCAACGAGCATAATAACAGTATTACACGATACGACACAAAAAAACGCACTTGCGGTTGCAAAATAAAACAGTCCAAGAAGAATCATAAATTACACTAACAATACGTACCATTTAAAAACATTTGAACAAAAGAACTTTTACGTTGTTACTCCACGGACAATAAACGCACATACACCAAAAGCACACGTTAGTTTATAATAAAGTGTAGAGCACACATACAGGTAGGTTACTCAATACAACGCACGATAATCACCTACTGGTCTTGTACAGACAAACCCAAACAACCATAAGACTACGACGCTAATTATACCGTAACGGTTTAATCTCATAATGTATCTAAAATGAACCAAAACATTAACCACTAAAAATTAAACGACAAAAAATGTTTGCATTTTTAATTGAAAAAATTAAAATCGACCATTAGACGTCTAAAATGTGGGTAGGAATTACATATTCGGCTAAAAACGTAAATGACCTCTTAAATTAAAATTTGCCACAATTAAATAACCGTACAAAATAAAAGTGTACAAAAATTTTAATTAAAAGAACCTCTTCCTTTGTATATTAATTGCTATAATGACATATTTTAGCGTAATTACAGGTAATTCGATGTAAAAGTAGTTTCATGTTATTGATTACGCAATTGTTAATTGTCGTAATACTAGACATTTCCAAATACTAAGAAGTGTAACCAATGTTATTAATAAGCAAGTGTATTATAAACTAGATTCACTCCAAAAAAAACAACATACGCCGTATATGTTTCAAGGCGATGGACTTCCACGACAAATCTAAATGTCATAATTATAATAAAACGTACTTAGAAGTAAAATTCGAAGACGAGAAACATGTACAAAATTCGAGATTTTATAATAACGGATTTTTATAAAACTATAACACGAATCAACTTTTATTTTTTACGCTTTCATTCATTTACACTTGCGTGACTTCAAAGATTTAAATGATTAAAAGTAAAAGCATCAAATTTTGATTTCATTCTGTAAGTCTTACGATTACTTGCACTTGGAATAATGGTAACAATTTTATAGTTTATATGCATCGAAACTCTTCAATTTCTCTTTCAATTATTTTTCGTGCTCGTTTGTGTAATTACTGGGTGTGTACACTCAATTAACTAATTAACTGTATACTTTTACAAGCATTTACCATTAATTACATAACGGTAATTCAAGTACATGCCACTGTATCAAAAACGGAAAAATAATGCATTCATCAAAAGGAAATCGTTCTAATCTTTAATTACCGCGTCATGTTGTAAAATCAGGTCAGGCATCATCTGCATTTAAAAACAAACATGGCACAATTATATAAAGACACCGTTGTGTAAATGTCTGCAATAACAAAGAATGGCAATATTTGGTTGTATCCAAAACTACAAAAATTAGAATGTGAAAAAAAACATTTATGGCGCATAACTATTCCGGCCTTGAAAACTGAAACACACAAACGTGTTAAAAAGCCAAAACATCAAGATTTAATTCTATATACGCTTTTAGCAGCAGACTGTTTTAATCAAGAACAAAACCAACCCAAAAACACGCTATAAAAGTCTTGAAGCCATCAAATAAAATATATCGCCATCGTAAAGACCTTTGTCAATATTTAATTTAATGTAATTATACGTATTTTAGTCACGGCCTAGTTATTCTAAACTGGTTAAGAAACTATATAAATTGATAGTCATTTGCGGTTTCCCAATTATATGCTGTTAGCAATAAAATGACATCTTAATTATAAATCGTTATACAGAAGCTACTGCTTTTAAATAACTGCCAGCAGAGATTAAAAGATAATTAGTTACTTTTTCGTCTAATCAGTAATCACCCACAACTTTCAGGTGTCAAGTATATATTTTTCACAAATAGATATTTATGTTTTAATTTATTTGAAAGTATGCACAAATATCACACTGATTGACGCTGATTCAAGTTAGCATATTTTACATATTTTTTATTTAAGTATCCATAATCAAACGGATTAATAAAAAACATATTTTAATTCGCCCTTGATGTGAAATGTTTATCCAATTTTTTTGCTGGGACGTTACTATTTCACAAGCGTACAATTTTTTAAAGAAAAACACGAGCTTTTTTATTGTTGCAGAAAGTAGAATACACTGTGTTGATAAAGTTTGGCTTTACTTACAATAAACAACACATACACCAAATTTAATTGTAAGGATCTGAAATTACAACACTAAAAAGCCATTTGACAATCCCAAGTAATCACAGTTGAAATAATAAACACAACTCAACCTGAATCTAACTAGTACATAATCCATTTCTACACATAACCTACACATAGGAAACAAGGAAAACTGCATTTTTAAAACATAAAAAACATTAGATAAATAAAATATGATTCGTCACGCCCGATCGATCATCAGCAAACTTACAATTAAGTCAAAACGTTTTAGCGGTTTTACGACTAATTTACTCGCGAATTTATCTCTTAGATTGTAGTTTTTCCTTTATTATAATAAACTTTAATTACACTTCATTTCCTGTCAGGTTATGGGCTCAGGCCGCCCAGAGTGTATTTAAAAACAATAATAGTGTGTAAAGTGTAAGTGAATCTTAACAATAATAAGGAAAACGGGTAGCGCAAAGAATTTCATTTTAAAAAAATGGCTACGGCAATAGGTTTCGCAAGCATTGAAAATTTAACAGAAAGCAATTATGAATTGTGGAAAGCGCAAATGAAAAGTGTACTAGTTTTCAATGATTTGTGGCAATATGTCAATATTGTCAATGGTTATACAGTTACCTTTATGAAAGATAAAACAGTTATTAATTGGAAGGATGGCTCGGTAGTTCTTACAGCAACAAACCGTGATCAGTTTTAATGTAGTGAACGCAAAAGAAGTAAGAAAGTTTCTGGTATGAATTTGCATTCGCAAAGAATTAAACTGTGAACTGTGCGCGAAAAGTAAAATTCACGTGCAACCGTTTAAACAATCTTCAAACCCTGAAGAAGAAACTTTGGGTTTAGTGCACTCGGACATATGTATGTGGACCAATGAAAACTGAATCATTAGGTGGCGCAAAATATTTTGTAACGTTTATTGACGATTACTCACGTTATACGGAAGTTGTTATGCTTCGAAATAAATCCGATGTTTTCCAAGCTTTCAAGAAATACAAAACAAGAGCAGAAAAACAAACTGGTCATCGCATAAAAAAGCTTCGAACGGATAACGAAAAAGAATATTTATCAAATCAGTTCAAGAGTTTCCTTGAAGATAATGAAATAGTACATCAATTAAGTGTTAAGTATACATCTCAGCAAAACGACGTTGCAGAGCGAGCTAACCGGACGTAGGTCCAAATGGCAAGTTCCATAATGGTACAAGCTAAGCTTCCAGATTCCTTAAAAGCCTAAGCAGTGAATACAGCAACCTTTTTAAGAAACAGGCGTTTGTTTGTTCAGGAAAAAAGCCGAACATTAGTTTTCTGAGAATTATAAGCAGTAAAGCTATTCCATTAAATAAAATTCAAAGAAAATAAAAATGTCACCCGGACGGTGATGAACACGTGTTGGTAGGTTATTTAGATAAATCCAAAGCCTATCGTTTATAGAAACGAGAAACAAAGCTAGTCATCAAAGCTCGAGATATAAAATGTATCGAGAACATTGAACCTGATGAAACGTCATCAAAAGACATTTTTCTGCTTCCAGATCAAACTGTCGACATGAAGCGATAAAATGTACGAAATAGTACAAAACGTAACTTGAAAATAAAAGCTGACGTAGATGTTCAGGAAGAAAACTATCAAACTGATAAAGAAAAAGCAAGTCATAGTAGTCGCAGAGAACCAGGACGTCCAAAACTCCTAAGAGATGGTCGCCGAGATAGACTGTCAAAGATCTACAAAACCAAAAACAAAAAACGAATAGATCCTGAATGAGCAACAGATGCTTTGAAATCTGAAGACAAAAAAGCGTGACTAACCTCCATGAAAAACGAATACGACACATTACAACAAAACAAGACATGGATTCTCTTGGCGAAGATGGAAAAATCGCGAAAACACTCAAAAATATGAGATCAATGATAAAGAAGTTTTCGCATCAGTAACAAGATACGAAACAAACCGTACGTTATTGGCTTATGTGCAAAGTGAGTTACACGACGAACTATGTATATATGGAACAACCCGAGATGTTTGTTGAACACGGCAACGAAGTAAAAGTCTGCAAGTTGTTGAAACCATTATATGGATTGACGCAATCAGAACGGAAATAGTAGAATAAACTGGATGGGTATTTGACCAAAATTAGAGGTAAACGCACCCCAGCAGATCCGTGTGTTTACTTATTTGTGCGAAGACGATGAATTGGTTGTTGTTAGTTTACGTTGACGATTTAATTTTGGCGGCGAAAAAGATTCAAAATCTCAAATGAATAGAATTGAAATTAAAGTCATCATTCAACATGGTAGACCTTGGTCAAGCAACAATATCCTTGAAATCACTGCACAACGAGAAAGAACTACAGGAAGAATTCATCTTTCGCAGAAAAGGCATGTTAAGGAATCGGTCAAAAAATTCCATATGGAAATTGCAAAGACAGTGTCGACTCCGACCGAACCAAACTTGAAAATTTCAAAAGAAGAGTGTCTAAGAACAGAAGAAGAAAGGCGCGAGATGAAGAACAGGCCGTACAGAGAAATAATTAAATGTCTGATTTATTTAGCTAATGCAACTCATCCAGATACAGCGTTTGCAGCTAGTACATTAAGTCGTTTTTGTTCCGATCCAAGAAAAAATCATTGGGTTATTGCAAAACGTGTATTAATATATTTAAAAGCCACATCTCATTATGGCATTACGTATGCTAAAAATGAAGAATACCTCAAGGTATACTCAGATTCGGATGATCAAAAATCATGTACTGGTAATCTCCTAATTTTGGCTGGAGGTCCAATTAGTTGAAAATCGAACAAGCAATCTTCAGTAGCATTATCAACAATGGAAGCGGAATATGCGGCGCTTTCTGAAGTTTCTCGCGAAGTTATTTATGCTTGTAGACTA
The DNA here is from genome assembly GCA_035610365.1 of Aquatica leii. NCBI lineage: Eukaryota > Metazoa > Arthropoda > Insecta > Coleoptera > Lampyridae > Aquatica > Aquatica leii. Next base: position 42,275,502 of record CM069435.1, on the reverse strand, counting down.
TTAACTCATATGGGTTTTGATAAATATGCAAAACCACCAATGAACGTCTTTTGCGATAATCAAAGTGCAATTGAATTATCAAAAAAGGCTGTGTTTCACAAACGAAGTAAGCATATACATAGATGTACGTTTTCACTTTACTCGTGAATTAGTAGAAAACAAATCTATGACGTTTTAACGAAATCTTTACCTAAATGTAAACACGATCAATGTGTAGAGATGTTAAACTTATATTGATTATGTAATTAATATGTAGAGCACATATCGATAGGAGTGTTGCAAATAAGTCAATCGACACGTGTCCACCATTACTAAAATGTATGTATCTTGTTAATACATGCGCGAATACAGTGAGTAGATGGAGTAATAAAGGGTGCTAAACGCGGATAAATCGTATGCCGGTGGTACTCGCGCATTTACCCCTTAAATTGTAGTTTTTCCTTTGATTGACTTTGATTACACTTCATTTCTTGTCAAATTTAAATTAGTAAAACTCTCAATCCCGAAACCCCTCTAGCGAGGAAAGAATGCTAAGAATCCCCCCAAGGAAAAACCATTAAAACCAATCAAGAAGCTTAAAAGATAAAATAAAATACTATGGTTGGGTTTATAGAGAATGAATTAAATCAAAATTAAGTTAATCGCGATTAAATTGATAATCCTCATTGTTGATTGGTTATCCGCCAAAATTTAACCAATCACGTCACGAATTAACTTTAACTTCAATTAAATATTTAATTCGCTCTCTTTATACTGACCCTTATTATATTAGAAGATTTCAATGCTAAAGTTGAAAAACAAAACGAAGAGTACAGTACAGTTCGGCAGATAGTACTGTTTTACCCTAAAAAACCGGATACAAACTATGACCCACAAGATGAAAATACGAGAAATACCAGAGAACATAACAGCAAATCAAATATGTTACGTTATCGTAAACCTACTGCTTCAAAACATTGAAATTCGAATAAACATATGTAGAAACAAACATCTCAACTAATCATACTCATCATTTATTCATTTATCAGAACTACAGCACAAACTAAAGCAAATAAAAGTATAACTCCAAAAAAACGAAATCGCTATCATTACCTTCTGTAAAATCGATCGTTTTAGGAATATTTATGAAATTTCTTGTTCTTCGTGTAATTCTTGGTATGTTGAACCAACTGGTAGTATGCTGGATTCAAAAAGATATCTTTATTTTATAAATGATCACTTAAAAACTTGCATTTCCAACACTGGATCAATATTTCTCTAAAAGACATTTCGTTCTTTTCTTAATCCTAAAACATTTCGTCTCTCTAAAAACAATTACTCTACTTGCCCTTCTTGGGTAAACACGCCTCGCCTCAACCCAATTTCAATTTTATATTCATAATCGTTATAACTTTAATGTCTTCTTTTTTATTTCAATTTATAATTTAATTTTGTAAGTAAGCAATTAATATTTACGATAACTTTGGTAAGGTTTATAACCGAACTGAAGCTCTTAGTTTAATCAAAATTAGACAATTATGAGGATGACTATCTTCTTTATTCTGTACAATCACCCTTTAATAGATTAAACATGGCAGTATGTAATCTGTTTTTGACAGTACGCCAAAGTGACAGTCTCGTGTGATTTTGTAAATAGAAAAAACTGAATTAAGAGCAGTGTTAAAATATTTGAAAGGCTTAATACCAACCGAAATCAAAGCAGAGCTGGATTCAACATTATTGAATTCCTTCGTTTTCAATGGTCAGATACTGGATTTTCAAATTTAAGCGTAGCTCGGAATATGATTGAAAAAGTCCACCGCATCGCATTAAATGACCGCGCGAAACAGCATTTGTACTGGGTAACTCAAATGATAATATGCACAAATATACTAAGCGCGTTGAATGCTGCGGTTGCTCACACCGGAAGTAAAATTGAATCCTTTGAGTGTTTCTGGCGACCTTTTGGCATGTTTTCGCCGCAATCCAGAGATTTTTCCAATGCAGCAAGCTTTTTCAGACGTGTATTATGTAATAACTTAAAATTTAAAACACCACATAAAGTACTGCATATATTTTCTTAAAAAACCTTGTAAAAATCCCAAGGCTTATTAAAAAAACAATTAATTAAACTTTTTTAATAAACATTTTCTTTAATAGTCGTTCGAGATATTCTTTAAATATGTGTTACGTGTCATTCGTATCAACATTTCACATTTTTGTAATTTAATAAAATTCTTATTTTATTCGGATTTATTCAATATTTACGAGACGGGGTCCTTTGTCATTTTCCTGTCATAAGTCGCTGTAAGTGATTCTATCTTGATAAAAGCCCCTTAACTGTAAGTAATTTTCCTTTTCATTTAATTTTCATCTACAATTAGTTCTATCAAGCTTTTAGCGATTTCACTGAAACAAAGATAGTTTAAGATGATTCTCGATTTAGTTGACACTCGCCTGGAAATGTCGTTTTTAGTAATATAAAATTCTTATAGTGGATCTGGTAGATCCGAGGTATTTCTGTTCAAGCCCGTTATTAAAGGTGGAAAGAGTAATTTCTCTGGAATAGTATCGCACATTCAATAGACCGATCCAGCTAATATAATTAATGTGGGATTTATGACCTCAAGGAATGTAAATATTATTGTTTAACAGAATTATATACTCTTGTTACTTTTTCTCGTTGATTGTCTTTTTTGCTCTATCGTAATCCCTTAGATAGTGGGTTCCGACGTATCCTTGGTGTCTCCGAGATAAGGATCTTGACAGTATACAAAGTGGCGCCTATTTTTTCTCTTTTCTGTTGTAGCATTGTCAACTACGCTCACTCACCGACATCTCAATTAGCCGTGGTGACGTTGCCAACAGGACCCACTACAGCACACGGTTGGTGACATATGGCTTGAGAAGAAAGGCCAAAAAAATTACGTAAAGCATGTCATAGATACTACACTAGATCTTCTAAGGATGAGCACGTTATTAAAAAAGTAAAAAACGATATAGCTCCATTTTACAGCGGTAGCAAAAATGTAATAGAAGCTAATCTAATCTGCATGAATTGCAATCTGAAGTTCAAGCTGGCAAAGTTGTAGATTAAAACTTACCATCAACAAGTACTGGTCGACTTTATTCAGTGGCTGCAAAAAGACACAAAACCAAAAAACTTCCCGAGTATTACCATTTTGCTAAACTAGCATATGCTGGTTGAATGAGTTTGCAAAGTGCTGGCCGAAAGAAGGCTCCATAATTAATTTAGCAGACCCTATAGGCCTTCAAAAATAAGATATATCTGACTAAAGTAGAAGAGAAGAAAAAAAATCATATTCATTCAACGAAGTACTGACTTTATTAATCGATTAAATTGAGTCAAAATTGTATAATTAGAATAGAAGCTAAATTGTGGAATGCAGATATACATACATATATCAAAGTTATAAATATAATTTGCGAAAATCCTCCAGATAAACCCATTACAAGTGATGATGCTTTCATGGAAGTAAAACTGTAAACGCTTTAAGACATAACTATAAGAAGAATCGTATTGTGGCAACATAACCTATTTGCAACCACGTCTGTTGATACTTCAAAGCACGTGTTTCTAGTTGTTCCTATATCAAAATCAATATGTGGCGGAAGTAGTGGGGACCGTAAATATAAACAAAACAGTTTACGTGATAGTTTTTTGTTACTTTGTGTCGCTTCAATTGTATTGTACTTCAAAAACAAAACTTAATTAATTTTATGGCAAAATCGACGGACTTCTCCAGTAAGGTATTGTAGACCAATTCAGTTGCAGTTCAAAAAAGAAAGGCGTTTGACTACATTGAGGAACAATTTAACAATTTACAAAAAAACTGAAGATTAAGCATATTGTAGGAAAAAACGTTTTTATAACACACCAAAGGACACCATAGCAACAATTGTAATTCGGTTACTTCAACAATATAAAAAAAAGTTATAAATGTATTTGTAATTCAACCTGGAGGCAATAAGTATAAGAGAAGTAGATGAAACCGCGTATAGTGTGGACTTGTCATCATTGTAGGAATATATAATTTTTTTTAATGTATTTTACGCAAGTTTAGGCAGCCCGAAAAAAAAGTATGCTTACGAGATATAACTGCAGTAGTTCTCAGTAATCGTTGTGAAAACACATTAGAGTTATCACGGTGCTGAAGTGTCCCAAAAGGACGAAACAGCTGTCCGTCGTTTTTTTAGTGTTGTTTTTCACAACTTTACTGACTACTTACTACGTTTTCAGTTGGTGGTTTGATCAATGTTTAATTGACAACAGTCGTTTTGTGAACTAACAAATACCAACTAATTTTACCTGCAGTATAAGACCGAAGTTATTGAAAGAAAAAGGGATCCTTGAAAGCCCCAACCAAAGACCGGGTAAAAATTTGCCCAAAAAGGTTGTACACGCTGTCCATTCTTTTTATGAAAATGATGCGATAAGCCGCGTAATGCCTGGTAAGAAAGACTGTACAGTTATCAAAGATAAGACTGGAGAAAAAATTGTGACATCTAAAAGATTGATTTTGGGAAATCTAAAAGAAATATATTCTTTTTTTAAAAGTAAGCATCCTGATCTAAGAATCGGCTTTTCCAAATTTGCAAAGTTGCGTCCGAATAATTGTATTGTGGGTCCGAGTGGTACACACTCAGTGTGTGTATGCACATTACATCAAAATGTAAAGCTTATTACCAAGAATGCCAAGTTGAACAAAGTTACAGATGGTGACTTAGCAACATAAAATCATGTTTGCAAATATGTTGTGTAACCCCCCTTCAATTGACAGTTGTACAAACACTTGCTCCGTTTGCCCAGGTGTAGAAAAAATTAAGACTATTTTAGAAGAAAAGTTTGAGGAAAACATGATTGAGAAAATAATGTTTCGTCAGTAGGTGGCGGTAGATCGATGTACATTAGAAACATTTGACAAGAACACAACTGAGTTCATAGAATTGTTCTGTATAAAACTTACTGCTTTAGTAATCCATGACTTTGTTGCAAAATAGAGTTCTTTTCTGAAATTTAAAAGTGAGAGATTTCTGTGTGATTGGTGATTTTTTAGAAAATTTTAGTTTTGTCATATAAGATGAGGCTCAAGGATATCACTGGACGAGCGAACATGGTACCATCCATCCATACTTCATATATTTAAAAAAAAAGAACTAAAACACAACAGCTATGTAATCATTTCCGATTACCTTGAACACACAACTGCAGCTGTGTATTGTTTTCAAAAGAAATTAATCCAGTTCTTAAACAACAAATTTGATCTTGTCAAAAAAATCTATTATTTTTCTGAAGGGGTGCAGGACAATATAAGACTAAAAAAAACATTTTAAATCTATGCCACCATGAAGAAGATTTTGATGTTGAAGCCGAATGGCACTTCTTCGCAACTTCGCATGGTAAGGCGCCTTGTGATGGGGTTCGGGATACTCTCAAAAGGTTATCTACTAAGGCAAGCTTGCAGAGACCTTTTTAAAATCAAATCCTATCCAGAAAAGATCTTTTCGACTGGGCAGTTGAAAACATCAAGTCTGTAAACTTTGAATTTTCCACCCAAGAAGACCATATTGAAACAGAAAGATTCTTGGAGAAACGCTTTAGTTATGCTCTGACGATCAAAGGTACTCAGAAACTGCATGCTTTTATCCACCTACCAACAAGCACATCAATAATATTAGTTAAAACCATTTTCAAATTCGTCTGAATCAAGAATTGAGGTGTTGGATGCTTCAGAAAAACTTCAGTTATCAGACATAAGTGGGTACGTCACAGCAGTGTACGAAGATAGGTGGTGGTTGGCATATGTCATGGCCAAAAATGAAGAAGATGATGAGGTCAAACTCACGTTCCTCCACCCTGTTGGACCTGCTCTATCATTTACCTTTCTAAGAAAACCAGACATTTTGTGGCTCAGTGTAACAAATATTCTTTGTAAAGTGAACCCAGTTCACAGGGCAAGTACACAAAATTTTTAAAGAAGAAGAAACAAAGACCGAAGAAGCTTTTGAGTTACACCGGAGCCAATAGTTTCTTGGTATGTTTAATCTTTTTAACATGTTCTATTTGAAATGCTAATTCTTTGTGAATTCATTAGTACCTACTGTATATTATTTTTTTTTCAACATTATATTCATGTAAATATTGGAATTTGTGTTGCGATTCAATCGAATTCCCAGTATCTGTTTATAATACTAATAATATTACTAATACGACCAAAACGCACATTACTGAATAATTTTTTTAAGTATGAACCCATTGCTGTCCCATCATAATTTTATTAACAACAACCTTATCAACACTACTAAATTTTTTCATTTTTTTAAAAAGTGTGGTTTTTGAGAAATTCAAGTTTGAAATTTTAATTCAAATTTTGATAAAAACCTTGTCCTCTTAACTCCTATGAGCTGCAAAAAGTAAAACTAATTATCCTATTAGAATCAACATGGAGTACAAAAAAAAGATTAATTCCATATAAATCGTAACTCTAGCCAAGAAAAATGTTTCTAATAAACCAATTTTTTGTAACAAAAAAAAATTTAATAATAAAAATCAACAAAATGTGAAAAAAACACTTTACCAACCTTGACTACTAATCACTACTACAAAAGTAAAAGAAACAGGAAGCAATAAATTTTACACATACGTGATGGTTTCTAAATGTATTGTATTATCCAAAATAATTATACTAAAAAAGACTTCTCGCTACCGATGTCTCTTATCTAAGATCAGACTCAACTTGATTTAAACCGTAGTTAAATCATAATTTTAATACATTTATTAATAATACTCACTCTCGCTTCCGGTAGTTTTAATTGATTTTCTAAACAGTAGTAAACGAGGTTGTAAATTTTACTCGTTTACCGTAGTGCTAACGAGATTGCAAATAAAAATTATATTTGCAAAACATTTTCAATAATTAGAGTTTTACTATCGCGGTAGTGGTTTCCTAATATTTTTATTAACTCTCAAATAATTCGTATAAAATCGTACAGTACTAAATTTAATAATCATTATCTACGAAAGAATGTATACTGATTTAGAGAGACATAACTGAACCATTGTGAAAGAAGCTGCTTTCAAGGAACGGAAAAGTTGTATGGGTCTCTGTCAGATCCCTTATCATGATTCCCATTCTAATGCCCAATCGTCTTCAATATCTTACACCTTTTAAAATTCCGAAACTCACTTTATTTCTGAATTTACTCGATTCCTGATATCTTGACAACTTTTTCAAACAACTGTCTCATTTTAGAGATAAGGAATGCTACAGTATGTAAAATACTATCATCTATCGCACCTCCCAAACGAAAGCGTTCCGTTCATATGCGTGAATGATATTGTTTGTAAAAATTCCCAGTAAACTAAAAATTGAATTCTACGTCTTATTGTACTCATTTACACACTACACTGAGTGCTAAGATTGAAATGAATAAAGAGCGTTACGTGTTAATAAAACAAATACAAACATGCAAAAAGAACTGCTTGATGTTCGACAGCATGTAGCAATTCGTTAAAAGCAACCAACGACAGTGCCAACACGAAAGCCTGGTTATCAAGGTGCACACTAAAATTAAAGAAAATACTTTTGAATTGATTTTAATACCAAAATTTAAATAATTTAATTATGTTTGAAAACCTTAATTAATTTTTTTTTAAAAATATTTTTAGACGAATGACTGTCCAGCCGTCTAAGACAAATTTGGCACACTTTGTCAAAACTACGAAAAATACAAAATTTTGTTGAAAAATATTTACCCGTTTAGGATTTAGAGCTATGTAAAGTTCTCAAAAAACGCAAAAAAATGCTCGGTCGACTTTTTTTAAAATTATAATTGTAGCTCTCCTAGTTGACTTAGAGAGATGAGAGTGGTATCATTTTGTTGATTTTTTTATGCCCTTTAATTTAATATACAACACAATATATATTAAAAGGAATTTTTTTTTCAAATTCAAACTGAAAATTTTCAAAAAAATATATGTTTTTTATTGTTTTTTTATAAGTGGATTCTCAAAGTATGATTATGGGATTCCAATTGATTCACTTGCATTTAAATTGTTTTGTGAACCCAGTTTTGGCGAAAATGCACAAATAATTGTGTTTTTAGTCAAAATATACTGGTTTTTTTTATAAAATTAATGGGAAAAAACTTAAAAGCAGAGAAAAAATTTAAAAGCAATTCAAACAAGCTTAAATAAGTTTTCATATACTAATATAAATTATAATATTAAGTTTAGCTTATTGTTATATTATTCAATAAATTACCTAAAGTTTTAGATTTTCTCAATATCTCGAATAAATTGTCTGAAATTTAGTTATTATTTGTCTACTGCTTCAAGGCATCATTTGATTATGCCGTGTCCTCCTCAGAAAGTCTGTATACTCTTCCTGTAGGAGTAACAGGGTCAACTGTACACAAAATACCATTTAAAGATGTCCACAAAATGTCAGGTTTTCTACTTGGATATGAAAAAGATGGGGAAGGACCAGCTGGGTGCAGAAATGTGACTTTCACTTCATCTTCACTTTCATTTTTATCTAACACATAAGCTAGCCACCATTTACTGTTATATGTAACAGTTACATAACCGTTAACGTCTGCCATTGTCACTGTGCTGTAATTTGTGTTATACGAAAAAATCTTTGACTTTGATTTGGATCATGTTGTCTTTGATTAGTAAAAAAGCATGGAACTGTTAGTTCCTTTTATGGTCTGTGCTTTTTGAAACCGGTTATTCAAAAACTTTTCAGTTTCTATGTACTCTTCTTGCTTGACAAGCTCAAAGTTAACAGTTTTAATATTTTGGACCGACCAATCAAAAAGTTGTTGAGGCGTGAGGATTTGATTTCCATGGAGTCTCTGTAAACTCGCCCTTGCAGCCAACCTTTTAACTGTACCATCAACTCTGTCACACGGCCTTTTGTCATGAGCTGTAGCCGAAAACTGCCACACTGCTTCTATTCCAAAATCTTGGTTATGGAAATACAGATTAGAAAAATTCTCTTTATATTTATATTGAGTTGCACTTCCATCGAAAAAGTAATATATTCTCTAAACATCAAACAGACAGTAACTTTTCAAAAACTGCATAAGCTTTTTTTGAAAGCAGTAGACAGCTATTGTATTATGCTTCAGACATTCAGATATAATAACATAGCTGACATGTTTTAGTTTATCATCAACTACAAAAGGGTGTATTGTTACATAGTCACTTGACCAGTCGTAGCTTTGGGCTTCGTCTTAGACTACAAAAGCATAGTTTTCTGAGAAGTCTAATATGACTGCACATTCATTTTCTTTCAATGTTTTTTTTACTTCATTCATAAACGAGCTTTGTTGTTTCGCTATAAAATCACGGCGAACTGACTGACCAAGTTTGTCACATAGCATCTCAAGAAACTCAGTTGAGCTTTTTTGTATTGTCTCAAGACTACACCGATCCACTGCAATCCATTGCCGAAAAGTTATATTTTCAATCATATATTTTCTTCAAAAACATTCTCTTAAGTTTCTGTTATTTGATTAGTTCCTGAACAAGAATGGCAGTTTCCCATGATACAATAAATGGAAGGAAAGTTGCATAAGACAGAAAATGTTTGTACGTTGTTCTACATTAGTTAATGTTCCTAAACGGACATTCTCAATCATTGCTTTGACGTTTTGGTGGATTGTACAAACACAAACTGAGTGTGTACCACTTTTTCCTACCAAAATACACTGTTTCGGCCTTAACTCCGCAAACTTTGAAAATTCTATTTTCATCTCAGGATAGTTCCTGCAGGTTACACAAAATCAATCTTTTTTTGAACTACAGTTTTGAATCCATTTTTATCTTTCACTGAAATACAGTCTCTTTTGTCTGGCATTCCTCTACTTACGTCATCGCTTTCGTATAATAAACGCAGTGTTTCTACTATTTTTTGTGATAGGCTTTTACCCAGTTTTTGATCAGGACTTGCCAGTATTTTGTTTCTTTTAAAAGTTTTTTTGCTTGCCTTACCATATAGTTAGTAATAATTATTTTAGATTAAGATTATGTAATGTATTAAGAGTAGGTAGGTTTTAGGAAGTTGGCAATGATGATTCTAGACAATGTAACTAGACTGAATAGAGTAAGCAACGATAAACAACAAGCCAAGGAAAACATGATGTCAATGTATGTAGTATTGTAACGCCACTTAACTAATAAATCGAAGCATTCAATAAAACAATACCAAAATTCTTCTGCTGATCGGCAACCAATCGTGATGCTGAGCAGCTACTTTGCGATAATCAAAATTATAAATAGTGGAATGCAGTACATACCTACTTCAATTTCCTAATGTAATTGTGAATCAGATTTTAACCTCGATTTTAACATTTAGGAAAAAAAACATATTTCTGAAAAGTATTTTCAATCGATTTTCAACTTAGTCATACAATAATTAGTCACAAAAAAAACATAAAAACTTGCCGATTTATAAAGAATAAAATTCGTAAATCTTTAGCAAAATATTTACCATATCTAACCTTCAAAGTTTTTTGTCAGTAAGTTATAGAGATTAGCACAGAAATATTTAAAAAGTCTTTAAATTTCCCATATACATATATACTCATTATTCAGATAAACATGTAGCAAGAACTAAGAATATCCTATCAATTTTATAAATTATAAACTGTAGAACTTTACATAACTTTTCTCTACCGGGTCTTTTCTCTACACGTTTTTGAAGGGTGACGAGCGTCCTAAACAAAAGAGGAAAATAACTGAGAACAATACAAAACAAGGGAGACCAATGATAAGTGGAGAACTTTCATTTTTCATCTAAAAGTGACTGCTCCTACTAAACAAAATTGCAATGCACTATTTAAAACGAGAAAGAATGTTTCAATGATACTTTAGTGCAATGAGACGCATATCTGGAAGCTACTAAATGCGTATAGAGTAATTGTAAATTTACGATGCTGAGTAAAAAGTTTTTTCAATCGAACAAAAGAATCTGAATATACCTAACCCCATCCGAATAAATACAAATTATATTTTCAATTATATGAATCGTAACTTCTCCATATAGTAAATTGAAGGCTTTCGGCACTTTAGTGTTCTGTTCCGAGATATAAACTGGCGCAAAACAATCAAATAAAACTTGTAGCAGATATAAATCTTCGTGTAGGTCAACATTCTAGTTTTATAAACCATCTAATTTTATTGCAAGCATAACAAAGAACAGAACGCCCAGTTTTTTAAGAAATAACTTTCCTCTCAATTCGGTTCAATGTCACTTTTCCCACATTTAACAATGAGTACCAATTAAAGCAAATATGAATAATTACAAAAGTTAAGTATCTTATTAGAAAGACTACTCGTATTATGAAATCGACCGAAACCTATACTATTCTTAGTATGCATGAATAAAATTGGCAGTTGAGTCGTGAGTATAATTACACCATAATTTAACGAATAAATAAATTACTAAAGACAATTTTCGAATCATAAGAAAATAGATGATTACATAAGATTTGTAACCTGCCTGTTCACGTTTACTAAATTATAACTTCTCCAAAAAACATTTGTTGCACATTACTATGAATACTTTGTGGTACGAGATTTTCTTTCGGAGCTGATGCAGTTATACGATCTTAACTTTCGAAGAACTAGTGTAGTATTACAGAAAACAAAAAAATTGAGAATTACTAAGCTCAATATCTTTAGAGTTTCTTTAAAGATCTTTAAGGTCATTTTTATATTGAAATAAAAATAGCTGATATTCCACGGTAACTCTTAATTCTCTAGTTTCTGGCTTCAAAATTTAAAACATTCTTTGACTAATTATGGCATCAGTATTTAGTAAATTTCAGACACTAAAAATTGCTATTCCTTGCACGACATTATTAACACTGGTAAAACAGATTATGTTTGATAGAAAAACCAAGAAGAATAAGCAACAGCTTACCGCTGAATTGGTTGAAATATTTCAATGGCTACATCGTTACGTCTGACTAAATTTTTACTAGAGCTCGTCTCAAATAAAATTGGGAACGTCATTCATTTTTCGCACAACTAATGTACCAATATTTTTGTTAGCGATGTAACATATTTATCAAAATATCATGTATTGAAAGCCACACGTTTGATAATCATAACGATCCGCATTGTAAAAGGAGTGTCAAATGATATAACACTAAAATTACATTTATCAAGATTGCTTATAAATAGATTGCAACTTAGGATCCAGTGGCGTGTATCATAACTCCAAGACATTTAAAAACTAAATACATACGTATGAATCAGTCGGTTATTATAGATTTTAATAATAAGGATGAACATTTTGTTCAAATACGACGCAAGTGCTTATCTCAACTACTAAATATGCAATATGCTTTATTGTTCTTGTAATTTGTAAAGGACCTGTCACGTTACATGCGTAGTAGACGAAATTAACACGCTGAACCCATTCTTACAAATATAATACCATAAGTAGCGTTCTGATAAGCAGTCTTCAGAAAAGCTTAGCTCACAGGCCCTTTACAAATTACGCGAACAATAAAAAGATAAAGGTGGTGATTTAGGTAAAAATATTTTAAAATTGTTGTGTTTTAAATATAAACGCACAATATAAAAGTGGCGTTAGGAAACTGAAAAGTACAACTAATTGTACGCTACTGTAGTCTAATCGAGGTGCAAGAAGCGAAATTTTACATAAATGCGTTCTTGTGTTGTGTGTTGTGTTCTGTTTATTTGGTTATTTCTATAGTACTTTGAAAAAAAATACTCGACTGTGTTTGATTTCATGAAAGGTAACGCTGTGCTCCCACGTGTCTAGGAAAAATTATATTTGTGCAGTTGTAATAACAATGCATTATCATGTCAGATAAAAATTTGCTAAGTAAATTTTTCCTAAATGTCTAGAAGATAAAAATAAATGCTTTTTATATACTATTACAATTTTCATGCGTTTTACTAGTACACAATACATCGCAATTGTACGAATCAAATAAACAAACTAATACTACCACTTGCTTAGAATTGGAATAACCAATGAAGATTTAGAGATTCTAATCAAAATTTAAATTTTTACTACACTTATATCAAGTTATGTATAAAAAAATAGTCGTGATAAGTGCATGAGTTAAAAATCAACTTCATATCAGAACCGTTTTAATCAGTATCGAAACGAGAAGTCATTCTACTGTGTTAGTCGAGATTAAGGCCAGATGCAGCAACGTAAAATTTTTCGGAAGAGACATGAAAAAGAAGCACCTGACAGTCTAGACGCCGTGATCATAAAAGCTCCCAATCACAAGTTGCTTAAGAAACGATCTCAGATTTCACATAATCGTCATTTCATAGGCGTATATCAACAAAACCTACAAATTATTCCCAATTTCTCTAATGCTATTTAATAGAACAACAAAACTGCGTCAGTTAACATAAAGAAATGCAAATATTATGCCATTTCTTCAAGTCGTATCTTTTGAAAATGAAAAGCCAAGTGTGCAACTTACAAGAAAAAAGATATACCCTCCAGACTCTAAAGACTTTCGTATAGTAAGAACAAATGATCTTGTGGACTTTCTCTAATTCGTGTAGTTTTGTAATTAGAATATTTTTAACATATCAAATATGTAATAAATGTTTTTATTAAACTAATTTTTGTCAAAAGATTAATATAACCACAATATCCGTGATTTTGCAACTTATCCTGGCCAACATTCTTCAAATTTTATCTTGAGTTGAAATATATAACTACTCATTATTCTCAACGCATCAAACATTTATTTATGCTATTTTTATAAAACCCTTCAGTTTTATTGAGCAGAATTTGGCTAGTTCATCTCAAGTACTCCAAATCTGGTTGCTCGACTATTTCTAGAAATAGAAAAGAAATTTCTCTTACATTTGGGTAGTTAAAAACTTTTTTTTTTTAATGTGTTGAATGATAACAATATAACAAAAATAATCTGTGTTGGATATAATTTTTATAACAATATAAATTAAATATATAACGTGTCCGTGACTCGATGGTCATAGCTTAATTAAAATTTGTTTATTGCTAACACAGGTTTGATTAAAGTTTTGATTATAATTGTCCCCCCTGCCTAATTAAAGACGTAACTCTCTGAAGAGTGTCTAGGCCGTTTCGTATGGATGCAGCTGCATTCATAATGTTTTGAATCAGTTCATCTCTGGCTTGTCGTTTATTTCTTCATGTGTTACCAAAGATAATAGTCAAGAGGGGTTAGGTCTAGTGACCCAGAGAACTAAACCTCCTCTTCCAATCCACCAGTTAGAAAAATTGTTATTTAGATATTCTCTCACATTTACACCAAGATGAGGTGATGCGCCATCATGGTGTAACGACATCCTCCATTTTGTAAAAAAAAATATATAATGCTCGGATGTTAAACGTTCTTGAAATACGAATCCACCAATAACAAAGTTATTAAGAAAATCACATCAAATATTCACAGAAAGGTGATGTTGAAAATTCGTTTCCCTGCTTTCAAAAGAGAATTCCATTTCTAGTAAACGTGGCATCCGTAAACATAATTTGTCCACAAAGCTGTAAAATCAACCAACCACAAAAGTCAACAAGCGCTGCATAGTATGTTGGCTGTAAATCTTGGGACAAATCAAAATTGTGTAATGTTTTCCACACTTTTATTCGACTAGCATGAACACGACTTCCTCCTATACTAGTAGAGAGACTGTTTTCGATCATGTTTTGGCAAGTTTTTGCTGTACGGAACGTTCTGCAGTAGCCTTAGAGAAATTATCTTTTTCTGTCAAATGGCATTGCGCATTATAAAAAAGTGCTTATTGTATTCTTTGATCAGGAAACCTACGTTGATATTCATACACTGACGCTCTTGCATTTCCGTCACAGTAACCGTAAAAATAAAGTGAATATCTGCGTATTCTTTATTTGAAAACGTATAGTCATATGAAATTAATCTCAGAATTAGGTCAAAGAATAAACAATTAACGATTATTCGACGACGTATACTACATGTAGATCATAGATACATTAGTTAGGTTCGACAATAAGTCTTTTATGAAAACGTTTTGAACAATTTCGACGTTATAGACAATATGTCCTAGACTCCAATTTTGGATGTCGATCATGCTGAAACCATTCAAAAAACTTAAGACTTAACTGAATGAATTGCACTACTGATAAAATGACTTGGTAATCTCAAATTAATATACACACTATCATATTCATGCGATAGTCGTGAAAACTCCAAAAGTTATGACCGGTTATGACTAGCAAAAATCGAAAAAACAGGAAAAACATTTTCCAAGTACCTGATAAAATTCTTCAAACCACAGATACTGAAATGCTTTCAACTTTAGCGATTAATATTTGCATAAGAATGTCTCATTTCCGCAATAGATTAATAACATAGTTTTTCTTATCAGTTTATAATTTGTAAATGTAATCAATACCGACGAATTGCAGTTTAATTCTTAAGTTTAGGTATCAGACCAATTCTTCGGATATTCATGTAGATTTTAAATACATAAAATATATTGCGATTTTCTGAACATAATTCCTGTTATAGTTAAGTAGATAACTTCATTCTAACTAACGAACATTGTCACCATTTTATTTTTCAAAAACACATTTATAAAATCATCATATTTTTGTATAAATAACAACCCTTGTTTTTTCTCCACAATTTAGATACATCATGTAGTTATCTAAATGACCTTATTGCATGTTAAAATGAACGTTTGCAATTTATGAATAATGCAATAGTATTGTTTCAATGCTTAATATTTGGGTTATATACTCTGTTAAGTAATTTCTGCGTTTTTAAGTAAATGTAACGAACCAAAAGACAGACATTGCGTAAAAACATGATTTTGGACTCTAGAGGTTCTCAAACATATACATTAGTCAAAATCAGACATAAATAATCATTTTCGATCATTTTCTAGCAAAATACGATACTTTTCTTACTTTAAGATAAAAGATGAATCATTTTGTGATCGTCATGAAATTTGTAAATGGAAAAAATATACGTCTCTACATATGTATTTAGGCGCAAAGTAGCTGGTCTTGTCTAGTAATTTTCTATTTTATCAAAAAAGCGAAGTTATGTATTACGGTAAAAACCTCGGTAAAAACGGTTTGGTTTCGCTGCGAATGAAGAAATTACACAAACTACACTTATAAAAATTAAATTATTGGTCACAAAATGATCAATGATTTTCATAGTAAAATTATTTACTAGAATGAGATTTACATTGTTACTACTAAGGTATTTGTAAAAAACGAAATAAAAAAGGCCTTTTTTTCAGTTCTTTGCACACGTTTTATTCCGAGGGGTAAATATGGTGAACCGCGATTGGTAAATGTGGTAATTATTTGGTAAATATTGTAAATATTTTGTCAATATTTGGTAAATATGTCAATATTTGGTAAATATTGTAAATATTAGTAAATATATGGTAAATATTAGTAAATATGGTGTACCAAATTTTAGTCCGAGATCAACTCCTCATTTCATTCATAATAGAGTTGCATCATGCTGCTCGTAGTTTTTTCGTTACTTTCTATTAGTCGGTGCTAACTGCGAATATATATACTTTTTGAAAAATGAGTTTTGACTAGTTTTTCAAGAAGTGTTTTTAGGCTTTAGATAGTTATGTACTAAAAGCACTTGAAATAAACATGTCAGTAAAGTTACCCCTCGCCTTTTTTGATAAACTAAAAAATGACCAATTGGTGAAAAACCAAAAATTGTTTCTGCAGCACAAAATAGCATATACTAAGCACAAAAGTCATTTTTCATTTTATAAAAAAAAATCTTTTCACGGTACAAAGTAGCACATACTGAGCACAAATCAGCACACTAGTTGTGTTTGATGTTATCTTCAAAATTAATTGTGTCCGTTAAAATTAGCAAACTAAGAAGTTGTATTGAGCACAATTCAGCACAATTGTCATTTATAGTTCAAAAAAGGGCAACTGTGTTTGGGTTAATTCAGAAAGTTTGTTGATGCTGTAAAGAAATTGAACAAATTGATCGCATACATAACTTCAACATAAAAATATCAGAGGTTGTCTGATTATACAAGCATATGACAACACACCAGTAGTTCTTCTCAATTTTCTGAATCATAGACGCTATCAGAGACATTCTGTAAAAACTGAAATGTCTCTAACATGTGACTATTCAAGATGAAGAAAGAAAATGAAGCTGTGTAAGCGGTAAAAACCAGTAAAGTGCGATATTTCGGTCCCTTTATAAGAAACCCCAGACTCCAAGATACGCTCCTATTACAATCACTACTCTTGGTAATCTGTAGTAGAAACTTACTATTGTAAACATTATCAGTCTAATGACTTTGCTAATAACTGTAGGATGTGCACAGTAAATTATTTACTGCCTCATAACAAAAAGTGAGTGTCCGATTTTTCGTGCCAGTACTCATTCAATAAACATTAAAAAACTACCATTGATTGTTTGCAAAGTTAACAAGACAGCTAAAGTTAAAAAAAATACTCAGAAATAACAGCACTTTTCCAAGTTCTACAATTCCTGATAAAAATTTAAAAAAGTTTCGCACTCCTTATGATAAAAAAATGTCGTGTTAAGTAACTACGTAATCACTATTAAGATTTATCACTACACCAAAAAAACCATTGGCAAAATATTGCAATGATAATCACACAACGATGCAAGGTATTTCAAGTTCTTCTCAATTGATGTGAATCATAGCATTATCAGAAACATTCTGTGAAAAATTAGATGTCTCTAAAATGTGGTTAAACAAGATAAAGTTGTAAAAACGGTAAGAGTCAATAAAGTGCAACGTCTCTACCACATCATAAGAAACCGATATGATAGAACTTACTACTAAAGAAATTATATTACCATTAGCCAAATGATTTTGTAATAATTGTAGAACCTGCACAGCCAAAATTATTTACTTGTCTCACAGCAAAGAGTCAATAATTGTTTTCCCGTTCCGACTTTTCGTGTCAGTAACTCATCAATGAATACGAACCAAACCTACAATTTGTTGATAGATGATTTAATATTTGATTTTTCGTCTCCGTGAAAACTTCTATCTTTTTGGTTGGATATAAAAATTTATGTTAGACTCGAAATTAACAACGGCGCTTAAAAAATCTTAATGGGATGGAGACGACAGTGGCAAAAAAAATAGATTTGAAAACACGAAAAAACGATAAATTCTTAATTTCCATGTTAATTAAAATAGAAAGCGCTTGCATTTTTCGATTTGTGAAAACGCGATGAAACACAGCAAACACTAAAAAATAGCTTCTAAATTTCTATCTATTACGTCGAACACTATTAAAGCAGTATTTTTTTTAAACCTTCAGACCAAAGTATTGCAAAAAATAATGCAAATTGGGGCTATTCAAGCAGAACAGATTTAAATTGTAAATTTAAAAACAAATTTGTTTGAAACTAAATTACCTTTTTCGACATGCTTGTAATTTGTGTTCATATATGTACTTTTATTATTTTATTAACAACCCAAAAATCAAGTCGAAACCTGATTCTATTTCTACCATTAATGTACCTGCGATAAGTCGACAAGATAAAACCGTAATCCGCTTAACCGATACCCTTGATACTTAAGCATTTTATTTTTCGAACATTGGCGCACTCGTGCCGCAATGCAATTATGTTATAATTACATATAGTCTTAAGCATGTTACAATAAACGTTACTCAATGCATTTTCAACGACCAATAACATCAAACCAATAAGCACAAAATTATCAATTACTGAATTACGCGCCATTGATTGCCTTAAAAAAATTATTAGTAATCATTATTTGTAGGACACACACCTACAAACCATAAAGTTTAATCAATACCATCAATAAAGCAGAAGGTTTATTGTTATAAGGCAAGGACTTGATCTAAACTGATTGCTTAATAAAATGTAGATTTACCTTTGAGACATATTGGTTTCCTAATGCACACACTTTAACCACAGTAAACTTACTTTGAGACTAATCTGAGTGCACAGCCCAAATACAAGCGAAAGCTGAAAACGATATTTTTGCATACCTACTTTCCACTGATTTAATAATTTACAATCCTAACAGGTTTCCCTATACACACTAATACATTAAGAAAGCTTTTGAAGAAATTAGTAAAATCACCTACTTTGTACGAATACCAATTTCCTCGGATGCCTCCATAACCAGTACCAAAAGGATACACATCTTTGTACCTTAACGATTTAAACTTGAGGTTTCGAACCGAAGAGTACTTTTTTTGCATTTTCGATTACTGAGCAACCTTATAAATGCTACAGTGTGGATATTTACCCTAGATTCCTATATTATCGAGGTTATTTATTGGATTTAAAGTTTTTTAAAAGTTGGGAACAACCCTTAAGTTTTGCCTTCTGGTGTTTGTGAAATTTTCTACTGCCACTATTGATTTATTCCAGTTTTATGGATTATTACTTAAGGGAGGTTGTCAGATAGGGTGTATGTTTGAAGTTGAAATAAATTATGAAGGCTTTGACTAGGTGTACTTTAAAAACGTGAGAGTAACCTCGACATTGACATTTCATGGGTAGAACCACTACTACGCCCCCCTCTTGTTAAATCGCCTGTTCACCCCAAATACAGTAATCTAGTACTCAATCTTAAAGGTTATAACGGCGTTTGTATGAAATTTTCGATTAAATGTACAAAAAACATGAGTCTGACGACGCCACTAAATCTAAGCGATAAGGTGGTGAATACGAATACAGGTAAGTAAACAAATAAGGCACAATAAAAGCAAACCGTTAGATGAACTTACTTTTTAATTCAGCAGTCCAAATTACAAGTTTGATTGGAATGTTTAGCTTAATTTTGACCAAACAAGAATCCTCGTATACCAACTGTCACCAATTTGTCCACTTTTAGCAGCGATTTTGCAAATGCACTCGTAGTTACACTCCATGTTGGGCATATGCAGATTAGCGCACGTTTGATTATAAACCTTTACACTTTTTACGCACATTAAATTAATAGTATTTGGTCATGTTTGTTTTTTGGTACCGTATTTCACACGCAAAACAAGTTTTGTTGCTCCCAAAGAGCAACAACCCTAAACTTGTAACTTCCAGCGCAGGACTTCACGCCCGGCTTGGAAATCACCAATCACGAACGACACAAACGCTACGAATTTACGTATCGACACGATTATCAACGATTGCGTTCTACAATGTAAACTATGATGTAAACCTACTATTGCACAAACTAAATCAAAATTCTAAAAACACATTTTTTATATAAAATAGATTAAGATCGTTTCCTATAAATATTATCAACACGTTTCATAAATTTCCTGATACGATTAAATAAAAAAAAAATTCATGTCAGGACCGTAACTACATTATTTGCTTTGTTAGTACACACCTCAAGCTTTAACAAAAACTTTATATTTTTGAATTATCTTATAATTAAGGGTAAAAATGTAATGATTTTCTATAAAGTAACCTAAACAAGTTGGGTACTTGGCACATAAAATAACATAAAACCTAATATTCTATAGTCTTTGATAAGAGTGAACAAGTTTTTCTACCTCATGCCAAAAACCTCAGACGTTTATGTTTAAAAACGTAGTTTTCTTAAAGTGTCCAATACTTTTAACTATAATATCTTTAGATTTTGCAATTTATTGAATAGACTGTTTTTGAATGTACGCTGATCTAAAAAATTTTTTGTTACTATTTAAAGCATTTTCGCGTTTTCATTAAAACAAAAACGTGTAATAATGTCGGTTACTGTGCTCCTGCAACCAGAGATGACGTTAATTAAACGTAATTATTGTTTCCTTGCAGTAGCCTTAGAACGACTTAGCGTAGAATAAACGTTAAAATAACAACATTATTTTAACGCCGTAACCGAAAGCTAACACGAATATCTACGAATACAAGTCAATCTTTGCTACGTTCTAATTCAAGATGGCAGCTATGAGTGCAAACTAACGCTTTACATTTTGTGTATTAATTTATTTAGTATGTAATGATCTTCACACATTTGTAGTTATGGAACAGTTTTTATGCTAAGTGTTTTTAATTTTATTTTTTGTTTAAGTACACTCAACTAAACAAAAAACGGGACACCTTGGTTAGTTCGAATAAAATAATTAACGGTGTAAACTAGGCTTGTTAACGAATGCGATCGGCAATCATTCGTAGCTGTTCGCTATTCTATTCAAGATATTCAAATTAGACAAATAATAAACATTGACAATACCAGAAGGTCAAATCGTTTATCCGCAAAAACTAGAAAATTAATATTTTCTTATTTTTGAATGATTTGAACAGTAAATTGCATTTTATTTTTATACGAATTATAGGACTTATTTACGCAGTAGAATGATTTTGTGCCAAAAAAGATATTTGCTGCATTTTATTTTTATACAAAATATTTTCGTGTATAATTAAAATTGATTGTAACGCTGAACTATTTATTCCTTTCTTCGTCAATGCATATATTGTGCCCTTAGCCTTTTTCTGCATTTTTAGTTTAACAATCTTTTTAGTTTAGACTCCAACTTCGACTTCTATTACAATCACTACTCTTGGTAATCTGTATTAGAAACCATTAAACCATTGTAAACAATATATTAACGTCAGTCAAGTGGTTTTGCTGATAACTGTAGAACGTGCACGGTCAAAATTCTTTACTGCCTCATAACAAAGAGTCAGTAATTGTTTTCCGGTCACGACTTTTCATTCAATAAACATGAAAAAACTACTATTGGTTGTCTGTGAAGCAAGCAACCAAAAAACAAACATTGGCAAAATATTACAATGATAATCACTCCACGATTTAAGATATTTCTAGTTCTTCTCAAATGATTTAAATCGTAGCATTATCAGAAGCATTCTGTGAAAGTTAGATGTCTCTAAAATGTGTTTGGACAAGATATAGTTGTGAAAGCGGTAAGAGTTAATAAAGTGCAACATCTCGATCACATCATAAGCAAACTGTGTTAGAATCTTACTACTAAAGAAATTATATTATCACCAATTAAATTATATTGCTAACTATAAGACGTGCAGTCAAAATTCTTTACATCTTCATAACAAAGAGTAAATAACTGTTTTTTTTTTTTAAATAATTATCTTTTTAGATAACGTTAATACAATCACTTTTGTTTTTGCGCCAGAAAGACATTTATTTGAATATTGTTAATACGTATAGATTTAAACGCCTATAATCAAACTTAATGTGTCATTGCATTTGTACGTTACGTTTTTTTAAGAGCGGGAGAAGCACCATCACTAGTATGATTAACAACAAATTCGTATTTCCCCTGTCACGCATATCCTGCTTTACTATAATAAGATAAATAATCGTTCTGATTGTATTTTTTAATTAAAAACCATGAAGTAGTTTACCTTTTTATACTTATTTACTATTCTTATTTTTAAACTGGCTGTTATAGTCTCAAACTTTTAATTATTCAGTCTATTATTTATTATATATGTTAATTGTAAATTTGAATTACCGCCATTCTTAATTATAGTAACAGTAATTGTAGTTTTTAGTCTAATTTATACTTTTGCAAAAATATATTAAATGACTAAGTCGATCTAAAAAGCTATTTGTTGTTGATAATGCCTACACATACGAGTGTCGATTGGAAGGCTTAAATCATCGCGGAGTTAGCGTGCGGTCTTAGTGTTTGAGCAATTGCTCGAATGTTTATGATTTGACGGACTACTGTGGGACGTATCCGAGTTAAAAGTGGTATCGCGAGCACACGATCAACTTATCGGAAGTGGCAGACGAAGAGCATATACGGTAACCCAGGAAGCGCCTTTAGTGGCATATGTTCTTCAAAATCTTTTTACAACTTTCCGAAATGCTTTAACCGACATCGAATTTCCGGTGTGGCATTTAACCGCACGGGTAAGACTGAAAGAAGCTAAAATACAAAAGTATTAAGCAGCTATAAAAGAAATTCTTACCAAGGACAATAAAAAAAAGATCTCTAATTAGCAAGAAGTTACGTCAATGAACCGCTGGATTTTTAGAATTGTGTTATGGTTGTTAATTAGACAAGCTTTAAAAAAGTGTAGCGGTCACGTTTTAGTAAATGTATGGGATTTTACTAGTTTCCATGCCCCACGCGTTTTAGGGTGATTGAGAATCATCTTAATACAGAAAGCTAGTTAGGTATTTTAAAAAAAATTAGGGCGTGTACTAGTGTACACATGTAAGAAGTGAAACTTCTTTATGGCCTTATTTTTCGCAAAATGATCTACATGCAACTTTTCAGAAATTGGTTAAATAAAGTTAAATTAGATAAATTTTAAACAAAAGGATTTTATTATCATAGACATGAATACAAATTTTTGTAAATCAATTAACTAATTTTTGTAGATTCAATTTCATATTTCAGTTACCATAAGCCATTAATTACAAAAATATATAATAACGATGACAATGATAGTAATAATTCTATTACAATTAATGAAATGCTGTAATAATCTTAGTAGCAAAAGTTTAAAGTGTATTAATTGTATTATTTGTATTCATGTCTATGATAATAAAATCCTTTTGTTTAAAATTTATCTAATTTAACTTTATTTAACCAATTTCTGAAAAGTTGCATGTATATCAATTAATTGATGTTCATTAAATTAGCAGTCTTATTAATTAATAAATACTATTTTAATGAAATCATATACATTGACCGATAGTTACAATAAGAAACTGAGGTTAACCTTAAATATTTTAAATTTAAAATTAGATAAATTTTAAACAAAAGGATTTTATTATAATAGACATGAATACAAATAATACAATTATTTCACTTTTTGCTACTAAGATTATTACAGAGCATTTCATTAATTGAAATAGAATTATTACTATCATTGTCATCGTTCAAACAGAAACTGCGGTTAACCTTAAATATATTAAATTTAAAATGTCATCGTTCAATCAGAAACTGAGGTTAACCTTAAATATATTAAATTTAAAATGTCATCGTTCAATCAGAAACTGAGGTTAACCTTAAATATTTTAAATTTAAATTAATAACATATTTCAGAATTTATACTCTATGTCAATTAATTCCACCCAAGTATTAGAAAAATAGATATAATTACTTACTTTTGTTAAAAATCCACTGGAATTAGAATTAAAATAAAGCCTTTGATTTTGTTGATCACTTTAGTATTGATATATTATTTATCACGTCGCTATTGCGTTTCCGTAACCGAAAAAAAAGATGGCGCGTAACGGAAGAAATGTGACGGTAAATTTTTTTCCAATGCCGATAAAGAAGTTTCACTTCAAAAACGTTAAACCTGAATGTGTTACCGTGGCCAACCCTGATTTTAATATAATAGAAAACGTTCGGGATTAAGTTGTTCGTACCATCCGGGAACAACAGGGGGCTAATTTCATCGCCAAAAACCACGAACCACCAGCAACGGCTTTTTCTTAAATGGGTGGGGACAAATGAACACAACTAATCAACTAATTGCCGCCATTGAAACTGCATCAATGCTTAGACGACTGCAAGATTGCATCGAAAATTAAAGAGGTCGTACTCATTAATAGTAATCGTACGGTTAATTCAAATAAAAATAGTAAACATGTAAAATGAGTTTTTTTTTTACTATTTAGGATCAAATTTCAATTTCAATTTAGATGGTAACTCTAGGGCACTGGCGTAACTACAAGAGATCTGGGTGCGTTAGACAGCGCTCGGGCCTCTTTAGGCCCCCTCAAAAAAATGTAGCTGATGCATAATAATATATTTTTATGAACAATGGAACTTAAGCCTCTCCTAGGGCGGATGTCTAGTTACTTAAAAATAGCTTTTTTTTATGTAGTTACAAGATCTTTTGTTTAATTTTTTTAATAAATAATTTATATTTTATGAATACGATAAACTCTGAATAAGTGATTACTGTAATGCACTGCAATGAAGTATATGAAGTGCAATTTAAAAAATTAAAATTACGTTATTTATTCCACGGCGACTGTCTGTTGCCAGTTTTTTAGACTATAACAGCGACTTAAAAACGAATGCCCGGTTGCATAAAGCAAAATTAACTATGTTGTTAGCTACCGCCGTTGTTAACTAAATCGTAGCTATCGATTTGAGAATGTCGTCAACAAAGCAATTTTTTAAAAATTAACAATGCTTTTATGCAACCTGGTCTAAAAATAGTAAATAAATCTAAAATTAAAATATATCATTGCTCTTAATTGACATTTCTAAAAAATACAATAAGAACGATTATTTATCGTATTATAGTAAAGCAGGATATGGGTGACAGAGAAATTACGAATTTTTTGTTTATCATATTTGTGATGGTGTCTTTCTCGTCCCTAAAGAAACGTGAATTAGTTCAATACGTCATTTATTTTATTTATATTTTAGTGTAAACTTAAAAATAATATAGGTTTAATGTTTTTCTGTATAAATAATTTTATTGCATTCGTATCTTGTGTTTGAGCTACCATAAAACATAATAGTTATTATAATAATTCTTTAATACACTGCACTGTAAGAAAAGTTTGTATCTCGTTTTTGTAATATCTTAAATATAATGTTATTATGTATATTGTTTAATCGATGAACGTACTACAAGGATGTATAAGCGTTATATAACTTACGTTGTACGACTCCGGTCTTTTTATCGTAATTATACGGTAAATATTGCTTTACACATATAACGTAATAGATATAAACCAGTAACGTTAAAAATATCTAATAATAACGTGATCTGGTTGCTCGGGTAGCGTAAAACTGAATTAATAAAAGCGAAAACAGACAAGAATTGAAAATATTTGTGAAGACCTATATTGAGCAATGTTAATAAAGAGAAATAGATTTTCTAAAGTGTTCTTAGTTTGCCTACCGCGATTATATTACCTAGATGGGTTAGACAAAACTAACAATACCGCTTCCATTAGTCTTAATGTTGTAAATAGATTACACAGTTCACAAAAAACTACCATAAACTTTTGTTACTATAGCACTATCAGAGGTATCTATGGACGATTTGAAGAATATTTTTTTTGGGCATATTTTTTTTTTCATTTTAGTCGTTTTAACTGAGACCGGTAAATTACTATTCAGATGTGTAGGTACTACTACATCTATAATTTTTGTGACATTATTCGATAATCTGTTAGCAACACGTCAATCTCTTTTTTTTTAGAGTACCGCAGAGGCAGCTTTTTAATTTTTACGTAAAATACATTTCCACCAAAGTTCAACGTAAATTTTGTGTCTGTCATGCCATTATCGAGGCAACCAGATTACGTTATTATAACATTACTTTAACGTTAGTAATTACGACAAAAAGACCTGGGTGGTATAAAGTTATTTATATAACGTTTTTATTATCTTGTATAGTAAATAATTAGTATTTTTGCTATTATAGTTTAATTTGGCTGTTTGTCAAAATTTAATTGAGAAATTTACGTTTACAAAACGATATGCAGTAACACAAAATGGTGTAGATTTTACGACTGTACAAAAAACTAATTTGGTCAGTAAAATGGCAGAAATTAATCGACATTACTCTTAGGAAATAAGTGTTATGTTTATTTAACGTCTTTGGTCATTTATGGTTGCTTGGGTACTACAGATCCATACAGATCTATTAATTGTTTTTAATTTGGTCTTTGTTCATAGTAGTTATAGTCACCATCACTACCACAACTTACTAAAAAAAATGTTCATCAACACCAGAAAGAATACTTTGTTCTTTATTCGTAGGTAAACTACTTAAAAAGTATCGGTATGCAAAATTTAAGTTCTAAGAATGTTTGTGCACAATCAATACTCAAAAACGACACATAATAAATATGCTATCCGAGGGAAAGCAAAATAATGAATTTTGCTTAAATCCAATTTAAAGGTACGAATATTATGTTAAACCGTTGACAACGGTCAATGCAAGAATTGTTTTTAATAATAAATTGGAATTGTCAAAATGAAAAATTTTATTATTTAATTTGTTTCAAGTAACAAAATATTCGGTTCTAAATTTAATAATTTAGAAATATACATCATTTTCAGTATGTGTTTCTATCGTTTTTCCAGTCTCTAGAAAAACAAAAAAACTGCTGATTATGAAGTGTGTAACACATTACCCACTTAAGCACGCCTTTCAGTACATGATCATATTATTAAAGTCATAACATTTTTTTAAAGAGATTCAAATTATTGGCATATAACGCTAATTAAATAAGTCATTGTGAGTATTAGAGGATAAATAAATCAATGTAATAAGTCTAATTGAAAAACTATGTAATTAGTGAGTAATTGCATTTAAGTGATTGATAATCACTTCCGCCTCTTAAATTAGTATTTTCTTGAAGTTATTTTTATATTTAGGTTTTGTCTAATTAAAACGCAAACCACTTTAGAAATAGATTGAATAACTTGGAATAATCACTCTTGAAATTAGGTTTTTAAAGAACTCGGCAACCACGCTTATGGTGTTTGTTGAAAAAGATTTAATTTAAATTTTGTAAATTGCGCAGGTGTTATATTACATGTCAAAGAATACGTACTTTGTGTTAATAAAAAAAATTAGAATAAAATGTGTCTAAATTTGTTAATTTTTACGTTTTTGTAAACGTTTTATTGAAATTCCCTAAATAAGTGTAGCCAACTTAAAAGAACTAAGTAGTGTTTTTGTTTGGTTATTTTGCAATCAACATAAATTAGCAAAATAAATGTAACATAATATAAAAAAGACTAAATCTGCGATATTAGAAGCAATTGATGGTGATTTTTAAGTGGAATTAAGTGAATCCAAAGCAATTTGTTTGCAAATGGTCTGATAATGGACTCGCGAGATGCAAACAAAAACGGTATTGTAGAAACGGAAAACTTAAATTTAAGCCTCGATATGGGCGATGATAAGTTGGACGAAGTGAATTACGAAAGCGATGTGTCTTCCAGCAGCTCAGAAAGTACAAACGCACCAAGTATAAGCTCCGTTAGCACTGAATCTTCAACTAAAGGGCGGCGTTCCAGGCATAAAAGGGGCCCTTCGCGAGATAAAAGTACCTCGCCGCCAGTAAAACGCACTCAAACTAAAGGCAAGTCTTACGATTACATGACTAAATTAAATTATCTTTTTCGCGATTCGCGTTTCTTTGTTATTAAATCGAATAACGCCGAGAATATAACCTTATCAAAGGCAAAAGGTGTCTGGTCGACACTTCCACAAAACGAAGCTAATCTTAATCACGCTTATCGAGAATCTAGAAATGTGCTGCTCATATTTTCTGTGAAAGAAAGTGGAAGATTTGCAGGCTTCGCACGGTTACACGGTGAATCCAGACATGATGTTCCTGCCATATCCTGGGTACTACCACCGGGATTATCTGCAAAAGCATTAGGAGGTGTTTTTAAAGTAGACTGGATTTGTCGCAAAGAGTTGCCGTTTAACGAAACAATGCATTTATATAATCCATGGAACGATGGTAAACCAGTGAAAATAGGTCGGGATGGTCAAGAAATAGAACCAAGAGTTGCAGAGGAACTATGTCGTTTATTTCCAGAAGATGATGGAATTGAAATGACTCCCATTTTACGATTATCTAAAGAAGCGGCTAAACGGAACGGGATACGGGGTCACAGACACCCCAAAGCTCGTATGCCAATAGCTTTGAGAAATTCTTCTCTAAGTAGTATACGTGGTCGTAATTCTTCGTATTCTCGTAGAAAATTTTATTTATCTTCAAGAAGATTAACGTCGTCTGGTTCAATATATCGACGTTCTCCGTCTCCTCGTTCACGTGATCGTTACTCCTTCTTTTACGATCGGGAATCTTCTCGTCCTTACACCGCAGCAGCTGCCGAAGCATATGTTGCAGATTATATGAGGTCCATGCAACATCAATTACCTCCATTACCATATGTGGCACCTCCAAGTCTTTATTCGGCTTCAGGTTACGACACACTTCCACCCCCACCTCGCTATTACGAAGGACTGCCACTTCCAGAATATTCGACATCCAGAAATGTCAATTATTCTGATAAGAGATCGTATGATCGATCGGTAGATGAATTTTTATGGAGAACAAGCGATCGTTCAAGAGATAGAGATCGTGATAGGGAACGTCACCGTTACCGCGATAGGAGGTGAATTTGCACTACTGTAAATTAGTAGGCAATACACTCGATTCATATTATTGTACTTTTAATAACTTTTATTTAAATTCTCGTTTTTATAGCTTGAATTTAAGAATTAAAAAAATCAATTAGATATTGTCGATGTAAAAAACTTCTTTTTTATTTTGAACTTTGTACGTTTTAAGTGTATATTTGCAAAAAAAAAATTATTGTGATTGACACGGTTTATTTCACACGAATAAGTTTAGAAAATTGCCTAAGATATCAATATTGAAACAGAAATTATATACATATAATTTATTTTAATTAAGCCAATTATATTTAGTTTGTTAATGTAATCGGGCACGTCTCAATTTTTGCGTGTACATTATTATCAAAAGTTAGTTTAAATTAAGACATAATTGTACAATGTTTATTACTTTAAATAATTTCAATAAAATATACATTGTAAGTTTTTATAATTATTATTGTATCAATGTCCTATTGGCTGGTTTCCGTCTTTGGTTTTAGGAAAAAGTAAAGATTGTAGATTTAAAGTTGTTTGCTTTAACCTTTAATTCAAGTTGAACTAGGATTAAGCCTGCAGAATATTCCATTTAGAGAATGCGAATATTCTACTGTATAGTATGTAATTTATAATAATGCATTAATCAAATCGACAAAAAATTAATTACTGTTATAGTCTCATTACGTTACAACTTGACTGATTAGTACCCTCTGGTCTATAATAAACTTGAATGGGAAGAGGTTTTACTGTATGTGGTAGGAGCGTTAAGACTGATTTTACTTAATTTGCAATAATCGAGTACTTGAATTGATAAGTTAATCACTCCTAATAAGCTTCCATTTGCACAAGTGATTCCAACGTACTTGATAAAGTACTTTACGGTAAAAAAAATTGTTCTAACAATTGTAGCGACTAAATTCTTAAATATATCGTATTTGTTTTTAATTTAATTAAGTAGCATAAATGCACATTCTATTAACATTGTATGCTCTGTGACATTGAAATTGCAACACCAAGAAGAGTAGGGAATTTTGTGACCCAAATTAGCAGAAAGGTTTAGCTACTCAGAGGAAGTAAATGATAAATATTTCAAAGAAACAGCACAAAGACTACCACAATTTTTATTTAATAATGTGTTGATCACCTATTAACTACACTCCCACTCTTTGCGGCATTGATTTCAGCAGGTGATCGATTTCCTCTTGAGTTATTGTGTTTCAAGCAATATGCCAGAGAGCTACCTATGCTTATGGAGGATGCGCTTAGTTTCTCAGTCTTCTACCCATTAATGTCTTACACACGTGTGCAATAGGCGTAAGATCGGGAGATCTGGGTAGCCAATGGAAGCGATTAACATTGGCCCATTTGATTAATCTATAAAATGTTTTGCAATGTGGGGACAGGAATTAATATCCTGCAGAAAAAGTGAGTCTTCCAACTGCTGAAAAAATGGACGACTATGGGTTTCTACCACTTCGTTAACATATCGCCTGGCATTCATATTGCCTCGGATGAATACGAAACGAGACTTACTCCTCTACACTATAGCACATTATACCATAATCTCCACAGTGTGATGTACATGCCGCTCAACAGAAAATTGAACATTGCATCCCCAAACGGAATCAGGATTCATTACTATATAAAGGCTGTACTCTATGCCATTACAGATTCCAGTGTAGTCGCAACTTACACCACTCCAAACGTTGATGTCGGTGTTGAGCCGTTAGTGGTAGCAATTTAAAACTTCTGATTTTACGGTAAACTGTTTGAAGGGTTACGCTACGATACGATCAGGCCCGCGCAGCGCCGTACATAAGGGTAAAGTCGTGTGGTGCACGACGGCGCTGAAAAGCCTCAAAACTCAAAAGTAAAAAAAAAAGATAAAGCAACAAACAATATTGTCAAAACAAAATTTATAATGATAAAAAAAACCAGTAAGGAATTGCTAGCTATTACATTGTTTTTTTTTTGTTTATTTTTACTCTTTGAGACGAGGGAACCGAATTACTTCTCGAAAATAATATATTTTCCAAATGAGAGTACGCAATAATAGCATTTATTCGATCGAATACGTAACATGATAAAATGAATTGTGTGAACTCAAACAAATCCGATTTTATTCATGTTTGAGTTTGAAATTTGGCTTGCAACGAGCGAACCAGCGTTTTTTTCTTGTCTGAGCTTGCAATGTACGAAGCTTTATATATTTAAGCGCTGCATCGGTCGCGATTCTATTTGTTGCCTGATCGATAATTAACTTAGGAAAGTGAAAAGGTGCATGGGGTAAAAGACATCTGCTTATTTTAAAACTTTAGTTTTTTGTAGTTTTACAGACTTTATAGTGATGTATTTTGTGTTGTGAATTAAGGTGAGTTCATCTAAAATTTATTTTTTATTTTAGATTTATTAAAACATTAAAAGCCAAAAACTTGCATCTCAAAAATCCTTTTATATTTGATTATATAAACATCATTGTTAATTGAAGTAAATTCAAACAGAATAATTGATAAGCACTAATATATTACTATTTATAAAAATTTATAAATTTTGAATTAACTTGAAACAATGCTTGAAATAAGTATAATGTCAATGGTAATGTTGAGAAAATACTTTCGGGTTTGAGACGTCGAAACAATTCCATTTTTCATGAATAACTTGTCAATTTGTTTACTTACGTATTAATTTCTTTACAGTCTACAGGATGTCAGAAAAAAAGAAGAAATTGTGTGCAGGATACCAAAATTTGCTGAATAAAAGAAAAAGAGATGAATTACTGGAAAACCATGTCAAAATTATGCATTTTTTTTCAAAACCCGGGTCTACTTTGCCAAATATTAATAACAACAATAATACAGCTGAATCCCAATATTCTGAACCTGTAACAAATAGCAGCAGCAGACAAGAAACTGATCTCATAGAAAGCAATCCATCAACATCTTCGAGTTCCGCAGATAATGAGAAATCAACACCTTTAAAAATTTCAGTTTGTATAAGATTTGTTAATTTAAAGAGCACGGGAATTAGTATAGAAGAACATTTTTTATTATTTTGACCTATAGATGATGTGTCAGGTGAAGGCTTGACAAAATTTCTTTTGTAGAGAAAAAAGGCTTAAATATCAACGATTTGAGGGGTCAGGGTTACGACAATGGGGCAAATATGCGTGGTAAGCATAATGGTCTACAAAAAAAATCTAGCTTTATTCTTTGTTCCTTGTTGCAATCATACCCCAAATTTAGTCGTCAATGATGCCGCAAAACCGAATACTCTAAGCATCAATTTTTTTTCCTTAGTTCAAGAACTATTTGAATTCTTTTTAGCTTCTACTAAACGCTGGTCAATTCTGAAATCTAATTGTAGTAATGTAACAAATTTAACTTTAAAATCTTTATCAGATACTCGATGGTGTAGTAGAATAGATGCAACAACTCCTTTAAGGTATCAACTTGGGGAGGCTTATGATGCTCTGTTTAAAATAAGCGAAAGAAACTTTGAAAATAACGTAAAACATTTGGCTGCATCGTTGCCCAAAAAATTGCTAAATTTTGAGTTCATTTGCATTCTTAGATTGTGGTATAATATTTTAAGTAGAGTTAACATTGTTAGTAAAATTATTAAAAAAACGAACTTTGATGTTGCTCAGTGTTGTAATCATTTAAATAATTTGAATAATTTTCTGAAAGCTTATCGCTCCGATAAAGGTTTTGATCATCTATATTGATTGATGCTAAAGAAATAGCATCCAGCTTAGACATAGAACCTAAATTCAAAAAACAAAGATGTCTAGGATCGCGAAAAACAAAAAAAAAGCATTTTGATTATAAATGTGACGATGAACCGATCCACGACGAAACTTTAAAGTTCGAAGTTAATTGTTGTTTTAATGTTCTAAATGTAATCATAACATCAGTGGATGAGAGATTCCAATTACTCTCTTCTTACTCTAATAATTTCGCGTTTTTTATTGATAAATTTAAAAATTACTTTGAAAACGAACAATTAGAATTATGTCAAAAAGTTGAAAATTTATTAAACGACAAAACTCGCAATGAACGAGACATAACTGCCGTGGAACTTGTTAATGAATTGCAATATTTAAAAAATTTTGATGAAAAAGTTATTATGTCTCCACAAGAAACTTTAAATTATATAACAATTAACAACTTAGTGGATTCTTTTCCTAATACGAGCATAATACTTCATATTTTATTAACAATTCCGGTTTCTGTTGCTACCACAGAACGATCTTTTTCAAAACTCAAAATATTAAAAAATTATTTCCCAGTAACGTCCCAGGGACGTTCGTTTTATGTCCAAATGATGTCTTTACATCCCGGGCTTTAAAACGGACCTGTATAGGATGTCTTTAATAGGACGTCCTCAGGATGTCAATGAAGAAAACGTACGATGGGATGTCCTATGTGGGAAAAAACAAATGCAAACTTAGTGCGCGTGCCCACTTTCCTTCTTGTTCTCTGGTGCCTACTCAACACCCGTACGCTCCTTTGGTATATCAAAGTGGTACACTCTGTTTGCACCGTTTGCACTCTGTAGTTGTTTTTGGTTGTGTTCTGACTACTTTATTTATCTGTTCTTTATTTTATTATCTAACGTTTTTTGGGTGTTTTAGTATATAAACAAATTTATTTGGTAAGTTTTTGGTACCTTGTATTTATTTATAATGTATAAATATCATCATTTATAATTATTATTTCGAATTACTAGAAATTAATACAAGTTTATTGAGATTAAAAGATCACAATTATTAATAATGGTGATCTCTAAAACCCCATCTCGCGCGCATACCTATGCGGTGAATTGACCATATTCAAGCGTTTTTTTGGACTTCAGGTTTAACATTTTTGGGTTGGTAAAACTGATGAATTTTAAATCGCCCTCAAAAAATAAAAACTTTTATTGGTTGTCAACAACGACCTCTCTGATTGATGGGTCATAATGAATTCCAGTGATTTGTCAAATCGGGTTAGTAGCAACAATAACCTCATGATAACAACCAAATCTTTTTGTCCATATTTGCTACCAACCCGATTTGACAAATCACTTAATCCTGGTTTTTTACTAAACTGAGTCACATTCGAGCCACAGGGTACAATCTGTACTCGAGCTCTCGTAATTACTATATATAAAAATTTTTCCAATTCAATATGTAGAAAAGGAGAGGGATGACTACCTCCTACACATCCTATAGTCATCTAAAAGGGACGTCCCGTTGCGGATGCGTCCTATAAGGACATCGTAAGGATGCACACACTTGTGACAAAAGAACGTCCCATGAATGTCCCTAGGACGTATACAGAACCAAAATGGGATGACGTTGAGACATTCAGTGATCCGCAAAATCATGTCCCCGGGACATCCTTGTGTTTGTTGGGTTAAGATCAACCATGGGGCAAAACTGACTAAATAATCTTGCTATCATTTCAATAGAAACGGACCTGCTAAAAGAATTAGACACCGAAGATTTAATTAAACAATTTGCAAAAAGTGAAGCACGGAAAGCTCAATTCACTTAGCTAAAATATTAACAACAACATCTAATACCTGGATATTAACCTTTAAAAGGTGACATGTTGCATTATTAAAATAATATATTGTTTTGTTTTTATTTGTCGATCAGTTTCGTCCTGTGATATATAAACGAGGATTTTTAATGTTTCAAATATTTTTTTATTTCTTGTGCTTTTGTATCATATATTACATTTGAAACTAAAATACAAAAATGTTGAGTTGTAATACTAGTGTTAGAATATATTTCTGTTTTCTATAAGTTTACAATTATGTTATGTACCTCAATGAAAAAATACTTGTATGGTTTGCACTTGTAAAATATAAAAATGAAAATAAATTTATGAAAATACTTTTTTAAATTACATATTTAACCCGTATCTGTACTCACATACGAACGTAATACAAATTTGGGGCGTTATTCTAAATTTGCACAAAAGCGCCAAAAGTGCTAGGCGCGGGCCTATATACGACCTTCAATACCTAACCATTGATCGGCGATTGATCTGATGGAACTGGAAAATCTGTCTCTTATTTTTAAAAGTCAAAGATGGCGGTTCTTCACCTCATTTGTTTGTTTCCGTCTACCAGTTCCTTGTCTACGACGATTCTGACCTTACCCAGTCCATGTGTTTGATAACAGCGCATGATAGTCGATTGGTTCCGGTTAAGACAATTTGCAATTTTCTAGACAAGGCAAAATCACACTCTTAAAACACGTTCAACAGAAGAACCACAAGAGATAACAATATTAAAATTAACCAATTCTCACACGATAATGAATAAATAGAAACAATAAAAAAAACGTCAGATATGCCATTACCACTTAATCTATTTGAATAAAATTTCAAGCATTTATACTACCTCTGAGTAGCTAAACCTTCCTGCCAAGTTTGATCACAAAATTCCTACCCCTTGTTAGTGTTACAATTTCAATGTCACAGAGTATATTAGTGTATTGTTGCCCGGTTCCATAAAACAAAGTAAACTATATTTTTTGCTAACGCCGTTATTAACTAAATTGATTTGACAATGTCAGCAAAACAATTGATTTTATATAGTTGACGCTTAACGATATGAGCACGTAGTGAAGTACATCGCCAAAGGTAACAATATGATTTATGCAACCGGGTCTAAATCCTTCTAATTGACAAACTTATTACGCATAAAGGATCATATTGCTCAAGTGCCACATTATGCTAAAGCGGTGACCCGAACGTGATGGAAGACCCAGAGTCCAAAGACGTTGAAATTGTGGAAAATGTTGACGGAAACGCTTTGGCAGATTTTTTAACAACAGAAACTCTAGAACTAAATCGCTTTCATCATACTCGTATATATAGGTATATTTTTCTAAAAGAATTTGTCACGCCTTTTACCAGGGAAAGAACACGGTACTCCAAATGTTATCACAAATACGCGTTGGCATTTGAATTCCACTTTATTGGCCTGAAGATCCTCGGATGTGGTTTCTGCAAATTACGTAATTGATAATACGGATCCAAAATTAGCTGCTCTAGTACGACACATCTTAGAAAAACTGTCTACTAATAGTACTAATGGTAAATACAAGACGTACATCTCACAAGTCCGTATGACATCACAGTTTTAGGAGGATGAAAAAAATAAGGGACTGTAAACCTTCTTAATTTCTACACTAGGCAGCACCCACGTTCCAGATGACCTCCTATGTACTACTTAATTTTATCTATACAGGTAAACTCCAACCTCAACAACGTCGCCGTATTAACTATTGCGATTGCCGACGTAACGTTAAAAACTTCTTAACAAGCTGTAACGTGCGAAGCCGATTAAATATATCTTATGAAAACAAGCTAGTAATAGAAGAAATTCCATCAATCCTGTGATTTTTATAAAAGAAACGACAAAGGCTAATCGCGTCCAGCAACACCCGCCAATAATGTATCTAGTGCCCCTCATTTATATAACCGATAGTGACACGAAAACTAACTTTTTTAATCTACACTGTAGACGATCTTTCTGTTTTTTCTTGTAAAATGATCAGCACACAGTAACAAAACAACATACGAGCTTACCGCAACTAATGCGTTTGCTCCTTCTGCAAATGGTTTTTTCTTATACTATAAACCCAAATTTAGGTTTACGTTGATATTTTCTTCGTTATCGCCGAGGTTACTAAACTAATCATTGGAGCCGATTTCTTGCACCATTATCAACTTCTAGTAGACATCTGGAACAACAAACTTATTGACCCTCTTACGAAAATTGCTACAGAAACTAGAAAAAAAACCAGAACAAAAATACTCCAGTGTTTACGCCACTTCAGGAACAACTACCTTGTACAAACTTTTATTACTGCATAACAGCAGTTTTAAATTTAGCAGAATTTTGCAAATAATTGTGTATTAAAAAATATTTAAAAGAATTTCGTAAATCTATTTTATTTGAAAAACTGTGTACGGTTTTTGCTTTACATTAATAATCATAAAAATCTACATCAGGTCCTGACTAGTATGAACATCTTCAAAGAATGCTTTTCTTTGAACTAACGGTAAATGCCTCTGTCTAATAAAGTAGTTTTCATTTCCCATGGGAGAATAATTGTGTTCACCAAGTTTACCCATAAGCGTTCTTAAAGCTCTATTTCTATTCAAAATATTTTCATAAAATTCTTTTCCTCCTTCTTTAAATACGGGACTTTTATTTATTAAATATTCATCGGTTTTTCTTTCATAATATAATTGTGAAGCATCTTTAACAAAAATGTAATTTAAATATGCGAACAAGCCTAACATGCCATATAGAACAATCCTAACAAATCGTGGTTTAGCATACAGATTATATCTTGCATTACAATGAGTTCCAGCTCCGTATGCTAAAATAAATAATGAAACGGAAGACAAAAAGTCGATAAAATATTTAGGACTTTGCCTCATATGTACTTCTCTTGCAATAGCATAAATCTGTCCAATATCAGACATGGCTAATGACTTGAGTAACAGAATACCTTCATCTGATTCCCAAGGTATTGAACTTTCTAGAAGTTGAATTTTCGTTTTGTCTATGTAATCACTATCTATATATGTGAAGTTATCAGGCAAACCAATGATTACTCCGTAATGACTAAAAAACGTTCCTGCACTAAAAATATCAAAACCAAATACCATAAAGGGTTTAAATTGTTTTCTGTCTTGTTCTTTAATCTAGAAATATAAAATATATTAACTTTATGTAGTGATTTAACAAAAAACCTGCCTCTAATAAGTCAATCGCTTTGTTGAAACGTTCAAGAAGTGGCCGTGGCACTGGTACAGTAAAACCATTTCTAAAAGCGTGATTTGTAATATTTCTAATGTCATGTAAAAATTCTTACTTGTATAAATGCACAACATCTTTGTATTTGTCTAACAAAAACGTATTTGGTACTATATGAAGACATCCGATGGTTACACTTGTAGCCGCTGCAACACCATACATAAACTTTTTCCCAGATTCTTTCAGCAGCCAACTGCCAAACCTGTGGAAACTCATTTTGTACAAAATGAGTACGCAGGTTACTGTTTTTAATTAATTAATTGATAGAAAATTTGAGTTGTATTTTTTTAGGTTATGTTAAAAAGCAGTATAACAAATTTAGAACATAATGTTCAAATTTTGTTCGAATTTGTAATACAGCTAAAATTTTAGATCTATAGTCGACAGTTGTAAATAAAATAATTTAATAAAGTATTAAATTGTAGGCAAATTTAGTTTTTAGTATTTTATGTAAACGTGACAACAACGCATAAATATGACAACAACGAACAGAGTGTCGGTAAAGTAGGGAGTGAAGATTGATGGTTGTTGAGTTGGAAAAGATTATGCTGATAATATGTTATGAACAAGAATTATTATGTATCCATTATGTATCTGATGATGTGTTAAGAAAGGACGCATTTAGTTAAGAAGAAAAATGGCGGTCCGATTATGTCTCAATTAGATATTTTAAGAAATATACAGTATAAACACAAAGAAAGTATTTTTATGAAATTGAACGCCCATCCACAGAATTCAGAAGTGGGATATGAAATACACGCAAGGTACGATCGTTAAGATTAAATTAGATTTACTTTAAGAAAACAATGGTGCACACGAGGAAAGAGAATCTGTTCAGATGACGATGGAAGAGATCATAGCCACCACGATAAAAGCTATTAACCTGAACAATGAAGAGCGAAGAGGTTCCAGATTATCACATGCGGAACTTTCGGCGTTATTGCCAATATTTTCTGGCATGAATGATGATGCATTAGAATGGGTGGATAAAGTCGATTTGATCAAGAATACATACGGAGTGGACGATGATGTGATAAAGATAATGGCCATTGGAAAGTTTGAAGGGCACTGCTTGAAATGGTTCCACTCAAAACCGAATACATCTCTTTTTGTCGGGAAGATTTGAAACAACGACTGTGTGCATTCTTTGAAAGCCGACCATCGAGTTAAGAGCTATGAAAGAGTTTGAGTTACGACGATGGCGAAAAAAAGAAGATTTTTCAACATATTTTTATGAAAAAGTAGTGCTGGGAAACCAGGCTAGGGTGAGCGAAACAGATATGTTAGAATATCTGATAGATGGAATACACGATAAGCAATTACGAAACCAGGCCCGAATGGCAAGATTTTCAACGATTGAGGAAATGTTGGAGACGATGAAATATGTAGTCGTCGATGAAACTCCAGTAGTGAAACGTGAAGATAATAAGCGTGAATATTTAAGTAACCAGCAAGAGGGTCATCAACATGATACGAGACGATGCTTTAACTGCAACAGGTCAGGGCACATTATCAAAGACTGCAGGTTACCAAGACGAGGAAGAGGCAGTTGTTTTAGATGCGGAACTATGGGTCATATGGCGATGCAATGTTCCAAACGACCACAAGTTAAGCCAGATACAACAACACCGGAAAGTACGACGCATTTGGTCGAGATTCGTAAGTTAAGTAAACCTTATTATTTGAACATAAAATTTGACGTTTATGATAAATGTGAAAATGTTATATGTTACAATCTAAAGGCTTTAGTTGACTCAGGTAGTCCAGTTAGCATAATTAGAGAAGGTTACGTACCTAGCACGGAAATTAATATAGACGTTAATCAAAGTTTAAACTTGACGGGTATAAACGGATCAAAATTAGATATAAGAGGAACATTTCAAAAGTGTGTAAATATAAATGAATTAGAGTTAAATGTAAATTTTTTAGTTGTTGAAGACAATACTATTACGTGTAGTTGTATTTTAGGTAGAGATTTCTTTAGTGAAAACGAACTAATTGTAGAATTAAGAGGTGATAACATTAAAATAAGTAAGAATGAGTCGAATGATGATGTAAAAGGTTGTACTTATCGGAATGAAAGTGATAGTAATGACATATTAAATGTTAATCATATTGCAGAGGGTGAACGTGATGAATTAAAGTTCGAAACATTGCAGATTGTAAATCCAAACAAGCTGGTGTAGCAATTTATGACAAATACATAAATGAATTTGGTAGTTATGAAAAATCGTCTGAGGTTGAGGTGAATATTAGAGTTAATACTGATAGACCTATTGCGTTTGGGCCGCGTCGAATTTCATTTCGTGAGAGGGAAAATTGCAAATACTCTTAGGTGACTTGTTAGAGAGGAAAGTTATTAGGCCAAGCGTTTCCGAGTATGCTAGTCCAATAGTCCTTGTCAAAAAGAAGAATGATGAGTTACGGTTATGTGTTGATTACCGCGAATTGAATAAAATTACGACGCAAGAAAATTTTCCAACACCTTTGATCGAAGATCAAATTGATAAATTACGCGGTAAAAATTATTTTTCGAGATTAGATTTACGCAACGGATTTTATCACGTTAAGATGAACGATGAGTCTATAAAATATACATCGTTTATAACCCCATTAGGCCAATATGAATTTTTAAGAGTACCGTTTGGACTGAAGAATTCAGGTAGAGTTTTCCAGAGATTCATTTGGAACATATTTATGGAATTATTACAAACTGACGAAATTTTGATCTTTATCGATGATGTATTAGTAGCAACAAATACCTTAGAACGACATATCACTGTATTAAAAGAAATTTTTAAATTAGCAGCTACATATAAGTTAGAATTTAGGTCAGATAAGTGTGAATTCATAACAGATGAAATTTGCTATTTAAGATATATAATTAAGAACAATGAATGTAGAGCAAATCGGGAAAAGTTAAAAGCAGTTCAGAATTATCTGACTCCACAGAACACTTATAGTGTAAAAAGATTTGTATCGCTAGTTAGCTACTTTGAAAAATTTATTAAAGATTTTGCAACAAAGGCAAAACCACTGTACGATTTATTAAAAAAAGACGCGAATTTTGAATTTACTTAAATTGAGTTACAAAGTTTCAAGCGGAATTATTGTCAGATCCAATTGTTTGTATTTATTCACCATCGGCAGAAACTAAGTTAGACTATGATGCGAGCTCAGTGAGTTTTGGGGCAATATTAATGCAAAGGCAAACGGAAGATAAATTTCATCCGGTGTTTTATTTTAGTAATCCGGCAGAGTCCAAATATCATAGTTTTGAATTAGATTGTTTAGCAGCTGTATACGTCATACAAAGATTTAGGATATATTTAGAAGGGATAAAGTTTAAAATCATTACTGATTGTGATAGTTTTAAGATGACAACAGCAAAACGGGACAGAAATCCTAGAATCTCTAGGTGGTCATTATTCTTACAAGAGTATGACTACACAATTAAGCATAGAGTAGGGAAAAAGATGGGACATGTTGACGTGTTGAGTGGGTTAAGACCAACTATGGTAATTGTAGAAAATTTATTTGAGCAAAATCTTGTATTTAAACAAAATTACACTTCAGAGATTATCAAAATTAGGGAGCAATTAGAAGAAACGGAATTGAAACATTTCGAGTTACGCAACGGGTTAGTATACCGCAAACCAAAGAACGGCGATGAAGAATCTTTGTTTTATGTACCCAAATCTATGGAACGGAATGTATTAAGATGTAGTCACGATGAATTAGGACATATTGGATTAGGCAAAGTAAAAGAGTATGTGTTAAGAACTTACTGGTTCCCAAGCATGACTGAAAAGATAAAAAAGTATATCAGTAACTGTCTGAAATGCATTGCGTATTCAGCGAAATCAGGAAGGATTGAAGGTTATTTAAACCCAATAGATAAAGGTGAATCTCCATTTCACACCCTACATATTGATCACTTAGGGCCTCTTGAAAAGACAAGCCAAGGATATAAGTTTGTGTTAGTAATCGTCGACGCATTCAGTAAATTTATTAGGTTATTTCAATGTAAAACTACGCAAACCAGTGAGGTTATTAAGCACGTATCATCTTATTTTAGAGCTTACAGTAAACCGGTGAGGATAATTTCGGACAGAGGCACAGCATTTACATCGAACACTTTTAAGACCTTCTTAGATGAGAATCAAGTTAAGTTGACCTTAATAGCGAGTCACATGCCAAGGTCAAACGGGCAAGTTGAGAGGTGTAACAGAACCATAGTGCCTATGTTGGCGAAACTAGCGCCAGAAATAGACAGGTGGACAGAAGTATTAAGTAAAGTGGAATTTTGTATAAATAACACAATGAACAGATCGATAGGTACAACTCCAGCTAGACTATTATTTGGAACTGATCAGTTAGGCGAAGTAGAGGATCCGATAAAAATATTTTTAGAAGGAGATCGGGACAAGAATGAAAGTTTGGAACAATTACGTGAAAAAGCGGTTACGATAAACAGAAGGGTGCAAGAACAAAATAAACGAAATTTCTGATAAACGAAGAAAACCTAGTAAAATTTATAAAATGGGTGATATCGTCATGGTTCAAAACATTGATACGTCCCAAGGGAATAAAAATTAACACCAAAATTTAAAGGGCCATATGAGATAAAATGCGTACTCGACAGGGAAAGATATGTAGTAGGAGACATTAAGGGTTTCCAAATCTCACAAACACCTTATGAGTCGATATATTCACCAGAGCAAATTAAACTTTATGATAATATGGATGATTCAGATATGCTTCTCGAATCTGACGATGAACAAAAATAAACATTCATATTAGACGCTTGTTTGAGTTTACAATAAGAAATTTAGTATTAAGCATGTCATTGATAAATAGCTATTATGAAACACATTAAATAGAAAATTTTATGTATTAATTTGTATCACGAATCTTGTACTTTATGTATGTTTTGTTTATGTTGTTAAGTTAGGATTAAGAAAATTATGTTATACGATCAGGGACGATCGTAGTTGTCAGGATGGCCGACTGTAGGCAAATTTAGTTTTTAGTATTTTATGTAAACGTGACAACAACGCATAAATATGACAACAACGAACAGAGTGTCGGTAAAGTAGGGAGTGAAGATTGATGGTTGTTGAGTTGGAAAAGATTATGCTGATAATATGTTATGAACAAGAATTATTATGTATCCATTATGTATCTGATGATGTGTTAAGAAAGGACGCATTTAGTTAAGAAGAAAAATGGCGGTCCGATTATGTCTCAATTAGATATTTTAAGAAATATACAGTATAAACACAAAGAAAGTATTTTTATGAAATTGAACGCCCATCCACAAAATTTTACTTCAATAATTCATGCAGTGTCACTTTTGTAAAATTTCTGTGCTTTTTTAGTATAAACACAGTAACGGTTTATTAAAATTCGTTATATAAATTTGTGAGCACATTTGTGACTGAAACTTTTCAAAATGTACTTGATGGGATGGACTACATAGGCGCCGGCATTGGGAGAGTTAAAGGGCACAATCATCAAACCTAAAGTAAACTTAAATTAAATTAAATGAAGCAGCTTGAACCAAATTATAATAAAGTAAAATTAAATCAAAAGTCGTTGCATGAATATTCTTTATTCATTCAAATACGAAATTTAACTTTTCTTAAATAAATTTAAAATTAAAAAACAATGAAATACAGACTATCCAGAAGCAAATACAAGTTAGTAAATTAAACCAAATTAAAATTGTTTAAGAGAAAACCCAAACAGGTATGTTAAATTTAAAAGAAGAAATATGCGAATCTATGAATGACCAAATCGAAGCAGTAGAAGACAGAATGAAAAAAAAATGAACCAAATGAATTACATTGGTAAAAG
Organism: Aquatica leii; assembly: GCA_035610365.1. Taxonomy (NCBI): domain Eukaryota; kingdom Metazoa; phylum Arthropoda; class Insecta; order Coleoptera; family Lampyridae; genus Aquatica; species Aquatica leii. Next base: position 42,231,705 of record CM069435.1, on the reverse strand, counting down.
AATAAGCGCCATAAGCGAAGATTTAGTAATTGGTCATCGAAAAGAAACTACTGGCAAGTTCAAAGTTGTACCTCCAAAGTTTGATGGTAAAGTTCCATGGTCAACCTACCACAAACAGTTTGAAACCACAGTTACAGCTAAGGGTTGGAGAAATACGCAAAAAACAACGTCTTCAGTAGTAGTTTTACGTAGAAAACCGCTTGGAATTTTGCACACTGTTCATGACTACCTCCAAAGAAATTACAAACACTTAATTTCACTTTTAGAATTGAGATATATGTTGATGCTTATCTTCAACAGGTGTACTAAGCTCAAACAAAAAATCGGGTTCTAAAAAAACAGTCTTCAGTAATTTGAAGCTGACATCGCCAGATTGACACGGTTTGCGTATCTTACAGCACGAGATACCTTCTGGGAGCAGTTGGCTATTCAAACCTTGGTGGACGGCATCCGAGACAACAAAACGTAGCAGACTCTACGGTTAGCTCAAACTAAGACGTTAGATGACCCTTTAACTCATGGCTTGGAGTTTGAGGCAGTAAAACAGGCGTCACATCAAGGCAGCCACAATCTACGCTATGCTGTAGAAGTATTCGTGTCGACACTAGCAAGCATCAAAATAATTCGGGAAATCGGGAAAGAAGAGTAACGACTTCGATCTGCGGTGAAATAGGTCGCGTACGACGACACTGTACTAAGCCTAACAAAAAGAAGAAAAGAGGAGCGTCTAAAAGCCTAGAACGAGTTAAACAAAAAAACAAAAGTTAACTTCATTTAGTCATGTACTGGAGGTCACCATTCAGACCAGCTGGCTAAAGTTAAAGCGTTGATCCAACAGTATCAAGGTGTGCTTGCGCTAGAGAGTAGTTCCAAAAGAAAAACTGCTGTAGTAAAGCCTAAAATTAATACCAGAAACGCTCGTCCGATACGATATCCACGTCGACTTCTTTTGTCAAAAAAAAAAAAAAGAAAAAAACGAACAAATAATTAGAAACATCGAGAAAGAAGGTGGGATTGAACCTTCAAATAGTTCATGAGCGTCTCCAGTCGTAACAATTAAAAAGAAAGATGGATCAACGAGGTTGTGTGTAGACTACAGACAGCTTAACGACGTGATCAAAAAGAAGAACTGCTACCCTTTACTAAAAATTGATAATACGTTAGACCTCTCTGTCAGGATCCCACTGATATGCCACGTTGGATTTAAAGAGTGGTTACTGGCAAGTAAAATTGGAACCTAAGAATTGTGAAAAGACAGCTTTTACAATTGGTACTGGTTTTTGGCAGTTCACTATAATGCCCTTCGGCCTGTGTAACGCTCCTGCAACGTTCGACCATTTTGCGAGGACTGTCCTGGAAAACGCTTGGTTTATCTAGACAACGTAATTGTGGTTGGAAGGTTGTTTGAAGAACATTTGAACAATCTGAAAGATGTGTTGCAACGACTACGTCGGGGTAATCTAAAACTGAGCACACGTATTTAAGAAAGAAATCCAATACTTTGGTCACGTCGTATCCAGAGATGGAGTAAAAGATTGACCCAGCTGAGGTTCGAGCAGTGCAAGCATGGTCAAGACCAATAGACAAACATCAGGTTCAAAGTTTTCTTAGGTTGTGCACCTATTACAGACGATTTGTACCTACTTAGATTTACCAACATTGCCAAACCTTTGACGAAACTGGCCGAAAAAGAGCAGAATTTAAATGGAATAAAGACTGCGAAAACGTTTATTATCACATAAAACAAGCCCTAGTCGCTTGGCAAATTTTAAGGTATCCAAGAAAAGATGAAAAATTAGATTTGGATACCGATACAAGTAATCTGGCCATAGATGCAATCTTTTCACAAGTGCAAGATGGATAAGAAAAATCCATTGCGTCCTTTAGTAAAGTTTTGTCCAGGCCAGAAAGGAATTATTGCGTGACTAGAAGAGAAACGTTAGCAGTCGTCAAGTTCATAGAACACTTTTACAAATATTTGTATGGACGAAAATTTGTACTAAGAACAGACCACGCCGCTTTGAAATGGCAATTGCAGTTTTGTAATCCGGAAGGACAAGTTGCAAGATAGATTGAGAAACTTCAAGAGTATGACTACAACACAGAACACCTAGCCAGAACTAGTCATCGGAACGATGATGCTTTGTTCAGGAGACGATGTCCGGCAGACTGTAGCCATTGTTCGCGACTTGAAGGAAATATTGAATGTCTCTGAAGAACTGTTATGGTTGATGATGAGTAGGATCCTGAGCAGTTGCGTCGCAAACAGAAAAACGATCCCGACATAGAAGTACTCCTAAACTAGAAAACAAACGGCCGACGACAAACCAGAAGAAAGATGAGTGGTTTAGGCAGAAACATCAAAGCATAATGCGCGCAGTAAGATTTTTTGAGAGTGAAAGACTGTCTTCTTAAGCGATCTTTAAAACTCCAGTTAATAGTGCCAAAAAGCCGATTGTTATAGGTGTTGCAGCATTCGCACAATGGTACATCAAGAGAACACTTTGGCGTAAAGAAGACATTAAGGAAAGTTTGAGAAGGATTCTACTGGGTGAACTGCAAAGAGGATGTCATGGAATGATGTCGTAAGTAACAGTATAACGTGGGAAGCCCTTTCGAGAGAGTAGCGATTCGTGAAACAAATACATACTGGTAGCAATGGATTAATTCACAAAATAGACGGAGACTTACGCCATACCCAATCAATAAGTAACTACAGTCGCAGACGTTTTAGTGAAAGCCGATTTAAAGATTCCTTATAATTACATTTCAACCAAGGCCGCAACTTTGAGTCTGCGCTGTTTCAAGAAGTTTGCCGACTGTTGGGAATTAGGAAGACTAGAACGACGCTTTTCCATCCTCAATCAGATGGCATAGTTAAACGGATAAATCAAACCATGGGAAAGTAGTTAACCAAAGCAGTGTCCGAACGCCAAAGAGATTGGGATCAGTATTTGCACTTTTACCTAATGGCATACCCATCATCTGTTCACGAAACCACAGGCCAAACCCCATCCTGTGCTATGCTCGGACGCAAAATACGATTGTCATGAGACCTCCAATTTAAACGAACACCGGAAGAAGTCGCTGGCGAAGACGACGTCGGCAAGTTGATGAAGACGCTAGACGAAGTCCATGTGGTATGACGTCGAGGCACAAAACCGTGCGTTTCAACGGGGCGACATGGTATGGTTATATAATCCCCAAAGAAGACGTCATATATCGCATCCGGAAACCACCCAAAAACAAACTAAAAGTGGTCCACATCGATCGCCTAGTCCCGTTTGCTGCAGTGGCGGCTTCTCTATTAGATCATTTGGTCAATGACCCCCCAAAAATGAATAAGAAAAGTATTTTATTTGCTTTAAAATTAAAAAAAAATACCAGCGTTTAAATTTCATGCGTTTAAACAATTATCAATTTAAACGCAACAGATACGAAAGCTTGCGAATTTACCCGAGGCTGACACGTACTTATGTCCGCATTTACATTATATTACGATGATAGTTATTGTAATCAAGAGTGAGACACACATAATACAATTTTATGCGAGTTAGAAAAGAAGATAAGTAAATGTTTAAACGCTTTCACAGGGACTTTAGCCGGGCCGCCTACGCCAAAGATAATACTTAGTGTAATTATATTTGAGTGCAATGCTTACATTGCTTACGTGACTTACGTCATCTATCGTTATCTTCGCAGCACGTGTGTGTTAAATACAGATTTCGTATCACATATGACAAACTTTACAGTCGATTTTCTTAGTTGATCGATAATATTCATTTGTAACGGACGACTTATCGTTTTTGTTTCATAATAACTGTGGTACAAGACGTTAAAAAATGAATAGCTAATAATTGTTTACACATCTAGAATTTAAATTTAATGCTCGTCCTCAGCCTTTACTTCAAATTCGACCAACCAGTAAACATTAAATCACAGAAGTTTACAGTAATTTTAAAGAATCTGTGTATGATTCGTTAGATTGGATTTGTGGATTTGAAAGAAATAATAGATTTTAGTGTTTTATGTTTACTGTTTTCAGATGATGCATTAATCATTATCTTGTAAAGATAATGTTACGGGTTTATAGCATTTAAAAGAAAAAGTAAAAACCAATTGTGAGGTCAATTATTAAAGCCTATAATGAAAAAGTTTGTAAAAACTAAAAATAGATACATATGTATATTAAATAAAATAATTAATTCACTTTACATATATGACTACAGTGGAAAGAGAGCGATATTTCTCTGTGTTAAAAATCATTGTAAATTTTAATGAGCTTGTTATTGAATATTTTGGTAATTGTAATTATAGACGAATATCTTAAATCTTAAACATAATTGATCTTAAATATAAATCACCTTACTGTAAGAATGCATTTTAGCCTTTTAGCGATAATTGCGTTTTTTTAAAATGACCCTCTTGTATGATTGACCACCAGCCGACACTGGTTTGCTGGCAATAAGAGCATTACTCAACACAAGGTTCGAGTCAGAGTAATAACGAGCAGAACCAGTAATCAAGTCAAAGAAAAATGGACTTCTATAAGTTTATGAGCATGAGCATTCCCAAAGTAATAGGAAACTTTGTGACAATGATCGAAAAACGCGGAACATTCTGGTTGCTGATCACGTAAGAATATAAAAAGTATTTAAAGAAAACTGAAGGTAGTTTTTGAATTGAATAGGAAGAAGGCTTTATCGGTTTAAATGAAGTGTTTAACGCGCGTGCTAAGATAAATATAATGTCGTGGACGTGTTGTTGACATAAACAAATATCAGTTGTAGATAAATAAAAAGTGCGGATAGTAAATATATAAGTGATAGTATTATATAAACTAATGTAAGTTGTTTTTCTTAAATATCGTTAGATTTATAATTAGTTACGTTTACTTCTATTCGTGTGAATATTTTGTGTACAAATAAATTAGTTTTAAAATTTGTTACGCTAATAATTAGACACAAGAAAAATACGCAATATACAAAAAGGTAGTACACAAAACCGCTTAGCTGTTGCGACTCTGTAAAAAACTGTACTTTAAATTTAGTTAATGCAAAGACAGAAATTTAGAGTCTCAGAGAACAACAGTTACGTTTATTTAACATTGTTTATTTATGGTTGCTTGTGAACATGCAATCACGTCAATTCACTACACATTTTAGCATTCAAGTTTTTGAATAGAAATTATCAGACGCTACTTATAAAATTCAAATAAACTTGTTTTTAATTGTTAATGTATTATCACAAGAAAATCGTCAGTTTGCTTCAGTAATTCTGATATAACATTTTCATAACAACATCATATATAACATAGCATGTGTAATTCTTACGTTGCATAACGCCAAACTATATTTGTGACATTTGTGTTTGCTGGGATACAGAGTGGCGTAACTTTCTTTTTTTTTTGCTTTCTTTTTGTAAAAATCTGAAACGAAAATAGCACACCGTTTTGTTTCTTTAACTCGTTTCGACCGCACTGTGCAGTTACGCCACTGGGGATAATCGATAAAAAATAATTTAAACAACATTTGTATCAATATCTGTTGCAGAACATTGCTTTTCTACACGTGTGATGTGATATGGAAAACCTGAACAAACCATATGAATTTATAAGACTATTAGCAAACTTGCGCGTTTTTTTATATTATACTTTATTTTATAATGTAATTTGTGCAATATAAAATATGAAATTACTGAATTTATTACATTTTGTTATGTTTTATTTTAAAACAAAGTTCGAAAAGATTTGTACGAATCTATGATTTTCGAACTAACGTAATGTTACCCATTCGCATCTCTTTTATTTCGAGCCGCATGTTGATAAGTCCGTCACGTGCTACTGATAGCACCTGTGCGTTATCTTATAAATATGACGATAGTCATGTAGACGTTTATATAAAGTAATAAAATACAAGTGTTTAAGGGTTTATAATGCGCTAGTCGATAATTTTCAAACGTAGTCAAAATGAAGCGCATAATTCGTGCAACTGCTGCTCTCTTAGTGTTAGTGCTTTGCAATTTTGCAAATTCTGAAGAAGTCGCACCAAATTCTGCAAATCAAAATGTAGACACCGTGAGTTCATCAACATCAAAACCTAACGTCAATGGTCTCGTAAACAATTTATCGTCAACACCTGTACCATCTGTAAATACGTCGTCATTAACAAATGACGTTAAACAAGTTAGCTCTTCAACACCATCGATTATCAATGTTTCTTCAAGTACTACCGCAGCACCTCCTCCACCAGATCCGGTGCTGCCAGCAAAGACAGCTGCTGAAGAAGAGCACAACAGCTCGATGGCAATATTCTTCGTGCTTTGCGTCTTAGCACTGGGAATTCTGTTAATCCACTTCTTGTTGCACACCGGTTTTCAATACATCCCTGAGAGCATAGTCATCGTCATTTTGGGAGCTGCCGTTGGTATGACTTTAAACACTCTATCTAATAAAAATATTAGTAATTGGAGGAAAGAGGAAGCATTTTCTCCGACAGCTTTTTTCCTTGTGCTTCTGCCACCAATTATTTTCGAATCTGGTTATAATTTACACAAAGGTAATTTTTTTCAAAACATTGGATCAATTTTAGTTTTTGCAATTTTTGGTACAACTATATCAGCATTTGTAACCGGTTTTGGAGTGTATTTTCTAGGACTTGCTGATGTTGTATATAAATTAAGTTTTTTGGAATCATGCGCTTTTGGCTCACTGATTTCCGCGGTAGATCCTGTAGCTACCATAGCTATTTTTCATGCACTTAATGTAGACCCCATATTGAACATGTTGGTGTTTGGCGAAAGTATTTTGAACGACGCCATCTCTATAGTATTAACAACTGCTATTTTAGAATCCAATCACCCGGTTATGTCGACCGGGGAGGCAATTAAACAGGGTATAAACCGTTTCTGCCTTATGTTCTTTGCTTCTGCTGGTATCGGTGTAATGTTTGCATTAGTTAGCGCTTTGTTTTTAAAACATGTTGATTTACGAAAAAATCCATCCTTGGAGTTTGGTATGATGCTGGTATTTACTTATGCACCGTACGTTCTTGCTGAAGGCATTCACTTATCAGGTATTATGGCAATACTATTTTGTGGAATTGTAATGTCTCATTATACTCATTTTAATCTCTCAACGGTTACTCAAATTACGATGCAACAGACTTTGAGAACTCTTGCTTTTATAGCTGAAACATGCGTATTTGCTTATTTAGGTTTGGCCTTATTTAGTTTCAAACATAGAGTGGAACCGGCGTTGATTGTTTGGAGCATAATCTTGTGTTTAATAGGACGTGCTTGTAATATATTTCCCTTAGCCTTTGTTTGTAATAAATTTCGCGAACATCAAATCACTCGAAAAATGATGTTCATAATGTGGTTTAGCGGTCTTCGTGGTGCTATTTCATATGCGCTGTCTTTGCATTTGAACTTCAGCGATGAGACCAGGCATGTTATTATAACAACAACTTTAATTATTGTGCTTTGCACGACTCTCTTCTTGGGTGGCTCTACTATGCCCTTGCTCAAATTCATGGAGGCAACTAAGAGTTCGAATAATTCAGTGAGGAGAACTCGTAGACGTAAGAAGGATCGGGCAATAACTCTCAGTAAAACTAGAGAATGGGGACAGGCTATCGATTCCGAGCATTTATCTGAAACAACTGAAGCCGAAGGTGAAGTTACTTTTGTATCATCTCGCATCAAGGGATTTGCTAAGTACGACTTAAAGTATTTTATACCATTTTTCACAAGGAGATTCACTCAACAAGTAAGTTTAGTTTTGTGTCGTTTATGTATATTTGCTAAACGAGTTTAATTTAGGAACTGAAGGATTGCAAGAGTCAAATGAACGATTTGACGAATAAATGGTACGAAGCTATTAGGATTTCTCCCGATCATTCTGAAGACGAAACGCCAATCAATCCTTCACGTACTAGCAGTATTTCAAGTATTGTTCGCTGACTATCGCTGGAAAAGCGTGAGACGGAACCTTTTATCAAACGATGTCATAAAGGTTGTTAGACGGTTTGTTTTTTTCCGAATTTATTTTACATTAACTTGAACTTGCCATTCCATTTATGGAATTTGCAATATAAATTTTCCATAATGATGTGACCTTTGATAGCTTTATAATTATATTTACGTTAAACATGACCTGAATTGTTATTAGATAGTGCGCTAGGAAATTGTTGCAAATATTTATGTAAAAACTATTGATCCTTGAAACAACTCTGTATCTAACTTTTAAAAAAATGACGTAGTGATACTTAATTTATATATTTTTTACTTTACTTGTGAGGATTTATATTGTAGTTACCAATTGCTTTAAATTTATAGGTATTTATTTTAAATGTATTTAGTCAAGTTCCTCTTTGAACCCAGTTACTTTACGCACAGCATGAAAAACAATGTCGATATCTCTTACTATTATAATCTAAAATGCCAAAAGGCTAACAATTCAAACTGGAATTAATCGGATCATATTATTTTTATATGTGTAGTACTAGTATGAGATATTTGCAATAACAAATGACTGTTACGATCAAAATATATTTATTATTGTACATTTTCAAATAAGCGACATGTCCCAGAACAATTACAATTGTCGTTACTTGATAAGCTGCTGTATATACATAAATGTATAAGACTTAAATGTAACTGTAAACAAAGTTTACCATTTTATATCTCATTACAACTTTTTTTTATTCTGAACACATTTCGAAATTATTACGTATATAACAAGTATATTATGTATTTATTGGAGATAAATATTTCACTATTAATGTTTTTATTGTCATTTTTATTCATATGATAACGTTTTAATATAGGAGATTCACATGATTGTGATAATCGAGTATAATACTTAAAATATTGGTTGTGTGATATTAGTCATTAGAAACCAAATATACAATATAATATATTAAAATAAAGTATATTACATATTTTATATAATTTTTATCATCTTCGTGAAGTTCTTCTGACAACCTTAAAATTATCCAGGTAAAGTCAGTGGAGGCGGCTTGAGGTAAGTTAATTCTCACATAATAGGAGGCGTTATACTTCAAAATGTTCATCTTAATGTTATCGTACAAAGAACCATTTAGAAATTAAATTTACGATTTTTTCTTATCCTCGACAAATTGGTAAATAACTTATTACGCGATTCATGAAATCGGGCATTTTTTGACAAGAATCTGAATACTTGTAATACGTGGTTTACTACGAGTGCAATGGCGCGGGCGACGTTATAAACAAGGTAGGACATCCCAGCCAACCAGATTGCGTTTTTATTACATCACTTTTACGTTATTATAGTTAACGTACCACGGGTACTTTCTTTGTAATGTAAAATTAAAAATACACATTTATATACCACAGGACGAAACTGATCGACAAATAAAAACAAAGCAATATATTATTTAAATAATGCAACATGTCGCCTTTTAATGGTTAATATCCAGGTATTTAGGTATTGTTATTAATATTTTAGCTAAGTGAATTGAGCTTTCCGTGCTTTAATTTTTGCAAATTGTTTAATTAAATCTTCGGTGTCTAATTCTTTTAGCTGGTCCGTTTTTATTAAAATGATAGCAAGATTACTTAGTCGCTTTTGCCCTATGGTCGATCTTAAATAATTTTTTATTATTTTGAGTTTTGAAAAATATCGTTTAGCGGTAGCAACAGAAACCGGCATTGTTAATAAAATAAAAAGAAAAGAATCCACTAAGTTGTTAATTGTTATATAATTTAAAGTTTCTTCTGGAAACTTAATAACTGTTTCATCAAAGTTTTGTAAATTTTGCAATTCTTTAAGTTCCACGGCAGTTATGTGTCGTTCATTGCGAGTTTTGTCGTTTAATAAATTTTCAACTTTTTGACAATTCTAATTGTTCGTTTTCAAAAAAAAATTTTAATTTATCAATATTCCATAAAAACGCGAAATTATTAGAGTAAGAAGAAAGTAATTGGAATTTTTCATCCACTAATTATGATTACATCTAGAGCATTAAAAAAACAATCAACTTTGAACTTTAAAGTTTCGTCGAGGATCGGCTCATCGTCACATTCAATCAAAATGTTTTTTTTTAATTTTTTGCGATCTTCGACCTCTTTGTTTTTTGAATTTAAGTTCTATGTCTAAGCTGGGTGCTATTTCTTTAGCATCAATCAATAGATCATTAAAACTTTTATCGGAGCCATAAGCTTTTAAAAAATTATTCAGACTATTTAAATGATTACAACACTGAGCAATATCGAAGTTCGGTTTTCAAATAATTTTACTAATAATGTTAACTTTACTTAAAATATTATACCACAATATAAGAATGCAAATTTGGCAATTTTTGGCCAACGATGCAGCCAAATTGTTTACGTTATTTTCAAAGTTTCTTTCGCTTATTGCAAACAGAGCATCATAAACCTCTCCTCATTGATACCTTAAAGGAGTTATTGCATCTATTCTACTAGACCATCGAGTATCCGATAAAGGTTTTAAAGTTAAATTTGTTACATTAAATAAATTATATTTCTGAATTGACCAGCGTTTAGTAGAAGGAAACAGTTCTTGCGGCATCATTGACGACTAAATTTAGGGTATGATTGCAACAAGGAACAAAGAAAGCTCGCGGATTGACATACAAAATTTCTTTTTGTAGACCATTATGCCCACCGCGCATATTTGCCCCATTATCGTAACCCCGACCCCGCAAATCGTTGATATTTAAGACTTCTTTCTCTAACGCCGTCAAAAGAAATTTTGTCAAGCCTTCGCCCTACCGACAGATCATCTATAGGACAAAATAATAAAATATGTTCTTCTATACTAATTTCAGTGCTTTTTAAATTAACAATTCTTATACAAACTGAAATTTGTTCTTCGGGAGTAGTCAGGAGTGCAGTCTAATAATATGGAATATTTTGCCTTTTTAGTTAGTTCCAAAATTTTGGATTTAATATTTTCACCAATGAAGTTGATTACTTCATTTTGTATTTTATCCCCATAATAATTTTTGTAATTTTTTATTTTTTTGTATGTTCTGACATAATCCCCGGTCGAATTTGGATATTATTTCTATGCATTTGAAAAAAATACCATTGTTTTTCTCAAACAACTTATTACTATTTCCACGAAAAGCTAAATTTTGCTGACCTAAAAACTGAATCACGTAGAAAATTCTTTTTATAACAGCTTGCCAGTATTTAGTTTCTCTGTTTATTACATTTTGAATTTCAGAATCAATTATTTCATTTCTATTAAAACGGTTAGAAAGATCTAGCAATTTTAGAACATTTTTGATATGAATGTTAAATGTTCACTTACATTTTTTCTTTTTTCTTTGTTCGGTAAAATTCTAAAGAAGTAACTATTGGAAAACTTACGCCCCGACTCCAAACTATCTCTCCGATAAATATTCTTTTTATTTTATAATGAGCAGAGCCACGTTCTACTAATTCTTGAATATTATTAGAACGTAATTTTTTGGTCATAGTGCAGCATCTTTCGAAAGTTGACTCATATTTGCCGTTCTGGTAATTTTTGAAGGTGTTCTCATTTGTCATTATTAGCGGAACTTGAAGATGTTGATGGATTGCTTTCTAGAAGCTCAGTTTCTTGTCTGCTGCTGATACTTGTTTTAAGTACATGTTTAGAATATTGAGATTCAGCTGTATTATTGTTGTTATTAGTATTTGGCAAAGTAGACTCGGGTTGCGTAATTTTGACATGGTTTTTCAGTTCTTCCTCTCTTTTTCTTTTACTCAGCAAATTTTGGTATCCAGACAGTTTCTTCTTTTTTTCTGACATCCTGTATACCATAAAGAAATTAATACTTACGTAAACAAATTGACAAATTATTCATGAAAAATGGAAATGTTTCGACGTCTCAAACTCGAAAGTATTTTCTCAACATTACTTAATTCAAGTTATTTCAAAATTTATAAATTTTTATAAATAGTAATATTAGTGCTTATCAATTATTCTGTTTGAATTTACTTCAATTAACTGATGTTTATATAATCAAATATAAAAGGATTTTTGAGATGCAAGTTTTTGACTTTTAATGTTTTAATAAATCTAAAATAAAAAATAAATTTTAGATGAACTCACCTTAATTTACAACACAAAACACATCACTATAAAGTCTGTAAAACTACAAAAAACTAAAGTGTCAAAAACAGATATCTTTTACCCCATGCACCTTTTCACTTCGCTAAGTTAACTATCGATCGGGCATCAGGCAACAAATGAAATCGCGATCGATGCAGCGCTTAAATATATAAAGTTTCGTACATTGCAAGCTCAGACAGGAAAAAAACCCTTGTTCGCTCGTTGGCTCGTTGCAAGCCAAATTTCAAGCTCAAACATGAATAAATTCAGATTTGTTTGAATTGACACAATTTATGTTATCATATTACGTATTTCGTATTCAATCGAATAAATGCCATTATTGCGTACTCTCATTTGGAAAACATTATTTTCTAGAAGTAATTCGGTTTCCTCCTCTCAAAGAGGAAAAATAAAAAAAGAAACAAATAAAAAACAATGTAATAGCTAGCAATTCCTTACTGTTTTTTTTATCATTATAAATTTTGTTTTGACAATGTTGTTTGTTGCTTTATCTTTTTTTTACATTTGAGTTTTGAGGCTTTTCGGCGCCTCAGCGCCGTCGTGCACCACACGACTTTGCCCTTATGTACGGCTCTTTGACAGACTGCTTTGTTATTCATTTTTTAGATAATTTGTAGCTTTCAAAGATTTATTATTATTTTTCTTTGTTTATTTCCTGTTAGATAATAAAAATCATGTGACAGTACACTACTTAAAATACGTGTTACATTTATTCTCAATAAGTATTTAGGAACGCTTTTTAATCTTGAAGGCAACGTTTGTTGCCCGATAGCACAAATCACTCTAAGGTTTAAATTATATTTTACTCCCATAAAAGTTTAATTGTTTTAAATGAAAAGCGACAATTTTTGCTTTAAAAAATAAGAATAAAAACCTTCCTTTTACTCTACGTGTTTAAAAAAATATCTAAGTACATTATCTGAGAAAAGATTAAAATAGCACTTCCATTTAGACGATGAAATACTAAAAAAAATTAATCTTTCCGAGATTAAAAATAAAGTACAAAATAGCACGTAATGCATAAACAAAGTTTAGTAGCTGATATCATATAAGATTTTATTAACTGAGATTAAGAAAGTTTGATCGTAAACGTTAAAAATAAATGATACAAAAAAATTAATAATAGAAACATTTTGCGCACTTTTTTTTATTAACCTGGATAAAACTTTATCTTAATTTCAGTATGTGACTAAGTTTCTTAGCTAAAAAAGTTACGACGTCTTAAAAATCCTAAAGTTTTGAATTAAAACAGAATCAAATCAGTATTCTTGACAATCTAAAATACCCACCATAAGGATTTATGTAATTTTTGGTTAAAAGTATCTGACAAAAAATATTTCATAGCCGCTAACAGAAATCATAATTTTCTGAAGCAAGTTGCAATATAAATAACGTATCCTTGAAGAAAATTATCAAAGCAATTACTGTGTTTGTGTTTGGTGATAAATTGAAAAATTGTTTTTAACTTAGATGGAATATTCTAAGAAGGTTAGCAATATAGTTTCTGTTTAACAATGATTAGATTGCGTTATATTTATAGTTTTTTCAATATCGTGTTGCACACGCAAAAATGTTTCTATTTATACATCTACAATAAGAATACGTTTTCTCTTAAAAATAATTTTTTTAATTGTGATTTTGCAAAGCTGAGTTTTATATATAATTAAAAGCGCACAAATTTTAATAAAACCATATATTTAATCAAAATACTGACCGTCTGCATGTGTGTTCACTTTGGTAAAAAAATTTAAAAGCTATACAATTTTTAGCTAATTTATTTATTGTCTTTAAAAGTTGCTCAAAATGTTGCAGACACGTTAAGTGAATATACTGAATAGTGTAAATTGTTATTTCTTTAATAAAATGTTGGTATTGTTTTTCCAACGCATAAAAAAAGAATAATCAACTTCAAGAGTTCTTGAAATGTCGTTTCCTCAAAACTCGATGTTACTACCAACAATTCATATTTACACAAAATACTATTTAATCAATCAAGAGTCTACAAAACTTTATTAAAAAAGACTTTTATATTTAAAGTAAATACTGTAGCAATTTTTATTAAAACGCATTTATTTATACTAAAAATATGTATCTACACGTTTATAACTAACCGAACTAATTAAAATCTAAGGATATTTAATACAAACACTTACGCTAATTTTATATTAGTACACTCACCGAAAAATAAAGTTCGCGGATAACTTCTATTTATCTAAACACATACACTTGTTTACGTAAAAGTCACGTACAAGGTTATACTCCGTATATTCATCTACACACGCGTTAATTGCTTATTTATTGAAACTTGAGTAATTTTCTGCCGACTGCGAACTACTAAATTAGTTGCCCTATGATTTGTTTGTGCCGTATTTATACATTTTATCTAAACGTTCGAGAATTTTCTATATCTTTTGGTGAACGTTCTGGAAATGTACAAAATCTTGAGAATAATTTCTCGTACGTTTCAATAAGATCAAGATTCAACGCCGATTCATTCAGCGTTCAATCAGACTATACTACGGTCACTTTTACGACATTTTAGAGTAGATTATTGTCTTATTCTCGCTATCTAAATCACCTTAAGTTTACAAAAGCTTGTAACAGTTAAATGACATTATAGACAACGTGAATTTAACCTTATTATGAACCTCCTAAAGGTGTGGAGTAATAAAAAAACATTTTTTTTTAATAGATGTAAATAAATAAAAGTTACAATTTTTTTCTTAATATTTTACATGTAGTTTATAGCTTATTTGTTATAAGTACTAATAAAACTTAAAACCTAACTACAATACTTTTTATAATACAGGTTAGAATAACTCTCTTGCAAAATTAATAGCGAGTAACACAAACTTTTGCTTTTATACTATTGTGTTTATTTAATAATGGTTATTAATTGATTGTTTATTGATATTTTTAGGCTTTGATTTTCACGTTCTTTAAAAGCTAATTACTATAATAGATGGTTCATAGTTAAGTATTTAGATACTTTTATCTGTACTTGAATAAACATTTAATCATTTTGAATAAAATAACTTGCACTTGCATTGTCTTGCTTAAACAATACCAAGATAACGTTCTGCGTTAGCAGTTTTGTAAGAAAAGATTTAACAGATTGTCCATTGCAATACATACACCAACTTTCAAAAGTTGTAATCGCATTTTTCACAAAAGCATGTAGATTTTCGGTTTCCCAAGTACGATAATTTGGTTTCCACTTAAATTAAATCATGCTTCGTTTGTAAAGAAAGTTAAATCCAACAAGTTATCGTTATTTAAATGTTGATTGAACCATTCACAAAATTGTACACGCTGCAAGAAGTTGAAAGCACGTAGTTCTTAATAAACCGTAGCTTTGTTATTTTTAATGCTTTGTGGCAAGTTATTACTATCAATCCTAAAAATTGAACGCTTACAAATTAAAAATTGATCTTAGAATGAGTTTATAACTATAGAGGCAGAACATTTTGCTACCGATTTATTAGGACTTTGTTTCATGCAATTACACATATCTTCAACAATAGGTGCAGTGAGTATGGTAAACCTTTATGTATATTTTGACTTGCAAATGTAATTGTTATTTAAAGAACGAAAAATTAGATTGTTTTTGTTGGCGGGAATTATCGTAATAAAAGTTTGCTTTTGAGAATTGTTTAGTAAATTGATCAATGCAACTTTCAAGCCAATACAACTAAGTTCCATTGAGATTGCAGTTTTAGATACCATTTCAAAAATGCGCCATTACAAAAATGATGTCTTGCCCAGGATTAAATATTTTAAAATGCTATTAATATGAAATTACAAAAATTAGATAACCTTAAAATATAACAGCTGTTATTCAGTACTTAACTACCCACAGAAAACAAATATTGCTGAATAGTTATAATAATAATTGTTTTATATATTATGAAAATAAGAATGTTGGAAATCGTTCGTACTGGCGGAGCAAGATGTTGAACAATCAATTAGTAAGAAGATCAAGATTTCTAAACCGAAGAATCATTGCAATTTTCTAATATTGAAATTGCAATAATTCTTTGTTTACAAAACAAGAGATTTCTACTTCTGTAGTGCCAAACCCAAATAAGAAAAATTAAGAAATTCATTATTTCAGGTAATACCAGTTGCTCTATTCATTTCAGTTACTGATGTTATACTGAATAGTTTTTTTTTATAATCACAGTTATAATGTTGTAATTGACAAAACCCTAAATATCAGTATAATGAAAAATATATATTCATATAGTCCTCGCAATTTTACTTTCGATGCACGTCATTAACGTCAGTGACGTAGTTATTCAACCATGTTGTCGGTATTATCATGTAAACTTACTGTTTTCGTACATTCTTAATATTACATTGCGTATTACGTTTTCATTAATGTTTCTACATTCGTAACAGTTGTACTACGCTTACGTTTTGAAGAGATCTAAGAACCTCGTTGTTAGCAACCGTTGAAGATACAGAAATAACTGTAGAATATATGTATGTATTACCACAATTTAAATGTTAAGTAAAAGGGTACTTCTCGCACAGCATTTACTGATATCAATGGACCACTATTATTTCGTTCAAGCTCAAAATAGTACAGTTTTGTATCAAAAATAATTATAAAAAACAATGAGCACTTTGACATAAAAAACACAAATTTAATTTGACAGATGTCAACAACCCTGCAACTGTAGTAAGCACACCAACAACGTGATAAAAAAAATTCCATAAGACAATTCGGTATTTATTTAATTTTTGCTATAAATAGGGTGGTATGAATTTTACGTCATTAATGACGTGCATCGAAAGTTAAATTGCGAGGACTTTAGCATATTTTTAATGTTTTTCATCGTGCATATTTTAAACGTTTTTAGTGCATAACTATCCAAATTATCACTATTGAATTATCCTTTTTTACACAAGCTTTTTCAAGCGGGAGATATAATTATTACTATTAATAATTGTTATTTTTAATACCTGGCATTATTGTTAAATTATCAAGAACTTGTAAATGCACAAAAATTAATTTTTTAGTTAATAACATTTTCACACATTTGTTATTAAAAAAACTAAACTTAACTTAAACTTAAATTAAAACTTAAATACAATCTTTTAATTAAAAACGGCGATTCTTCCAAAAAATTTCTTTTAAATCGATTCTAACCGAAGAATCAACAATAAATAATCGATTAAAAAAAAATCGAAGTTTAGAAGATCGATTTATCAAATATCGATGTGTTTTTCCTTTTCTTTTTATATAAAAAAGACACTAACCCAAAAAACGATGTTTTATCGATTTTAGCTTTATTAAATTTGTAATATGTAAGTACGAGATTTTGGTTATAATAAATCAAAGGAATTTACTCGTAATATGGATCATTTTTATTTCATGATCAAATTGTAGCTTTTTTAATAATAATGAAGTGGTTTTAGGCGTAATTCATGAAAGTCTCATACATTGAACATAATTATAACAATCACATAAAAATGAAGTATAGGTTTATTATTACTACTTATCGATGGTAGTATAATTATCCTCTATTCGATTTAAGGAAGCATAGAAAAGTTTGAATCTTAATCGCCATTAGTTAATATTCAAACACCCACAAAATTTATATTTTGAAAATAGTGATATTTGGTTATTATTACAAACACTTCTTTTTCAAACATTTACTAAAATGAATTAATTTTTTTTAGTTATATTAAAGTTATCATAACACCTTCAAAACTGCATAAAAATTATCTGCAGAATATTAATTTAAACTGAAAGCCATTTTCCAGAATTGGAATTATAATAACAATTGTACTATTGCAGTAATTTAAATAATATAAAGGTTGTTGTTTGAGTCACAGACACTTAAGTTATTTTTAGTATTTGATAAAGGAAATTATTTTTTTAATTAAAAAAACATTTTTAAATTAAATATTCAAAAGGATCCATAACTTTTTATTAAGAATATGTTAAATAATTAATTAATGAAATAACTGTGTCAATCAGGCAATAATATGTCATTTTTATTTAATTAATATGTTTCGATTCAATAGATCATCATATTTTTTAAATTTTCTTCTTTTTTTACAATAATAAACGCCTTCTACTACCTTCTTATTTGGAGTGCAATATGCTACTAAGTATTCTGTGGTATAAATTAAATCTAAGAGTAACACCAAGCGGAGAATTAGCATTATTGAAGCCAACGATAAAACCACTATGGTTATATATTTATAGTAAAGGTAAATAAACAACTGACATTTCTTTACACGTGCTTAGGTGCGTTTCTAATCGGGAACATTTATATGGTAGCATTTGTATAGAAACAGAATAAAATGAAACCTCGGAATCGATCCATTGTTTGAGATCAATAAAAAAAAAATCGATTTTTTGACACAAAAAATCTATTCTCTGATTAATCGATTTCAGATCGCCATCTCTAACTCTAATCAAGCAAACTTTATAGACAATTTAGCATTTAGAACAGCGCAAAATAAATAGACCGCATGTTAAAAATAGTCAAAAAAAATTCAAATAATGTCACAAAACACTGTAACCGTTGAAGATTATTTATTACTAATTATTTGCACTGTTTACAAAAACTTCGTTAAAAATGTTAGATTTCTTTTGTATTACTTGTCGAAATTTAACCATTTTCTTTATTTTAACCTCTTATTAAGAAATGTAACTAATTATTCACTTAATTTTTCTTGCAGAGTACAGACAAGAATTCAACAGAAGGTGTTTAATAAACAATTACATTCATGCATTGATAATTTGCACTACTCTGCTTTATTTGTTGTATCTTCTTAATAAAAGTGTATTGAAGCACTTCGATCAAATTTATTTATAATACAACTAAGTCATATTGTTCTTTTTAAACAACATTTAAATAAAACCAATAAATTATTCCTTTCGTTCTTGACAATCTCTGACTTTCTCAAAAAACACAAACATCACTAAAAAAAGTATATGTAAATTTATCTTTAACTTCATAAACCAACTGAAAGCAGCTGAATAATCAATCCATTTTTATTATGTAATTTTTTTTGTTTTAATTACATAGAACAGGTTTTATATTTACGCTAAGATAATAAATTATCTTTAACACGCTACATGAAAGACAAATTATTCTGTACGATATCTGAAAATACCACAATCTTAGTGGCAAAAGGCGAACGTACAAACCGGAATTAATCGGATTATACTTTTGCTCTAAGTGTAACTGTACGCAGGGGATATTGGCGATAACAAATTGATATTTATTACAAAACTTATTTACTCTAAGTTTTTAAATAATTCTTTATAAAAGAATAGAAAATTATCATAATCTTCGAATTTTTTTTAGTAGCTATGTTAGTAGTATTGGTAGTATTTTAATCGTGCAATGCACAATAGTTATATGTTGATTTTTTAAATTTGTTTTTGTCAATATATGGCGATAGTTGTCTCCGATAATTTTATTTTTAATTTAGTATAGTTATGTAACTTATTAAAGCTATTGACACTAAATATCTACTGCAAAAAGCAAAAAAGTTGATTAATCCCTAGTAGAACAAAGCCACTCAAAACCAATTAAAAACGTATTTTCAGTGTAAAAAACTCAGAACACAAAATTATTTTCATAATTTGTTGCAAAAACATTTATGATATGAAACAAATTGATTTAATTTTATTAGAAGATAAAATAAATAACACTCCAATAATATTTACGTTTCGAATTTTATGTAACGTAAATTGTACAATTTATCCAAAACGGTTTTTTGAGTTAACTTTTCAAAACTTTAAAAACGGTTTGTGGTAACACACGTGTGCAATGACAAGTTCAATATAGATTACAGTAAACAAATATTTTTGGTGCTTTTAAAATCTTTAACTACACGAACACATATGTAAGAGCGTCAAACAAATGTCTTCATCATTATTCACTCATAGAGAATCATATTTCTCTTTGTTAAGTGGCGACATCTGCAAACAACAATTTCGTTTCATTATAACTTTTTATAACCAAACCCAATTTTATAAAATTATTTTCTTTAGTTAGCGAGTACACTTCTGTAATTAATTTTCTAAACTAAAATCTTCGTTGTTGATAGCTTTGGTCTGAGGTTTGGTTTGGTTTGTCGTAAAATTTTTAGACAACTTTACAAGTTTTCTACAATTTTGTTCTACAAGTTAAAAACATATAATATTTGTTTTGTATAAAAAAGTATTTTTTGCTTATTGAAATTTCAAACATCAAATGCGTACAAATGTAATACTTTAACTAAGCAATTTACAAGCAATCCGCCGTGGTGTAGAGTGTCCAATAGTCTCTCATTGACCGAGTAGTTCAAATCCCGTAGCTGCCACTTCTAAAACCTTGTCAAACAACCACCACCGCTTTAATTAAATACTAACAAGTCATTGTTCAACGGTATTCTCTAAGAAATACAACAAATGCTATTCAAGAACCAAAAGTTATTTATTTATTAAAAGACATTTTATTTTACTTTCTAAAGTTGTTTTTTATTCAACATCAACGCGACACTCTCTCAACGAATCGTTAAGACATTTATTAAACGAATCCAATTCGTTTTGTTGTACGCGGACATTTTACGTTCTTATAGTGCCTATAAAACGTTTTTGTGCCAAAATTTAAAACGTTCACTGTTTTTGGAAAAACAAATTTGTAACATTTAAAAAACGAATTTGTTCTACTAAGGATGCGCTTAGACCAGGGGTGGGCAACTTTTTTCCTCATCGGGCCAAATAAAATTTTTCGTATCGTGACGCGGGCCGGATTAGATTAAAGAAAGTAATAAAAGAAAATAAATACTAAATAAATTAATTTATAGGTATACCAAATTCTTAATACATATGTTTAATACTAAAAATAAAATATCTAGTGCTATCGCTTATACATATGTTGTAGATTTCGGGTAAAAGAAGCACAATTTGGAACAAATGTTTTTATTTGTAACAACTTAAATATTATTAAAATATGTATGAATTTATTTCGCGGGCCGGACTCAACACCCTCGCGGGCCGGATGCGGCCCGCGGGCCGGCGGTTGCCCATGCCTGGCTTAGACACACGTACACAAACTATTAGCTCGCTGAAAAGCACATTTTTAAGCACTTGTTTTTTAAATTTGTAGTATCAATGATAAACATTATTTATTCGCGATTACAGGCGCTGTAAAACGAAGAAGACAAAGAACAACAAAAATCCATAATCGTAAGAGTTTTGTGATTATACAATGCTGCATATGTCAAAATACTTTATTTAACAGAGAGATTCTGTGGACAGCTCAAACATAATTTACCTCTTTGCGTAGAAACTCTTTAATGATTAAAAAACCTATTTCAGAAACAACCAAGTCACATTTTAAGTTTATTGCACCAACTTATATTTTTGGAGGAAACAATGGTAACCACCAATTAAAGCATCTTTGGTTTTATAACGATTTAAAATATTACTTTATTTTTTAAACAATTTTAGTTCTGACTAATTTGTTTTCACTTTCTGAAACCTGCAAAATGTGACAGGTTGTTTCTGATATAGGTAAGCGATTCATAATTTTTTTAAATATAGTTTTACCAAGTTCTTTTTTTAATAATGAGAGTAATATTGACAGACATCATAAGTTATTCCATAGTTGTCGGTCGGTACCATTTCAGATTTGTAAAAAACTTCTTCCTAAAATTAAGAATTTTCAAACTAATAAAAAATTACTTACTTAGTAAATTATTTGAATAAAGTTTGTTACAATTTGTCGTTATAATACGAAGTTTTTACGCTACAAATAAAGCTATACAATTTTCCATTTTGGATAACTCCCGTGTTGTCGTTATCACACAAGCTGAGCTTTCGTCACACGTTGCAGTGGACATCTTCAGAGCTCCGAACAAACTGATTGAGTGCGCCGGGAAGTCTTGCTTTTATAGACCGGCTTCCGATCGATAAAACTGGTTTCTAAATCCGCGGTAAAGGAAAACTACAATCTGGTTATAATTAAAATAATTTTTAGTTATTTCGATGGATTCCTTAACTTTTCGCTGATATAATTTAAAACATTCATTAAAATTTTAGTGATATCAAACATAATTTGATGAACAGTACTAAAACGTGTTCCGCCACCGCTGACTTCGAATATTGTTTAAGATTTTTGATGCTCCTTAATCCGAATTCTCACGCTTCTACCGGTTTTTTCTATGTATCCACGACCACAAGAGCAAAGAATGCTATAAACGCCGTCAGATTGAAAAGGAATAACGCCCTTTACCAAATTTAACAGTTGGCCCAATTAACGAAGAGTATAAAACCGTGTAACAATGTTATGTTTAGACAACATTTTTCCTTTACGGTCCGTGGTACCTTTGACTTAGGGTAGATAAGCGAAAGACAATGGTTGAGACATAGATTCCGCTGTTACTCTTGGTTTCGCAGACGTAAACTTTGTAATATATTGTTTAATACTTTTTCTATTGTAATTGTTTGCGACTAACAGTGTTGTAAATTATCTATATAAATTCATATAGATAAATTAATCTAGATTAATATTTTTTATCTATTTATATGTATCTAAATACAATTAAAAAATATATAAGTTATATGTATCTGTATATATATAATTTATTATTTAAATTATTTAAATAATATTTATAAAAAATCCAGTGTATTGTAAAATACCAGTTACAATATGTGTTTTTCTGCAGTAATTTTCCGCCTTCCATAGTAGTTCTTCAAATGAACTCTATTTATTGTTGTTACTAGATAGATTATTTCATCTATTATCTGTTATCTATATACAGTTGGAATAATTTATCTATTATCTAATACTAGATAATTTTTTGAAAAAAAATGTATCTATATCTATGTGATTTAAAAATTATCTATTTACAACATTGGCGACTAACACTTTGGTTAGATGATTTAACTCTTTTTAAAGATTTTGGGGTTGACTTAAGGAAACAGCTATGTGAACTAAAGAATTCACTAATTAAAATTTCTGAGAAGGGCGATGATGAGACAGTCCATTTAAATATCTATCTCTATGGGTAGCTTTTTATAAACATAATGTGATAATGAAACATTTTCATTTCGATTAACTAAAACGTCCAAAAATGGCAAAGAGGAGTTTCTTTCTAATTCCATAGTAAAACGAATATTTTAATGAATTGAGTTTAAATAACATAAAAACTCGTTGAGTGTAGAAGGACCATCAAGCTTTTTTCTCAAAAATTTCCATAAATATATTAGCAACAACCGTTCGTGAGTAAAACTTTTCTCAAAAAGTAAAATATGTAGACGTCAATCATTTTTCTATAATAGATACATTTGACATATGATTCTCGCCGAATAAAGACCTAATAATGTTAATTAAATCAAGTATCGGCACATTAGTAAACAAAGACTCGACATCAAAACTAACCAGAATGTCAGTAAGTTGCAAACGAAAATTATGGAAATTATGAGCAAAATCTCCCAAATTGGGCAAAAAAGATTCAGTCTTTCCTGCTAAAGAATTTAATAAAACTTGCAAGGTATTTAGAGATTTTATAAGTAGTTGAGTTTATAGCGCTGACAATGGGTTCAAGAGGAATATTAGGTTGAATTTTAGGTAATCCGTAATGTCGAGGAGTTTTAGAATCTCTACGTATTAAAAGTTTTTTATCGGTTTCATTAATTGACGACTCTTTCATAAGTTTGAAAAATGCTCTTTCAATAGCTGAAGAAGAGCCTTTGGAAATTACTTTATACGATCCGTCTTTATTCATATATTCATAATAACAGTAGCGTTCCTTTTGTCAGCTTTAAGAACCACTATAGATTTATCTTGTTTAAGAGATTTTAATACAGAAATTCCGATTTTGGAATTTTATTTTGGAGAATTTTGCTTTTTGACTTACGACTTGTAGTTTTAAAGCGGATTTTTTCTGCAAGAAGATTAGGAACTGCTTGGATAGAACCTTCTACTGCTGATATAATTTTTCCAATAGGAAGTTGTTTTGGAGCAAATACAAAATTAAAACCTTTCGACAAAACAGCTGTTTTTGTAGAGCACAATTCACATGACGTTAAATTAATCACAATCTCGGATTTTGCTTTTGCATCGACGACACGTTTTGAAGACAAACATTTGTTAAATTTCTTAAGATGATTACTTGTTACTATCTCTTTGACTCGTTGGGCTTGTTCAAAAGAAATTTGATCATTGAGACTCTAATCAGAAGCCGAAATAATCCTGGCGAGTTCTATATAAAAGTCAAATAATGATCTTTTTTTCTCTTTTAATCAAATAAATACGAATAACGAAAGACCTGCACGAATTAATATTTTTGATGCAAATTTGGATTTTATATAATGACCTAGTGTTAAACACTTAGGAACAACGCGATTATCACAACAATGTATAAGGAGGGTTAAACTATACAGCAATTTTACTAGTTGAATACGAAGAGTTGTAAACTTTTTCGTTTTCTTTTTCATATGCTTTCCATAAAGGATTGTTATAGTAGAATTCAGGTTTCACATTCTGTTTATCGAAAACCTACTCATACAGATAGATGTTTAAATGAATTGTCTTATCATCGCCATTTTCAGAAATTATCAATAGTGAATTCTTTATTCTACAGAGTTGTTTTTTTAAGTCCATTCCAAAATCTTCGAAAAGAGTTAAATCATCTAAGCAAGGTGTTATTCGCCAACAGTTACAATAGAAAAAGTATTAAACAATCTATTACAAAGTTTACGTTTGCGAAACCAAGAGTAACAGCGGATTCTATGTCTCAACCAGTATCTATTGCTTATCTACCCTATGTCAAAGATACCACGGACTGTATAGGAAAAATGTTGTTTAAACACAACATTGTTACTTGAATTTCTACTCTTCCTAAATTGAATCAACTCTTAAATTCGGTGAAGGACGTTATTCCTTTTTAATCTGACCGCGTTTGTAGTACTTCTTGCTCTTGTAGTCGTGCATACATAACAGAAATGGCTAGAAGCGTGGAAATTTGTATTAAGGAGCATCAAAGATGTAGTCAGCAAAAAATTAAGGAATCTATGAAAATAGCGAGGGCGATTTCACGAAGCAAAAATCTATACCTACATAAATGCCCTTTTCATACAATACCGCAAAAAATTGAAAAAACTGCAGTCAATGCCGCCAATGCTCAAACAATGATGACAATACCCAAACAATGACGTCAATATCGAAACAATGACCTCAATACCGAAACAATGACGTCAATATCCGAACAATGACGTCAATATCCAAACAATGACGTCAATGTCGTATTGAATTCATAACAATGCCTATACTTTCAAAAAAGGAAAAACGGGGACATACAGCTGGATTAAAAATAAACAAAAAACTAAAGTTTATTTATTCAAATCAATAAATGTGACAGTAAAAAACAAAGTTACTTATAGGGTTCTCTTCAACAGCTTATATTTCTTCTCAATTTGGCATAACTCATGTTTTTTGAGATTACAAGGAGCCGCACCTAATAATGAAATAGGCCCATAAAAAATAAAACATTTAGCTACTTGTTGCACGTCTACTTGTTTTGGCCAGTTAAAATTGTTGAGATTTCGGTATAAAAATTTGAGTTGACACGTTTTCTCTTTAATTTTTAATTCTTCCTACATACCAACGATCCTCATAATATAATGCATCATATTTTTCTTCGTCAATCGGTATTCTGTTGGTATTTCTTGCTTGTTGGAGATTTCCGAATCGGTTTCACTAAGTTCGGGTGTGAACTGTCCACTGCTTTCAGATTCCAAACTGTACTCATTCTCAGTTTCCGTTTCACACATTGTTTCGTTATATTCCACGTTTTCTTTATCTAAGTGGTTACTGGCATCGCTTTCAAGTTTACTTTTTTTTACTTGTCTTTTTTTCATGTTTTTTTTCTTTTTGTACAATACCCGGATAAGGTTTTTGCGTGCCCATTTTCTTGACTCTGTTCAACTGATCTGCCGATAAGCGGTTTTTATTTTCAAAAACCAACAAAGAGTGGATTTTTTCACGCTCATAAATTTGTCAGTATTGAGTTTTATTTCTAAAACGGAACCACTATTGGCCGATGTTTTGCTGTAGTCTTTTAAATCCAGGTGACTCATATCTTCAAATATTGTTCTGTACTCTATAATATTGGTGACGTTGGTTTCGGAATTGTAGTCTTCAGTTGGGTTTTATTTGGACTGTCGCTATCAGATTCACTAGAAAATTTACCCTTATCGTCTACTTCTTGATACACACAATCATCGATATCTGGTTTAATATGTATAGTACAAAGAGCTTCATCTGTAGTATTTAAACCAACCGCCAAACAATTGGTTAGTGCATCAGACTTAGCTTTAAGGACAACTTCCTTTATTTCATTGATCGTTGGTAATTTCTTACAATCATTATCTTTCCCCGTGCCCAATTTTGAAGAAATATTTTCCTTTGGAAATGTAAACGAATCTCCTATAATAAGTCGAGCTATACAAAAATTTCCCGTTATTTCTTCAGAGAAACCTACCTATATCAGTGACGATTTCATTAATAGTCTGAATCCTAGAAAACCTCCTCAAAAGATCTAGGTTTGAGTAATTTACAACCGTCGAATAAACCCCGGTCATTGCCCTTGTTTGAAGAAAAATTCGTTCGCAAGTTTAACTTGAAAAGAGTTAAAGAGTCAAGGTAGAAACTGTCCTGGATTATCTTTTAGCTTCATTACTAACAAAATAAGTCCACGACCATTCAGCTCTATACCAGTGTAAGTATTTGATGTTGTGAAATTCTTTTGGACACTTTTATTTAAATACAGGAAACGTCTCCAAGCCTTCAAAAAAATATTGCGTACCACATGTTATAAATTCGTTCAGCACAAGATAATGATTTGCTTAGGAATATCACTTCAATTTTATGCATCAGAGTTAGATACTGAATAGTATCTTTACTGCCAGGTATCTTTTCCAATGCTTTTCTTACTCTATCAGATTATATTTTCTTTGCGGCGTTAAAGTTAATTTTATCTTGAGCTAGAAAAAGGATTTGCAATTTAGTTTGCATCACATCAAAAAGATTAGAAAAAGAATTTCAGTTAAGTCTTCATAAAAACATCAATACAAACTAGTACCTCAGCAAACGTGAAAAAACTGCTTTTGGCCATTGCCAAATCATATTTGGATTGATGTTTTAATTTATGTTTATTGTTTCTTAGTGTTTCTATAATAATCGACTTGATTTGAATGAAATTCAAATGATAGACTAAACAAGTGTCTGCAATATGACGCGAAACATCGATAGGGAATTGAAAGTTCCTGTCTTTCCTTATCTTCAAATTTGAGACCCAAATCTGGGATCAAATCGTATAGCGTTTCTAAAAGATAACACAAGTATAAATTACGTTATACTAAAAATTGCGTCTCTAGGCAGTTCATACGCAGAACTAGAAGATGTTCTTACAATCGATCACACAATTAAAACGAAACGACACTACACTAGACAGCTATGAATAAACTAACTAGTAAAGAATTTAGAAGTTTATACTTAGAATTTAAGTCCGATTTGCATAATAAATGGGTGTTTTTATGAAATTTATTAACCAGCTCTTCCAACACTTTCGAATGAACATTTTTGCAACCCATTTTCATTATAAATCATAGCAGCCATATAGTACCGTATCTTGAATTACTGTTGGCTTATCCGTACTAAAAACCTTCTAAAAATTTGCGGATAATTTTATTTGTTACATACTTAACTACTATAATGTATAACATTTCCTACCTGAAATTATGGAGAAGGCTCATTAGGAAAATTACTATCTTCATTCCTTTCAAGCAATGTGTATCGCCATCTGAAGAAAACCCTTCCACTGAAATTTCAATTTTTCTAGCTTCTTGATTCAGAAAATTCCATCTGTGCAATACTTCTTTATATGTAAATTTATTGTCACTTCCGAACATACATACACTGGCACCTTATCTTCCAAAGGCTGTGCCATAAATACGTAGGCGTTATTCGATAAGAATTTTTCTGTTAAAGGAAAACGGTTTCGTTATTTTTATCCAGTACAAATCCTACTAGCTTGTTTGACTTTAGATCGTATTAAATTCTCTTCAACGCTGCTGTTTGATCCTCGGTAATCAATACTTTTAACTGGAGATTTCTTAAGGTAAGATAGTTTTTTTATTTTTCATGAACACAAAGCCCTCTTTCACAGTTACATTTACAGTAACATTACAGTTACATTCTTTTACATTTAAACTTCTTCTCAATGTGGAGAGAGACGGAAGTACATTTTTCAAATTGCTTTCTTAAGTCTCGTTAGTAAGTTTACCACCAATTATAAATAGATACAATGAAAACTTTACAAGCTCGTCATTGTATTTGTTATGGTTCGAAAAACAATTGGAATTATGTTGAGCAGAAGTTAAAAGAACATTCAAAAAGTTACTCATATTAATATTCTTGATATTGATTTCAGTGTTCTCTGTAAGTATTTGTTGAATTTGTTCGTTTACTTGCATGAAAGATGTAATTTTTGTTTGGTCGTGTGAAATCCATCTTAATCTCCTAAGATTCCGGCCGTGGAAGCCTTCGCTATTACTCCTAAGATTTCTTTGACTTCGGCTATATTTTTCGTCTTGCCACTTGGATTTAAGAGGCTTTAAGGTACCGGCAGAACTCGCCGCCTCTTCTGAAGTTTCGCCTTTACAAAAATCCAACACATCTCTCGGCACATCCATATCGTTTAAATTGAGGCTACTGGTGTTTCAATTGGGGTCATTCAATTCCCAAATTAAAGCATCCTCTGCCTCTTCAACACCGCTAGTTGAATTCGAACCAGCATGCGAAAAAACTTCTTCACGTTGAATCGCGTCTAAGTCTTCGCACAAATCACCCCTCTACGAAACATCTAGTTGCTTTCTTTTTTTTTTCTTAAATGGTCATAAATATTTCTAAAGAAACTGTTTTCAATCCCATCTTCGGTCTAGTTTTCAAGGGGTTTTGTGTAAAATTTTTGTCAAACTTATTTCTCGTCTTATCTAATTCTGATACTTACTTACTGCCACCTTAATTTTGATTTTTTTCACAAATAATTAATTAATAACCAGCTGTAACTGGTAATATGTTCGTAGCCTTAGGTTGACATTGACAGGGTTTCTGATTTTTTGATTCCTCAATTTTTTTCTTAGTTTAATTTGCTTCCCCACATAAATGCTGACATACTTTTTTTATCCTCTTCAATAAATTCCTGTGGCATTTAGAAGCTTGAATAAGTTGGGTTTCATAGAAAAAGTG
Organism: Aquatica leii; assembly: GCA_035610365.1. NCBI lineage: Eukaryota > Metazoa > Arthropoda > Insecta > Coleoptera > Lampyridae > Aquatica > Aquatica leii. The sequence goes on along the minus strand of CM069435.1, from coordinate 42,202,308 downwards.
CCATAGAAAGATTTTATTTTTTTATAAAGCTGCCATAATTCGCCTAGTGCAAATTTTTCCATTTCATTAATGTCATCTTCTGTGATTGCTTGAAATTGTTATAAGCTGTTCCAACCAGAATACGTAATCAAAGATAAAATGTTTGGTGGAAGGTCATTAAACTTTTTTTTGATCAGAGATTCGAAAGAAAACTCATCTAATTTTGGTGAAATTACGGGTTCACACTTTGTCTCGGATACTCGCTTGGATGTTTTCATTTTCTAAAATAGATACCAATATGCAAATACTCGGCAAGTACATAGGAGTCAAACTACAAAATTCAAAAATCCGTACATGACCCGATTTAAAGTAAAAAAAATTGAATATAAATTCTAAGAGCAATTGTAAAAATAAAAACCACACTATTCTAGTCAAAATATTCGGTTCTTCTAATATTATTTTTGATTAGTTATTTATGTTTTTCTTATTAATCAATCTCCAATAAATAGATCTCTTAATTGAAAATGAGGATTTAAACGGCACCTTAACACATTTTCTGACAACACAACAGGTGTTATTAAACAATGTATGTGTGTACTTACTCGAGGTACTTACCTATATTATGAGCAATGGTTATTTCAACAAGCATACAGCATCTTCCTGTAACTGTTTTCACTCTTAATTCACTATAAATTTGATCCTCAGCGCCTGCGCATTTGTAGTAAAATTGTAATGCCGAGTCAATGCCGTATTGCACACAATGCCTATCTAATGCCCTTAAAATACCGACAATGCCGTATGCAATACTGACCACTGTCGCAATGCCGTTTAACAATGCCGTCAATGCGCAACAATACCTAATATTTTTACTTAAATGCCGACAATGCCAAATCATTACCTAGATGTTTGTACACTAATGCCGACTGTGCAACACCCCTCGGAAAATAGTTAAAAATGTTTTTAATATTAACCGAGATTAGTTTTCTCTAGATTCTAGTTTTTCTTTACCGGATATTTGGAAACCAGTTTTATCGATTGGAAGCCAGTATATAAACCGAGACTTCACGACGCAATCAATCAGTTTGTTCTGGACTAAGATGTCTACTACGACGTGTGACAAAAGCTTAGCTTGTGTGATAACAACAGCAGAGGAATTATCCAGAATGGAAAATTGTATTACGAATGCAACCCGTGGAAACAATTTTACTATAACAAATAAAGTTTATTATATTACTGTATATATTTGATAAACGTAAATATGAGCGTGAAATCTGTTGTTTTTAACTTTTTATGTAATAAACAATAATTAATACATGTAATAGCAAAGGTTTTCACAGTCGAAGTCTATACTAATACAAGAACGTTTTTCAGATTTAAACCGTGTCATTGTTGTAAGCGAAGTTGCCAACGTTTTGCCCACTTTCGTAGAGTACTTCATCAGGGCGTGAGAGAAACAACCAACCGAAATCTAAGAAAGAAAACGATGAACTTGAAAAAGCAACTAAAGTCTAACAAAGAACTACTACATAGTTAAGCAATCAACTTGTAAACCAAGTCAGATTCTAAACTCCATACAAGTGACTTAAGAAGAAGTAGCAATTGTCGAAATTATTTTAGATATGTCTTCTACATGAAGAAATATATAAAATGTGTTTTTTTCTGATTTTGGAACATCAATCAGTTAACATTACCTAAGTAAATTTAAAAATCACTGTTAGTACATACAAAAAAGTTACTAAAACGGTTTTTAAAAAAAATTAGAAAATGTATTACAAAAAAAATACAAAATTAGCAAACACATTTTAAAAAGACGGTAATCTAAGTAGGACGACTTGTAACAAGCAATGCACTGTTAAAAAAATTATTTGTTTGCGATGATAACCACGAATCGAGAAAATGATAATTTTATGCACGTGATTTCTGTAACAAAATGACTAATGCTAACAGTGGATACAAATGTTTGTTAGCTCAAAAATAGAATAATCATCCATTGATTGAGAATTGAATGCACTAAGAGTAGTTTTCCATGTAGCCTTTGACACGAATTAAAAAGACTTTTCCATGATTTTAATCAGAATTATTAATTAGTATGTTAGATTTTATTTTTAAACGTTTCAAAATAACAGTAATTTTATCTGGAGCTTATAATGCAAGAACATATAGAATTTTTTGTTATTGCCGAAGAAATAAATCAACATTAATCAAGGCTGTCTCGATTTGTTTTCTATGTAGATATATACAATGCGATCAAAAATATAACTAGCGTGTTCATTGTACTAAAACATTATAAACACTTATCTATTGTTTGTAGTTAAAACAAAACAAAACATTGATGCAAACACACAAATATTTAAAAATAAATAGTCGTAAAAAAGTATAATGACTTGTATTATATCTTAAAGTAGCTAAGAATATTTTTATTATTAAAGCTTAATCATCTGGTAACTAAAATATTGTATTAACTAGTCAATAATTTATATAAGGTGTTTTCATAAATAAAAATATTGATTGTAATTAGGTGTTTTAGATAATTTAAAACTAAAAATAAACATTTCCGTTTCTGTTGTCACATAAAATTGTTTTGATTAATAAAAATGTAGCGGAAAAATATAAACAAAATACTCAATAAGGAATGCTTGTTTTTCAGGATTTCTCAACCCTGTCTGATATACGCGATTAAACTTTGACCTTTGTGTACTTCTAAAAGCGTTTATCTTATTTTTTTGAAAATTTTAGTTGCAAAACAATATGCGTCGTTGTGGTGAATTTAATATACCCGGTGAGTAAACAAATAATATTTTAAAAAGTATTTAATAACAATAAAAGATCTGTCAAAAAATCAGTAATTTGTGTTTTTTACCTACATATGTCTTTTTTAATTTAGAAATTTTTTTCTTCCAGGATCAGTAAGTATTTTATGTAACATTAGTTTTGAAAGCTTTACACGAACAATAAATGTACGTTGTTTTATTGATATATAAACAAACTTTTCGTGAATTTAGTTTCGATTTTTCATACCGAGTGTTGCTTAGTTAAATTTTTAAATAAATAAGCCATTAAAATAGCTGCTATATTAATTTTTGTTTAAAATTAAATCAAGGTTAAGACTATACTCTTTTAAAAACATTGTAGTCAATCAAAACCTACATTTAAAATTATTACTAACGTACAATCTAATACCTGCAAACTTACAAATTTTATAATTATTTCACACTTTCGTATCAAACGATTATTTGCTGACGCTATTTGCAAATTACTAACGCTTACCAATAACATAACGATTAGCGTATTTTGAAAACTTTAAGCTTGACTTAAAAGCAAAATTTTGATACTGCCATAAAACCGTAACGTAAAGATGAAGTTCCAGCATTGTTCCAGTAACACGTGGAATGTAATTCTTGAATTATTTGAAAAAAAACAAAACAATTAATCGTCACAGTAGATAAAAGCGTCAAATAGAAGAAATTCACGGATTTGCTTTTGATCTCTATTCATCGATGGTAGGTTCAACAATGCATTTAAAGACATACCTTTAGACATTCACGGTTGCTTTGATCTGAAATTAAAACTTTCCTAATTTATGCAAGCAGATGTAATTTAAAAACCTCTGTTACATTACTTAAAAATAACACCAACTAAAGAAGGCGTTATACAGTATTGAAACGCATAGAAGCTTCGAGATCATTCAAGATGATTTGAGATGATTACCGGTATGTTTCTCGAAGCCGATAAAGCAAAAATATAAAATGTCCGAAGGAAGTTTGAAGTGAAAGTAGTCAGAAATCGGAAGTGTGAAGAATCAGTCTAAATAAATAGTGTTTAAACGTATCTGTGAATGTTTGTAAATATCAACTGGCAGTCATATAATAATTACTATCTACTAAGTTGTTTTTCTTAAATATCGTTACATTTTATTAGTTAGTTTAATTAAAAGTTAACTAAATTACGTCTGAAAAGATAGTTTTAAATAAATTATTTTTAGAATGTGTTACATTGTTCTCAAGTGTCAAGTCCCGTTTGGGAATCAGAGAAAAGACAAAAGTTAACCTCATCTAGTCATGCACCGAAAATTACCAATCGCATTGCATCGTCTATGGAAGAACTGCACAGCATTTATTTCGATCAATAGATAAAGTGTTCAGTTACTGGTTGGCGCAGGAGCCACGAGGACTATCATTCGACCTAACATGTTATTGGAAAATGACAAGACATCCCCAGAAATACCTACTCGTAGATAAGTAAAAGTAATTGTTAGTTTGGAAAATAGATTAACCGACTATCAAGTAATGTTAGCCGACATCACAGAAGAAGTTATTTTAGGAATCGGCGTTATAAAAAGTATGCGTTCTATTTGGATATGAAGAACGATGTCAAGATTGACGGTGAAGAAATTCCTTTTTATTTGTCAGAGAAAGCAGTCGTGCGAGTCTTATTGAGCGAAACGTGATCCTATTTAGAAGGACTGAAAGTGTAATGATGGCACGCCTGAATGAAAATCGCTGGAAAAAATACATTTGCGTTATTGAACTAATGAAAAGCGACTTAGTTCAAAAAGGACAACTAGTTGGCAAAATACTATACGAGTGAAAAACACGGTGCCAGTAAGAATCTTGAATGTCAACTCAGATACAGTAACGTTAAAAAAGAAGACCGTGGTATGTAGACCAATGCACACCAGTATCTCAAATTGTAAGATGCGTGAATTCTAGTGAAGCTACGTCGCCGAAGAGGTGCTCAAAACATCTCTTAGATATTCTTACCTCCAACTGTCCAAACCTCAGCCAAAACCTACTAACTAAAGTTAAAGCGTTGATCCAGAAGTATCAAGATGTGTTTGTGCTAAAGAGTGGTTTCAAAGAAAGAACTGATGTAGTAAAACACAAAATTATTACTGGAGACACTCGTCCAATACGACAACATCTGCCGACTTCCTTTGGCAAAACGGGAAGAAGCCAATCAAATAATTACGGATATGGAAAAAAAGGTATGATTGAATTTTTGAATAGTCTATGGGGTCTCCAATATTACTAGTAATAAAAGATGGATCAACGAGATTCTGCATAGAATACAAACAGCTTAACGATGTGACTAAAACAGACAGTTGCCCTTTACCAAAACAGACAATACTTTAGACACACTGTCAAGGTTTGAGACTAGTTTGTGGCAGTTCCCTGTTATGCTCTTTGGTTTGTGTGACGCTCCTGTAACGTTCAAGTGTTTAATAGAAACCATTTTGCGAGGACTGTCTTGGAAGACGTGGCTGGTTTATTTCGACAACTTGATTGTGGTTGGAAGGTTGTTTAAAGAGTACTTGAACAACCTGAAGAAAGTGTTCCAACAACTACGTGGAGCAAACTTAAAACTAAGATCAAAAAAGTGCTACGTATTTAAGAAGGAAGTGCAATACCTTGGCCACATCGTATCTAGAAATAAAGTAAAGACAAGTTCAAGACCAATCGACAAACATCAGACCCAAAGTTTCCCTAAATTGTGCACCTATTATAGACAATTTGTACCCGGATTTACCAATATTGCCAAACTTTTGACATAACTGACCAATGAAAGAGCAAAATTTAGATGGAATGAAAACTGCAAAAACGCCTTCCATCAACTAAAATAAGGCCTAGTTACTTCGCCACCGATTATATGTTATCCAAGAAATGATAGAAAATGTGTTTTAGATACCGATGTAAGTAATCTAGCCATATTTAGGTGCAGTCTTTTCACAAGTGCAAGATGAACAAGAAATAGTCATCGCGTATTTTAGCAAAGCTTTTTCTAAGCCGGAAAGAAATTATTGCGTGACTAGAAGAGGCGTCAAGTCAGTAGATTTGGCTAATGCAGTTTTGTAATCCGGAAAGACAAGTGGCAAGATCGATCAAGATATTGCAAGAATATGACTATGACAAAGAACACCGTGCCGGAAGCAGCCATCGGAACACTGATGTCTTGTCTATCAGACGATGTTCAGTAAACTGCGTCATTGTTTGCGATTTAAAAAACAGTTCGAATGTCTCCAAAAAACTGCTATGGTTGATGGCGAGTGGGAACCTGAGCATTTGCGTCGCGAACAAGAAAACGATCCCGAAATAAAAGTACTTCTGAACTAGAAAGCAAACAGAGTTCCACAAAGTTAAGAAATTGGCAGTACCCAAGCTTGGTTGCGGCTTAGATCAACTAGATTGGAAGACAGTTCCAAATATGTCGGAGGACGTCTTTTGAGGAACAGACTGCTACCTTTATGCTCAAGAAAGTTGTCGAAATAGAGAGAACTGCCTCTATTGCTACGATTTGTTTTATTGGTGTCGTATCTAGCTTCTTGTTTTGAGATACCGTAATGTTTTCAAAGCCGATAAAGCAAAAATATAAAAGGTGTCCGAAGGAGTTTTGAAGCGAATCTAGTCAGAAATCGAAAGTATAAATAATAAAGTGCAAAGTTATTTGAGATATTGTTTATAAATATCAAGATCGATATCAAGTGATAGTCATATATAAGTTACTTGTCAGTTGTTTTTCTTAAATATTGTTACATTTTATTAGCTAGTTAACACAAAGTGGTTTGAAAACAGATCATAGTAAATTTACAGCTACAGCAGTAGGTAACGTAACCGTTTTATCTGGGTTTTTATACACCTAAACATAGAGATATATATTAACTTTACTTATTTACACAGATGTTCTACTGCATACAATGTGCTAACTGAATATATCACATTACTTACTGCATTCTCTGAAAGTATAGCGTAGGTCAAAGCCAATATTAGATATAATGTAACTGACGAAAGGAAAAGTATCTTAAGACGTATTTTGCATTCGTTTTTGTTTACGTAACGAACCACCAACAGTACTGAAAGTTATTATTATGCATTAACGACGATAACAATTTGCTTTTGCTTTACTTTTGCTTAAGTAAGTACGTTACAAACATTGTTTTAAAACATTGGGTTTAGGTTAGTTAAACAAACAAAAGTGTATTGTGTTTGTAATATACATTATTTTGTAGGTACAAAAAAAGAAATTGCAACAATACGCTACTTGAAAAAAAATGATATCATTGCGTGGAAAAGACGATTCTGTCATGAAATACGACAGTATACGAAAAAGAACTAGAAAACATGTTACTTGAACGAAACTTGGATTAACGCCTACAAAATTTTGAACTGATACAACAACAGCACGGCAAGCTTTCGTTTCTAGATTATCTACTGGACCACAAAATCCTTGGTAAAAGCAAACGATTAATTGTGCCACATACGTTTAGGATCAGATATAGGATTTGTTAATAATAGTTTGCTTATTTTTGAATTGAAAAAAAACTGGTATGGCCACCACACACATAAGATTATGTTGTCATAAAACCACTTTGAAGTGATATGTTTGTATTAAAAAAGATTAAATCGCCAATTAACGAGACTTTTGTGCAACCGGCTATTTATTTTTTCTAAAAAAAATCGTCGCAGGCAGGATTCGAACCTAGATTATATAATGGAAATCACTTTAAATTATAAATTAAATATCTAATAAACTGTTAATGTTAGAAAAAAAATTATTTGAATAAATTGTTAGGAAGAATTATCTTTATAAGAAACTGTAAAAATAATTCGAATAATTTACATTCGTACAAAATTATATAAGAAAAACTGTTCTAAATGGCGGATACACCTACTTCCGGTATCTTTACCGGATCTATCTTTTGGAAAAAGCCGGGAGAATATGAAAATCCAGCTCTATACCAAATTTCCAGTTACTAGGACTTTTGGTTCGAGAGTTATTGTGGGTACAATGTTACACACAGACACACACACACACACACACACTCACACACACACACACACACACACACACACACACACACACACACAGACGCTCAAAATTTTTTTGTCAAAAATACGTTTTTCTGATTCAGAAGACCTTGAAACGTAGAATTCTTAAAAAAATTTTTTTTGAAATAAAATTGCGATCGGTATACTTTCCTTATAGGGAAGTAAAAATCTGTCAAATACTAATAAGAAAATAATTCTAGAGTATTCGAAAACTTGTTTTAGTCGGTCCTATGTAACTAGATGAAGATGCTGTAATAGTAGTAAAAATCCAACTTCCGCAATTAAAAAAAGCTGATATACAAGATTGGTTGTTTTTAGTAGTTGAAACTAATCGTGTAGCAAAAGAAAAAAAATGATAGAGGAAAGTACCCGAATCTCGGATCTCGGATGTATTTTTCCAAGACTGTACGTAAGCGGAACATAAGACGTATTAGAAAGTATCATGCCTACAGAAACCGACAGTATTAAAAATTATATTGTAGTTCATCTTCGGTAGATGTCGCCAATCACGTTTTTAGTAAAATATCTGGTGACGAGTTTTTTACAACGTGCAACTCAAGGACAACTTTTCGATATCAGCTAAAACATTGTTTTATACCTGTTTTAATAATTGGTAAGTACAGTTATTGGTCAAACATATCTTATAAAATGTATCAAATTGTTATTATTTGTATTAAAAACTGTGTGTAACTTCACATTTTATAAGTTTTCTAATTTCGGGTACCCCAAGTACCTTAATTTCGGATAGCATCCGAGATTAGAAAACTAAAAAAGTTTTTCTATTTTATTATGCTGTGCTTTAAATTTTATGCAAAAAAATGTTTAGGTATACTATTGTTACCTAGACATTTTTTATTTTTAGGAATATTATAAAAGAAAAATTCCAAAAATACGAGGAAAAAGCAAGCAGTGGGATCTAGAAAGCATAAAACGTGCTATTTAAGTAGTGAGAAGAAAAAAATGGGATATCTAAAAGCATCTAAATCATTTGGAGTTATACGGTCAACATTGGAATATTATCTGAAAACCAATAAAACAACAGATGAACTTGTTAAAATAAAGGCAAGAAGAAAGCCTATTTTTCCCAAAGAAATTAAAGACAATTTGGTTTCTTATTGCTTAGAAATGGATTGACGCTTTTATGAATTAACAGTCACTAACATTAAGACACTAGCTTTTTAGGTAACCATCAAAATAATTTACCTCATCTTTTTTCACAAAGCAAAAGTATCGCTAGAAAAAAATGGTTAAAAGAAATCCTAAATTGGCAGTAAAAAAAACCTTAAGGAACTTCTAGAGTCCGAGTTAAAGAGTTTACAAAACAAAATGTAGAAAAATTTTACAACTTGCTGGAACTCTTCTTACATAAAATTAAAAACAATTCTGCTAAAGTTTACAATGTAGATGAAACAGGCACAACCATTGTTTAATAAAAATTATCTCGCGTATTTGCAACGAAATTAGAGCTTTGACATTTGCTGAGAGAAGTGATCTTGTTACCTGCATAAATGCAGCAGGAGGATTTGTTCCACTACCTATGGTTTTTTCTCAAAAAAAAAACTCGAAAGCCCAATTAATAGATTAAGCTTTCTGAAGATGATCCAGTCGTGTTAATATTAGATGGTCATTATTCACATACCAGAAGTATAGATGTCATTTATATGGGGCGTGAATCTAATATTTCAATCATTTGTCTTCCACCGCATACATCACACAACATGCAACCTCTTGATTTTATGGGACTCCTTAAGACCTTAGAGTCAACAAATTGAAATGTGGCTCAAAAAGTATCCAGACATAACTGTTATATTTTATCAAGTAGCACAATTACTTGGTCTTGCTTATCAAAAATATGCAACTGGAGAAATATCAGCAGCCGATTTTAGAAAATCTGAAATATTTTTATGTAACCGCTACAAATTAACAGATTTGGATTTTCTCATAGAACCCCAAAGAGAAGTAGTCGAATCAAATGAAGAAAGAGAAAAGAAGAACCAAACTAAAAAATTTAACTTTGTTCAAGAACAAAACGAGGATACTTCTCCACAGGCCACACAAAAAACCACAAAATATGTTTAGCCAAAGATGTTCAGCTTTTGTGATCATGTAGTAGAATGCAGAGCAAAAGAAATACCAAAAATAAAAAAAAATGAAAACAATTATAATAAGGAGGAAAAATCAAAGACATTTAGTTGCAAGAATTATCGGTAACATAGAGAAAGTTAAGACAAAAAAAACGCAATCTCGAAAGTTTAACTAATAATAAACAGAACGAGACAAAAAAGAAACAGCTTAAACTGAAATCTTCAAAATCCAGTGATTCAGGTGAAGACCTGGTTCTGAATGATAATTTAGATCTCTCAGACCAGGAGGATCAAGAAGATAATGACGTGAAGTGTCTATATTGCAATGGATTCTACTCTAAAGATGTTACCTATAGGTGAAAAATTGATCCGTTGGGCACATCAAGAATGCACTGATTTGACCAGAAATTTTTTGTGTGTGATTTTTGTTAAATACCTAAATTGTACAGATTAAATGTTCTGAAAAAAGGAATCCTAATTTCGGATACTTTACCCGAAATTGGGGACTTTTTTTAAAACTAAAATTTTTTGCTTGTTCTGTAAATTATTTTTTTTACCAAACTGTTAATTTGAAAACAATTTTAATAAAAATATATGAAATAAGAGGGCCCGGCAAGTTATATGATTACTTCATAATTAACTTTTTTTCATAGAAAAATATGCGTTAACAAAAAAGTATCCGAAATTAGGGTACTTTACTCATATCTAAATTAAGTAAAAATGATTTCGTCAAATGTAATTAACTAATTGTCTTGGTACATATAAATTCTAATTTGACTTACAGCAAAGCTTTTAAGGCACACACATATGATTACGGCTAAAAGTACCTTAAGTTGGAATTGGTACTCACTGATACTTATAACCGAAATAGAATTACGTTTTGCAATAAAACCAAATTACGTTAGTTCTTCTTAGAGTGACAGGTCTCCTAATGTAACAATTTCGAAGAACCGGTAGTAAACAAACATGATGAGTTAATTCCGTATAAATACGAACATGAAGAAACACTCCAATTACTTAAAATATTTATGAACATATTATTTGTGATCAGTCACTGTCTTCTAGTTCGTAATTCTTTACTTTTTTATTTTAAAAACGTTTATCAACTCTTCCTTATTGCGTAATGAAATCATACGTACAAAACTAAGCCGTAAAAGAAAGGAATTACGTAAGGGCAATTAAAATTCCAACAAATCTTATCAAAAAATGTGTTTAAGATAAGCCACATAAATTCGAATGACGTAGTTAAAATAAAGTCGGAATACCTTAACACAAATGGAAATAGCTGTTACAGACAAAAATTAAGAAAACACGAAAATAAAGCTGTAATAAATTAGACTAAATAAAAACAAATAAAACAAACGTACGCTGAAAAATGATTAGTTTTACTATGAAAATCATTGGTTACAAAATGATCAACGATTTTCATTGTAATAGTAATTATTTAACAAGTTCCTGTGTAAATTGGGTGTTTTTTTCCCGAGAGGGCATATTTAAACTCGAGTAAAACGAGGGTTTTAAAAGTGCTTGAGGGAAAAAAACATCCAATTCTACAGGAACGAATTGAATACAACATTTTATTGGTCGAACAGAGACTACAAAGCTCCCAAAGTTTCAAAATCTCTCACAAATACTTTGACGTTTATGTTAACAAGTGCGCAAAAACTGTCAAAGACGGTTTACAAAAGTGAAAAATTAAAATTTATGACAGTTAAGAACAATAAACTTCATTCCACATTTAGAGAAAACATTATATTCCACTTGCAATTTCAAATGGCAATAATAGTATATTATATACCAAGGTTGAGAAGTGTATGGTGATAACGTAAGTCACGCAGGTTATAATCAACTTCTCAACTGTGGTATATTCACAATTTATTTTTACAACTAGAGTTATTACAACCTTTCTATCTGTTACTAAATCAAATTTAAAATTTAAGATATTAATTCCAAAATTAAAATTAAGTCAGTGAATGTGACAGTTGTCATTAGTCCTTCATTAGTTTAATAGAATTAATTTTGACGTAGTTCTTAATTGTGATTTATAACACCACAAACACAAAGTAAAATGATAACGTAAGTTTTTTTAATAAAATTATTAAAATTGTTTGAAAACATAAATACTTTAAGTATCTAAAATATATTTGATTCATTAAGGTTCACATTTAGTTAAGCGCGGACTTCAAATAACTTACATTTTTAAAATCAAATTAATTTGTTTAATAAACAATTTAAACTGTTAAAATAGCATTAAATAAAATCTCCTGCTCTTGGTAGATAGCTTTGTAAACTTTTTTTTTATAAATCTGTTATAGAGATATCAGAAAATGTAAATATGTTCATTATTAACCATTGGTTATTTACCTGCACTTAAAAAAGTGTAACTTCACAACCTACTTATTATACGTAATAATAAAAGCCTGTAGAATTAGTAGTAGAAAAAATTCTTTAACGGACAGAAAATTATATTATGAGTGTTTCTTCAGTGTATACTCCAATCAATAACTTAAAAACCTGAATGTAGAATTAAAAATTTTGTTTGTGAAACATCAAAAATATGACAGGAAGGTAAAAATACTACTAAAGTAGAGGTCCAAGAACAAACAGTTTTAGTAAAATAACTTGTGACTATACTTTCTGTTCTGTTTAATACACACAGACTTGTATAGTACGCATAGTGGCATATGCTCTAATAAAATAGTCAAACAGAATAACGAAAAAAAAAAACAAAACGAAGAACATTTGATAACATTCAAGTCTTTTTTTTAAGTAGTAATATTGAAATTTGTTTAGTTTGATTCGCCAATAACTGGTTTAAAGTTTAACCAATAAATGAACTTTATCAGTGTTTTTTTTAATTATTGCAGACATATTTTATAAACAGATTTAGTAACTAAATTTGTTTATCTACTTTAAAAGTAAAATACTCTTGCTTAAAATTACCAAAATTAAAAAACAAATAACTAACAGCTTTAATATTGTTTTTCTTATTTCAATATTTATCAAAGAAAAAATTTTGCGAGAAAGAAACCTTAGCTGAAATTTATTAGTTTTTGTTATTTGGAAATCGCCGTTTTTGGTATCTACACATATATCCAAGTCTGATACTTTAAAGATAAAAAAAATTATTTGAAACGCAAAAGTTAAATCAAATTAATTGATTCGGCAACATAAACTGTATAGGTATGAAACAACAGCAGAGTTAATTAATTAAAATCGATGACTGAAAAGACTGGCGAAGAAATCATGTTTTTGAGGTTGTATTAATGAAAGTAACAAAAAACTAAGTTAATATTAATTCTACCACTAAACGTTTTTTGTTAAACCAAAAGTATAGACAAATTTATAAATATTCTCATTAATAATAGTAATTAAGATTTATCTAATAGTAACATAAAGGAAGGTCAGTTTTTGAACGATTATCGTAAGTGCATAGTTCTACTTCAAGAATATTAGTTATATCGTTTCCTCATAGAAAAAAGAAGGATACAGATTACATACAAATGTAACGTAAGCTGAAGGTTACGATAGCAACTATAATAGCATATTTTAATTTAATTTACTGATGATAACAATATTGATAAAACAATGCACGAAGATATCTAAAGTAAAAACTGATATCACTCACTTTTAACCTTAGTTGTGCAATTTTTTTATTGGATTCTGTCAAAAATTAATAAGTAAATAAAGTATCAACTCATGAGAATAACATATAATGAAACGTGCTGAAGGGCACGTGTCGCTTATCATGAGTAATGACTTTTTTGTTATATACCATGAAGTGTGATTATAAACTTTAAGGCTGTTCTTTGAAAATGATGAAATACCTAGTGTACGATTCAAATTAATGTGTATTCTTTTCTAACGCTTGTTCTAAGCTAGAACGTATAGAGGAAGGCGGGGCAAAGTGGAATAGCTAACTAAAACTGGAAAAAGGCACCTATTTGAATAATTTTATTTTTATTTTTTTAATGCAAATCCCATTAATAAGCTATATAGAACATTTCTACGAGTTTTAGGCAAAATTCCACTGATACTTTTTTAATATGACATGTTGTTTTAAAATATGAAAATTATTTCACTTTACCCCACATGGCGAGGCAAAGTGAAAAATCTAATGGGGCAAAGTGAAATAGGTATATTTTTTGTTTTTATTTTGATTTTAAGGTTTTCATATGCACAATAAAAGTAGGTACTGTTTCATGAATTTTTATTTATTATTCCACTTTAAGTCACAGTTTAATAAAATTTAATTTTTCCATATCTTAGTTTCATAGAACTTTTCAAAACACTTGCAATATCGCCCTTATAAATCTCGCTGGTATCATCAATGTTTGGAAAAACGAATATATCTAAATGTTGCCTGTAGTTTCTCATGAATTTGACATGATAGAGCACATCAGTTTCATTTTCCATTGCAATTTTTGTAACTTGAGCAACAAATATCTTTTCTATGCCTGTTTTTTGATCTGTCATTGGCACCAACACAAAATCGTCGACTAATATTTTGCTTTGAGATAATGTAAAAGGTTCACTTACGTCATCCACGTTATCTGAATCGGGCGACCCTATAAAATTTGAATTATTATCAGACGAGTCCTGACAAAGTTCTATGTTAGATAACTCCAAATCAGATGAGTTACTGGTATTGCGTTTTCTTGTTTTGATTGATTTTGAAGATACAGTTTCAGATAATTTTCGTTTCACTGTATTTCGATTGGGTGGAGTGCTTGCCATTGCTTACTTTTCCTTAAGTTCATTTAAATATGGTGATGCAGTTATAATTGCAGTCTTGCCACGACGTCTAACACCTTGTTTTTTTTTCTTAGGGATAACCTTTGGAAGCGGTAAAAGGTCTGCTGGCGTTACACTTAACTTTTTTTGTGGAGTTACGTGACCTAGATGTGTGTCTATATTTTGCTCGTCAATCAACGCGTCAGAAGTATTAATTGTATTTGATGGAGATGGGCCAGGATCATTTACAGCGGTAAGTCCAACCTGGGAAGACGCCCCAGGATTATCTAGAGCAGTGTCTTGCCTTTCAGTTAAAGATGAAGGTACAAACATATCGTCTCTAAACTTATGCGGATCAAATGGATAGATTCCTGTGGTTTTGAAACCACTGTCAGCAATGCTGCTCTTGAAAATGCTTTGCCAAAAATTGCTGGAACGTCAGAAAGTTCAATTATTTTATTAGGTTTATTTTGTTGGTAAGCTTTCAATTCTTGATTATAGTAAGTGCTAAGGGGAAACATGAACGCTACGTCAAGGGGTTGCAACTTATTAGAGGTATGTGGAGGAATCACCAAAATGTGCACATTATTTTCTCGTGCTTTTTCTATTAGAGGTAAGTTTTTCACATGAGTAGCATGTCCATCTAACAACAACAATACTGGATCGTCAGCAGTCGGACGAGTGTGTTTTACAAAGTGGGGAAACCAAACATTCACAAATATATCCGACTGCATCCACCCTGACTTATGAAAAGCTAATATACTAAACAAATTTCGGCAGTAGTTAATGTTCCACGTTCCCCAGAACCGTAAATTCCGACTTGTTTCTTTCCTTTTAAAGATATCAGCTTAATTTGTTTATTGCGAACTGTTGATATACCGGTTTCGTCGCAGTTGTAAATCCGACTTGGTGGAAAGGAATGTTTATCCAGTAACGAGCCCAACAAGTCGAAAAAGGCTTTTACCGAGACCGCATTGAAGCCTGACGCCCTGGCAGCAGATGTATTCTCTGGCGTTCTTAGAGATAACTGTTGGTGCCTTTTCATGAAGGCACTAAACCAATCTTTTCCAGCCAAACCTCGTTCTTTATTGAAGGTATGAGAAATTTGATTTTGTTCTGCATAATCAAAAGCTAATTTTCGTAGTTCCTGCGTTGACAATCCAAAAAATCTTTCCTCTAGATCCAAGAAATGTTTTACTAACGCGAGTTCCTGGTCTTCCGTAAAAACGGTTTGAAATCGTCCAAGCTTTTTCGTTGATGCTTCCTCTTCAGATTTATTATCCTTTATACGCCTGTGTAAGCTGGCTAATGGTATTTTATATTCTTTTGCGGCTTTGTTTTGAGAAAGGCGGCCAGACCTTACAGCAGCTACTGCAGGTTCATGTCAACTACTGACCAACTTTGTTGAGCAGTCTTTCGTTTGTAGTTTCTCATTTTCTTTCTGAAAATGTACCTACAATTAACTTCGAAATGAACTAAACCTATGGGAGAATAAGACTAATAAGCGATAATAGTATCGAAATCTTTACAATTATAAAATTTAAGAAACCATTAATGAAGCAAAGTGAAATATTTTACTTTACCCCACAATTCAGTATTTCACTTTGCCCCGAAGGAATCACAAAAAGCAAACAGATTGAATTACTGATGCATCTCTAACTTACAAAATTAATATTACCAGCAATGCATAAGGTAACTTCAGTGCCAATAAGGGTATAAATAGATCTGTGTAAAGTTAAACCATTTCTGAAAAAAAGGTTACGTACTTACCCGAGATTCTTACAACAAAACAGTTGAAAACAATAATTTTTGGTTTTTCAACACAACTTGCGACCTCTTCCATTAAAACTTGGGTTAACAACTGACGCCAGTTGAAAACTAATCGCTGCTAGCTACTTAACCAGATGGCACCACTAATATGTTCAAAATTACATCATTTCACTTTGCCCCCCTATTTCACTTTGCCCCGCCTTCCCCTACGTATATAGGGGAAAGTGGGGTACCGTGAGACGCTTTTTTTTGTTGGCTTAGTTTTTCGAAAATAACAAGATTTAAATGTCATTTCTTCAGGTTTCACATTAGTATTATGTATGTAGAAGTAAGTTTGAATAGGTTTTAAAATTAATATCAACAGATAATTTAAATATATCCAAAAAACAATCAATATGTCATTTGTCTCATTGTTCCCCACTATGAGGGTACAGTGAGACACTTTAGAAAATGAACAATTTTTATTTTAAAATTTAAAAAAAACTAATAATATTCATAAAAAATACAAAAAAAAGCTAAAACAAATCTTACGAAATACAAAAAAAGAACAGTCTACTGAATGTTTAAATTAAACTTAATTTCAAATGAATAATATGAGTTTTGCCTTTTACTTGTACCGTAATTTATAGGTTTAGACAAAATCATTTTAATTTTTTTTTCTAGTAAAAGCAATATCTTCATTATTCGGAAAATAAAATCTGCCTTTAATTTGTGTGCTCTTTCTTAAAAAGCTCACTTCAAATTCATTGCTTTCATTATTGGTGGATAACACCTTCCCTATGTAATAAGAGATTTTTTCCTTCGTATTTTGAGGAGTAAACTCAACTAAAACATAATCTGCAATTTGAGGATCTTTATCTAGCTCTTCAAATAATGTGGGATCTAATTCCGGCACAAAATTATCAGACGAAGCATCTGAATGCCATTCGATTTCCTCTTTCTCCTCGTCACTTTCTGCAATTTTGCTTTTAACAGCAATTTTTTTCTGTGCTTGTACCGGTTTTTGTCGTTTATTATATTTTTCTTCCAACTCCGCCTTTTCCGGGGTGTCCGTTGGTATCATGCTTCTTCCTTTTTTTCGCTCTTTTCCAGTTGTTTTTCTGGTTCGGGGTCGGTTTTGGAGTTTGCTGCTTTGGAAAATGGTCTGTCTGTAACGGAGCACGGTAAAAAATCAATCTCTGTCAAGATATCTCTATCGTATGGAAAAATTCCACGCTTTTTAAATGCTAATGTTATATTAGCTGGAGTCATAGCTTTCTCGAATGCTTTTCCGACACAAGCTGCAACTTCATAGATTGACAATGGTTTGCCTGGATGCTGCATTAACCAGCTATAAACAGCGGCGTTATAAGCCAAGCTAAATGTTTTGTAAACGCCAACGTCAAGAGGCTGCAGTTTGTTCGTCGAATGAGTAGGAAAAGTCACTATCGTAACCCCATTTTCTTTGGCAAGATTAAGAACTTTGATTGACAAATGACTTTCGTGGTTGTCATACAAAAGAAGAGTAGGATTGTCTTTTGAACTACAAGAGTGCTTTATAAAATGCTTCATGACTTCAAAAAATAAATCGCAGTTCATCCATCCTGATGATGTTGTCAAACCTAAAGTTGCCGGGGTGCTCCAGTAATCATGTGCTCTTTAAAATGAACACGCGGGAAGATCATAGCAGGTGGCAAGTGATTACCTGCAGCACTGACAATAGCACAGGTTGTAACCAGGGTACCTTTCTCACCACTGGTTACCTTACAAACTTGTTTTGTTCCTTTTTTGCCAGAACTTTTGATGATTTTTGAACGGTAACGGTCTCGTCTCGTCTAGATTAAAAATTGTTGTTCCGTCAAAAAACCTTTGATTACGATCCATCGCTAGCTTTCAGTTGTCAAAAAATTTGTTAACATTGTGTGGATTGAAAAACGTGGCCCTCGATAAACTGCATCCCTATGGCGTTCGAAGTGAAACCATGGGATTCCTTTTCAAAAAAACTGTATATCCAGTCTTTTCCTGCCATTTCATTTAGCCTCCAATTTTCAGGCATTTTGAAATCATTATTTACTGCCATTTTATACGCCAGTTTTTTGCATTCGTGAACTTTTAATAATGTAGTCGGCTAAAGACTGCTCTTGTTCCTTTGTAAAAACTTGGTTAACTTTATAATTGGAGATGTATCTGATTGGTGTGTTTTCATTGGCTTTTGTTTTGGCAACGTACCTAAAAATATAAGAAATTTGATTGCAGGCTGAAGAACTAACTTATAAAGGAATGCGTTTACTTTTTATTCTGTTATTATTTTAATTAAAAAAACTACTTTGCTAATGTCTGAAAACTTAATTCTTCCTCTTTCGCAACTGATCTTATATACTGCGTCCAGTTAGAACAGTATTAACAGCTTTACTCATCTGCTCCTCTGAAAAGCTCCCGATGTCAGTTTTCCTTGGTTTACTTGTCATTTTGGAAGCAAAATGTTCTACAAAAAACAAAAGTGTAATGTGGGGTACAGTGAGACATGTCTCACTATGCCCCATTTAAAAATGTCTCAGTGTACCCTAACGGCGGTTGAAATATAAAATTGTGTTTTTTTACTTACCCTTATTCAAGCTGATTGAAATAAATATTTCCAATGTTTTATTTTATAAAGCTTATATACTAAAAAAAGGCAGAATACTAATGTTATATTTAAAATCGCTCATTAAAATTACACTGGAAAAAAGGTATGGGCTCGAAATGCAGATGATTTGGCGCTCACGACAAAACTAAGCATGCGCAGCACTGGGCAAGCAAAACCGCGAGTTCGTTATGGAAAGGGTAAAGTACGATTACGATAACGTCAGTGAAAAAGGCGCGTACATAACCAATATTTCAAATGTCTTACTGTAGCCGCCGTCTCACTGTACCCCACTTTCCCCTATACGTCTTTTTCTTACTTACACTCACTCACGCTTTTGCTTAAAAAAACCCCAAAACTTTGTTCTTTTTATTTATATTTGCGCAAGCAACAACTAGTAGTATTGCAAGTTAGTTAACTTGTTTTGTTTTTTGTATATTTATCAATAATTTAACAAAAAATAGCTAATTAAAACATAAAGTTTAAGTTTTCCGTTAGGTGTATAATTTTAACTAAGCATTCTCCGTAGTAGTAGCACATTCCGGATTCGTTTTTAAGACCGACATAATTATATGCAAGAATCTTACGCAGTTTAAGTGGTGTTGTTTCAAAACTAGAAAAAAGTTTACAAAAAGAATTTTATTGTCCACTGGCGTTTAAGTTTCTGTACTTGTGTAAAAGAGCCTTTAATAAAGTTAAAAACAGAAACTCCAAAAATTCCCAATAGAGTGCGCTCATAATGTTTGCTGTTTAGTCGGCGTCTGTAAGATTTCTTGGTTATTGTAGATTATTTTTTGTATTTTGTATAAATTTAAAAGTAAATTAACTTCATTATCTATAAAAATATTCAAAATGATTGAATCGGCTGTACCTTCAATATTAAGCGAGGACGTTCGTAAGCTCATACCTACATCGAAAATTCTAGTTGTTGGTGCGGGCGGAATTGGTTGTGAAATACTAAAAAACTTAGCTTTGTCTGGATTTAATGATATTGAAATCGTACGTCTATTAATGTTTATCCCATATTTGCATAATTTATTACAAATTATTTGTCTTTTAGATTGATTTAGATACGATCGATGTAAGTAATCTTAACCGACAATTCTTATTTCGTAAGGAACACGTAGGAAAATCAAAGGCTGAAGTTGCTAGAGAAAGTGTATTAAGTTACAATCCAAGTATCAGTATTAAGGCATATCATGATAGTGTTACGTCGTAAGTATTTCGCTTGGACGAAGTATGTGAGATATGCTATAGAACTAATGCGATTCTATATATTAACTTGTTATATTTAATTGAGTTAGTGGTAGGATTGCATCTCTTGTTTTTATTGAAACCAAGCTGTGTTGTCTGTAGACTGCCACTTTTATTGGACGGCTGAATAAAGCCTGTTCTCTTTTTAGGTGTTCTTTTAACTGGCATTGTTATGTGACAGATTCTATCAACTGTGAGATGTTACAAGACAAGATTTGCAGTTTATGATGTGAGAAGTGTATTGATATTCAGATGATACTGGTTCTGTTCATACTGTTCCTAATTCCCATTCCCATCCAGCTTTTTCTATTTTTAAATACAATGTAAGGCAGAGCAAACATTGGTTCTTAGAGTATGTAGTAGCTGATACACTATTTCTCACAACTTTCCGTTCCTTTAAAGAACGTGGTTGTTCTATCATAACGTGTATTTCAAAACTTCACCTTCGTTCTCAAAAATAATTTGACAGCAAAGAATTCAATGCTGGTCCCAATAATATTGTTTAAGTCATGATCAATTGTTAACTCTCGTCCTGATGAACTGACAACTTTAGTTACGGCATTGTGTTTGTATATTTTATATCTGTAGTACATCTCGCATACTTTTTTAATTCCTTTTATGTTTATCTTTAAGGTGATTCAATCTTTTTTCAGTCAAGAATATGGAGTTAACTTCTTCAAGAGGTTTAAGATAGTTTTGAATGCGTTAGATAATCGTGCAGCTAGGAATCACGTAAATCGTATGTGCTTAGCGGCTGATGTACCTCTAATAGAGTCTGGAACAGCCGGCTACTCCGGTCAGGTTGAACTCATTAAGAAAGGAGTCACTCAATGCTACGAATGCCAACCGAAACCTCCACAAAAATCCTTTCCTGGATGCACAATTAGAAACACACCATCCGAACCAGTTCACTGTATTGTTTGGGCAAAACATTTATTTAAGTAAGTAACGGTTTTATACTTAGGTGCAGTGATATTTTCTGTGCAAAGAAATAACTAATTATAATTTTAAGTTTCTGTACATTATTATAGTAATTAAAATTGATTTTCTTCATTTTCACAATTTATAAAACGGATTTTAGTGTTCTTGTCAGAACTAGAGTATTTTGAATTGCAAGTTGAAAAGATTTTGTTAAAATGAACTAAACTAAACTAGAACTTAATGGTCTACAAAATAAAATATTAAAATTTTAAAGCACTGCAGATGAAATTTGAAGTCGAGATTAGTATTAATTTTTTTTTATCTGGAGAGTTTTTCTTATTATTTTGAGAGCGACTCAAACTCTTATATATTAAAATATAGTTGAAATTACGACTTGTCATCAGTTAGTTCATATCAATCTTGTCATATTTAGTTTCATGGAATTTTTTTATTTGGGGATCCTGCACTCTTATTACTGTTACTACACTGTACTCTGTTTTGTTCAAAAACTGTTTTTTTGTAAATCTTTCTAGCTGCTATATCAATGTCTTATTCGAAATTGAATTGTTTCTTTGCTGATTTGTTTAGTAACAATTTAAGTAATCTTAACGTGACGAATTTGCAGTCAATTATTTGGCGAAGATGATCCAGATCAAGACGTATCGCCGGATACAGCTGACCCAGAAGCTGCTGGAAGTGCTGGTTTAAACGCGTTAGGTACAGGAAACGAATCTGGCAATGTACATCGAACGTCAACTCGACAATGGGCTCAAGAAATTGGTTACAATGCAGTAAAACTTTTCAATAAATTCTTCAACGATGACATAAAGTATTTATTAGCAATGGAAAATTTGTGGAAGTCTCGTAAAGCACCAACGCCTCTTTCTTGGGAAGTGGTGGCGTCTAACGAAGGCGATAAAGAAAAATCCAAAATAGTTAACGATAATGTTCGTTCTGTAGATATGCAAGTATGGCCTTTACATGTATGTGCCGAAATATTCGAATTAACGGTAGGTGTGTTAAAAGATGAATTAAACGACAAGAAGTTTTTGATTTGGGATAAAGATGATAAATTAGCTTTGGATTTTGTCACAGCTTGCGCTAACGTAAGAGCTCACATTTTTTCCATTCCTCAAAAATCACGTTTTGACATTAAATGTAAGTATCGATTTCCGCATTGTTCTGAAAATATCATTTTGTTATTTTTAGCTATAGCCGGTAATATTATCCCCGCAATTGCCACAACAAATGCGATGATTGCTGGACTGGTTGTTTTAATTTCTTTTAGGGCTCTTGCTGAAAATTACGATCAATGCCAATCAATTTATTTAAGGCAAAAATCTGTTCACTCAAACATAATTTTGGCACCAGAAAATCTTATTGAAAAGGCTAATCCTAAATGTTACGTTTGTTCTGAGCAGCCTTATGTATCCGTGTTTGTTAACGTTGATACTCTGACTGTTAAAGAATTTGAATCCGAAGTATTAAAAAAAACGCTTAATATGATTGCTCCAGATGTTATACTCGATGGAAAAGGTGTCTTCGTTATTTCTTCAGAAGAAGGGGAAACTGAAGTAAGGAATACTAAAAATATCCTTATATATTTTTTGTAACTTTGTAAGTGATAGATCAATAATGACAAGAAGTTATCTGAGCTTGGAATCGTGGATGGAAGTATTTTGAAGGCGGATGATTTTCTTCAAAATTATAATCTAACAATTGGAATTACGCAGTATGTTGCTGAAAAAGACGAGCCGCTGTTTAAAATCGATTCCCAAAATACGGAATTAAAGCCCCAAGAAAATGGTAATTTTTTATATTTCGACAATGAGATTAGTAATAGTATTGTGTTTTAGGTAAACAAAATGGATCAGTCGATAAACCTGAGACTAAAGAAAATGACATGGAGGTTGACGATGGCCAAGATGAAGTAGAATGCGTGACAGACACCGTCGAAGAAGATCCTCAAGAAGGTACTTCGTCAAAACGAAGAAAGTTGAATCCTCCTGAGGATGACGATGAAGATCTTATTATGTTAGATGATCCTTAAATTATAATATCTTAAATGTCTTTAAGTACTTTATTTTTCTATCGAGTTTTGAATTATTTATCAGTACATACTGTATAGTTTTTTTTTGTATTAATAAATGTCAAATTTCCACTATATCTAACTTTTTTGTTATTTGTTACTAGAATTTTCTCGTAACTTAATCGTTAGCGACTAACTCAGTTTGATTCGGTGAGTGGATTGTAGGTTTCGATATGCTAATTATAAATCAATTTAAAAAGACGTCAAAACGGCGAAAGATAAGGATGGGAGATACCGTTTAACTCCAAGTTTGAAAGGGAACAAATGAAAAACAGGAACAGCAAGCATATTTATTTTATCACAAAAAGAATAAGATACATTTACATAAGTGCGATCAAACGCTAGAACGCAACTCAATCGCAGACAATAGTTGTTGAAGTAAGCCCTCTTAGGTTAGACAACACGTACAAAAAATTAAACTTGTTGGCCAACTTTTACATTCCAACAGAGTAAATTTAAATTTGTAAATTATAACACGATAATACAAATTTCGATAATATATAGAACCAGAATAATATAATAATAATATGTTACAAAGAAAAAGCTTTATAGTTAATCGTGACAACAACCTGATATGTGTGTACAACTGACTGACAACGTAAAGGTAGGAAAAATAATAGTTGCAATTGAGTTTTCCTTCGAAGAATGCAACTAGCTAGCACCACCTACCTAGAATTTCCTAAAAATTTGATAAATTATAACAAACACGTACTTACGGTGTTATCACAAGTAAATCCCATTTATACGATTAATGAGAAAACCAAATGCGCCGAGTTTCCCCTAAATTAATTATGTTATTTCGTTAAGTGGAAGGTTAGAATAATATTAATTTAGCGAAGGTTTCGATATATTCAATCAACGTGTTGTGAGGTCATCATAGGAATTTTCCCAATAAACGAAACGGGTTTTAATATCTCCATATTAATGGAATAACGTGTAGGTATCCAGAAATCACTAATGACAACACGGGTATATTAAAGTAAATCATAAAAATGAATGAATGAATGAAGCCATACTTACCCCAGGAAAATTTTCAAAAAACAATGAAAATACTACACCCATTACACCATGGATGAGTGTTAAAAATTAGAAGTGAAAACTTTGCTGGACACGTGCGTTAAAACAAGTACGAAGCGTACCACAAAGACCGGAAAAGTAAGTTTTCTCTCATCGATATTTTGATGTCAAACATTAACGAATTGACCGCAATCACTCCCAATGCAGCGGAAAGTGGTCGTTCCCGGAATAAATCTTATACGGTACTAACATCATACCAAAACACTTAACATAACATGTTTCTTGATGGGGCCTGGATGGCCTGGATTATCCATGAGTTAAGAAACAACTGGAATCACGAACAAGTGTTAGCAAAGTGTCATCAACCTTTTTGTTACAATTTACTACAGTAGCGGGTAAAATTGTTAGTACTGTAATGTTGCTTTCGATACTTTCGAGGAATGTAAGCTTACATTCGAAAAATTAATCTTAGGCACCTTTGCCTTGAATGCGAATAAATTACTAAAGTACTCGTACGGTACAAGTCAACGTAACCAATAATGCACACATTTGCAAGCAGCTAAAGGTTGAATTATAAATTCGACTAACGGTAACTGAGAGCTTAATACAAGTAGTTACACATAAAAAAATTAATAACGCTTAAAGTTTAGTAGATAATATAAAAGTAGTTAAATTACGTGACACAGTTACAAAAGAGATAATACAAATTAGACGTTGCAGCGTATCCACAGCTATTCGAATCTCGGAGGTTATCAATTTCGCGTTAATTATAGCAGCTGAATCGGACTATTAGGTGTGCTACACCATTCTAGAGAAACACTACTTCACCCTTAGTAGTTAGGTTGAAAAGAAGACATCGAGTTTTCGCCAAATTTGCTATAAAGAGTTTTAAGTTAACAAAAACGTCTGTAGCCATACCTGCGAGGATCAAGCAGATCGAGAATCGCCTTAATTCCGTCAATATACGTAAAAATCTTCACTTCAGTAAAATCGCTAACAGCATAATATTAATAACAACAACAAATAAAAAATTAAATAAAATGAAATTACTTACAATTGAACGGACAAGATTTCTATCCAAACCAAACTACTCACACCGAATCTTTAACAGAAAATTCGTAAGTATTGAATAAAACCGAAGTATCTAACCAGTAACGTGACAAGAATTTTATTGAAACACGAAAATCTGGAACGTTGTTACTAATGACACGTAACAAACAGGATTTTTTGAAAATTTGTCTCGGGATGGACTATCATTAAATAATAAGATAACAATCATCACATTATATTCTAAACATCTAGTAAATAAGAATTAGATGAAGAACGTCACAACTTGGGCTTAAACTCCATGTAACCTTTAAATTATACTATATACAGACTATACAAACTCTTATAGAATTTAGTGTAAATAAGTGCTCGCAGATTTTCAAGACTTCCGCTCATATAGAAGCCGCATATAACAGGGAGGAACTGACAACTGTGGATATGAAGCGTCTCTTCGTCATTATAGACACGTATGCTTTCAGCATTATACGCACAATGGCCGTAGTTTAAGTATTTGGGTGGTGCGATGACAAATTCTAGTAGTGTAAATTAAATCGCATTGAAACGTCTCTTATCCAATATAATAATAGGGTTCGTTTTTATGGGAGGCTAACTCCAATTCATTTGAGCTCAGCCAATTGTCTTATCCACCTTCTTCCCCAGCACTGGTCAGCAAAGCGAATGCGACGATGCGGGTTCTCTTTGTCAAGCTGAGACTAAGTATTGGATGAAATGCGACGTTAGATATAGTTAGTCCTAATACCAAGTTTTGAGGTACGCCGCAAGACATCTAGATTTTTTTTGTTTCTTCCTGACTTTGTTGCACTAAGTTCACCCAGTATATGATGAAGTTCCAGCTGCATTTACTGCATTTACAGATCTCTGCTGCCCAACGATTGACCGAATATATTTTTATGGCATCTATCATAGATATGTATGCTTCTTCTAAAGCCGTACTGTAATTAATACTACAAACGTGTGTCTGCTTCAGCATTAATACTGACTAACGGTGTTGCCAGGTCTACTGTAATTGGGGTAGATCTACCGTTTTTGGTTTGTATCTACCGTATAGACAAAATTATCTGCGGTCATCGAAAGGCTTTTATTTGAATTATTTTTTTTTCACTTTAAATAGATCCAATGCTAGATTATTTTAGATTCATTTTGGCCATTTTCCAAAAAAAGTGTTGTCTGGGTTAGGTCCTCTGTTGCTATGATGGAATCTGTAAAGAAATTTTCACAATGTAAACTCCACTGTAACCACACTGTTCTAATCTGTACCGCTAGATGGAAGATAGGTAACTTGGGTAATTTTCCGAAAAGTTACAAAAATGAGTAAAAATAAAACAGGTAATGTCACACTAAGTGTACAAGCACTTTTTCTAACTTTTTATATTCTTATTTTGTATATTTACATTTTAAATTAAGTATTTTTTCATGAGATACTAATTGTCAGGTATTATTTCTAATGATTTTTTCCAATATCGCAATAACTTTTTAAATCTACCGAATTTTAAGTTAAATCGACCGTCTTTGTTAAGCCGAATCTAGCGCAATTTGCTACTATCCAGCCAATCGGTCAACAGTCAATCGCTTAGATCTTCCTTCTTTTCTACCCACCTTGGGCGTGTTTTTGGTGATTACGCATTTTTTTAGGTAATTTAGAGCTCCAAGAAAATATTCAATTGGTTGTTTGAGAGATATACGCCATCTTTCTGAATACGACCACAAAAGTAGTTTTCTTATAGAGTTAAATAAATTTGTGTTAAGAATTAGGTCTGAAGTGGGTCATGTTTCAGATAGTTACAATTAAGGTTTTCAGGTTAGTCCTGATTGTTTAAATAAGTGGAGATTGACTGTTGATTTTATCTATGCGGTGAATGCTGTGAGATCCATATTTTAAAACGTCTTGATGCATTGTGTTGATTATTGTTTTCTTTAATTGTCTATGATGCCAATCTCATTTTTTTTTCTGTTGATACATACCTAACTTAGCAAAATATATTTTGTGTTCTCGATTACGTTTATCTGAGGTTGTAACCAAAGCAAGTCTTCAGCTAGATAAACAAAAGAAATTGCAGTATAAGAAGTATATATTCTAGATTCAGTTTTCTTAAAACCCAACTGGATAACCTACTTTATTTTTGCCTCGATTTCTTTAGTTGATGCTAAGTGATTTACGTAAATTACCTTCGATAAACTTTATTTTGGCGTGTGTGGGAAGGCTTAAAAATACTAAAAGTGGTCTTTATGTACTAGCAGCAAAAGAGCAAGTAAAAGAATAAACCTTTTGAATAAAATCAAAACTTTATTTGTTTTTCTACTATGTATTGCTCGCAGAGTTAACATAGTACGGTACACCAACGTTGACTTAAACTGCGACGTGAATTTTGTGAGTTATTGCAGTAACAAAAAACTGTGGACTCTGACTTTAGTGTCAAAGTACAGTTACTTTTAGATTAGTGTTGTTTTACACGAAATTGGGGTGCTTACTTTCCACTTATGATATTCAAATTTTAAAAGCGGTTTTTGATTAATGTTTAAGCAGGCATTTTAGGAAACACTTGTATTTAACTTTTTTACAAAACCTATAGACTTACCTCTTGAAATTTGCGAAAGAATGTGCTTTATTCACGATAGAGCTCCCCCGCATCCAAACGGTTGCGTTTGCTATTTTTTTAATTAAGTTTTTACAGATTATTCGATTGGGAAAAAACAGCTTCAAACGCTGTTCAGTCCGTAATCTAAATAACTTCTTAAACTTTTTTGTGGGGCTATATAAAAAGTGAAGTACAAAGCCCCTGTAAATAATAGAAAAATACTGCAAACCCAGGTTTCGCTGCAGGAAATCCAATATGCAATTAAGTATTTATGCGAGGAACAAACTTTGGCAAAGTCTGAAGGTTTATGTTTTAGCCAATGAAAGACATTTTGAACACTCATTATAATTTTAAAGTAACAAACCCTCCTTATTTTTTTTGTATTCATTTAGTTAAACGCTGAAACGCCGAAAATTACAGAAATACTTGTTTTGCATATTAAGTTTTATTTTTACACTGTTTTTCATTTATTCAAGCATGTTGACTGACCTACATAATATTACCTACATTTAAACATCTGTAAATACATGATTTTTGAGTTAGTATCTAGTGTACGTTAAAAAAAAAGTGCAATTCTTAGAATAACCACAGAATAACTTAGTTAGTAATAATTTAAACCTTATGCTATTTTGTATTTATTCGTATTCTTGGTGTCAGCAAGTTGCTGAAAAGAAATTTGCGCTTCTTAGAACAGTTTACTTTTATTCACGGTTTTAACTACCTTAAGAGACTATTTAATTGCTATAGGTCCGTCATTTACAATATATTTTTTTTAAATTTTGAAAATTCTAAATGTTTTAAAAGAACTTTTATATTTTGACATTTTTTACTTGTATTTATGGTCTAATTTCACCTAAAATAACAACCTGTGCTAAACGAGTATACTAACTAATCCTTACGACAAAACGTGCCCAACGCGATGGTTTTTGCAGTATAACTATTCCAGGAAAACCATTTTTAGAAATTTTAAAACTGTGCTTACTTGTGCTACTTGAATGCTGCGAAGATGCTAAGAAACGACCAAAAGTGTAACAATAGTTGTAAAGGTTGAAAAGCAATTACTAAAAGTAGCAAGGGTAAAACAAAAATGCACGTTTCTAAATTTTCTACGGTTGTGCCAGATTGGGTTAAGCCAGTACCTACAACAAAAACACCTTACGGTAAAATGTGATCAATTTTACTACCATTCTAAGAAAAATATTAAAGATGTACAATTTTCCAACTACTGTTATACTTGCATCTTGCATCGCGATAGGGAATAAAAAAACTTACATAAATCTATTGAAATTTAAACATAAAAAATTTTTAAAAACACATTAAAAAAATTACTTTTTTAAATTACAAAACTAGAAATATTTAAAAAAAATATAAACAAATGTTTAAAAAAGTTACAAAAAAATTTTAAAAATGTAGTAAGAACATCACTCAGCCTGGCATTCTTGTACTTTTTTTCTAATTTTACTAGTTTCTGACACAGCATAATTTATAAAACTTGATTATCTGCTACGTGTTAGAGTTTTAAGCGCGTACATATATTGCAAAGCGCAGTGCTATTAGAATAATTTGTTATTAAAAAAAAATTGTAGTAGAATTCAGGTATTCACGGGTAGTATTCGTAATACAATTTTCCATTCTGGATAATTCCCGTATTGTCGTTATCACACAAGCTGAGCTTTCGTTACACGTCCCAGTGGACATCTTCAGAACCTGGAACAAACTGATTGATTGCGCCGTAAAGTCTCGCTTTTATAGACCGGCCTCCGATCGATAAAACTGGTTTCCAAATCTCCGGTAAAAGAAAACTAGAATCTCGGTTAATATTAAACGGATTTTTAATTATTTCAATGGATTCGCTAATTTTTCGCTGATAGTAATTTGAAACATTCGCCAAAATTTTAATGTTTTCAAACACAATTTGAGTCCCGTTTCTAGCACGTGTTCCGCCACCGCTGACTTTGAAGATGGTTTAAAACGACTACATCTTTGATGCTCCTTAATGCGAAGTCCCACGCTTATACCCGTTTTCCTTATGTATGCACGAGAGCAAGGAATGCTATAAGCCCCGTCAGATTGAAAAGGAATAATGTCTTTCACGGGATTTAAGAGTTGACCTAATTTAGGAAGAGTTTAGACAACATTTTTCCTACACGGTCCGTAGTATCTTTGACATAGAATAAATAAACCACTGGTTGAGACTGGGTGAGATTCCGCCCTCTCTTTTTGAATATTTTGGGGTTGACTTAAGGAAACAGCTCTGTAGGCTAATGAATTCACTACTGATCATTTCTAATAAGAGTGATGATGAGTGAAACCATTTAAATATCTATTTATATGTATAGGTATGTTTTGGATAAACTGAATGTGATTATTAAAGACAGGCAAAATTCCTTAAATGCTTATTTTGCATATTTTTTTAATAAATATTTACTAAATTTTGATGTATGTAAGAATTAATTTTGGAAATAGCATAAAAAGTTTAGTAATTTCAGTAATTAAGTATTAAATACAATTGCAGTTACCAAGATCGGGTAATGCTATGTTACCTACATTTACATTACATTCGTAAACAGTCGCTTCTCTATTAGGTCATTTGGTCAATGACCATGCAAAAAAAGACTAAAAATTGTTTTATTATTTATTTACAATTTATTGCAAATATGTAACGTTTGATTTTGCTTATTAGATAGATAAATTGACTTTAAATATAAATAGTTTATTAAGTAGGTACTAATATTAAAAATGAACCTGTTACAACATTCACCACTAGCCGCCACTGTTCGTAAACATTAATCCAAACGGGGATTAACAAAGTAGTAATATTCAAAGCAAAAATTATATAATTTGAACCTATTCATTGGTTTAATCCGTCTTACAAATGATGACTTAATGATATTTTTACGACAAAGTAGGTAAATTTCATTACGCGCTTACAACGCATTGATAGAATAACTACGGATAATTAAAAAAAATAGTTAAAAAAATATTAAAAAAAATATTTGATTTTTTGTCTGTATTTTTATGATAAAATTGTTAAACATTTTTTACTAATAAGATGTAGTAATAACAATAAATACCTAATTGTTTTAAAAATTATTTATTTTGTATTTTTTAATTTGTATGCGTTTATATAATAAAATTTTCTTAAGTGCCTATAAAAATTTATACTGCCTTTTTGATGTTTTTTAATGCTTAAGTACCTGCCTATTTTAAACACTTTAAATGCTTAATCATCTGGTCTTAGTGATGATGAACCATCTACATTTCGATTAACTAAAACGACCAAAATTGGTAAAGAGGAGTTCCTTTCTAATTCCATAGTAAAACAAATATATAGACTGAGTTTAAATGACATAGAAACTCGTTGAGCGTAGAAGGACAAGTTGCCAAATGACAAAGGTGTCATCAACGTAGCTAAGCCAGCACTTGGGTTTTAGATAAAATGTGAATAAAGATTTTTTCAAAATCTTCCATAAATATATTAGCAACAACCGGTGAAAGCGGAGAACCCATGGTGGCTCCAGATGTTTGTGAGTAAAACTTTTTCAAAAAGTAGAATATGTAGACAGGTCCGCGCCTAGCACTTTTGGCGCTCTTGTGCAAATTTAAAATAACGCCCCAAATTTGTGTTACGTTCATTTGTGACTACAGATACGAGTTAAGTTAGGTATTATTATCCACTATTCAAAAATAATTTTAAAAAGTATTTTCATAAATTTATTTTCATTTTTATATTTTACAAGTACAAGCCATAAGAGTATCTTTTCATTGAGGTACAGCTTTTGACAAAAGTAATGTCCCTCGGACACATAGGCAACCAAAACATCAGGTTCACGATCGTAAACGAAGATTTAAAAATAAAGACGCATAAAGGACGATTAGATGTTGCGTTGCGCTAATTTGCAATGGTAGTATTGCTAACTGGCAAAAGTGATTCACAATAACAACTTTGATAAGGTGGAATTTGTATTACCTCTAAGTGACGTAGCATAGCAAATATATTTACAAAGCTTAAAAAATAGATATTACCTGTATTAAACCAAAAATCTAATTAAATTCAATTCAAAAACGCAAATAATAAATTGCTCTACGGGCGACAATATTACAAAATAATGTTCACATGTATAATTAATAAAAAAATAGATATCTTGTCTTTAACATTTAACAATTTCGTTTTAAGCGGCAATTGTAAATTTTGAATTTGTGACAATAAATTAAAGGCGCACTATATTTGCATAATTTGATTACGGTTTCCGACAAAATAGATTCTATATGGTCTACCTATTTATATTACCTTTTTGATTAAATTAGCCAAAAGAAAAAAAAGTACTTTGATTTTGAACTAAAAAAATAAAAATTCTATATAAAGGAAATAGCTTGGAGCACCTTCGATAACATAGATAATGACCAAAAACGAGATAATTTATTGTTAATACGTTTAAAAATACCTAAAAAACCATTTTATTTCTTATTTGTTTTTACTTACTTTGCAATACACAAAATTTATTCTTTACTAGTCATTCAAAAAATCAGTTTTTTATTTATTCTTTAATAAAGTAAAATATTTTAATGTTTTTTCTATAAATTTAGTTATGTTGTTATTCGTAATATCGTAGTTGTAAATTTTTATTGTATTACTGAATGCATTCAAAATTATTTTTTTAATTGATAAAAAATCTTTCTTTTTTTCAAACTATGTAAATATATTCTAAAGTAACATTGCAATAATACAATAAAATCTTCATCCTGTAAAAAAATGATACATTAATTAATGGATTATCAAAAATAATGCATCATTTACAACGCTGTAATAATTCACACAATCGTTGCATTTAGATTTGATACCGCTAGATAAATTTATTGTGCTGTATCTTGAGCAAAAATCAGTTGTATCACAAAACATCAAAGTGCTGACGCGAACTGAGATTAATGCTTATAGAATATACTTTAGCTTTAGCTATATCAATTGAATCGATTGAAAGTTTCTTACCTAAAATGTGAAAAGTGGTTTATGAGTGTATACGTGTAATTATAAGTGAGAAAGAAAACGTCTAAAAATAAAGTTATAGATAAGCGCATACCATACAGACACCTATCAGTATATCTTTTTTTTACCCTTTTTGAACTTTCTTTTATTTGTCACTGTTAAAATGTTTTGTTTTTGAAATAAGTCTCTTAAAACTAGACTTCTGGGAAATCGCTAGTATCTTTGGAGACCATAGGAAAAATAGTTGCGCTTTGGGAGATCGGTGTTCCAGTTACTGAAATAGCAGAGAGGGTTGATTTGCTTTTGGGGTGTAGTTATTTAACGAAATAGAAATTTTAATCATTGAACATCATTTAATCTTGCTTTTGTGCTTAAAGCGTCGCCATATAAAGTTTGTAGTATAAAATCCGTATTTTTGAAATATCTAAAAAGCTAAAAATAAAATGCTGTGCTGTTTAGTAACAATCACCCGTTTTTGAGAACACTAGCTTTTTCTGGAAAAACGCTGTATATTTAAAAAAAATTATTTCTATTTCGTGTTTCAAGTAGTCATGCCATGATTATCGCTCAAACCTATAAATTGAATGTTGCAGAAAACTAATTTTTTGTAATCCTAGTCCAGTATTTAGCGCTCTTTATTTATTATTTAAACTAGACCTGCACATAAAACTTTATTTCTTCCGTTGGTTTTTAAAGAAAAAATGAACGGAATATTATGCAAACAACCATCTTTACGTTTTCAAACAAAAGGAAGATAAAACACAAAATGTTCTTTAAGATTAAATCTAATTTTTACTTTAGCTAATCCACGTATTTTTATGACGGAAAATCGTTTATAAATTTCTGATTTTGTTTTAATGCTTACTATATTTCATCACAAACATTTCTTTTTCTCAAAAGCGGAAGTGTGAAGGAAATTTTTGTACAGTTGTATATGTTTAATAATTGTTTAATAGCTTTTTTCAATAATTGAATAATATATACCAATATGCACGACAAATTTGTTTGGCGCGGTGTCCAGCTCACAAAAACAAGATTTTTTTATTCTATAAACCTATGTAATCAAAGAAATAAACGTTTTTTTTTCAGGAAATAAAACGATCATCGTTTAGTGTTAATTAAGAAATACTTTAATAATGAATGCATACAACTAACGCCAGGGCATTGCAAACTATTATTACTTTTTTGGCAATCAATTTCAACTGATTAAGCGTTCATAGCATTGATATGAGACATTAATTTGTTAATTTGATGGGAATGATTTACATCAAAGAGTCGATTGTATGCATTGGTTAATATGAATTCATTAATTGAAATAGAATACTTCAAGATAAAAATTGAGACATTTGCTTATTGCAGGAAATTTTTTGAAATTCCTCAAATATAATAACGACATTTAGGTTTTTATTTGGCGTCATAATCGAACTAAGGGAAATTGCACTTATATTTTACGACTCCCTTATTTTTTGTAGTCAACGCAAGTTTGGAGATGGATCCGAAGGGAACAAAAGAACCGAAAATCATCGTCTCCTACAAACGAGAAAACGTACTGGACGACGCCGGATTTTAAACCATAATAACGAGAACAACATAAGGCAATGTTGCGCAGAAAGACCATTTTGCACGTCTACCATGATTAGAGATAATCTACAGCTTACTTGGAAATATCAGGACTGAGGTTAGGAAATTACACAGTATTGAAATTCACAGTCGCATTCCTGCCAGAAAGCCACTGATAACGAAAGAACATGCCCGACGTCGAGCACAATTTTGTCAAGCCAACGCAAGACGAAATTGGCAGCTTGTAATTTTAGTGACGAAAACCATTTTGCTCTTCGGAAGATTTCCAAAAAACACTGTGGAGAGCGAATAGTAGCAGATACAATTTTGAAAATATCCAACCCATAAAACGCATTAGACGTATAATTACAGGTTATTGGTGCTGGATGAGCCAAGCATGTCCGGGGGAGCTTGTCCAAGTAAACTCAGGGTTTCGTCTGAGGAATATGTGTCCATACTAGAAGATGATATGTTACCATCGGTTAGGCAATTTATCCAGAAGGCGAAATAGTTTTCGTTCAAGGCAACTCTCCCATTCATCGAAGACGAATAGTTCGAGAATGGTTCGAACAACATCCAGAGATACACGTCATAGAGTGGCCAGCCAGGTCTCCAGATCTTAACCCCATCGAAAATCTCTGGACAGCTGATGTGCGTGAATGGGAAAATAACATCATGATTTGAAATATAGACCAACTTCACGCAAATATTATGCGTACTTGGAATACTCTACACCTGAATAGTATTGGTAATAATAAGATTGGTAAATACATGCCTGCTCGCATTCAAGCTTGTATTGAATCCGATTGATACTACACAAAATACTAATTAGCCGTTATTACTTTTCCTTGTTCAACTTAAACAAAAAATTAACACATTAATATTATGTTTAATTTTTAATGTTAGAGTGTTAATCATTATTTTTTTGTTTAATTTGCCTTTACTTACATTTATATTACATGTCCATAGACAATTGATATGTAATAAAACAATAATAATTTAATTCTTATTAACCAAAATATAAATGAGTTACATTCATATTCTGATTAATACTTTACACGTAAATTTTTTTAATGCTAATTTCTTTGTTTAGATCAATTTTATAACTAAATATATGAATTAACTACAAATCGCGGGACCACGACCATGTCGTACCAATTACTTTCACATTGATTATCAAATCGCGGTATGATGTATCTGTAATTAAAATATTTTGATTATCTCATTTCCATACTATTTCAATCTTCCATAAACTATTAATGTTATGTATGGAATATCATTGATAAACGTAAACTTGTAGTTTGTTTTAAACGTTTCATAACCAGCTTATCGATATTACATTCAATTATCTTCTCTTATATAAAAAGTAACTTGATTATATTTATACACCACAAATATGTAACTTTCATCTGTTATCTTTAACTACCTAAATTGTTACAATTTAGCCATAATATATTTAAGCCAAGAGATGGCATTTGTCAGGCCAAATTGGTGACTGCATGTTAATATTTCGATCTTCAATCAGCCAATTATGTGAGAGGTTGGTGACATTTGTCAGTTTATTTCTTATCTTCAGTTTAAGTCATTTCTACAATTTAGTGCAATAGGGAATTCAATCAACTTTCATATTACGAATTGTATATTTTATAAATAAGTTGTAATTTTTAGTATAACTTAAATATGGTTACATGCTATATTGCATATATTGTTCATATTATCTTTCATTCCTGCAGAAACATCTTTTCTGTAAGTTCACTTTACGTAGTTTATTCATCTTAGTTAAATTAATATCTTTTCTTTACATTATGTTTCTCTTTTTTGCTGCGATCTATTTTAATAAAACGTTTACATATTTATTCTTAAGTCGATTGTCGTTTATGTGATAAATTATTTTTATGCGCAAACATCTATTTGTATATCTTAATCATCTCAATTCCTTGCATAACTATAAATTGTACTTATTGCTTTTAAAATAAAAAAAAATATGTTAGTAACTTCAGCGTAATAAATAATTACACTGTGTGAAGAAACCACTGTTCCAAATTTCAAACCTTTATGTAACTTAAAGTTGACTGCTTTAACGTCACAATTTTTAGTACAACTGCAACGTAATTAAAAACAAATGAGGAATAAAACTGTTTTAAATATAGTAAACAGACAAAGATGAAGAATATAATATTTTATTTTGAGAGTTATTAAGAATAAAGTCTTCTATTTTTGGTCATTATTGGTAATGTGTCTATCTAATTCCTTTATATAATAAAGTAAATTTATAACATGTAAATCTGCTTTTAAATGAATTGACCATTCTGTTTAAATTGCATAAACCAGTGTCCCAAGTGAGTAAATACCTTAAATCTAGAAAATCTATACAAAATTAAAAATTAGTGTAATACATTAGCGTTCAACCAGTGGCTTTGGTTGCAGTATTAGTAACGCTCCTAGCTATTTCTGTTTTTAACAAAATAATATTACCACACACAAAATTTAAATTTTTAGTACAAAATCAAACTACATTTTTTCCTTTTTGATTAATTTAAATGTTTGATATAGAATCTAGGCTGTTTAGCTCAAAAGGGTAATGTGAATAGGTAGAAACCGTTTAGAATCTATTTTGTCGGAAACCGTATTTAAAAAGGAAAGTAAATATAAATGCACTTTTAATCTATTCTCAAAAATACAAAATTCACAATTGGCGTTTAAAACGGAATTGTTTGGTATTAAAAAAGAAGCTATCTATTTTTTACTAATTATACAATAGACTTGTGTAATTTATAATATATATAATTATTGTAATAATTGTCGCCCGTTGAGCAATTTAATATTTGCATTTTTGAATTGAATTGTTAATAGATTCTTGGTCTAATACACGTAATATCTCGTTTTTTAATGTTTGTAAATATATCTACTATGCTACGTCACGAAGAAGTAATACAAGTTCCACCTTATCAGAGTTACTATTGTGGACCACTTTTGCCAGTTAACAAAACTACCTTTTCAAATTAGCGCAACGCAACAACCGTCCTTGTTATTTATAAATCTTCGGTTACGATCGTGAATGTGATACTTTGGTTGCCTATGTGTCTGATGGACATTACATTTGTCAAAGACTGTACATGACATAATTATAAACTTATAGAAAACAGAAATATATTCTAACATTTTTGTATTTTAGTTTCAAATGTAATATATGATACAAAAGCACAAGGAATAAAAGAATATTTAAAACATTCAAAATACTCGTTTATATATCACAAGACGAAACTGATCGACAAATAAAAACAAAACAATATATTATTTTAATAATGCAACATGTCAGCTTTTAAAGGTTAATATCCAGGTATTAGGTATTGTTATTAATATTTTAGCTAAGTGAATTGAGCTTTCTGTGCTTTAATTTTTGCAAATTGTTTAATTAAATCTTCGGTGTCTAATTCTTTTAGCTGGTCCTTTTCGATTGAAATGTCGGTTTTGCCCCATGGTCGATCTTAAATAATTTTTTATTATTTTGAGTTTTGAAAAAGATTGTTCTGCGGTAGCAACAGAAATCGGCATTGTTAATAAAAAACAAAGTATTATGCTCGTGTTAGGAAAAGAATCTACTAAGTTGTTAATTGTTATATAATTTAAAGTTTCTTCTGGAGACGTAATAACTTTTTTATGTTGCCAACATCGCAAACGTCATCATTCTTTCGTTAGTGTAGTTACGTGTATATAAGTTTAACTTTATTCGTTGCCTTTGGCTTACAAATTAATTCGTGCTACATTCACACCCTACATTCTATATTTACATTTACATTTACAGAGAGATGATGGAGAAAGCAACAGTGAGAGTTAGATTTAGAAAGTGGAAGGGGGAGAAAACAGGATGGAAAAAATGGTAAGATAGTGAATGAAAGGAAGCAAAGAAAAACGCAAGAAGAGCATTAAGACAGTGGAAAAAAGGGAGGAAAGAAAAAGAAGAATACAAAAAAGCAGTAAAAATATACAAAAAAACATGCGACAGAAAAAAGGAAGAAAACAAAAAGAAACAAGAGGAGCAGATCAGAGGAATAAAAAACGGAAGAAGATGTATGGAAGTACCTAAAAAAAAAGAGGGAAAAAAAAACATGACGACAAAGGGAATACAAATTAAAGAATGGGAGATATATTTTCGGAACCTGTTGGGAGGGAAGAACAAAAGCAGAAAAAAAGAAAAAGAAAAGACGCGGTAGTAAGACAGGAAGAAGGAGATAGGGATAGAATAAATAAAGAAGAAGTAATAGAGGCGATAAAGAAGATAAAAAAAGGAAAAGCGGCAGGAAAAGATGGGATACAAGGAGAAGAGTGGATATACGGGGGGAAAGTGTAGCAAAAGTATGACGAAAATACTAAACAAAATATGGAAAGGGGAAGGATTTCCGGAGAGATGGAGAGAGGGAATAATATGCCCAATCCATAAAAAAGGCGAAAAAAATAAAGTCAAGAATTATAGAGGGGTAACATTATTGAGCACAGCATACAAATTATATGCGACAGTACTACAAGGAAGAATACAGAAGGAAATAGAGAAAAAAGTTTGGTACCAGACGGACAAGCGGGATTCAGAAAAGGAAGAAGGGCGATAGACAACATATATATACTGAAACACTTAGCTAATAAAGAACTAGAGAAAAATAGAGGGAAATGGTGGCACTATTCGTCGATCTAAAAGCTGCTTTTTACAAAGTGAATAGGAAAAAGTTGTGGGAATACATGAGGAGAAAAAAATCAATGAAAGATTAATACAAAGAATAGAGGAAATCTACGAAGAAACGAGGAGCAGGGTTAAAGTGAATGGGGAAGAGAGCGAGAAATTCATCACAAAGAGAGGGTTGAGACAGGGATGCCCACTGAGCCCAAGCCTGTTCTCAGTATATACGGGGG
This sequence comes from Aquatica leii, assembly GCA_035610365.1. Lineage (NCBI taxonomy): Eukaryota > Metazoa > Arthropoda > Insecta > Coleoptera > Lampyridae > Aquatica > Aquatica leii. The sequence continues at coordinate 42,162,942 of CM069435.1, read as the reverse complement.
ATCTGGAAGAGACAATGAGAGGACAACAGACAGGAGGGAAAGCGAAGGTATGGTCGTTGGCGTTTGCGGATGACATAGTGTTGGTGGCTAAGGAGGAAAAGGAAATGAAAGAGATGATGAAAACGCTGGAAAAATATATGAAAAAAAAAGAAATGGAAGTAAACACAGAGAAAACAAAAATAATGGTATTTAGAAAAGGAGGGGAAAAGAAAAAGAGAGGAGTGGATATGGAGTGATGAGAAAGTGCAACAAGTGAAGGAATTTACATATCTGGACTACATGATGAAACAGGATAATAAAGAGGGAGAATACATAAAGGAAAGGGTGAAGAAAGGAAACAGGTTAATAGGACAAGTGTGGGGGAAAGAGTATTTGAGATGGATATAGAAAAAAGAAAGTTGTTGTTTGAAAAATTAATAAAGGGGGTGGTAATGTATGGAGCGGAAATATGGGGCTGGAAGGAGTGGAGGGAGGTAGAGGGGCCTCAGGAAAAATACTGGAGATGGGTTTTAGGACTGGACAAAGATACACCGGGGTATATTGTGAGAGAGGAGGTACAGATAGAAAAAATAAGAGTAGAGACAGGGAAAAGAGCAATAACATACGAGGAAGAACTGAGGGAACGAACAGATTGCAAAATACTGCAAGAATGTTGGAAAGAGATAAAAGGAGGGAAAGTGAAGTACGGACAGGAGGGCAGAGAAGAGTATTACAAAAGAACGGGTATGCGAGAGAAGAAGTGGAGAGATTAAGGGAAGAGGGAGTAAAGGTAAGGGAAGAAATAATAAGGAGAGATAGAGACATAGAAAAACAAGAAAGATGGACAAAGATAAAAGAGGGCAGATATAATAGAAATTATAAAGATATCAAGGGTGAAGGAGTGCCGGAATATTTAAAAGATAAAGAGAATAAAAGCAACAAAAAGAAAAAAATGATAGGAAGGTTCAGATGTGGCAACGAGGAGTTAGGGAACAAATATTGGAAAGAAGATACAGAAAAGATGTGCAGGCTATGTGGAGAAGAAACGGAGGACCTTAACCACATGAGACAGAAATGCAGGGAACTAAGAGAAGAGATGATGAAAATAGAGGAAATCTTAGATGAAAACGGAAAAGGAGCGGAGTGGATGGAAGAAGTATGGAGAAGGAGGAAAAGTTAAGGAGAGGAGGGATAAAAAAATGTATTTAAAAAAAAATAAATAAATAAAAATAAAAAAAATAGTTACGTAATAAACGAAAAAAGCTCTAGGGTGGCAAAATGAAAACTAGGAATCCACATAAAATTAAGTGTTCAAAGTCAATTAATATATAAGAACGAGTATGCGACAGGTGGAAAAATGACAACAACCAAAAACGTTCAATTTTTTCTTTGTTTGGTAAAATTCTAATGAAGTAACTATTGGAAAACTTCGAACTATCTCTCAGATAAATATTCTATTTGTTTTGATAATGAGCAGGGCCACGTTCTACTAATTCTTGAATATTATTAGGACGTAACTTCTTTGGTCATAGTGCAGCATCTTTCGAAAGTTGACTCATATTTTCCGTTCTGATAATTTTTGAAGGTGTTGATTTCGCATTATGCTGCTGCTGATATTTGTTTCAAGTACAGGTTCAGAATATTGGGATTCAGCTGTATTATTGTTGCTATTAATATTTGGCAAAGTAGACTCGGGTTTTGAAAAAAAAATGCGTAATTTTGACATGGTTTTTCAGTTCTTCCTCTTTTTTTCTTTTAGTGAACAAATTCTGTTATCCAGACAATTCCTTCATTTTTTCTGACATCCTGTATACTGCAAAGAAATTAATACGTAAGTAAACAAATTGACAAATTATTTATGAATATTTGTGCTTATCAATTATTCTGTTCGAATTTACTTCAATTAACAATGATGTTTATATAATCAAATATAAAAGGATTTTTGAGATGCAAGTTTTTGGCTTTTAATGTTTTAATAAATCTAAGGTAAAAAATAAATTTTAGATGAACTCACCTTAATTCACAACACAAAACACATCACTATAAAGTCTGTAAAAGTAAAACTACAAAAAACTAAAGTTTCAAGAGCAGATATCTTTTACCCCATGCACCTTTTCACTTTGCTAAGTTAATTATAGATCGGGCATCAGGCAACAAATGAAATCGCAACCGATGCAGTGCTTAATTATATAAAGTTTCCTACATTACAAGCTCAGACAAGAAAAAAACGCTTGTTCGCTCGTTGGCTTGTTGCAAGCCAAATAACAAGCCCAAACAATAATAAAAGTTCAGGTTTATTTGAGTTCACACAATTCATGTTATCATGTTACGTATTAGGTATTCGATCGAATAAATGCTAGTATTGCGTATTCTCATTTGGAAAATATATTATTTTAGAGAAGTAATTCGGTTCCCTCGTCTCAAAGAGTAAAAATTAAAAAAAAACAAATAAAAAACAAAATTTTGTTTTGACAGTGTTGTTTGTTGCTTTATTTTTTTTTACTTTTGAGTTCAGAGGCTTTTTGGCGTTTTCGGCGCGTCGGCGTCGTCGTGCACTACACGACTTTGCCCTTGTGTACGGCGCGGGACTGTATGTAGACAACAAACATTTTTCGATGATAGGTACTATGTCGCTTGAAATATTGTTCATGCTGAATAATGATCTAATAATTTTAATTGAATGAATAAACAAATACTCGACGTCAAAACTAATCAGAATATCAGTCGGTTGCAAACAAAAATTATCCAACTTCTGAACAAAATCTCCCAAATTGAGTAGAAACTACTCAGCCTACTCTGCTAAAGGTTTTAATAAACTTGCAAGATATTTAGACATTTTATAAGTAGCTGAATTTATAGCGTTGACAATACAGTTTACGTTAGTGAAACCAAGAGTAACAGCGGAATCTATGTCTGACGAGTATCTATCGCTTATATACCTTTTGTCAAAAGTACCATGGACCGTATAGAAAAAATGTTGTTTAAACACAATATTGGTTATTCGGTTTTCTACTCTTCCTAAATTGGGTTAACTTTTAAATTCGGTGAAAGAGTTTATAGCATTCTTTGCTTTTGTGGTCGTTCGTATTAAGGAGTATAAAGATTGTAGTCGTATTAACCAATCTTCGAAGTCAGCAGTGGCGGAACACCTACTAGAAATGAGTCATCAAATTATGTTTAAAAACACTAAGATTTTGACTAATGTTTCTAATTACTATCAGCCAAAGCTTAGAAAATCTATAGATCAAATATTTTTTTAATATTAACAGAGATTGTAATTTTCTTTTATTGGAGATTTGGAAACCAATTTTATCGAACGGAGGTCGGTATATAAAAGCAAGGCTTCACGGCGCAATCAATCAGTTTGTTCCGGGCTCTAAAGATGTCCAGTGCGACCTGTAACGAAAGCTCAGCTTGTGTGATCACAACACGGGAATTATCCAGAATAGAAAATTTTATCATATAAATATTGTACTTTTCTTACAGAATCCGACACAATTGTAAACAATTTGTTACGTGCGAAATTTTCACAACGGAGTACCCTGTATATCGACTTAAAAATTAGTTTCTGGTATTGACGCCCTCTGCCGACCTTGTTGGTTACTGAGCAGCCATTTTGAAGCTGTCAACTACGTGAGCCGGTCGGTGTCGAAAATCTTAACCTGATTCCTAAGATTTTAAGGGCATCCCTTGTGGTGAATACGAATTTATAAGTCAATTACGAATTACGTGCAAGGTTCGTAAGACCTAAAGCTTGTAACAAATTTAAAAAGTGAATTCCCAAACAGCAATGTAAGCTTGTATCAAGATTGCTGCAAACTTATAGTGACAACTATAAAACTTGCAGCAATATTGTCATGACAAGTTTGAGAACTTGCAGCAAGTTTCCGGGAAATTGACAAAGGAAACAATAACAAGCTTGTGACAACCTGGTCTCTACAAACTTGCAGCAATATTCTCATGACAAGTTTGAAGGCTTGCAACAAATTTGCTGGAAGTTGACTAAGGAAGCAATAACAAACTTGTGACATCCTTGCCTATACAAACTTGCAGCAATATTGTCATGACAAGTTTGAAGCCTTGCAGCAAGTTTGCTGGAAGTTGACTAAGAATGCAACAACAAGCTTGTGACAACTTTGTTTTGACAAACTTGGAGCGATATTGTTACGTCTTGCCATTACATGGTTTGAATTTGCAGAAATGTTAGTCCCTTGTCATGGCAAAGATTAAAATTAGTTCAAAAGTGTTTGATGGCAGAGCCATCTCATAGTGTGATTATACTATGATCCTAAAGTTTACTGTAAATAGCTATAAACGGTGGTGACACGTTGAAATTAGTTCAACACCCGCGAATTTCAAAATATACTTTGAATTATTCGTCGGGATAGAACCACAACGTAAAAGGACATTGGGGGTAAGCAATGTCAATGCAATTATGCAAACGCCACCAGAGTGAACTACTGGACGGCCGTTTCGCTCTTTTGGAGCTCATCAGCAGTAGGAGATACACCCTAATGTAGTTTGCATAATTGCATTGACGCCCCTTATAGCTTATATTTAAGTATGACGAAGTTATAATTCAAAAGTGTTTGATGGCAGAGCCATCTCATAGTGTGATTTTACTATGATCCTAAAGTTTACTGTAAATAGCTATAAACGGTGGTGACACGTTGAAATTAGTTCAACACCCGCGAATTTCAAAACATACTTTGAATTATTCGTCGGGATAGAACCACAACGTTGTGGTTGTGGTTATGTAATCGCAAGACTTACTTACTTACAGACATATTAAAGTTGCTCGTCATGGAAATTTGTCAAACTTTCAGAAATATCGCTGTAGTTTGAAGAAAGGTACAAAGAAAAACAAAAAATTATTTTGCTTATTTTTATTGTAATTAAATAAAAGCTTGCTTCTAAAACCAGTTACAACTTGTTCTAGCGCGGTCTTTCTCTTACATTAAGAAAACATATTCATGTCGTAGAATTATGTGAATAAGTTTTATGTCTTTGTAGGCGTTACGAAATTCTCATTTAAATGATGAAACAAAAAGAGAAAGAGAACGATTGTCTATCTCTGTAGGCGTTTAAACTTTTATTCCGAAAAACGCCACTTTAAAAAAATCCGACTTTACTATACAATATACAACATACATTAATGGCTTCAAATTCGGTTAATAGTGTTTGCAAAATAATTTAAAATTTTTAAATGAATTACTTATACAAACCAATAAGTGCACTAAAATGCAATGATACTTACCTAAAAAGTATACGATGAGTAAACAAAGAATTAAATAACAACGTAGTAGAATACAAACACCATGTAAATGATGTAAATGACACGACCAAAACAGGACTTTTATTAACATAAAAATGGCGAGACATGCGTCGGTATTTATGCGTTTATACCAGCGCAAATTTGCAAAAGAAAGTTTTCTGCAAGTTTACAACGAGCTAATCTAATTTCTAAAGCGTGTCGTCAAAGTTGCCAATATTACCAATAATGCTGCAAACTTGGCACAGAAAAAGCAAGGTAAAAACAAACTACTACAACTTTTGTTACTTTTACTGGTTTTTTTATTGTACTCAATTAGCAAAAACCATCAAGTTATTATACTTGCTTTGCACATTCCGACACAACTGTAAAAACGAGACCATATCGCATACGTTATCGTCTATCTACAAAAAAAATCAATTTCTTTGGGCAAAATTGGGAAGCTACTAGAATTTTATTTTGCATTTTTGGCACAAGTCAGCACAAATACAACACAAGGCAAAAAAACCTTAAAATTCGATAAGTGCTGTTTACTTACTTACCTTCAACAAAGAAAGAAGTTTTAAAAAATTTGGATTTGGCATGGTATGTACTTTAGTATTTATCACTGCTACCGCAAAATGCCAAACTTTAAGATCTTCAATCACAACATTTACAATTTGTATTTACTATTGGTAAATCTTTGTAAAATGTTTAAAATGCTTCATTACGATGTTTAAACCAAGCGTTAATTTTATTCAATTGACGGATTAAAGAAGTACAAAACACCTAGAAAAACATTACAGTGTTGAGATGCTTAAGATAGAGTAAGAATTTTTGTAATAAAGAAATTAAGAAAAACTTGTTACTTTCTAATCGTTAAATTTAACTCTAAAATAATTTAATGGTTTCTAAATTACCAGAATTAGATAAGAAATAAATTTTACTGTCTGTACTGAACTTGAAGAAACAGATTAGAAAAAAGAAATTGAAAGTGTTTAATTGTGCTTTTGGTGTGAAATTAATAGTCCCAACTATTAAATTTGTAACGTCTCAATAATGTTAGATCTGTTAAACGACGGAAATTGATGACATACGCTCTCTTTGAGTGAGATGAGAAATTTGCATCAAATTACCTGTGTGTTCGTTGGCGTAAGCATTCGTTTATAAGATACACAAAACATAATCAAACCAAATTCGTTCGAGAGCACGTAGTAGCAAACGTAGACAAAACTGATACTACAATAAACAATGTAACTTGGACAGTTTTGTAAACTAACTATTACTGATTTTTACATAATCAACTTTTAATTTTTTTATTATACATAAATAAACAATAAAATTGTTTAACACGCATTTAACATTCCAACGATTTAATTTATGTCGTTTGTAGCCAACAATCTTATTTACAGTTCTGTGAATTATTGTTTATGAAACAAAAAATATTACCTCAAAGATTTTTTTGTACAATTTTAATGACTGTCTAGATTGTTAATCTCGCATTCGAATAAAATTTAAATGAATAGAAGTTAAAATTTTTATCAGTAAAACACAAATGGTACTTGTTGCTGACAGAGGCGATAAAAGACGATAACAGCAGCAACTAAACTAAAACACATAGTACCGTAAATCGGGGTTACTTGGACATCTCGGGGATATTTGTGTGACCCTATGTAGTCATTATCAAGAAATTACAGAAATTATACCGAAGAAAAAATTTAAGATGAACTGGCGGCCGTTACGGCCGGCGTGTCTCAAAAATTAGCGGCGCCGACCCTTCACGATCGGGCTACACTTCAGCGGAAGCTACTAATAACAAATATGAACCCAGTTGGCTCTAACGGATGACAAAGAGGCCACCATTACGAAGAGTCTTGGAATTCATGCCGGTTGGGGATTCCCCTTAACTAGGTATGACGGAAGGATGCTAATCGAAAAATATCTTAAAAAGCCAGGAAAGACTGTTAGCATTTAGCATTTAAAAACAATCTTACATGAGATGATTTCCTGAATAGATTCATTGCCAGGAACCGTTTGTCAATCCGACTGCCGTCAAATATAAAGAGGTTGCGTTTGTTGATAGGGAAGATTTTATCACTTTTTTCAATAATATTCAAGAGACCTTTGCTTTGATATATAATTACGACGAAACCAATATCACAGACGACCCCGGATCCAAAAAGATTGTTTTTCCACGCAGCACAATGGGAGTCGAAATAATACAAAACTCTACCGAGTTTAGCAAACCATGTATTCCACCCGATGAAAGCCAAATGGAAGAAAATTTTAGACACCTAGACGAAAGTCGGTATCTCAGGAAGTTTTCCAAAAGAACAGTTCCCAGTATTGCTTTCTAAATTATGCAAAGTATTCTCTGCTAATATAGAGTAATTATATCAGGTTTCAGAGCAATGGGTTTATATGCCCCTGAATCAGTTCAAGTGCTTAAGTTGTTAGAACCTTAAATGCTTCTTTCATCGAGCTTCTCAAATAACATCGAAAGTCAAAAGGGAAAAAGAGGAATAAACCCAACCGGGTACAACTTTGGTTACAGATACACCAACTCTGTTTAATAAAATCTCAAGTGGCATCGATGAAACTATGATAAGGATGCATCTACTTCAGGTTTAAGTCTAGCTGCTCTTAATAAAGGAAAGAAACATAAGAAAAAAATCGGCCAAGGCAAAAGAGAGACGACATTAGTTCCAAATGCAAAATTCGTCTAATTAATTGGAAATATTGTAAGATCTCTACAGAATGACTAAAAAGCATAAAATGTCGAAAATAGATATGAGGTTTCTGTAATAACGACAGCAAAGATAGAATTTTAAGCTTTCGTGGTTTTCTTGGTTACGATTATAAGCGATTTTCGACTTAAACCGCGTAGTAATTAAACACCCAGACTTTTTAGGCTTGGTCTTAGTCTCTCCTTGAGAGACAACACAAGATGTAGAACTTGGCTTTTGCCGTATTGTCGTTCGTGAACCCAAAAAAACTGACGTTTCGAGAGACATTGCAGCTTGCAACTTCGGAATGGTGATGTTAGTGACATTCATCATTGATGTCAGTGACATTCACCACTCCAAAGATTCCAGCTGCAATGTCGACAACACAACGACAATGACATGGGCATAATATTGTTTTAAATGGAATTTACAACGTATTTTATAAGTGTGCCTCAATAGCCCCAAACCTGAGGTAACTTAGGCACCTAAGTAATAATTTTATTTTTAATTATTTATATTTTGCTTTGTTTTTTTTGTCAGAAGATGCCCTTTAGTCATGTCGGCATAACCAACCTCGGTTTACGGTATCACGAAATTACAATTAGTTTTTTTTCTAGAATGTGTGAAATTGTGAAAGGTCGAAAAAAATTATATCTTTTACTCGCTTCGATCGCACTCTCACAACTTCACGTAACGATGATTAAAGTAAAGCGGCATAAATAGGTAATTATATGCTTTCGGTGGCGATTTACTCGAGATAAAAATGATTCCGGTGAACCTTCCACTGCTAATTATTTGCACGGAACTCCTCAGTAGCTCATTGCAACAAATCTTCGTTACAGATGAAGAACCCAATCGGTAGCATTAGAAGGAAAACCCATCGCACAAGTAAAATTAATCAAGCAAAGGGGTAACCAAGCTGGGAGCTTTAATATATATTAGCATCTAATAAAAATCGACAACGAAAGAACTTCTTAGATCGTTAAACATTTTGCATCTAGAATATTTCTTTTGAAACAATTTTTTAACCGGACACCCAAAGTTAAAAAAAAATATCCAAAAAATTACCAGCTCACTGCCTTTTGCGTTAACGAGATTAATTAAAAAGGTTGAAAATTAACCGCAACCCCGACTGTGAGTGGAAAGTTGACTACACACCAGCTTGAATTTTACTAAATTGAAATTAAAACGTTACAAATTAACCCGCCTTAAGATGTAAACTAAGATTTTACTCGTTTTTATAAATATTAGGGACGAAGATACTAAACTTTTCCAAATAAACTATGATTAAATGAAGTCCTAAAGGATAAAACTGTAAAGCGCTTTTAGGTGTAAATCATAATCAGAATTGTCTATAAGAGTTGCCAATTGATTTCAGTTGTCACAGTTAAACTCGGTGTTTAAAAATGTCACTGATGTTTGTATGTACTAATCAATATTCAATTTATCAGAATATTAATTTGAAGACAAGCAAATGAAGCAACTTGTAAACCAAGACAGATTCTGATTTCCATGAAAGTGACTTAAAAACTTTGAACCTCGAACTTTAATACTTATAAATATTGTACGTACTTTCGGTCCTATGTCTACTCACGATCTCAAGACGTACGTACAGAGTTTTCTATCTTCGTTTTCTGTGCAGTCTGGCAGAGCAGCTTTTTTATGGTGGACACCTGTAAATCCCACTGCTGCTAGTTGTTTCTTACGGATCACGACGTTTCGTTGTGGATTCGCGAGAGATTTTTGTTGGAGCTCTTTGTTGCGTGTGATTATGTTGGAAAATGTGAATCAGGGTAGGCCATGTCGCCGGCTACTGTTGTATAGCAGCTTCAGTAAGAGTTTCTGATGTCAAATATTGTTTAACGCTTTTTCGATGTTCAAGAAACTGACTCCGATCTCATTTAATTTTTGAATTCTGTGTCGATTTTTTTGACGACTCGCAAAATCTAGTACGCCGTGGAGTGTGACAAATTCAACGTAAATAGCAAGCTGATGGGACTGTAGTTCATTAACATCGCAAAGTTTTTCCGCGAGCATTTGGATGTAAATAGGCGGATTCTAATAGCTCGGCTGTTGTTGATTTCATCAGGTTGTTTCCACTTCTGCCTTGTCGTTGACTTTGGTTACTCTTCAATTAGCGAATAAATCTTTCACCTTTAACTAAAGCTAAAAGACATTGATTTTCGATTTGTGAGTGAGCAAAGTCGAATATAAAGGTCGACAGTAATTTAATTATTAATTTATTATTGATTTTGTGTGTTGCGTAATAGTTGTTCCTTTCCACGAAGTTTTAGACCATTACCTTCTTATTATTTGCCGTCGCGTTACGTATCAAACTTCTGATATTGCCAGTGCCTTAGCAGACGTACAAACAGCCTTGCAAACTGTTACCGTCAAACTTTTCAGCATCCCTGCTTCAGTTTCTACTCCTATATCGTATCCCCGAGCAGCCAAATCTAAATCAGAGAAGGCTTTTCTAGTAAAACAGTCGCCCCGGTTCCTTGTTTCTTGTTCGACTGTTATTATTGTCCCCAAACCCAATTCTCCGTTGAAGACTGCAGACGAAACAAAGACGAACCCAATAAAAGTCCTTAATCTGGAAACCTATGAACTACGACAGGAAAGAAAATTATATTAGGCTCGAATCAGAGTTTAAAAAAAAGTTGACAAAAATCCCTACCGCCGTCGTCAAAGTGCAAGCTAAATCTTTACCTCGTGTTTCAATACCCGACGTTCCTGCGAACCTCTCCGCTTAGCAGGTAGAGGTTATTCTTTCACAAAATTTTAACAATGCTTCCCACAAAATGTTACATTTTGCGAATGAGCAATTAACAGTTAAATTCCGCTTTGGTTCTCGGGATAAAGCAAAATGTCACTGAATTCTGAAAGTCTCGCCAGAAGTTCAAAAATTCGTTTTGGCATCACGTCGCGTGTACGTCGCCTGGAATGCGTGCAGGGTCAATGACCACATCCGTGTTACGCGTTGCTTTAACTGTCAAAAGTTTGGCCACCACTCCACAGACTGTAAAAGTGACATACAGTGCCGCCATTGTGCTGAAAAGCACGATACTAAGACATGCTCTAACACGGAGCCAAACCCATCATGCGCAAACTGCCTTCATTATGGCCATAAAAATGAAGTTATTAAACATAAAGCCTTATCCAATACTTGCCTAGCATATATGAAACGACGTCAAGATTCCAAATACCAATTATGAACAATGACACTCAATTGACTTTTAGTTTGCGCAAGTGAATCTTTGCAATTCACGTGTTTTGACTTTCGAAGGTATAAGTTTTTCTTTCGACAACGACATTGATATCTTACTGACCTAAGAGCCATACGTGTTTAGTTCTGATTCAGGGTATAAGCTCCTTAGCGCGACTACACCTTTCAATAAAATTTGCGCATCTTCTTCTATGCGGTACTACTCGGCTATTGTTTTTAATAGTTCGAAGCTCGTCGGAGTAGTTATATTCAGCCATTTAACGAATAACTGCACGGTAGTATCTATGATAACGGTTGGAAACAACTCTTTGGCAATAGTCGAAGTTTGTTGGCCGCCGAGTAAAGTTCTACGCATTCACCTCCAACACCTGGATAAAATTCTTGATAAACTAAGAGACGTTCCTATCAGAATAGCAAGTGACTTCAGTTTGAAATCACCGCTTTGGCACTCCCCGTAGACCGACAAGCGAGTTAGATGCGTGGAGAACCTTGTGGGCGAGCGTGGCTACTGTGTTGTCAAATAACCACACAAACATTTCACCTTCTCTAGTCACTTAGATTCGACGAATATTGACGTCACTTTGACGTCCCCTTCTATTGCGGGAAAAATCTAAAACTGGCGTGTTGTCCCAGACGTTATTGAAAGTGACCACCGGTTTGAGTTAATTGTCAAAGCGCTTCTTCCTCGAACCGATCCCTAATAGAATCTCCTGGATTTCAAACACGACAATCGCAAGTCCTATTCCTATATATCTTCCACGTGGTGCTTAGTGCCACGATTCTGGATCTGTAGACGCCGTCATTGGTAAGTTAACCAGGATAATTCTCGATTCTTGCCAACGTCCTAAGTTAGATAGGTTAAAGCGGTGCGTTGGAAATACCACCAAAAAGCCTCATCAGATTTAAAACCTCAATGGCTGGCGGAATACATTGTAATGTCCTATATCTAATTGTACAATATTCCCTATTTTCTACAATCGTTGATTTGTTCAACTGATGTGTTAAATGTGGTTATTTTCTTACCAGCTGGAAAGCAAGTAAACTCATCACTATTCTCAACCTTGGAAAGAAGGATCTCCTAAATCCCAACCCATACCGTTCGATAACTCTGTTATCAAAACTTGTCAAACTTTTTGAACGTGTGCTTCTTATAAAGAGTCAATAATATGGTTTCGTTCCAAGCAAAACGACGATTGATAACGCACGTAGATCAATGACCAATGTACGACCGAACGTCTTTAAGTATAGACTTGCAATTTTTATTCATATATCTGGAGCGTTCAACAGCGTATAATGGCCATCAATAATAGAAGCTCTCGTCGTTAAGAGAGTACCTGCTGGCGCCACACGCGTCGTTCATAGTTATTTATCGAACAGATCAATAACTTATTTTTCGAACGTATTCTGTTCTGTTTATGCCAAACGACTGACGAAGGAGTGTCCATAAGGCTCGGTTTTTGGGCCGACCTTGTGGAGTCTGATTGTAAGCAACTTGCTTAGCACAAAAATACCAACAAACTGCGACATTTTCGCATACGCGGACGACATCACTGTCACGGTGTCCGCAATTTCCAGACGCCCCAATTCCTATTACTTAAAACTATCCTCGGGGCTTATCGCACCGTTCCCGTAGATACCTTCTGTGTCATATCGAAGCAACCTTACCTACATCTTTTTTTGCAGGAAATTTACTACACTAAAGTTGTTGGCAAGGCTGATACGTGCAATTTCCTTGACCAGTACGTTTCGCGACTTTCCGTTCTTTTCAGCGGCCAAGCGTCACTTAAAAGTCTTGACTTTGAGTGAATGACAGCGGCTGTGGGACAAAAGGGCGTAACGCCTACTCCCTTATCCCGAATATCCTTACCTGAGTCAGAATGTTGATCTGTTAGTCGAGATCAACCTTTATCCCAAATCCATTTAGGTCGTCCTTAGATTAGTGCCTGATGTAAATGTATATAGATTTTTTGCAAAGAGAGACCAGAGCCTTTATTAGAAAGTGTTTCTTTAGTTTTGCTAACGTATGCATTGTAATTTAGTTTATTATTTAGCAAGCAGCAATGGCAAAGTAGGAGCTTAGTTTCGTTATTTAACATTGCATGTCACATTAGTTTATTAAATTTTTAGTTAAATAACACGTTTGATTTTTGTTTTAGCTTTGTTTAATACTCTGCCTTCGTTTATTTTTCCTCATCTATAAGCAGATCCTTTTTTTTACCGACTTGGTGTTAACCTAGAAGCGAGGATAAGCCGTAAAGCAGGTTGCTCGCAGAACCATGTGCTCTCATAGCACGCACAAAGCCTATCCTACTAGTCTTGTAAGATTTCCTATCTACTCGTAAAATTTCCTTACTTAACCTATCCCTTTTGTAACGAATTTGTACCAAGCAAGTTCGGGTGGTATGGTGGATCCACATCCTCCTCCTTCTCTGCCTTGTCGTTGTTGGAGTTTAGCAATACGGGCTCGTAGTTTGGGTTTCTTGGCAATCTAGACTTCTTCAGCTCTTTTACCATCTTCCAGGCACTACCGTTTTTATAGAAGGTTGTCGTACTTGACGATTTCCGTCTTGGTTTTCAGCCGCATCAGTTGAGAATCCTGCAGTTCTCAAGGCTACGCTTTAGTTGCTGTCTGCGACGTTGTCGAATCTTCTCTCACAGCATCACGCGAATACATAGCGGTTGTATTTTGGCTTGAAAACGTTTTAGTATACGGCGGTATTTAAAACAATTTCAAAAGTGAACACGACGTTATGTATTAGGAAAAATCGGTAGCAAAAATGCCATTCTAAAAACCCTTACATAGTACAACAAATCACTGTAGTAAGAATGACCTATGTTCTTGTATGTAATAAAATTTTGACGTCTTTATTTTAGATATAAATATGTTATAAATCTATGTAATTATAGTATAGAAAACAAAAATGCAAGAAATGGTGGATATTTGTACTAGTTATAATTAATCGTTCAGTTCGGTTTCAGTATGATAAATTTATTTGTAGTATTTCAACTCTGGAGAATTAAGTGATTTCGTCATAATTAACTAATTAATTCTAAAGCTTTAAACCACTAGAGAATATATTATTAAATCTTAAAATCAATTTACTGCCATTCATACAGCTTTACGTCGATTTAATTTGAAACCGACGTTTGTATATAAAATTTTTAAATTTCAATGTTGGTTTTCGCATTTATGTAATATATTGACAAGATTACTAAGTTAGAGGAAATTTAAAATTCAATACTAAACTAATTTATCAAAAGCTTATCTCCCCCCAGAAAAGTTACAAACCTAACTGTCAAGTGCATACAAGTTGTAAGCATCACGAGGATAACTGCGTAACTTAATGTTATAAAATGTTTGAAAATATTTCACAACAGCATTTATGCAATAAGACCAATTAAAGGGGATGGTTGTATAAATCATTTTCATTGTTTAATTTTCAGTTAGCGCTGCTGCAAACGACTTGATGGTTTCTTCGTCTGGCCAGCTAATTACGCCTACCGGTAGATGCAAGAAGAACGCATAATCAGGTAGCTAATCAAAGTATGTAAGTAATACAGTATACCATAAATGTTGGTAAAATGATACCAAGTCAAAGTCGTGACCGAAGAACGGTCCATAACTCACTTTGATCGGATTATGTCGACGTAAATTTTAGCTTTCCTGTCCAGAGATCGTTTTCCGTGCGAGCGTATCATGCCAGTTTAGGAACGTTTATGTGAAAATCTGATGTAATGAAACTACAGTTATATTATACTTAAATCCATAACGTATGAACGAATGTAAATTCATAAGATCTTGTTTGGCCGCCGCTGCTGTTGCTGTTATGAATTGCCTTACGTTTTATTTAACGCGAGCGTAAAAAGGCATAATTTCCACAATGAAAATTTATGGCATTTACAGCGTTAACAATTGTAATAAAATGAAATCAAACGTCGATCCCCGGGTAAAAATAAATAGGAATTATTGTCTTCTGTAGGACTGTGCGTCGACGATAAAACTGGAATTAACGAAATCTATTAGACATAATAAAGAAAAAAACAATAAATATGTATTACGTGAGGTTTGAACATTAAAAGATGAAATGATATACCGCCGTAATTACGGTTAAATATAAGTGGTTAAAAAGATTAAAATGGAATATGAACCTTAGAGATTCACTCTAACACATGTCGAGCTTTTTTTAATTTGGAGAGTCACTAAAAGTGATTCTAGAATGCGTATAGTAGGTAGACGTTGTTGCATGTAGCTGACCTAATAGTGATCATTCTTAAAAGCCTTTAGGACAAAGAAATGATTTGACTTACATAATATACTTTAGAAAAACACAAATGTATCAAATTATCATAACTCATCAGCACCTGAATAAATAATAAAAAGTTTTGTTGCCCTTTACTGTATATTTTAATTGGCGTATCGAATAACGAACTGAAAATGTTTGATTTTTCTGTTTATTACATTTTTCAAAAACAAGACAATTAATGTATTTTGAACTATTTTTTAATCCAAATTCAGTAGAATCTACATTTGCACAACATGTTAATCGTCATACTATTTTTTCTTACAAATTGTTTCGTACTTTTAATAATATCAATAACAAACAAATTCTTGAATTACTAGTGTTGATTTATATTAAAATATCAAATAAAGATTTTTTGTTGAGCGATCAAACCAATTTCAATTATGATTTTAAACTTAAATTTTCTTAGATTTGTTTCTAAATTGCACCATCTTCCTTTTTTAAAATAATTAACATTTAACATTTTGTAAAACTTAGATTTTTTAATTATCTAGTTACAAATTTTTGATATTTGACATTTTTCAAAAAATGTAAGTTAAAATTTTTTTTGTAATCTTAACTTTTTATAAGTCGTAAATATTTTTTGTAGACTTTTTTGAAGATGAGCTTCATTATTTTAAAGCTCGAAACATATGTCAAAAATACATTTTGAAAGTTAACAAATTTATTATTGGTGGACTGGTAATTTGAATAATTTAAAAATTGACCAATAACAATGAAGCTCCTTAGCAATTTAAAAATTTACCGATTCTATAATATTTTCTCTCATTAATATAAAACAAATGCGCTACTGACTATAAAAAAACATTAAAAAAATTAACTTTACTATAACATAAATCTTTTTAGTCTTAACTGATTTATAACGCTAATAATATTTACAATTACTTGACTGTTGATACAATTTCAACATTCAAATTTTACTCAAATTTTATTTTATATACTTTCGTTCTATGTTGATAATTTCACAGTGAAATCGTTTATGACTTAAACTAGGAATTGCTGATAGTTATTATAAAACTTTATAAATCAGGTTTATTAAATTATTTCGTTTATGCATTTTAAAATTAGAACATAAATTATCGGTTTAGTAGAACATCTGTGTTTTGGTAATAATAATAAACACTACATCCGAAAAATACAAAAAATGAAGTGAAATTGGGCACCACCGCATGTTCCAGATTTGTTTCATCTGAGCGTTTTATCGTTTCGTTACACGAGCCTTCGAATCAAGCCCCCTATAAGTGTTTTCAACACTAAAATCTAAACATTTTCAGTGCGTTTTTCAATGCAAAAATTTTCAATACTGAATTCAGTACTGAAATAAGTATAGTGTCATACCGCACTAAAAAGTCTTCAAAGTATCTGATCGTGGTTATTTTTTAATGAAAACATTTTTTTAAGAACCTGTAAACTTTTTTTATAGTTAAATTTTATTGTTACTTCTTGTAATAAACGCTGTTTGCATTTTTAATTTTTTTTTTGGATTTAGTATAGGTACGCTTTTTGAAACGAATTTTGATAAAATGTTTGTTCAACATATAACATAGAGAAGGGCATAGAGTAAGAGCCACATCTATGCAACATCGACGAACATAGATCTAAAATTCTGGCAATGTAAAGACTATTTTTTTACAAATTTGTACTTTTTATCTGCAACGGAAAATTGTGTAAAATTGTCTCTTTTCTGCTAGCGGTAATAAAAAAAATCAGACTTTTTATTGTTTGCTGTTGATGTAGAATGAAATTTTTTAACCAAACCTTTACCAATTGTTTAAAAATATATAAAAAAAACAAATCTGCTAGAATACGTTTAAACTAAAAAATCAACCCAAAAATGATAAACAATGAATGAATTAAAATTATATAGTGATATGTCTCAAAACGTTTTAAAGTTTGACTTTACAAGATATTAGATTGCAGTACTAAATAATCTAAAAGAAAAAAATGGCAATAGTTGTTTGGCTTAATTACGTATGTATTTTCTAAAGAAACCTAATATCTATCAAAATTATAGCCTCGAATCTTAACTAACGAGAAACAAACTATGATGGAAACAGACACTACAAAACAATGTTAAAAAATAAACAAAAAAACACGACAAAAAAACTGGACGTAATAAAGAATAACAAGTAGAACATTTTCTTCTCTTCTCAAGCAAATAGCGTATTTTTTTCTGACTCTTATCCCTTTTCTCATAAAATTGCTTTTCGTACTTTCTCTGTGCCTTTGACTTCTAATTTTGCTAAAATACAAAAATTATAAATCAACAGGTATTAACTCATTCTAAGTTCAATTTTTAATTTATAAGTATTTAGTTTTTAGGACTGTCAGCAAGTACCTACCACAAACCATTAAAAAAGTACAGGATTATGGTTTAATAAGAACTACGTACTTTTAACTTCTTGCATTGTGTACATTTCTGCAAATGATTTAATCAAAATTTAAATAACAATAATCCGTTAAATTTAACTTTTTTAGGAACAAAAAAATGGTTTTATTTAAGTGAATATGTAAAAAGTCAAAATTATTGTAGGTAGCAGCTCGTTTTTGTTCTTGATACCACTGGCTCCATCTTTACAAGGTCAATGAAATTATAAATAAAATAAATAAATCGCCTTTATTTGTCGTAAAAAAGACTTTTTTTTGAAAAAGAATTCGTATTACAAACTAAACACAAAAATATCCTACTACATAGAACAAATAAAAACAAAATGAAAATAAAAAAAAAAAAAAATAAAAGAGAAAAAAATTAAAATAAAAAAAATAATAATCCTAAACCCTCCACCGCTAATCAATTCTCTATATACATTTATTACACCACTTGTAGTCTTTTTCTCCTTTTTATAACTTCTTCCATCCATCCCACTCCTTCTCCAAATATCTCCAACCATCTTCTCTCCTCTTCTCTTAGCTCTATACATTCCTTTACCATGTGCTCTATATTTTCCCACCCCTCCCCACATAGTTTACATCTCCTATCTTTGTCTTCCTTCCAGTACTTATTTTCTTGCTCTTCATTCCCGCATCTAAACCTTGCTACCATTCTTTTTAGTCTTAAGCTTTTTTCGCCCTTTATGTAATGTCAATGTATGTCAATAAAATTATATTACTTCTAAGGCATAAAGTAATTGTTGCTAGTCGTCGTAGTATATGTGCTTTTTTAGAGAATAAAGCTGTAATGCTCGTGAATAAATTCATCGTAAGTAGTAGTAAACCAATTGATTATTAAATAACATTTTTAACAATTAAAAGTGCATGTTTTCTCAAGACTTTTTTATCATAGTATTTAAAAAAAAACTTTTAACAAAATAAATGAAACAAAACTTAAAAGTCTGATCATTAGGCAAAATGGGATAACGATAAGTAAAGTAACATGAGATACTATATTTTCCCCAACTCTTATGCAACTTTCTAAAAAATATTTTTGGTTTTGTTTCCAGATGGTGTCCAAGTACAAGAAAAATACTGGCTTCAGGATTGGTCAACAAAATAAATGCAACAGACTGTAAATGCTGTAGTAAGTAGTGCGATGGGTTACCGTCGATCATCTTTGTCGTTTGCTACTTTGGAGCGTCTAATAAACGTCCCGCCCAAGAAAACAAACTTTTAATTATATTATCTTAAAGATATAAAAGCAAGATTGTTTCAACTGATTATGACAGAATGTAAACTTGTCTTTTAACCCTCTATTGCATGTATTTATTCTAAATTTTTAAATGTTGGGAGAAAAGGATCATAGCTAATTTTATGCATGCTATGTGGATACATAGTCAAAATAAGGTGATAATTTTACCACATAGTGTATTTGTGTCCAATTGGGAACAACATGCACAGAAACAAGTTTTATTGTGAAGCTATAATGAGTTTACTGAAGAAGACAATTACTTTTTGAATGAAAACAAATATATTTTACATTTTTGGCATTTAACCCTAGAGTTTCTTCTGCATCCTTTTTTTGCACGGTTTCCTAGCTTCTGTTCATTCTGGTCAGTGGGAAAATTAGTCAGTTTAGACACTTACATTAGGTCGAGTTTCTACACTACATTTTGGTGGTTTGGGAATATCATTGCAAGGTCTTGCTCTTTTAGTGAGTTTCAAAACTCCATGATTACATAACTGTTCTGACACGTTTGTCTTGAAGATAAGTGGAAGTATAATTTTATTTCTCTGGCTTAGCTGACATGTGATTCTTCTCTCTAGAAATACCACTTTTGAAAGACCACTTTTAGAAGGGAAAATGATCACAATAATTAAGAAATTAGGGAGACGATTTTGTTATCAAACCACTGAACGCAATGTATGTCAACACCATCATATTTTGCTGTTTCTTCTATAAGATTTTCTCTTCTAGGTATTTTCATTTCTTTTTCAGTTACGGTTTTGTAACCAACTAAACGATTTGTGCGCACAGTTTCCACAGAAGTGTTCTTTTCTTTGCTAAATAAGCAACCAAGAGCATACCAGCAAAGTAATTGATGCAATACAGTTTGTAATGTACATTAGGTGGGATTGATCTACTCATCTCAACAACCACGTTGCTTGCGGCCTCTAAATATGCCTCATTGTCTACAACAGTGTACCTATCTTTTCCAGCAAACAATTCAAAATTGTAAAAGAAGCCCGATGTTTCAGATAGCACCCACATTTTGTATCCCCACTTGTGTGGTTTTTTGTGATTATAAGATTTCAGTCTTGATCGCTCTTTGAACGAGATAATTTGCTCATCACATGACAAATTTTGTTCATGTAACATCTAAGCATGCATCTCTAACTCTATCGATGACTAGTAAAATTTTGTCAATACTTCTAGTATTCTCTGTATTGTTGTCACTAAAATGTAAAAAAAACGTTTGATTGTATCAAATGGGTTGACCGTCACTATATCTGCAAACTAGGAGATTCGTGTTTGTGGCGCTGAGTACCTCCTGGTTGTGGGTTGCCTTATTAACGACATCCACAGCAATATTCCCATAAACCGTTCTACTTCTTCGATGCCAAAGCATATTGGTCGATATCGATTTGTTTGAGTACTGTATATACATGTTTGCCTAACAGTATCTCAAAGAAAGTCTTCAGAAACGAAGTAGTTAAATAACTTGATGGTTTCGGCTAATAATTCATTACCGCGGATTGCAATTTCTTCCACATTTTGGGTAGTAACTGACCTTTTTCACTAAATGTTTTTTCTATTAGTTTTGACATGTTGATACAAAGGAATTTCATCTTCAGCATCATATTTATTACTATCGTAGTTATCAGATAGCTCAGAATCTTTACTTTCAGAAAGGATTTCTCGGAGGTTATAACGTTTAATTTCTACCTTACGCCCGTTCCACAATCCATTTTCTTACAAATAAGATATTCTATGAAAAACTGATTTGTGATCTCTAGTAGGTTACGTGCACGCAGTTGTGATGCAGGAACATTCATAATTGTCATGTTACTTGATAGAACGTACATCCACAAAATTATTTCAAATTCAAGATAGCGAAATTATATCTTCGCAGCCTTAACTGTAATTTTTGTTAAGAAAACATACCGTTATTTTGGAAGCATTACCATTTTCGATTTGCACAAAAACATAAACATAACCTGTAAGCTTATAACTATACAAAAAATTCAGATTTGAAGCTATCTGCAAAATCTATCGAAAAGCGGCACGTGTGTAAGGGGTATAGGAAAATCTTCATCAAAATTCTAAGTTTGTGCTCCCATTTGGTAACGTCATGTAATTTTGCTGAACAAAATTGGATTAAGCGCCCTTTAACAACGGTAATAAAATGGCTGGAATGCGATAGATGAATAAGATTTTTAATAGACACAAAGACTTGTCATACAAAAAGATCGAGGTGACGTTAAGCGCCTGTGCTATAGGCTTTAAGAAGGTGTCTGTAAAACAATTATTTAAACTGTTGAAACAAACTCTCAAGAAATATCAACTAACACAGAAAAAAATCTACAACGTTGACGAAACTGGAGTTTCGCTAAATCCAAAAGATTTTTTTGGATCAGGAGGTTATATGCAGTCTATGCTAATATTTCTGCGCAAGCAAATGTATCAGCATTTTTGGTGGATGAGTTAAACTAATACCTTCAATAGATAAGACTTTTTTTATAGTTTTAAAAGTTTGTGGAGTATCTTAGAGCTGCAAAAGATTCAGTTCTGCTTCTGCTAGATAGTCAATTATCACATACAAAAAAAAATAATTATGAGGACAGAGACAAATATGATGTACCGTCAATTAGAGAAAAGACGCCTGAGCTTCAACCAGGATCATCCACTAGAAAGAAGACGCCCGAGCCTCAACCATGATGATCTAAAGAGAGTGGCACTAGTTTTGAGTTTGTAAGCGATTTTAGCAAAGCCCAAATAAATCAATTCAAGAAACAAGTGTCAAGAAAAAGAAGCAAAACCGCTATTTTAACTTCCTCGCCCTATAAAAGAGAATTTAAATTGGCTCAAGAAAGATATCAATCTATCAAGATAAGATCAGTAAAAGAAAGATAGCAGAAGATCAAAGCAAATTTATGTGCAAGTGTAGAAGATGAAGATGGATAAGTAGTACATGTTGGTGAACTCTGTCAATATTTTTTTTTAGTTTGAGTATTGTACCTCATTGTGCCCAATACTACGGACATAATAGGCTAAGTTGCATTATTTTTTTTTGTAATATAAAAACCTTTCTTAAAGTTAAAATAATAACAATAAATAGTCAATACTATAACAATGATATAAGTTATTTTTAGACTTTTAAAGTTTTAGATTATTTAAAAAATCCTACTTAAGTTTTGTCCGTCTATCTCTAAAAATCGGCTGTGCACAATAGAAGACATGGAACATGCAATTACTGAGACTATTCGAAATATTGAACTTGATGAGCATCGTAAGTTTTTCAAAGTTTAAAAAGAAGGAGAAGCTGAACAATAACATAAATTTAAAATAACTATTATTACTTATTTTTATTATTATAAACAGATATTGCTAATGTGTTACAGTTTTCGATTAATTACTTAACCTTAATTTAGAGATTCCAAATCAAATTTCTCATTTAGTAATTTTTGTTTTACTTCATATACGCATCCAAGCAATGTTAGTTGCCTAACATACATAAATGTCACGTCAGAAACAAGTATTTATGAAGTTCCGTACTTATACTGCAGCTTTTTACTTTAAAATAATTATGTTGCAATTCAAGATGTAATAACAAACTTGAGATAGTTGAGTTATTTTTAGATATTGTTACTTACAGTTTATAAATTAATTGCACACTTTTCAATAGTTAATTAATTTTTTATCTACTGTTGACAATAGATATTAATACCAAAAGTTAAACATTGCAGTTTTAACAGAATTTAAGTAAAATATAAAAAAAATTTCGAAAAAACTTTTAGTAACTAGTTGGTATCACAATAAACATAATTAAAAACAGTTCATTATAAGATAAATAATTGTATATAGTACCAAACATTGTTATGTTTATACTAAAGATTTTGTTTTTCTATGATGATTGTATTTGTGGTTTAATTTTTTAATGATTTTTTAAGCACATTTTTTGCCCGTTTGAATGCCTTTTTTTGTCTTTTTGGGTGCTTTTTTAAGGTTTCAATTTGTTTAGTCACTTACCAATAACTTAATCACCTTAAAAAATGTAGCAGCAGCTTAGAACTTCGCAGAGTAAGTAGTGGGTGTGGATTACTAATGGTTAAACTAGGCAATACCTCGCACACATACGAAATAAATGGTTTAACGTTGCATTCAGTAAATTAAAGTTGTATGTGAAGTGAATACCAAGAACAATTAAGTTCTCACAAAATTACATTGATTACACAATAAGAGACAAAGCGCACCGTTAAACGTTCTTAGCAGTGGCGGCTTCTCTATTAGGTCATTTGATTAATGACCCTCCGAAAAATGAATACGGAAGGTATTTTATGTATTTACTGAAAAAATATAAAAAATTTGCATTTAAATCAAATTATCAGCGTTTGAATTCCATGCGTTTAAAGGATTTTCAATTTAAACGCAACAGATACGAAAATTTTCAAATCTACCCAAGGCTCACTTTTACGTGTGCTCGAGTGTATACTATATTGAAGCCAAATCGTAAATGATAGTTATTGTAGTCAAGAGTGAAACACACATAATACAATTTTACGCCAGTTACAAAAGAAGATAAGTAAATGCTTAAATGCTTTCTTCAAGTCTTCAGCCGGGAGTGATTTCGCCAACTCAGTGCAATGCTTACGTGACTTACGTCATTTATCATTATTTCGCAGCACGTGTGCGTAAAACACAGATGCTGAAATGCACATTTCCTATTACATATGACAAACTTTACAGTCGATTTTCTTAGTTAAGATCGATAATATTCAATTTTAAGAGACGACTTATTGTTTTTATTTCATAATAACGGAGGTACAAAAAAGCACTAAAAAATTAATAGCTAATAATACTTCAGACGTTTTGAGTTTAAATTATAGCTCGTCCTCAACCTTTACTTCAAACTCGACAGACCAGTAAACATAAAAATAAAAAAGTCCATAGTAATTTTAAAGAAACTATGTATGATTCATCAGATTGGATTTGTGGATTTAGATTTTATTGTTTTATATGTTTACTCTTTTTGCATGATTTATTGTATGGTGTAAAAATAATGTTACCGATTTATAGTATTAAAAAAAATGAAAATCGTGATAACAGGCTTATATTTCTAGTCATTCGTGCACATGACCGACACCAAAACATGTAATTAAATATAAAAAACAAGGTACTTACTCAGCGTTTTCATTATGCGATTAGCATATCAAAAAGATCTCCTTAAAAATGCTAAAAATGAAGCTATTACATATACAATAATGATATCACAAATAAGCTGCTAAAATTTTCATACGATGATTAAAACCAAAGTGCGCTAAGCTTCCAGAAGTCGTATAAGTTATATTAACAAGTGTGCCACCAATTCTTCTAGGTATTTGTCTCAGCAGAAAATATATAAACGTTAGTTTCGATTTGCTATCTAACGTAGGTTAATGGCTAACACGATTGACATCTAACTAATACGGTTTAGTTCTTATATCCGTGTTTGCCTTGTTTACCGCCTCAAAAAGAAAGTACTTAGCCAGTGATTATTTTCTGAAGTAACAAACACGTACGGTTGATCAAACTTGCTTTGATAATAAAAGAAAATTGCATCTCGCTGTAAAATATAGATGTACTCTTACCCCAACGATTCTTTCAAATATAAAACATCAAAAACCCAACTGATGCATTAAAAACGTAGACGTTCCACGATTATTAAATGTGAATATCACTGAGCATTGCGTTTACACAAATGCAGTTACCTTAGCCTGTACCAACGGAAAGTGCGTTAATGATCAAACTAATCTTGTAGATGAGGTTTACGCCTGGGCAAAATTCATACAGCGACAGTGCGAGAAACCATAGCAAGGTTTTTTAACATAACAATTATTTTACCAATATTTCAATATTCAAGGTTAATAAATGTTAGATCTAATGTTTATCTTTATTTAAAGTAAATATTGCACTTCTTAATTAATGTGTACCTACTATTCATTTACATTAAAATGGCAAAGTATTACTTGAAATTCGCCATGATAACAAGATTTGTTGAGTTGATCGATCTATCTATATGGGATTTTTGGTTATCTCAATTATCTAGGTCATTATTGAAATCCAATACGAGTTAACCAAAGGCGTTTCGTCTCATAAGAGAAATTAATATTCTTTTATACAAATATTTGCTTCCGGTACGACTACTAATAGTTGATTTGCCTTATCAGTACTGGTCTTAATAGAAACACTTACAAAAAGAAAAAAAACTGATCGTAGGAGATTAAGATTAGAAACATCTTGACGTTTATTTTTATTAATGAAACTTACGTCTTGTATTTCAATCTAACAAGCATTTTCTTTATTTATTTTCTGACCAAAAATGGTGTTAATGATAGTTTAAAATTCCATCATCTTAGTTTTATATCAATTAAATGGTCAGGAGGTACAAGAAAATAAATTTAAATTATTAAATTTTGTTATTAGATATATTTAAACTATCGCATTAAAACATAATTTTATCGCTTATGTTAACTAATGCTCTAAGTATGTTTAATAGATATAAAGCATCATCAACAACATACTTTAACACACACACCTGTTGCAATTTGTTTCCTAAAGATTACAACATCAACACGTGTTTTAGTTGAGAATGTGTCAAATAATGGATTGAAATTTTATTCGTATTCTCATCACGTTTCCACTGAAAAAATGTTGATTCGTTTACACGTTTTGAATTTTATTATGATTACTATTTCCTATTTTTTAATTTCAATTTAAGCGTGAAATAATGTTTGTAATTGGTTTCTGTCGATTCCTGCTTTTTAATTATACTTTAGTAAGTCAAGATTTATTCAGTTTGATATACTTATTGTTTTTCGAGTTAGTAGTTTTTGTAGAAGAATTTTTAATTAAATCTATAAACGTTTTTCTGATATTTAACGTTACTAGCAAAAGACTACGAAATTGTAATCAAAAGCAATATTACCAAAATTTAATCTGAATATTTATGACATGAGGGTGACGACGACAATATATGTGTAATATGTAGGGTAAAAGATTAGGATGGCAATAGGAAAATACAAATCCCACAGCGTTACTTGTTTTTCATACAGTTTTTATGTTTGTAAATGTAAATTTTCTAAGCAAAATAGTTATAGTTTCAGCGTAGAAGAAAATTTATCTCACTAACTATAAATTAAAGTATAATCGCACTTTGCAGTAATATGTAATTCCATATTTTCTGTTGTGATTTTAAAGTACGTTATATTTTCCTATAAAAAAGATTCGATGACATTCTTAAAAAACGTATTGTTTTTTTTATTGACCACAAAGATAACAATACTTTATAAAAAATATTTTTTAGTTTTTTTTTCATGTGAAATTATATCTTTTGTTCATCACTGTTATACATCGAAGCACGCGTATAATCAACATTTTTTTAAAATTTAATTTTAGTTAAATAAACCTAAAGGGATTTATAGACTAATCATTCCGACGTCTCCGTATATTGTATTGTATTGTTATTTTACATTAACAATCAAGTTTTAAATAAACAAATTCAGTTATCCTGAAAAGTTTCACTTCGCTCATACATTGCAACTACTATCGGAGTAAAAAGTTCTGACTCTTGAGTTTGTAGTCTTATATTTCAAAAAGTAATTGAATTTTATAAACTAAGAATAGATAGATAAAGAATTTAATTTTGTATTACATATTACATTTTTAAATTTATTTGTTTTATATTAAAAGAGGCACAATTTATAAGCAACAATTAGCACAACGCCAACTACAATGTTTTTTCTCGTAAAGTATTTGCTCAAATTTAATGAAATTTGAACTGTATATATACGTTTTTTTCTCTATTCCCAAATTTTTGAAATGACGTATTTCAAATGTTGTTTGGATTATTAAGTACAACAATAAACTGTAAATAGCTATAAGCAAGGCTACGTGGTTTAACGTTCCTTTTCTGTATACGATCTTGAAATCACACTGTTGGAGTTCCAGTATCCAACGGGCTAAATGAGCCGTAGATTTTTCTATATTTCGGAGCCATTTCAGACTTTTCGTTTTCTTCTTTAGCAGACCGGTCGAAGGACGAGTAATTTGTGCAAAGTTTGGCACAATACGGCGGTACCAAGAGGACATGCCAAGGAATCTTGTTAGCTGTCGTGGTTTCTAGGGGCTTTCATGTCATTAATAGCGGCGACTTTTTCGAGGTCAGGATGTATTCTACGTGTCCGAGGTATTTGAGCTTACTTTTGCCAAACTCGCATTTGTCGGGGTTAATCCTTAGTCTGCTCTGCCGAGCCTCTGGAATACTTGGCGTAAATTTTTCAAATGCTCTTGAAACGTCCTTCTTAACAATAATGTCGTCTAGGTAGACAAACGCTTTGTCATCGATGTTAGGTCCAATTATTTGATCTAACAACTGTTGGAATGTGGCGTGGGCTGAGTGAAGACCGAAAGGCATTATTTTAAATTAAAAAAGTTTTTTCCAAGGACTGTAAACGCGGTTACGGAGCGGCTTTCTTCAGCAAGGGGAACTTGCCAATATCCATTCTTCAGGTCGAGGGTACTGATGAATTTAGCGGCTATCAATTTATCCAATATCCCTTGTACGAACGGAATGGGATAGGTGTCTTTTATCGAAACGTCGTTTACTTGACGGTAGTCGACGCAGAATCTCTCCGGACGATTTTTTTTACCATAACTAGCGGTGACGACCACGGGCTATGGGATTCTTCGATTATGCTTGCGTTCAGCAATTTATCGACTTCATCGACCTGTTGCATAGCTGGGTTACAAGGATAATATCTTTGTTTCTTGGCCTCTACTCCGGGTTTAAGTTTAATTTTATTAGTACTGTGGTAAGTCCCGAGACATCATTAAACTTAGGAATTTCTAAGTCCGAGAATTCGTTTAATTGTTGAAGCTGATCTTCATTCAAGCTTTGGATGCCGCTAAGGCCAGGACTGATGGCAGTTACCATCGGGAACTTACGGTTTCCAAGTTGCAGTTGGTTGGTCCTTAAATTGAGGATGGCTTGTTGACTGCTGGCCATCGGTTGTTAGCTCAGGTAGATAGTGTGCAGTGAGATTTGTCTCCTGTTGATTAATGCGTATGGGGAATCTAGACATGCCTTGTGTTTCAGTTACGGATCTATTCGGGAGCTGAACACTTTCACAATACCGATTGGTAGATATCACACTATTATTCAAGAGAATGCTTTTCACTTTGTTCCCAATATAGAACTTGGCGGCTCCAGTGTGTACTAACGTAGTTATATACTGTCCATAAACGTTGCTGTTTACGAATAAGCGGCTATCTAATGTGGCAGTAGAAAATGACGGAGATTTCGGCGGTCTACATACTTCTTGTACGCGTCGGAGTCAGTCTTTATATTCGGATGTAGGTGGATGTAATACGTAGACAAAAGCTGTCTTGTGCTGGAGTTTCCTTACTTCTCGAGCCAGCGGAATTCGTTTCCTGACGTCCAACAAGAACAATTACGGGTTAATGCGCCTTGTGCACCACATCGTCAACAAAATGGTCTAAATTCTCTTTTGCATTAACTTCGGAACGATTTACTTACAAGGTTATTTATCGGCAATAGTTCAAATTCCGAAGCCATTTCTAGCAGTTCTGGTAAATTTTTGAAATTTCTTCGGCGAATATAATGTTTATATTCAGGTCGCAGGTTCTCGTATATACGTTCTACCTGGTTTTTCGGGCTCATACCACCATGTCGTCGCATTAACGTATGGTATAGCTGTTACAAATGCGCTCCCTGTTTTACGGGGTCGTTGTAACCTATTGCGGATTTCTTCTTCCAAACGTATACCTGGCGGGGAGAAGTTGACTTTTGAAGCTTACCAGAAAATCATTCCACGTGTTCCAGAAGGTTTTATTGTTTCGGTACCATAATAGAGTATCATCCTTCAAGAATTCAAGTAATGCTTTCAATAATTGTTCGGAAGAGAGTTCATAACATTGTCGCAGTTTGGTGAGCCGTTCTAAAAACGACAACGGATCGCTCTTACCATCGGATCGTAGTCTCCATTTCCGGACAACTTCGCATATCTGGGCGGAGGTTGGTATCTGAAGGTGAGCTTCAGGTATCGGACGGGTTTCTTCTAGAATCGGAAGATTAATCACAGTGGCGGGTTTTCGGGGTCCTTTTCCTGTTCGGATGTAATGGACTAGATGGGCTCCAAGTTGGTCTACTGTTCCTTCGGTATCTAAATAAAATGTTTGCATTTCACTTGTTAATTCGTCTTTCTTTAACGTAAAGATCTATCCTACTCGAACGTCGGTCTTCGGTGTTTTCTTTTCAGCGGTTGCCATTACTTTTCGGATACGGTTCGCTCGGGCGCCAGTCGATCTTGACGAAACGGATTATTTCTAAAACAATTTAATGCACAGAAATGTTACGGTCATGTACAGCGGTTGGTTCCGAAACCCCTGCTTGATGCGGCAATATATAAGCGTTAGTTCAGGGGTCCCTGCTCGGGCGCCAATGTATACGGCTTATACCCCGTTTTTGGGGCGCTTACTTAAAGCGTCAATTATACGCTGCTTTCCAGGGTTAGTTACAGTCGGAGAAAGTATATTAAAGCTTGTACAATTCTTTATTACCTATGTACAACATTTAATAAAATACAAAATTACCTTCCATTGATTGATATAATACAAAATAAATAATTTGTATAATCATTAATTTTTCTTGGATCCTTTTCGTAACGGAGACCGGATTCTGGCACGCCTATGTCCAGTACGAGACAAGATGGCTACCTGAAATTAGAAAAATTAATACGTTTAACTTTAAACTTGTTACCTGTGCTTTTCGGATATACAAACGGTGTTCTTTTTATTTAGTTTATACGCGTTAATTTGCAGTATCCTCTAGTTAGACGCTAACGTTCTACGACTACCAGTAATTGCTTCACGCAGAATAAACTTCGACGGGTTACAATCACGCTGGGTGACGGTAGTGAATAAAAAATAGAAGCCTCTGCTAGTTAGACGCTAACGTTCGACAACTATCAAAAATGTAATTGCTTCGCGCAGAATAAACTTCGACGGTTTACAGTTACCAGAGGATTGACGGATAGGTACGCTGAGCCCAGCTAACGTTTGACAACTCTAAGAACTAACAGACGGTGTACTGTGTGAGTACAAATGAAATATTAGTTAAAGAAATGTAAACGGGCCTAAACTTTGTAGGAATACAAAACTAAAATCGGATTCAATCAAGAGTTATAAAAGAACAACCAAATGAAAGCTACTCGATGAGGAAATTAATTTAACGGATCGGGTATGGTTGTCACTTACGATCAGACGGTATTCTTCTGAGAGCTCTAAGGACGGTTGATGTTTGGTACAAGACCAACGACGGAAAGAAGAAATGGTGAGAGAGGTGCAGGCCTTTTATACTGATTTGCAGGCAAAGAAACGCTGATTTAAAGAAGAAATTTCCTATACTATGCCAGATTATAACACTCAAATAGAAATTATTATTTAGACAAATAAGCGATTTCTTACACGGCAGTTATTATAACAAATATTTTTAAAGTACATGAACATCAATCGAAAACTACGGTAGTTTATTATTTCTCAATTAAATAAACAAAATTTGATTATTTTCCAAATTATAAGAGTTTTAAAATATTGAAGTGCAACAGGCTGGGTATTTAGCGGGCTGCAGAGAGAAGGATTACGTAATGTTTATGTTCTCATGTTGTAATGAACCGGATTTTAAGAGCGTATTTGAACATGAAAGGTATAACAATTTGCCGCAAATACGCGTGAACTTTGACCCCACGGCGTGTAAATCACTTCCATCATGATTCAAGCGCGCGTCGTTCTCCTACCATAAACGCAATTATGTAGAACGCTACGTAAAAGAACTGTCTTAATTTTGTTTTTCAGATCTTTTCTTTGAAACCTTGATTAATCAACAGTCTTTAAAATCCGATTCTTGCAACCTGGCTGATTCTCTTACCGTTTATTTATTATATTTACTCATTATCCTAAGTATTCTCATACCTGTTCTCCATTAACCACAACCGTAGCCCTTGTCTTACTTGAATTACTTCATCTTCAGATTTACTCACTTTTGTAATTCGTTTTGTCTCTGTGTTCGATTGACAACCATCATTAAAACTTCTTGTATGCGTTTTACAAGTAAAGTGACTAAACCAATATTTAAAATGCCACGAGCTCCGTGGCTCTTTGTTTATTGTGTGTCGTTAACTTACCACCTAAAAAAAGATTCAAGCAGTGCTCGAAGCATTTTGGGTGGGTTTTCTTTTTGAGAACGTCACCGTTACAAAAAGTCGGAAGTAACGCCATTTAGCAGACTTGCCTGGAACCGTCTGAATTAAAACAAATTAAATATTACATTTATTGTAAATACTTTTTGTAATATTTTAGTATACTGGTATTTAACTAGCTTTTCGTTAATTAAAAATAACACTACCGTGAGTTAAGCTACATCGGAGTATTACAAATTGACGACCCAAGCAGAGGACTTTGAAACTGTGACCCAAAAGTAAGTATCAGTTAATCATTAACAGTTTTTGATATTTTGGTTGATCTTCGAGAGCCCCAGAACAAAAAATCCAAGATGTCTGATCCTGTTAAATCACCAAAAGCTATCCCAAAAACCAATGCGCAAGTAAATAAGTAAATTGAATTTGCAACTTGCAAAAAGAAGAATTGATCCAAACCCTCAAAATATATCAATTAGGAACAACCGACAACGTTAACAAATTAAAAGCACGTAGGATTAACAATATAAGAACCGGATAACAGCTAGCAAGTACGCTCGCGTGTCCCAGAAGCCAAAGTACTTTCCGGTCATCATTACTGAAACTCTTATCAGCCATATCACCAGTAACATTTACTTTTTCAGCTATCGCACAAGTATGCGAATGTGTGCATAAATAGAGAATAAAACTTGATAAAAAAATTGACCCCATCTTGTTCTTCGACCGAATTAAATACCGAACAATTAATTATGGTATCCCAGGTACTATGTTATTACAGGCACTTCTAGAAGTATTGAAAGATAACGCTTTCTTGTGGTATCGAAATAACAGAGACCAATGAACGCGTTGAGAATATTTTATTATTTAATTTAAGCAACGTTATTTAGGTTTCAGATATTAATTTCGTCTGAAAAAAGAAGGATGCCCTCCAGACGCTAATGACACGACATGTTTCTCGACCGCAACTAGAAAGTTATATAAAAATTTACTGTATTCATTCAAACTATACATTAAAAGGAACGATTATACGAACCTGGCTGAATTACAACAATTAGGACACAATTTCGAAGAATTAACCAAGCCAAAATTCGCCAGATTCCAGTCCTTAAGTTGCTAGAGTACAAGAACCTTCCTAGTCTGTAACCGAGACCGTCCGTAGTTCTACAAAGAAGTGAAGTGCTTGGCTAAAACCGGTTAATAAAGTTTATTCGAAGTGCAGATCTACCGTACCCATCGTGACTTCTGTGTGTGTGATTTTATAATGTTTATTCACGTCACCGTATACGGACAAGAATTTAACGCGCTTGTACATACCGGTGCAACCAGAGGTTATAAAAGTCAAAAAGTAAAACAGCTCGTCGTTGAAGACTTGCAATCCAAGAATAACCAAGCAGACCCAGTCCAACTAACTAATAGTGAGATAGTAAAACCAGCGGAAATTATTCTTTTCCAATCGGCGTTGGATCTCTAACCATTGCTGTAAAATGCCAGATTATCTCACTGCCGATTTTTTGCTTGGCTTAGATGTCTTGTCCGAAAATAATGTAGTTGTGGAAGTAATGGAAAAAACCCTCACATTAAATAGTGAACCCATGGTATGCATAAACCGAATTACTCGAACCACGTCGAACCTAAGGGGAATACAAAGCATACCGAAAACAAAACTACAAAATAAGGTGAATCAATTAAAATCATTAACTAGTTTTGTAGTTGATGTATTATGCCAGCCTGAGAAGAATCCTGGGTTCATAAAAGAAGACGAACTTTCGTCACTGTTTAAATCCGCGCATCCTCTTTTGGAAGTTTCCAATAACTCGACAGACAAAGTAGAACAGGTAGAAATACCAAGATTGAATCTCCAATCAACCACGTCACCAAGTAACCACAAAGATGGTTGAGGTGGATACTTTTGTATCACCGTTAGTTTCTGTAAGTAAGCTAATTACTTTACCAATTTTAAACAGCCCTACAACGTGGTGTGAACGGCAACCTATGAAAATATTATCTTATTTTTTATGCAGTGGCATATTTGTATGCCGCTCTATAGTGATGCTAAAACTCGTTTTACGACCGCACAAGGCCGTAAATTCTCACGTGCATGAAACCTATGCTCTGTTTAATATAGCCATTATTTAAAAGCCTTTAATTTATTGTTTAACAATGAATTGTATAAAAATTTTTTGTGGAAATATTTTTTATTTGAACTATTTTAACAAAAAATCGTTTAAATTGAACAAGTATATACAGGTCATCGAAATTATTTGCAATTCGAATGACCTGTTTGTTTACTTTTTTAATGGATATTTACTCTGGTACTTATACTACAGGGTCACGTGGTTTGAGAATAATCTCAATCTCTTACTACAAAAATAATAGCAATTTATAGAAATCCAGTTTTAACAAAAAATTGACAAAATTTAAATAAATTTTTATTTGTGTTCAGAAAAATACAATTGTTGTAGGTATTCTAAGTAGCAACTTTTAGCAGTGGCGGTTGGTGGTCAATGCTGCAGGGGGGTCATTTCAAATATTGAAGCTTGAAAAACGCATTATTATATTACTACATGACTCTCGAGGTAGTTCACTAGTTTTTGAACATGTTGCGCGTTGATTGAGAATTTAAACGTTACATATTTGCAATTTTAAATAAACAATAAAACAATTTTTGGCATTTTTTTTTTGGAGGGTCATTGACCAAATGACCTAACGGAGAAGCTACTGACTTTTAGTAATAAGTGCTAAAGATTACACCTTCTTGAAATTTTTTTTAAATATAATTAAAACGGGGTTAGTTAAAAGTATAAAACTTGAATATGATATTTATCACTAATCAATTGATATATATTTTTTTTAATTTTTTTACTACTAACTTTTGATTTTATTTGACTTCAAACTCAAGGAATATTACGGAATTCGAGATTGCAAAACTTATCATACAAAGTTGAACTTTTCCATTACTCATTGTAAGCCATCTATCATCAGCCAACTTGTGTGAGACCCAGTGGCGGCTCGTGAGGTCAAGTTTAAGGTGGACTACGTTTCTTAAAATGCTTGTAGGTAATATGAACGTTTTCAGAAATGATTATGGCATTATGTAGGTACCAAAACGTTTTGAAGTTTTATCGATTGTATCGAAATAAAACAATAAACATGAGAAACAAAACAAAGCATTTATCGTATCACATCTACATACTCACTTATTTTTTAACCGACTTTAAAAATAGGATTCGTCGGAATATTTTTAATGTATGCTATGTTCAGCGATTATTCTTTACGACGCTGACCGATTTCGATTATTCTTTTTTGTTAGAAAACTCAGTAGTGGTCCCATCTCAATTTGGTTAAATTTTGATGATACGATCCATGAGAAAATAATCAAATTTACTTAATTTCTTAACGATCATATTAATGATCCCTTTTTATAGGAGGGAAATCCAGGTTCCTTTTAGAAGAAAGAATCATTAATTTTAATCGTTTACAACTTTCCAGTATATCAAATTTACATCAGCATGAAATGAACAATGTGCATTTTAGGGACTATAACTACTATTGCTAAGATTACTAAAAAGAGAAAAATAAAATTCTATTAACAAACAAAAAAATGAAATGCTCTAAAAAGTAAAAAGTAATGATTTCATTTAGTTGCAATTAAACGACCAAATTTTTATTAACATGAAATTATTTTTTGAAGTCGATGCCAAACACGTTCGAGTTAAATCTATTACAACTGCCAAAGATAATGTTACGAATTAAATTAAATTACTTTTTACTTTTTAGTTAATTTTTTGAAATCGGTTCATTTTTTTGTTAAATTTTTTTTAAATTATATACTGTACTAGAAAAATGCAGTGTGAAATTACGTTTTGCAATTTTGTTTGCATGGTTTAGTTCTAAATTTGGAGTAGGTCTTTCAATAGATTAGATTTCAGTTTTTTTTCTAACGACAGTCCTACGAATTAATTTTTCAAAATAGATTTTACCTTATTTGTTTGCATCTTTTAAAAATTACGTACGACAAATAAACCGAATATGTTGTACACGTTCTACCGATCAATCACTACTGAACCGCGGGCTATAATAGTGAGAGCCTTTTCGTTCGTTAAATCTGCATATGAAAATTTCGTAGTGGAAGTCGCAATGCTCTACTACATATAAAGCATGGGCTCTAATAATTGGAGCTCGAACATAAAGTAATCCCTATTTAATTTACGTTGCTTTGAACGACGACTATATTAAATTGATGTTTTAAAGCAATAAATAGCGTTACAGAGAAAACATTATTGTACATTTTGAAAGATATTTGCATAACCTTTGCCGTGCACATAATCTATGAATGCACACACAAAGGTTTCAACAAGATGATGCAACAAGCCATACATTTGCGAGCTCTCTAACTTACTCCGTCAACATTTTCATAATATAATAATTTTATGGAGAACAGACTTTGAATATCTTTCTCCTTCGCCGGATCTAACCTACCTGAAGGATGCATTTAAGGCATAATAAAAGATAAAATACTTCACTCAGAAAATCCGCCGGCAAATGTTGCAAAACTGCGAGAAAGAATACAAAAATTATACCGGGAGTTATTCAACATTTTTTTATAAATATGTTTTAAAAAATCTATATGAAGCTTGTTTGCGTAGTATTGGTGAACGTTATGAACATTTAAATTACAAGTTATCACAAACGTTGACAACACATCATTGTCAATTTCGTGAGTAAAAAACAGTTTTTCAAAGAACAGTTAAATCACTTCTACTAGTTTTTGTCATAACACTTTTATTAAATGTAGACAACTTTATTATTGCACTGTTTTTTTCAGTTATGGAACTAGTTGTTTATTAGTAACTCCGGAGAATCACTTGTTGGAAACTTTTTTTTTCTTCACTAAAATAAGATAAAGATTTATAATAATTATTAACTTGTTTGATTTTTTACATGCATATTTAAAACGAGTATGAAAAAATTAATATTTTAACAATTTCCGGTTTATCAACTTTTAAATAGTGTGATTGTGTGAATATAATAATTCTTTTATTTAATAAAAAATAAATTCTAAAGGTTATAAATAATTTGCCAATAACTGAAAATAAACAACTATTATACTTTTTTCCAGTTCTTAGATCGCACACAATGACTTGTTTCTCTTAGATTTTTATGTGTGTAGTTGATTTATATACTATATCAATAATATATAAAACTGCTACTGCCGATTTTTAAAAAAAGTTTGATTAATACAATTATACTCTGTT
Source organism: Aquatica leii (assembly GCA_035610365.1). NCBI lineage: Eukaryota > Metazoa > Arthropoda > Insecta > Coleoptera > Lampyridae > Aquatica > Aquatica leii. The sequence goes on along the minus strand of CM069435.1, from coordinate 42,126,355 downwards.
TTTTAATTAAAATGAGCAAATTTCGCGCATATGATTAGTTATTGACAAACTAGTTCACCTGGGAAAATTGCTGACATAACCTATACTAATAAACGGGATATTCACTTCCGCTCCTCGTAAATTCAAAATAGAGTATAGTGAATACGTGCATCGTATTAAATTATTAACAAACGATAAAACTGTGACATTTTTATTTGTTTGCGTTATTTAAACAATAATTATTTGTTTTATATGAACAAAAATGTCAGTTTTTGATACAAGAAAGTCTTAAAAATGTTTTTTTTTGAGAATAAATAATCGAAGAACTCAAACCATAAACCGAAATCTAACGAAAATCAAAAAAAAATTGTAAATCAAGACAGATTCTAAACTACCAAAAAGACAAGAAAGAAATCGATAAATTTGAAGAAGCAAACGACAACAAGGAACCGCTACAGAGTTAGGTAATCAGTTTGAGCCAAATTTTGCCTGTATTGTTTAGAAGCAGGCAATTTTTTTGTGATTTTTCTTATATTGGTTAGAAAATGGGCAATTTTTGTGTGATTTTACCTATATTTTAGAAACACAATTTTAAAATTTGTCAAAATAAAATGCTTCGGCCGTGAGTCAGAGGGGGGGAGGCGATTTCACCCATAACGCTCCCTAGATGCGCACCTGTTTGGATTGCGGTAACTGCGGTCACGACTGAAGCTTTCATTTTTTAGATTTTCTTATTAAAGAAGAACAGAGATTTTGCAATCACCGAAGCGTTATCAAAATCTATGTTGTGTGTTGTGGTAACATGATATTCAACAACAAAATCGTAGATATTAGGTATTAAGTTAGAAAAAATTCCTCAGAAATTAAATGTATTCGATGAATCTTTTTTTTATATAAAGAAAAATATTTTATTAGCTAACCCCTCTACATTTTGTAGAGTGAGTGTCAAAACCTCCTTTCAGTAAGTCCTACCCACCAAAACTCCTCATTTGTATAACTCAATATAAAAAACTCGACGTTCGCTTCGACTGCTTTACTATTTTGATGTTCAAGATTGTATTTGCTTTTTTGCTTCTTCTTCATTTCCATCTTCGTTTTTTATAGTCATAATTATTGTTATTAGTTTAGTTATTTTATTACATTTTAATTTGCTCTACATCATTTGATTTACAATGTTTTCTGGATTTAGTTTACATTTAATTTTACTTTCTGTTTCCTCTCTGAGTTTGGTAAAATTTTTGCAAATAAATAAGGTATGTTCTGGATCGTCTATTCCGTAATTACAATAAAGACATGTTTAATTGTCATGTTTCTTGATTTTTAAGGTGTAGGATTTTATTTTAAAGATGTAGGGTTTGATTTTAAAGGTGTAGGGTTTCATACCCGCTCAAAAATTTGGTGGTTTGATTCTTTATTTTTGCATTTGACCTATTAACATAATTCTGGAATTATACTTTTTGTCCATTTTGTGGTTTCTATATTATCTCAACATTTTTTTTGCCATGCGTTTATTATATTTTGTGTTATATCTTTCAGTAATACTTTATTCATTTTATTTTTGTTAGCATAAAGTATTCTTTTTTCGTTGACTAGTAAACCTATAAGTAATATCCTCGCTATTACCTGTGCAGCTAGCATGGAAATAGTTCTATATGCACGTATCACTCTCAAGATAACTTTTCATTGGCAACTTGTAGTCATTTTTAGGTATTTCTTTGCCTCTAGTGTTTTATACCATATTGGCGCCCCGTGAAGCAGAACAGATTTGACAACCTCGTACAGAATTTTTCTTTTATAGAATCCTAGTTTGCTTATGTTTTTCATTATATTGTTATGGTCGTGCCTTGTTTTTGGAATCTCCCTGTAGCTATTTTTCTAAGCTTATGAACTGCTATTGTGTTTTCTCTCTTAGTTTCTTCTTCGAGTATGATGAGTCTATCCCATATATCTCTTTCGTCTTTATAAGTTATCTTTATGACTTTTATTCGTTTTGTGTTTGATATTTTGTTAATCGCCGTATTCCACACCTTTTCTAGTACCTCAAAGTCACCTTCGGTTTCCGTTAGTTCGGGAATCTGATTGTAACTACTTTGTGCGGCCTAGTTTAACTTTTCTTCCTTGTTTATTGCACCAAATAGAGGTTGCGCAATCTGTAATTCCCAGAGGATGTCTTACTGTTATCTTGATAAAACTTGTTATTTCATCAAACCATTTCTCGTCCGCAATTACAATTCATTTCGCATAACTGTTGGTGTCGGCCAGAGAATTTATTTTCTGTTTACTATCAATCCTCCATTGTAGAGTCTCCACCTGTTACTACCTGCGTTGGTTTTAGATTTATGTTGTTGTGTTTGTATTTTTGTTTTAATGGTCAGTTTTTTTGGTTTTTCATAGACCAGATTTTTTAGCATATTTATAAGCGTTGTTTGGTTGAATAAGCTGACATTGTATCTTAGTCGATTCACTAATTTAACAGGTTTGTTTGTATTTGCATTTGTTTATGAGATTAATATGTTTATCAAATGCTTGCTGTCACCATGGATTACTTTTAGTAATGCTACCGTAATCGAATTCTCATTTCCTTTATATATTTTGTTTATAAATTCTTCTTCGGTTTTTCTTTCTATTTCGCCCCAGGAGTTAGATCTACAGTGTTGAGGCTTTCCTCTTCCAGCAAAAATTCCATAAGCAGAAGCCTGGTTGCTATGGGCTAGCTGAATAACAACCAGGGAAGGAAGAATCATTGGAGGCAAAATTTTAGGTTTATTATTTTTACTAATAATTTGACTGAAGAACGATATCTGCAATTTTTACAGTTGGAATTAATGCTTGGATTAACTGTATTATATCTCAGTGCAGACAATTCTACCTACGCAATTAACGTGCGACGATACTTGGGTTCTACCATGAATGGATAAAAGAACAATACCAATAGAACAACCGAGATTAAATCAATAACGTCACAAATTCTTTAGAATGTGAGAAATGAATTTTATAATCGCCTTGGATATTGTCAAATGGTGCAGAGTCGTTAATTTGAACATTTAGCGTAATTTAACTTATTATTGTGTGTTATACTGCTGTATTATTTCTATTAATATTTTATCGTTATTAAGGTTTTACGAAGCAGATTTTCAGTACAATTTTGAACCTTAAAACTCTGTAGACTTTTACGACTGGTGCAGCTTGTAGTAGATTCTTCTTCCGGTTTTTGCCGTGTAGTTGTAGTTTGCTTCGACACTGATCCTGTGGATATAATTGGCATTAATATTCCAGTTAAATCAACTATCATATTAAATCTGATACATCATACTTACTTGGTCGTTTTCTGACTTCCCCGTTGGAATGTGTCGGTATTTCTTCGGCCATCTTTTGTGCCGTCTCGCGAAGTAGCTCCTTGATGCTAGACATCTATAGATCCCGGTGCAGCTGGTTGTTTCTCACGAACCACGGTGCGTTGGCGATAAGGCATAATGCCTTGTTTTGGGTTCGCTAGATCTTTTCGATGTGCTTTTTTGCCACGTTGGCGAAGCGTAAATTATGGTAGACCGTATCACAGACTTGTAGAGTAGCAACTTGTTGTCCACGGATAGAACGCTGTTTCTCCCCATAATCGGATACAGCTTGGACATTACTGCGGAAGCTCTAGCTGCAACGTTGTAAAGATGTTTCTTCCACGATAGGCGTTTGTTCAGAACGAGGCCTAAGTACTTTGCTTCGTTCTTCCACTGTATGTCGACACATCTCCCCGTCGCGTGAAGAGTACTGCGGTGCTCTTCGTCAGGTTTACTGTTATCCTACAGTCAGCGTACCAACTCGACTGGTGATCCATGGCGATTTGCAATTGATCGACAATCTGTTTGAGGGATCTCGAGCTTACCATTACCGCCGTCTCGTCGGAGTACAGCGCGTACTCCGTTCGTAGATGTTTTGGGATGTCGGAAATAAAGATGTACAGCAAAGGACCCGGGACTGACCCTTGTGGAAATTCAGCTTGAATTCTTATTGTGCGGTTGATAAGATATGAGCGGACGAGCTGCATCATCGGTTGCAAAATGCTGTTGTAGAATAGCTTCAGTAAAAGATCCTGATGCCAAACCTTGTCGAGTGCTTTTTGAATGTCGAGAAAAACCACACTGGTGTGGATTTTTCTTTCGAATCTCGCGTCGATCTTTTCGGCGACTCGCGAAGCCTGGTGTGTCGTCGAGTGCGACTTTCAAAATCCAAACTGTTCTTTGGGAATCACCTTGTTGGCGTCGATTTTTCTCTGCAACTTAATTGCAATTACTCGCTCCAACAATTCTGCATCACCAAATTGTACCAACACAAGGTTGTGGTTCAAACTCAGCTCTTGCATCTTCCAAATTTTGTGGTTTAGCCTGCAGTTCTGCATAACCACGATTTCCAGTGCGGTCCGTAGTTTACATGAGTGAGATGGTAAGTCAACTCAATCGTAGACTAACGTAATTAAACAAAGTCATGCCGTTTGGGTTAGTGCCTAGACTGTTTCAAGATTGATGTTTTGCATTGAGGTCTCCACCGATGATCGTTGTGATGTTGGTGTTGAAAACAGCGTCCAACTCCGCTTCTTTTCACCTTTCTTCCGGTAGTTCGATTGTTGCGGTACATGACGTAGTTGGGTATCCTAGAATCGCTCTAAGGTGTTTTTCGGAAACTAAAATAACGTCCAAACTGTGCTTGTATGCAAAAATGTCGTTTAAGTTCCAAATAGCTAACTGTAGGGAATACTGTTTGAAGGGAATATGATACATACTTGGCTCTTGTATGTTTTCATAAACTCGATGAACTTTAGGTACAGTGCGAAGTCCGGATCTTCGTGAGTTAATGGTATAAATACTGCAATTCCTGTCATTGGATTAGTGGGATAGTGTGCGAAGCGGTAGCTCTAGCGAAGCTAATTCCTTGTCTAATCCGTTTTAGTGGGGTTTCGAACATGGGTTTCGGATGCGCCGAACATTCCATATAGTTGACCGGATATGCTTTCTTACAATTGCAGCACATTGCCGGGTTGTCTTCGCGCATCTTGCTACATACGGATGTGAAATGTTCTTGTCCGCATTTCTCGGTTTTGCTCTACAGTAATTCTGAGAGTAGCCGAAACGTTGGCACCTATGTAAGTGTTTCACACATAACTCTCGTTGAAAATACTTTTTGACGCGTCGGTCTTCGGTAGGTACAGCATGACCATCGGTAAAGAGACCTAGCTTCTCGATGCCTTCATACGCGTGACGCTGGTAACGTCGTATCTTGCGCGTCTAAGGCTATCTTCTGTTTCTTTTTCAGAGCCTTCTATGACCGGAATGCCTCGAATTATTACGTTCAAAGGTTTTTCGGATTGGAGCATGTATGTGTGGAATTCGCGTTGATACTCCTCCAATAGTCGCGTGGCTAATCGGAAATTTTGCGTGGTCTTCAAATAGATCAAGTTTTCCTTCGTGGTCTTTGCCGATTCGATTCCTATTTTTCAAATATAACGTATTGAAAGTGATGTGATAACTTGAAAAACCGTGAAAAACAAATGGCTTAATAAATAAAAAATACACTACAAATATTCTCTATCGTTAACATCGCTATACCCAATTGCGATTTTTTCAGAAAACTGACTTTATTTTCACAGTTATACAACGAAGTGTTCTATTTAACAAACTAAATAAAGTATACAGGTATCTGAAATATTAAGCAAAATAAAAGTGTGTGTAAAAAATAAAAAATGTAATTTTTACAAAATGTAATATTCTTTAATTTTACATTATTGGTGTATAAACTGCAACGGGTCCATAAATTATCATAAAATGTTGAGATTTACAATAGGTACCATAATTGTAAAAGTGACAAGTTTGTGAAGTTTAAAAACTAGAGCTAGAGATAGTAGAAACTGTGTACTTATTGTCAGTTTTTTTATTATATATTCATCTTAATAAAAATTATTATTTTAGCATTTTTTTTAAAACAGTTTTTATCTTAGGTAGCCTTTCAACAACCAAAAATGTATACAAATTGGATATCTACAAATTAATAGCTTGTTATATTTTATTTCAGTTGAACAATAAATCTAAGAAATAGTGAGCCTTTAAAGAATCTTAAAAAAAATTGTTAATAAATGTTTACCATTTGTAAAAAAAAACTGTAAAGAAATGAAAATACACTAAAGAGCAGATTTCAAAACTGTTAAAAAGTAAAAGAATATGTAGGTATTACAATTTTCTATTTTAAATAATTCACATGTGATCAATTTCTCACAAGCTGGGTTTTCGTCCCACGTCGCAGATCCTGAATAATTTTGAAAATTACCCAAAATTATCTCGAATGGAAAAGTGTAATACAAAAGTAACACGTAACGTTATAAAATGTAATTAAAGTAAACTATTTGTGAAACTGATACTAAACTGTAGTTAATACACATTAATACTATTTGTTAGCAATTTTTTTAAAATGCTTTTTTGTTTTTTTTTTTAATTTTTTCTAAAAATTTTTTTTCTAGATTCCTAAGATATATTTTCAAATGTAAATATATTAGTAAAATCGACTAATATATGCAACTAAAACGAGAAGAAATTCTTTTTTGATTTAACCGTAATTCAATTCCGAATTAGTCAATTTTTTGATACAACACAAACACGTTTGCAAAACCGGTTATTTCGTAAACATTGTTTACGTATAATTTATCAACACAAATATTTTTAATTTTAAACAAATGCATTTTGTTTTTTTTCAAATCTGGACGAAAGTTTTGTAATTTTAGCAAAATTCGGAATGCAATCTCGAAGATAATTTACAAATTCTAAAAATATTTGAACAAGTAATTTATTTTTCGGCTTTTTATGTAGCTTGAAATTTGTTTTCATAAGTAAATTTTTAACATTAAAAAATTTTTGTCTTAAGTATTTCAATATCTAATGTTTTACATAAAATTTGATTGTATTTTTTGATAGTGTCGGCATAAATCAATACATCATATATTATATAGATACGTTTGAAATATCACCACATATTTCTGTGTAGATATTTTTTAAATATCTTTGTAGAAAGTTGAAAAACTAAACGGTTAATTCTGTATTTCTTTCATGTTAGTACAATTATTTGAACTTTTTCCATCAAGTAAAATTTGCTAAAAATTCATATTTTAAACTTAATACAGAGTAAAACTGCGTTTCCGATTTCATCAGATAATTCTAATACTGTGGGATGTTAGAAAAAATGTTGCCAATATAAACATAATCTTATCGACTTATTGATTTTTTTACAGTAACTAGATTTGTAACTCAATTACTAGGTTTTTCAATTTTACATTGTTTTGTTTGTATAGTTAACTTCAAATCAACAGGCCCTTTTTCAACAAATATTTATTTTATTGCAATTACTGAATTTAAAATAGTTACATTTTCTACATTTGTTATAATCACTTGATTAGTCAAATTTGCAACGTGATTGTATTTATCTATCATGTTACTATAAAACAACGTTATCACTTAACAATTCTTCCTGTTCTGAAAATATGCAGCCGTAATTAACTTTTAGACTCTGTATAAACTAAATGAAATATTTTCTATTCCATTTGATGCTGTTTATAAAAATGACAACGTGAATGAATGAATGTTGTTTTTGAATTAGACAAAGATTTAAAGAAACCAATGCTTTTTCTATATTTTTTTTTCTGAACGCATTACGCATTTCTAAAAATTAATATTAATAGCCTTTATTTGTCGTAAAAAAAATTTTTTTAACAAAGAATTCGTATTTTTAACTAAACACAAAATGATCTTACTACATAAAACAAAAAAAAAACAATCCTAAACCCTCCACCACTAATCAATTCTCTATATACATCTACTACACTACTTGTAATCTTTTTCTCCTTTTTAATACTTCTTCCATCCATCCCACTCCTTCTCCTCCTTCTCCCAAAATCTCCAACCTTCCTCTCTCCTCTTCTCTTAGTTCTATGCATTCCTTTACCATGTGCTCTATATTTTCCCACCCCTCCCCACATAGTCTACATCTCCTATCTTTATCTTCTTTCCAATACTTATTCTCTTGCTCTTCATTCCCGCATCTAAACCTTGCTACCATTCTTTTTAATCTCAAGCTTTTGTTCGCCCTTATGCACCTTGGAATATTGTCTATCACTATATTTGTATATCTCTCATTGTATTTCCCTTTTCTTATTCTTGCTCTTGTTTCTTGTCTCTGTATATCCTTATCTCTTCTTATTATCGCATCTTTTATTTTCCTTCCTGTCTCCCATATTTTCTCTACCTTTTCTCTCGCATATCCAACTCTTTCATAATACCTTTTTCTTAGCTCTTGTTGTATTTAATTTTTCCATTCTTTACCTCTCTCCAGCACGTTTGAAGCAATAAAATATACCATGTTTATAAATTCTTTGCGTGTGAAATTTATGATTAACAACTTTTTAAAAAGTATTCTAATGCTTGCTGCCAATGCTGGAACAACAATTGTTTCAAAGTTTTTGAAGGTAGCGTACGTTTTGAATTATTAAGAAGTTTTTTTCCAAAAACAGTATTGTTTTTTACAATAATGCATACAAACTATTATAAAATGTAATTTAACGGTGTAAAAAGATACAGGTTGATCCATTTGAAAAAACTGAGTTATTTATAGTTTTTAATCGCTGATTTATATCTAACAATAGGACGAGGGAAAAACCAACATCACTTTTTGTACACTATACATCCTCTTATACTAAATACATCCCAATATTCATCTGTACATCCCCATATCTCTCTACACATCCTTGTATTTCCTTGTACATCCCTATATTTTCCAGTACTTCTCTGTACATATTGGTACATCCCCAACATTTACCTATAAACACTATACTTTCCTACATGCGTTCTAAAATGGAACCTAAATCTGACTTTTAAATATATTTTTACAATAATTAATGAATGAAAACAAGTATATTTTAAGAGTTCTCAGTCTAAATAAAAATCTGCAAAAAGCGAAATAATTAAAAAAGAAGAAAAATTATATTAACCAGCTGCTTATCAGGCACTTTTTTCTTGTAGTCAATCAGTGAATGAAGTGTTTCGATTAAGTAAAGAAAAGCCTGAACTTACTACTAAATATTTATGAATACAACTGTGCTTTGGCAAAATACAAAATATCTGGGTAAATATGGAACACTACGAAAAAAATAGTTAGCTGTTTAGGCACTTCTATGAAACGTCCATGAAAAATTCAGAGTACTCAAAATATGCCAATACGTTCGATGATGCGTTCAGGTAAGAAACTTTAAGTCTGGAAAAACGAATAAATTTTAGAGACCTAATAATATTGGTAAAACAATTTATTTATACGGAAATACAAAGTGACCTGAAGATATATAAGACTTAGTGAGAAATACATTGTCTGAGACAACAGCATTGGATTGATACAAACATGCCGATAACTAGGCGCAGGAAATGTAACAACGTAACTCCTCACAGAACTGTGGAAAACTTATCGTTTGTAGTTTTATGCAAATTTGCAAATGATATACAAAATACTTTTTTTTTAATGTTATTATAAATCATTTGTTCTGTTTGTGTTCAAATTTGCAAAAAATTAATTCGTGCACTATTAGTTGAAATCCAAGTTAATCATGGTAGTTACAAACCATAGACTTTGTCATTTATCGTTAAAAGATAAATAGCTTTTTATACAAAAATAGTTACATTTTTAAAGTTACTTTTTGTAGTTTCGTGCCGTGGGACACGACATTACGTTATACAGTGCACGTCGTTTATTAGAATCACATTGGGAATTCAGATTTTTGATAACAATAACCGAATGGTAACAATATTCGAAATTCAGCGTATGTCTCTGATTAACAGGTTGTTAATCATAACATCAATACAAGCAAAAAATGTTAAAATAAATTCACTGTTCTAAGAACTGCACATTTTTTAGTATTCTCAGTAATTTGCTGACACTATGAATAAAAATAAATACAAAATAACGTTTTCACATAAGACGTAGTTAAATGAAATTGTTATTTTAAGAACGCACATGCTTTCTAAGCTGATTTGCAAAAATAGCGCACATACAGATGTTTAAATTAAGCAATGTTACGTAGACCAGTCAAAATACGTGAATAAATAAATAATACTGCAAAAATAAAACTAAATATGCAAAACAACTATTGTTAAAGTAAAATGATAAAAGTTGTTTACTCTAAACAAACGTATTGTGAAAATTCTGCTAAAAATTCATGTAAAATAGGTTATTTTTATATACAGAAACAAACCTGAGAAGAAAATTGATAACATAAACCAAAATTATGATTACTATAAACGGTGTTTTACTATGTAGTAGCATACGTCCGGCCCGTTTGTTAATATAGCAATAACATTACCCGACTGTTAACATTATCCGTGATTCTAATAAGCGGCGTGCACTGTATTAGTGCTATATAACTTTTAAAGTTACCATTAACAAAATTTTATAGTAATCTCGTAGTGTAAGTTACTACGTATTAATGATAAGTTATCTTTAATACATAGTAACTTATACTACGAGATGACACCGCCTTTAAATTTTGTTAATAGTTATCCCCATTGTATATGTGGAAATCTATTAGAGTGTGTTTCCTACTGCTGATGAGCCTCAAAAGGGCGAACGGTCTTTTACATTGTGATTATAGTTCGCGGTTTTATTCAAAACTATTTCGTATTACGCGGGTTTAACCTCCACTTTACAATGTTCTCCACCTTTATAGCTATTTACAGTTTAGAGTTACCTTTATTAATGTAGGTATCATTCATAAACAAATACTTTAATTATCACTGCAATTTAATAAATAGTACTCCAATCGCCATAGTGTAACATAAAACCGAGAGTCATTCATTTCAACAAGGATGTTTATGGAAAGAGGGTGTAATTCAGTAACGGCTTCTCTATTAGGTCAATGAAAAAAACTAAAAATTGTTTTATCATTAATTTACAACTAAAAATATGTTTAAATTCTTACGCAACACAGCAAACTGGCTTAAGGCTCATGGAGAATTGACCACCAACCGTCGCTGGTGTAATTGTTGAAACTTTATTGATAAACACTAAATCAAATTATACATTTCAAAGATAAAAAAATTAATCATTGTTTTCTGAACATTTTTAAAAAAAATTGCTATTGTATTGGTGAACGAGTCACGTAAGTCGCACTCTTTTATCGCATCTATCTGCATCGTTTAGATATTTCCACGTACGTCTCATATATCTCCTCGTATACCCCCATATATGCCCGTACAACCTTGAAGATCCCTATACATCCTGGTACATCTCTATACATTTTCGTACATCCGGACATCTCCTTTTTAATGTACATCATACATCCTCGCAATAGGGTCTCGGTGATTTTTTGAAGATGGCGCATTTTCACTGGTTTTTTGACCAAATCTAAACGGTGCATAATTGGCTTATAAAAGTTTGAGTCGTTTTAATCAGAATTAAAAGGGTTCAAATGCGTGAAATAGTATATTTCCAAGAAAACAAAATTTTCAAATAACATAATAAATGGAAAGATGTATACTTAACTACTTATTATCATATATGTAGGTAGTAATAAAAAACAGAATGATAAGGATAAAATGATTTAATTAATATTTGTGAATATACTAAAGGTCTTGATTTGACGCAATTTTGGTAAAAAGATTAAGAGGTTAAATTAAATATGGTAAGTTATTACTGAAATCAAAAATTTTACGATAAACTTTAGTGACTTTACAGATCTTTTTCCATCAGTATCAAAAGGTGGGCATGTTTAAAAGTTGAAAACTCTATCAATATTTCTTTAAAGAGGCTGTGCAGTACGCGTTGGTCTTCCAGAAATGATGCGCTTTTAGCATTACAGTTGCTATACTCAGGTGTAATAAAAACATTAGCATACATAACTCTTATAGGACGCACTAATAAAATTAAAAAATAATCCTTCAAAAATTTGATGCAGTAGTAATTCTAACATTCGAAGCTAAACTTTTAAAATAGCTCAACATAGTATCTCATGTGTTACAATTACCCGAATGTGAGCTTAGCAAGGCTGTAGATTTACTTTGATCAGCTATAAGAATAGCAGAAGAAATGAGATCAAATTTTGACGAGATATTACAAAACGGAGAAAAAACAGCCAAATCATGGAGAATTCGACCTCTGTTTAATCAAAGGCGTAGAAAAAGGGTTCCACAATTTGCAGGCAAATTAAGTCGGGATGAAAGACTATCAAATATTTTGAAACACAGATTTGTTATGGAACTTTACATATTATTTTTGAGGCTTTCGCGGCCATGATTTTTTAACAAATAAATATTTTTGGGTTTTGAACCGCGTTCCATATTTACACTTTTCACGAAATTCATAAAACTTAGAAAGCTTACAAACTTTGAAAAATTTACAACATTTAACGTTTCGACAGTCATGTCTCTGTCTTCTTCAGAAAAAAACTGAAACTGAAGGTATAGGATCCTGACAAGCCTTTATATTAAGCTGTTCGGGCCAGTGGTTCGTGACGGTTTCGATTCATTAGTCTTCCGGAACATGTTTTTCCATATTAGCGTAGCCAAGGGCCAAGGCGATCAGTGAACCGAACACGTTAAACACCGCGCTAGGTTTCCTAACGAACGCCTTAATAAAAAACAGTTTCAAAAAAGGAGATATATATCGAGCAATTAACAAACACAGTAAGAAAAAACCAAAGAAGAAAGATCCCGTGGCAACTTCCTTCCTTCCTTACATAAAGGGCTGCACGGATAAAATAGCCAAGATACTTAGAGGGAAAAACATCAAAGTGACCTTTATTGCAACAAATAAAATAACCACGAAACGTGGTTTCTCAAAATCAAAGAAAACAAAAGCACCACTCGAGGAACCAGGGGTCTACCACATCCCTTGTTCGTGTGGGCTGGCTTACATAGGACAAACGGGGCGCAACATAGCTACCAGATTAAAAGAACATAAAGCGGATACAATGAAACATAACACAAGATCTGCTGTTGCGGAACATTTCTTAGACACCAGTTACACAATAAAATTTGAAGACGCAACAATGTTGGCTAAATCCCAAAATTTCTGGCCTAGACTATACCAGGAAGCCATCGAAATCCAGAAGTACGACAATTTCAATAGGGATAATGGAATCGATCTAGCGCCAATATGGAAAAACATGTTCCGGAAGACTAATGAATCAAAACCGTCACGAACCACTGACTCGATCGGCGTAATATAAAGGTTTGTCAGGATCCGATACCTTCAGTTTTAGTTTTTTCTGAAGAAGACAGCGACATGACTGTCGAAACGTTAAATATTATAAATTTTTCAAAGTTTGTAAGATTTCTAAGTTTTATGAATTTCGTGAAAAGTGTAAATATGGAACGCGGTTCAAAACCCGAAAGTATTTATTTGTTAAAAAACTTTACATATTGTCATTACGCAATTACACACCCGTTTTGTGAGTTTACATGAAGTTACAAGTTAATTTTCTTGTATAGTTCCTCAAAATATTAGCACTTTTTCACATAAAGAGCTAAATAAATCTGCTTTAAGATTGATTGTAAATTATGAAGCTGATTTATCACCAGATCTTGCAAATCAAATTGATCAGTTTAAGCTATCATTCAAAGATCAATTAAGCAATCTTAAATCTGTGTACGATTTAAAAAAAAATTTAATCATTGACAATCATCTTTTTGCAGCAAATTTTCGGATATGTGTACAGCATGCATATTATTTCTTACACTTCCTGTTACAGTAGTTTATGAAGAGCGGTCATTTTCAAAATTACAAATAAGCAAAAATTATGTGAGGAGTATCATGTTTGAAAATCGTTTAACCAATCTAAGTCTTATATCTATTGAAAGACGCAGGGGAGAAGAATATTAACGTCGATAGTCTCATTCAGTCATTGGCTAATCAAGAATCACGAAGAAATATATAGCATGTAACATTAGTTATTTGTAGACGAGCAGCCATAAATGTACTTACTCTTGTATTGTCTTGTGGAATAAAGCTTCAAAAAAGTACTTTTTATTAAGTATTTTATTTTTATTCTATCCTTATTCTATTATTTACTAACAAAAAAGGGGCGATTTAAAAATTTTTGCCTCCGGGCCCAAATTTTGAAGTTACGCCACTGAAAGGGTTTTATAATGATAGAAGAGGTTGCGTTTAAAAAAAAAACATAAGTTTGGTGCGCGGTCCTGTATAGCGATACCCTGTATATAACAAAAATTTTAAATTACGTAAACTGTCCGCAGCTAAAAATTCATGTCGATATCTTAAATAGTAACAGCTATAGAGATTTCTCGTACACCTGAGAGACCCTGTATATTATATTTTTTAGGGAAGTAAAATATAATCAGTGGCGGCTTCTCTATTAGGTCACTCGGACAATGACCCACCAAAATGAATTAGAAAATTATTTTATTTACTTTAAAATTACAAGGACTCGCGTTTAAATCAAATTATCAGCGTTTGAATTTCAATTTTCATTGTAAGCGCAACATATGCGAAAACTTACGAATTTACCCGAGGCTGTTGTGCTTTATAGTCCCTGTGTATTATATTGTATTATATAATGCAGCCGAATCGTAAATGATACTTATTGTAGTCAAGAGTGCAACACGCATAATACAATCTTATGTGAATTAGAAAAAGACAACTAAATGGTTTCTGGGTTGTCAGCCGAGTCCCATTTCGCGTACTCAATGCAATGCTTACGTCATTTATTATCTCCGCAATACGTGTTTGGAAAGCAAAAATGCTGGAATGCACATTTTTTATCTCATACGACAAACTGTGCACACGCTTTTTTAGTTGTTTGATAATATTTGTTTGTAACCAATGTCATTGACTTTCACAGGTTAAAAGAAAATAAATTATGTTTAAGTACATATTACCGTTTTTGTTTGATAAAAAAATGAATCGCCAATAATAGTTTAAATTTTGAAAGACGTTTAGAATTTAAAACCAATGGTCGTCCTCGGCCTTTACTTCAAATTCGACAAACAAGTAAACATAAAAATAAAGAAGTACACCGTAATTTTAAAGAATCTATGTACGATTTATCAGAATGGATTTGTGGATGTGAAGAAACATGGAAAAATCTTTAATTGAAAACATTGTAAATTGTTATCGATCATTTTGCTAATTCTAAAGATAGACGAATAGATTTTAAATATAATTCGCTTTAATGCAAAATAGTTTTTTTTACTTTTTGTGATAATTGCGTTTTTTTGAATATTTCAAAATGACCCTCTGGTATGATTGGCCACCAGCCGCCACTGAATATAATAGTTCCTTTATCGATTAGGAAACAGTAAAAAATACATAAGATAAGGTTTTTTAGAACTCAACTAAAAATAAATTAGTTCATTCCATCTTAATTGTCTTTATTTCTAAGAAAAAGATTATTAAATGCACGTATAGTGTATAAATTCTTATCAACATTATTCATTAAAATCAATTAATTTATTAACTTTAAAAGTCTAAATTTAGTTATATTAGGTTAAAACAAAACAATTTTCTCTGTATGTCCGTGAGAAGTTAGTACTAAGGATTGAGTACAGAAAAATTCTTACTGCAAATTTCGACTTTATATTTTTGACCGGAAACTTTTCGGCAATAAACAAAAATAAATTTAAAAATAGGTGTTTATGTAATTAATTTGTTTGTTGTTTTATGGAAAATCGTTTTTTAAAAGAAAAACGTTTTTCTTGAACGAGTTCCATAAAGACAATTGATTATTTCTTTATTTCAATTTTGATTTTTCACCTAAATATACTGAAACTTGTTTTCGATTTTGGTTTAAAAAAAGAGTTAGCGCATTAGATTTGCATTAGAGGTTTAAATCGATTCAACTAATTCACATGATCTAGTCTAAGAAATAATAGTTTTCTGAAGAAATTGAATCACAATAATATTACCGAAATAAAGGCATCAAACCTGTAAAGATTACATAACAAAGTAAAAATCTCGAAAATACTTTGTTTTAATGCTTTTCTCTAAAATTATTGACTAGTCCACGTATTTGAAAAGATTTATACAAATAATTTTATTGACATAAATCAGTTATGCCCTACACCTTTATTTTTGATTTGTATTGGTTTTAATTTAATCCCGTAGAATCCACTACTGTAGTTGAGGATTAACGAAAGCGACCGTCCACTTTTACACCTAGTTATTTACGTCGGAGTATCAGAATAATTTTAAAGAAAACAGAAGCTTAAATCAATAAAATTTAAATCACTGTTAGTAAGTATGACAGATATTCAAGGTGTAAATGATTTATTAAGTTTGCATTCTTAGAGACGTCGTAATTATCTTTAAAAATGTAATTTCACGAATATAGTTTTTGAAATGGTTTAAATCGATTGTTTCTGTGGGGTGAAAGTTGAAAACGAGATGGTATTTTATTTAAGTGTATGATATCGGGTTTCCCTCTTACCTATTATTTGATCTAGGATTGCTAAAGATAATCGTAGTCGACATACTAATTCGCTATAATTGACTTAATGATCAATTATCCGGTCGTCTTATAGTAGATGTTGATGATAGCAGTGCGGTGCGCCCCTATAAGAGGGGCGTCGCTCGGTACTCGCTAGACTGCGGCCCGCCAGTCAAACTGCGCCCGCTGTGAATAGTTGATGTACGCAGCTTCCATTCCGGAGCCGCGCGTCATTTACGGTCCGGTTCTGTTACTTTAATAAACCTATACAAAAATTGGCGAAAAACGACGAAATGTGTTTAACGTAATAAAAAAAAAGTGTCGTATATAATATTTCGCTAATTATGTAAATGCGAATTGTGCCTAAAAAAATTTTAAAAAGCAGTACTTAAAATTCGACATGTTCTTCACTAATATTATTTTACTATCTGCGATCACTTGCACGTTGGGCATGTCCGAAAACTTTTTGAAAATGTTCGCGGCTCAACAGACCCCCGCTGATCCGTGTTACGACGAAGATAGACCACGTAGGTGCATCCCGGATTTTGTTAATGCCGCTTTTGGAAGATCAATTGCTGCTTCTTCTACCTGTGGTTTAAAAGGGTCCGTGCAGTATTGTGACGTTTTAGATCCGGGAGCTGCACCTCAATGTAACGTTTGCGACGATCAGAATCCCCGCAGAAGGTTTCCACCTGTTTATTTGACCGATATTAATAATCCCAATAACGTTACCTGTTGGAGGTCGGAGCCGCTGCAACCACCGACTAGCATGCACGCACCGCCAGACAATATAACTCTTACGCTCAGTCTAGGGAAGAAATATGAATTGACATACGTGAGTCTTCAGTTTTGTCCGCATACACCGAAGCCAGATTCGATAGCAATTTACAAGAGCATGGATTATGGAAAAACTTGGCAACCCTTTCAGTTTTATTCTAGTCAGTGTAGGAGGGTGTATGGGCGTCCGAATCGAGCTACAATTACTAAAGCTAATGAACAGGAAGCGCGTTGCACCGATGCTCATCGTTATACCGGCGGCGAAGGCCACGGTTTAGGGCATCAATCCAGAATTGCTTTTAGCACTCTCGAAGGGCGTCCCAGCGCCCTCGATTTCGATAATTCACCGGTTTTGCAGGATTGGGTGACTGCCACGGATATAAAGGTGATGTTTAATCGTTTGCATATGCCGGTGGAAGACCCTTCCGACGATTTGGATATTTTGATTGACGAACGTCAGTTCAAGCAGCAGGTAGATGACGACGACGACGACCCTACTAAGGGTCCTTCGGTGCAGTTAGTGAACGAGATGCAGGTGGTCGAAGCTGATGATACTAAAGTGTCTTCGGCTGTGGATATCGGTGGTAATGGTATTATGAGTGTTTACAATCGGGTAACCCATCAATACGCGGTGAGCGATTTTGCCGTCGGTGGTCGGTGTAAGTGCAACGGTCATGCAAGTAGATGTATTACGGGGCGCGATGCACAATTAGCGTGCGAATGTAAACATAATACTGCTGGTCGCGATTGTGAACGTTGTAAACCATTTCATTTTGATAGACCGTGGAGCAGAGCAACCGCTCGAGACGCTAACGAATGCAAAGGTAAAGCTTTTTATTACAAAAAAATTTTCGTGTTATACGCTTAAAAGTTTACGTAAATAAATACATCACACTCTGAAATATAAGAATGTTGCCTTGTATCTTTACTAGATTTGTTGGAATGTTTATCTTGTAATAGATAAAACATTAACCTGTTTGCTTAGAATTGAATTTGTATATTCTCAGATATATTGCCTTGTAGTTCGTTTAAGAAATCTTGCTTAGTGTGCTATTTATTTATTTTCTTTATAAGTAAAATTATCGAAAAGTTGCCGTGCTTTTGAAATCACTTGACGTAATTAATCGGACTTCTAACAGCCTACTGAAACTGAAAATATCTGAAGCACTTGGAAACAACGTTTAATTTAATAATTGCATAATTCAATACTGATATCACCTTCGTGTTTTTCCATAATTTTTGTTGATTTAAATTTTGATTGATTAAATTTGCTTCTAAGGAGAATATAAAAAATTCAGTATGAGTGAAAATTTACTGTCGATATTGAACGTGTTTGGTAAATAAGCACTTCTGTTTACTTTTAAAAAAAATAATTTAATGCATTGTACAAAATAAAAATGCAAAAACTACACAAAATTCTTAAATTTCTGTTAAAAATCTAAATTATAAAATCTAATTTTCTTTTGCTTAAGAATCGACATCTATGTAGATTCCTCCATGGATATTTAAAAGAGCCAGATCATTTCTGTTGATCTCAATATGTCGAAATAAAAGAACTCGTTAGCACAAACTAATTTTGTCTTTTTTAAATATTCAAAAACACTTGGATAAATCTGAGGATAAATTACTTCATTTTAAATGTGTATTGTAAACATATTTAAATATTCTTTAAATTCCTTGAAAAATTACAAAAACAAAATAAAAACTCTTATTGGTTCTAATTATAACAATTAGGCATTACATTCCAACAGTTACATAGCCTGTGAATTTTGTTTGTGATTTAAAAAATTAAAATTAGTCCGATCGAAAATTTTTATTTGCCAAAGTAACTCGTATTATTTTAGTTCCACAAATAATTAACGAGTCAGTGACTTGATTGAGTCTAATATTACATTATTCCTAACAGCTTTTTTCTTAAAAATTGAAAATAATATTACCTAAACAAAAACTGCGAAAAAGTTAATTAAAGTTTGACTTACCTCATTTCTTTCCGATAGATAAAAAAGGTTATTTAAATTAAACTTTCTAATTAAGCTTATTTTGCACGAAGAACTTCTTCCGTGAACCTGTTCATTGAAAAAATTGTTACTACTTTATATTCTTTCATCTTACGAATCTTCTACTCCAACAAGCAAATATTTTCAGAAAGTATACTTTCGTACTTTATCTAACTTCTAGTAATAAATGTATTGTCGAGAAAAGTTTTTGCAAAAATTTTTAGCAAAATCGCAGCTTAACTATTTCGTTTGAAGTTGAGTGATTACTTCAGGAGTACCTATAAAAAATCTGTTTCATGCCACCCAACGTCTTGCCATTCATACGCTAAAATACTCTTCCTTACCTACTATTTTTAAGCTTTTGTACATTTCTCTCTTATTGTACAGGTACAATTTAAAAAAAAATATATTATTGTATTTTTAATCATTTTTACAAATATTTCGATGTTTATCGAAAAAAAGTTGTTTTGAGTAATTTACCATGTAACGATTAATGCAATATAATGATTTCGGTACCTCTAACTTTTTTTTACTGCTGTTGCAAAAATTAAATGCTATTGTGGTGATAATAGTACTAGAAATTAGAGATTTGAAGTTTTTGCTAGCCAGCGGTATAATAAAAGTATTATATTTAAATACATACTTTTATTTGTTGTTTATAAAACACATTATCACAACGTGTTTGCTTAATGTTTGAGTCGTCGTTTTCTGTTTAGAAATCCAAAGTTTTACTAAACTGGTCATATTCGAATTCTTCCACGTTGTCTATTTTCAGAAAAAGTACTTTTTTCAATATTGTAAATTGCTATAAAAACTCGATGGTTTCATGTTTATTATATAAAATTACTTTTCATTCCTAATAGTGATTTAATCTCAGAAGACTCTCGTTTTTACTGCTTTAGTTTTTAACCAAGAAATTTATATTTTTTTTTAGACGTGTAGTTGTATAATGTCAGTGATTTTTTTCAGATTCTATAACATGCATTTTTCCGCAGCAACAGCAACTGTCAAACTAAAGTTTTCAACTACTTATTTTAAGTATAAATCTATATTTTTTTTCAAACTAATCCTGCCTACTTATTATAGTAGGCGGCCAGGTCGATTGTCAGCTTTGGTGAACAAAGCTTTTTTCATAGCAGAGACTCTACAAGAGAATTGACACCGGTGTCTCATTTCTTTTTTTGCAATTTTGCTCTTGTTAAATTTGCATCTACAGAATGCAAACATCAATATTTTCCAACAATAAATTCTATTTCTGTTTCTAGATGTCAACGAAACTAAAAAATGACCATTGTGCTGAGTACGTGTTACCTAGTGCCGCGAAAACAATTTTTTTCCTTATTCACAGTTTTTACGAAGACAATTATTTTTGCGATAGCAGATAGTCCCGACTTTTTCGATAAAATGAAAAATTACTTATGTGCCGAGTTGTGCTTAGTATGTGCTATTTTGTGTTGCACAAACAATTTTAGTTTTTTACCATTTTAAGAATTCATGAAGACAATAATTATTACGATAAGGAGATAGCATTGTCTTTATACAAAAAGTAAAATGACATTGTACAACTTTGTACCGTACAACTAATTGTTTTCTTCCGAGGACAGTAGTGTGTTTATAAGAATTATTTTCTGTATCGAATGATAGTCAGATGTGGCATGTAGATATTATCGCTGTGCATCGTTTTTTTGTATACTGCAAACTGTAATTTTGATGATTACGTCTAGGAAAGGTAGATTTCCGTTTTGCTCTTTCTCCATAGTAAACACTAGTCTGTACACGACGTTGTAGTTGAAAATTTTTAAAGTCAAAGGAGAAACGAATTCGCTTAGCAAAGAAATGAATTATATTTCAAATTTGCGCCAAAAAGATTGAATACATGAAGACGAGGTTTCAATCGATTTTGGAATGCGCGTCGGTAGTATATATTTTTAGTAAATACTCACAAATCTTTATGTATTATGATAGTCACATTTCCAGTCACACACTGAGAACAACTCAGCAGAAAAGTAATTTTTCATTTTATATTATTATATTATTTTTTTCATCAACTGCAAATAAAAAGCAAAAAAAAATGTACGGCACAAACTAAACACAATTCAGCACACTACTTGTTTTTTTGTATTATATATTACGTATTATATTATATTTCTAGACTATTTTTTGAACTTTTTTTTATTAATAATACTTGATTGTTAATGCAAGAAAATATGTTTGCGCATCGAATATAATATTTTGAAAACCGTTTTTCTAATTTGGCATTTATTTCCAAATTGCTGTTTTTTTAAAGTTTTACTGTTTTATACTGTAACGGGTCAGGTTTGATTACCGGTGTGAAGTTAGCCACGGATCTAGCCATAGAAATTTGTTTTGAATTTAATGCCAATATAAAGCCTTTAAACATTTCGAAACGAAAGTTATCATATAAATGTAAGCTACAAACATGAGTTAATATATTTATAAATAATTTTTATTAAAAATAATAAAAACAATTTCAATAAACATGTATTTAAACATGTAATTGTAAAAGTGCGATTTTTACAAACATAGTCATTTTTGATTTCTTTGAAAATTCGTTTATGGTTAGATCGGGTTAGATTAAATAATAATTAACAACATATTAAAAAATTACGATGTGGTCATTTCTTAAAAAAAAGTTATTTTACGTCGAAGTTGCAGCAACACTCCGCATACATTACGCTTCCTGCATAAACAAACGCAATTTTCACAAAGATAGTCATTTTTGATTTTTCTGCAAATTTGTTTATAATTAGATTGAACAATTATTAACAACATATTAAAAAATTACGATGTGGTCATTTCTTAAAAAAAAGTTATTTTACGTCGAAGTTGCAGCAACGCTCCGCTTACATTCCTGCATAAACAAACGCAATTTTCACAAAGATAGTCATTTTTGATTTTTCTGCAAATTTGTTTATAATTAGATTAAATAATAATTAACAACATATTAAAAAATTAGTAAAATTACGATGTGGTCATTTCTTAAAAAAAAGTTATTTTACGTCTAAGTTGCAGCAACGCTCCGCATACATTACGCTTCCTGCATAAACAAACGCAATTTTCACAAAGATAGTCATTTTTGATTTTTCTGCAAATTTGTTTATAATTAGATTGAACAATTATTAACAACATATTAAAAAAATACGATGTGGTCATTTCTTAAAAAAAAGTTATTTTACGTCGAAGTTGCAGTAACGCTCCGCTTACATTCCCGCATAAACAAACGCAATTTTCACAAATTTGTTTATAATTAGATTAAACAATTATTAACAACATCTTAAAAAATTACGATGTAATCATTTCTTAAAAAAAAGTTATTTTACGTCAAAGTTGCAGCAACGCTCCGCATACATTACGCTTCCTGCATAAACAAACGCAATTTTCACAAAGATAGTCATTTTTGATTTTTCTGCAAATTTGTTTATAATTAGATTGAACAATTATTAACAACATATTAAAAAAATACGATGTGGTCATTTCTTAAAAAAAAGTTATTTTACGTCAGTAACGCTTCTTTTTCCGCTTACATTTTCTAAACAAACGCAAATTTGTTTATAATTAGATTAGATTAAACAATTATTAAAAACGACTAAAACTACGTTTACTTATTATAGAAATATGTATACTTTTAAATTAACCGAACTAATTAAATCTAATAATAAAAACACTTACACTATAATTTATGTATAACCGTTGTATAA
The DNA here is from genome assembly GCA_035610365.1 of Aquatica leii. Classification (NCBI taxonomy): domain Eukaryota; kingdom Metazoa; phylum Arthropoda; class Insecta; order Coleoptera; family Lampyridae; genus Aquatica; species Aquatica leii. The sequence goes on along the minus strand of CM069435.1, from coordinate 42,103,427 downwards.
CACTTAAGATAAGATAAGATAACGTCCTCGGATTTGTTTACACTATAAGTCACGTTCACTCGATTACTTCCTTGTTCTGTGGATCAAGAAACATAATATAGACAGACACTCTGGTTTAAGATAAAAAGACAAATGCATATGGTCTACTGCAAACACCGCATGAGTTCACGAATCAGCAGTGGCAGAACACGTGTGGAACCAAGGACACGCTGGACTTTGACCAAACTAAAGTGTTTGCTAGAACTCCTTTCTACTTTCCCAGACTAATCCGCGAAGCTGTGAAAATAGAGAAACATCCATGTAATATGAACCGAAAAGACTGTTTAAAGCTCAGCAAATCTTGGATACCAGTATTACATCCTCTAAGACAAAGATCAACTTTCTTGGAAAGGACACAAACACTTACTCCGAGTAATAACAAAGTCAGTCAAGCGGTAACGGAAAGATAAGGTCCGTTAATCACGTTAATGGCTATTGGTATAAATATCATCATTTACACTTTTTTTTCAGTGATATTTATCACTCTGAAGATGCAAGCTGGAATGTCTTGGGAAGCGTCAGTTTGTTTGGGTTCACGAACGACAATACGGCTAAGAAGAGACTAGGACTAAGCCTAAGTCTAGTTTAACTACGACGCGGTCTAAGCCGAAAGTCGCTTATGATTTTAAACATAACAACCGCGAAAGCTTAAGATTTTATATTGTTAATAAGTGTTCAATCTAATTATAAACAAATTTGCAGAGAAATCAAAAATGACTATCTTTGTGAAAATTGCGTTTGTTTATGCGGGAATATAAGCGGAGCGTTGCTGCAACTTCGACGTAAAATAACTTTTTTTTAAGAAATGACCACATCGTAATTTTTTAATATGTTGTTAATTTTTATTTAATGTAATTATAAACAAATTTTCAGAAAAATCAAAAATGACTATCTTTGTGAAAAGTGCATGCGTAATGTATAGTTGCTGCAACTAGCTTTGACCACATCGTAATTTTTAATATGTATTATTTAATCTATACGAATTTTCAAAGAAATATGACTATGTAAAAATCGCACTTTTACAATTATATGCTTAAATACATGTTTGTAGCTTACATTTATATTATAACTTTCATTTCGAAATGTTTAAAAGACTTTATATTGGCATTAAATTCAAAACAAATTTCTATGGCTAGATCCGTGGCTAACTTCACACCGGTGGTTTGATTCTACTAATTTCTTTACTGATATTGCGTAGTATATCAATTATGTTTCTTTCAGCTATTTGTTTTCTAACTTTGCAGTAGGTATCTAATATTTAACGTCCATAAAGTTAGCTATGCTTTTTTTGATAAACTGAAAAATGATCATAATTCTGAATTCTGCTCAGTACGTGCTACCGTGAGTTCTAAAAACTATTTTTTTTACTGTTTTTATGCAGACAATCAATTTTTACGACAACAGCCTTGTTCTATGAAATCAAAAATAACTAGTGTACCAAATTGTGCTTATTGTGTACTACTTTGTGCCGTGAAAATAATTGCTTTTTCTTTGTATTTGCAGATGAAAACAATCGTTTTTACGATAATAAATATAATAAATAGCCCCGCCTTTTTTGATAAAATAAAAAGAGACTCTTGTGACTAGCGGTACAGAATACCGTACTTCGTGGTACGCGAAACCATGAAACAAACTTTGTTTTTTTTTCTAATAATAGAATAGAATCGAAATATTAAAATATTTTAAAATTAAGAGAACAAACAATTAGTTGTACGGTACAAAGTAGTACAATAAACAGCAGTCACTTTATGTTTTGTATAAAACAAAAAGACGCAAATAGCGAAAAAACAAAAACTGTTTGTGCGGCACAAAATAACGCGTACTTAGCACAAAAGTCATTTTTCAGTTTATCAAAAAAGGCGGGGCTGTAAAAACGGTACGAAGTAGCACATACTTAGCACAATTTAGTAAACTAGTTAATTTTGATTGTATAAACAAAGACGGGACTGCTCCGTAAACACTGTAAATAAGAAAAAAATGAATTTGTTTTTTCGGCACAAGGCAGTACATATTGAGCACAATTCACCACAATGGTCATTTTTTCGTTAATCAATACAAGCGTTGAGCTTGCAAAGTGGACCACTTTGGGTAAGCAGAACTGACGCTGTGGGATGAACAAATATGAATTGAACTGCAACGATGCTGGTAGTTTTCTGTTCTTGATTACTACATTTTTGACTTTTTTGAAATGCCGGTGTTCATGTACTGCTAGTATCGTGATCTTAATTGTTCTAGTATTCGCATTGAATTACATTGTGGGTAATTTATATAAGAACTAAAAGCATATAAGCACACTTTCGAAATATTGTAGAACCATAGCTTGAATGATGAGTGAACGGTAAGTTACGGATTCTCTATTCATGAAATACGGGTGTTTATTTGACCGAGTTAGTTAGAAGTTTTACTGGACGCGTGCATTTATTGGTTCCTCTAAGTTTGATAATTTTGATGGTTATGACATTATTTGTATCGTTTCGAACATTGCAGTCTGGATGTGTTATTGGTTGTAGGTTTTCGTGATGAACGAGTGATGGATTAGTGTTTTGGATCTCACAGGATGTACACTTAGAAAGGTCGGTGTTTTTTTAGGCAATTTTTTTATATGAACAGCTTACTACATTTGAAAGGCAAAGTAATTTGTGTTCAGTGATGTTTTTATTCACTGAGATCTTATTTTCTTCTATCTTTAAAACTGTTAATTGTACGTAATCCTGTAACTCATGGTTATTGATTCTTATTCAGTGTTATTAGGTTTTTTATGAGTTTTTTATTTCTTATAGTCGTCTTTTCTCAATTTCACTTGCGACAAGCTTTAGTAGGTTTCGGTTTAGGCAAAGCGTTAATTATTTATAGCATTGACACGATCAATCCCGTAAGACGTTCTTGTTTTAGCATAACCTTCGGCTGTAGACATGTCTGGTCTTACACTCTTGGTTTCTATGGTAGATTCAAACGACCATGTCTAACCTCATGCAAACTTTTTTTAATTTAATATATCATTATCATTTACAGCGTTTTTACTTCTCATCTTCATGTACGCACATCTAATTTGTTGTTTTCTACGTGCAATGCGTGATCCATCTACTGCTTTCTGACTATCTTGCCTATATCATCTTTTTATCTGGTTTTACTATACCTAGATATATTCGTTTGGTCTTGGTTTTTACTTTCCAAATTGCCACTTCAGACATGCCATCAGTTCTGCTTCATTTTTTACTGTAGTTTTGTTTCTTATCTAATCAGTTATTTTTCTATATTGCAGTTATATTCTAAGTATTGCATTATTTTTATGTTTATAATACTTTCAGTAAAAATTCGCGTCGGGAAGATACTATAACGGTTTTTTTTTATATAATCAAGTTTAGGTTTAAATAAATTGATTCTAGTAATGTAAACTGTAATTTGGTGCATAAATATAAAACTGTTTGCAATTTATGTCACAAAAAATTTATTTGATGCTTGTGTATGTGCGAAAATTATTATAAAGACACTCTTAGATTACATTTTTAGAAATGTGTGTCTATCTAGGAGTATATTTAGGTATATTATAAATTATATTAAAACTTTGTATTTTTATTGAACGAAGTACAAGCGTGAAACATTTATTGAATTTACGCTACTTTCTCTTATAGAACTTATTACAAACTATGTAATGTAAATCGTTCAAAATTCATTGTGTTTTCTAAAATCTGATACGTAGAAACATGGCAGTGGATCTGATTCTTGTATGAAGTTAACTAATCAACGATTATTTAAAACTATTGATATAGTTGCAGGGTTGTGAACAAAGATTAAATAATTGAGAACTAACTTGGAAACTTGTGACATTGGATAGGGGGAGATCTATCCTATGAATCGAATTATTGCATCACGATTTATAATTAAGTAAAAATCGCTATAAGCGCTATAAGTTCATTGGATGCTACATAAGCAAAGAACTGAAATGTATTTTTATCTGTATTCAAAAAAATTAACACATGATATAGATAAGAACTGTGATTAATATTGTAGACGAACTTGATTAGCGTTATTCTTATGCTTATAAATCGATTCAATTAGAATCGCGCTATTTTAAGATACCTTTAGACCTAAAAGCAAGAAGTTTAAGTTTATAGATTGATTCTTGTTTATATTCTTTTAGTTATCTGTAATTTGAAGTTAGTAACAATGATAATACAATTACAGTTTTAGAACTGTATTTATTACTATTAGACAAAATTGGTTTAATAAGATTTTTGATAAATTGAAGTTTATTTCCAGTTTCTTGAGTTAAATCGTGGTTCGACTATACTTAAACTTTCCGTGAAGTTTTATAAACTCTTCTTTAATATTTGTTTTTAAAGTTCGACAGGTATTTGTTTATAACTGCACCCTATTTAATCCCTTTTTAATGTATCGCATTGGGGTGAAATATATTTTTACTAGATTTGTTCGAGATTTGTCATGTACAGTACATTTTTATTTAGAATTTATAGAAATGGATAAGTTAGTTAAATTATAGGTTGATTAAAAATCCAGCAAAATAGTGTAACTTTTGATTGCCTGAGTTGCTGTTTGAACGCATTGTTTGATTCAATATTTATTTTGTTTAAGCTATTTGTAAGTACCTAGTCCTTATTTATTCGAACAGTTTTATGATTAAATGTTAAAAGTAAAAATTCAGTAACTCTGTGAAAGTAGGAACAGTTTATTTCTAGCTACTATTTGACGGTTCAGTATTTAGAAAAGGTAAGTATTTGTTTGATTTCTCTAACTTATAAATTTACTATAATGCAAATAATAAAAGAATAAATAAGTAAAACCATTGTCTATAAACGCAAGGAATATTCTTACGCTCAGCTTAGAAACTTTCCTAGAAGACTATAAATTACATTAGTATTTGATTTTGAGAAAGAAATATACAAGAATTTATTTTGAATATGTTGTGTTTATACATTTTGTCAAAACAAAAAGCGAAGATGGATGCCAATGGAATGCCTGTTAATCTAATAATAATTACAGGGGTTTTTATTGGTTTGAGTTAGAGGAAACTTGCGAAATTTGTATATAGTTCGCATAACGTTAAATCAGCGTCAAATGGCATTAAAAGCACCCACATCTAATTTTTATTTCTCTGAAATTTTATCTACCACGGTAACAATCTTAAACTTTATTCAGTGACATATATGCTGGCAACTGACATTGATTGGATTGGTATAAAGTAAAACAAAAATTACTAAATGAGAAATTTAATTTTAAACCTCTAAATGAAGGTTAAATAATTAACTAACTGGTCATTCCATGTCAAATCAACACAGTGACAAAACCTCACCATCTTTTTTACTTTCGTATAGGAAAAGTATAGCGATCGCAATTTTTTTTCAAAAAAATTTTATTGCATAATTTTACGTTTCAAGGTATCCTGAATCAGAAAAATGTGTCAAAAGTCAGTCTCGTATTTGTCCACTTTTCGCAATTTATAATTGTATGCTGGACATCGTCCTCCTCTCCGCAATAGATGCACTTATCGTCTTCATATTTTCCTATTTTTTTTGTGAAAGTTCTAAATGATCCATGACCAGATAGAACCTGGGTTAAGAAATAATCAGTGGTTCTGTGTTTACATTTATACCATTTTAGGACATCGGGTATTAGTGTCTTTGTCTACTGACCTGTGGTTAAATTTTTTGACCATCTGTCTTGCAATATATTAAGGGAAATCGTTCGGAGATCCTCCATGCTGGCTTTGGATTTTTCTCCAAGATCTTTTTCTAACAGGGCTCTCGCTTGAATGATTATATCTAGCGGTACGCAGCCTGAGATAACTTGCAAATGTGTCTGTGTGTAACGATGTACCCACGATAACTCTCGAACCAAAAGTCCTAGTAACTTGAAATTTGGTATGGAGCTGGTTTTTTATATTTTCTCGGTTCTTTCAAAGGATGGGTCTGATAAAAAAAGCCGGAAATGGGTGTATCCACCATTTTTAACAGTTTTTCTTATATAATTGTATAAGTATGTAAATTATCCGAATTATTTTTACAGTTTCTTATGCAGTTAATTCTTCCTAACAATTTATTCAAATAAATTTTTTTTCTAACATTAATAGTTTATTAGAGATTTGATTTATAATTTAAAGTGATTTCCATATATAATCCTAGGTTCGAATCCTGCCTACGACTATTTTTTTTTGAAAAAAATTCCGTATCTTGAAGGGAAAGCAAGATACGTTAAAAAATAACAGTTTTTTTGTATATTTTTTTGACTTGTTTATACCGTGTCTCGGAAATTTTGAAGCATATAGATTAACATAGGGAATTTGGAAATTTCGATTTATATGTTCCCAAAGTGTTTTTATCGAGTTTTTATAATATTGCCAGTATCAGATCATATGACAATGTATATGAGAGAACGTTTTGCGTAATAATTTGCAAAATTTAATAACAAATATCAAAAATGTTTTCAAAAATGTATTGTGTGGTAAAAAGCTTAGTTTAAAATACGGATGTAAAGAACATATGAGTAGGTCACTTTGCTGTAGTGACATTAATCGCGTGACTGCGGTAATATCGCCGCGACGTACGAAGGTTCAAATCCCTATGCGGTTTATGTTTTTTTAAAATTATATTATTATTTTAAATTAACGACGATTAATTTTTATCAGTAAAGAGACATAATTAAATGTGTTAATTGTACTTATTAAAGTCATAATAGATTTATTATGAGTTTAATGAAATCAAGTAACACGTTTAATTATGCCTCTATACTGATAAAAGTTAAACGTCGCACATACGGGTGTTTGAGCATTCTACGCGGCCATAAGTCAATTTATCAAATTTCAGAAAACAAATCTTTAATTGGCTACAAGCGTAAGAGGACATTTCAGGGAACTATAAGCAACTCTTTCGATCCCTCTCCTCATTTATCTCTCGCGTCATCGTTAATCGGAACTTGATCATTGTGTAGTGTGTAAGTATCAGTTCTCGACGCTTTTTTGCAAACATTTAGTTTCAACGTGAATAAAAATTTTTCTTTGTTTTGTGATGAGCAAAAAGTGATAGATTCTAATTTTAGAGGTATGTAACTACTCCATTACATATTATTTAAGGAAATATTGTTTCATAATTGTATAGTTTTTATCATTCAAATATAACTCTTTTTATAAGGCTGTTTTTATATAGTATTTTATGTTCAGAAAAGTAAAACTAATACTATCGAGGTAGATCCGGTAATTGTTCTAATTGATATTAAAAATTTATAGTAGGAACTATAAAAATAATCAAAAAGTTGCCGCGGAAATACGCAGATGCAATAAATTTCAGTACTTCAATCTCTTTTCCAAAAAAAAATCGGAATATGAAAATGATGTCTTATGCAAATTAATTCAAAATTTTATTGTTTTAGATGCAATGGGTACCTCGAGAGTAAAAGTAGTATCTCACAAATACTTGTTTGACCTTATAAAAAATAAAAATTTGCGGAATTTGAAAAAAAACAAATTTTTTTAAAAGACTAACTTTTTTCTCGTGACGACTTAGCTGAGGACGAATTCAAAAAACTTAAATTTAATTTTGCACGTTTCAAATCGAAAATACAAAAATGGACTAAAGCTCATAAAAAAGAAGCTGTTTTCCTAAAAAACAATAATCTGTGGTTGGTAGGCATATTTGAAATTCCCGTGACAACACAAAATCGACCAAGCCGCCCACGGAAATCGTTTGAAGAGTCGAGTGAAAGGACCAAAAGAAGGAAAACTGAGAAACTCGGCTCCACTTTGGAAGATGGTTTTTTAGTTCACGCAGCGCAAGTCGAGTTCAGGAAATTTGGGAAACGAGATGCTTCCAATATTCTTAAAAAAATTACTAGCACACAACACGTGTCTCAAAATACAAAAAAGCTTATAAAACTACCACAAAAAGTAAAAAAAACTCCACAGTTGAGACGCGTGGGTACACTAAAGATGTTTATTGATGCTGATTTAACACGAGGGCAATTTGAAATAGTAAGAAGAACAAGAAGAAAAAGTTCTTCCGCGCTATAGTCTTTTGCGACAGGCAAAAATAGAATGTTATCTGCCCCCAGAAGCGTGCACAGTACCGACTACCTGCGCTACAAGCCAACTGCAATCACTAGTTGATGTTACAGCTAAGCGTTTATGAGAATTTCTAGAAAATGTCTTATCAACAATAGAAAAGAATAAAAGGAACACTTTAACAATGATGTGTAAATGAGGATGTGACGGATCTCAACAATCACAATATAAACAAAAATTTGACAATGAAGTGGATTTAGATGCGAATATATTTCAAAGCTGTTTTGTGCCTGTAAAATTAGTTTGTGGAAAAAACAATGAAAAGGTATTGTGAGAATGTCCGACACTTCTTCTCCTCGGTGGTGCCGACCGATAAGATTCCGTTTTGTGAAAGAGACTTCTAATGTCACAAACGAAGAAATAAATTACGTAAAGAATGCCATAAACACATTAATTGCGACTGAAGTTGATATTCATAGAAAAAGTTGTTTATTAAGCATAAGTTTATGACTACGGTCGACGGAAAACTCTGTAATGCAGCTACTGGCACAACATCCATAAGTCGTTGCTACATTTGTGGTGCAACTTCAAAAGAATTCAATAAACTGGATCATAAAAGGGATATATCTTTTAAAGCTACTGAATTCGGGTTATCTATTTTACATGCCAGGATTAGATTTTTGGAGAGCATCCTCCATTTAGCATACAAATTACCGGTAAAAAAACCGTGAAAAAAGACAGAAGAAGAGAAACAAAGAAAAACAGAAATACAGACGAGGTTTGGCAATGAAATGGGTTTGTTAGTGAACATGCCAAAAGCAGATTTTGGAAATACAAATGATAACACTAGCAGATTTTTTGAAAATCCGAAATTAGCCTGCAAAATAACTGGCATAAGTTACTTAATTTTCAGATTAAAACTAATATTGGCAACTTTCGGAAGAGGCAGCAGAGCGAGGAACAAATATTTTAGAACTTATCGCCAAGATTATTCCCGAAAATTTTCAAGAGAAGCATGTAATAGAGATATTTTTAATAGGCTGCTTTTGAGCTCGAATCCTTTGCTTAGTAGTATGAGGATTATAAAAAAAACGAAAATAAGTTCGTTCAGTTCCGAAACATTGACATTACTTCTATCCGCACAGCCAAACCCAACAGTTCCATCAGAAAGGGATGAAGATGAAATTTCCAAAGAAGATTAGCCGAAGAAACTTTTTGTAGTTACCTAAATTATATGTTTTGTACCTACTTGTATTTTGACGAGGCTTTTGAGGCAATAAATTTCATAATATTTGTATTTTGTTATATTGTATGTTTTTATAATAAACATATATTTTGTAAAAGAAATATGTTTTCATCAAATAATACATATTTTTTATTTTTATTTTATCTTAGCATCGTTTTATATCATTTAGGGCCTGCTTAAGACCAAAAATAATTTTGACCAACTAGATCGTTCAAATACCCGTATGTGCGTCGTTAATTTAAAATAATAATACAATTCAAAAAACATGAATTGATGTTACTACAGCAAAGTGACTATTACTGATACGTTGTTTACATCTGTATTTTAAACCAAACTATTTACCACGCGATACATTTTAGAAAATATTTTTGATATTTGTTATTAAATTTTAAAAATTATTACACAAAACGTTCTCTGGTACACATTAGCATATGTTCTGATACTGGAAATATCTTAAAAACACTTTGCGGACATGTAAATCAAAATTTTCAAATTTCCCATATTAATCTATATGCTTCAGAATTTCCGGGACATACTATATACGGAGTGCTGCATGTTATTTATTATTAAATTATCTTTGGATGTACTCACGATAACTCGCCAAACAAGTCTTAGTAACTTCAAATTTGGTATGGAGCTGGCTTTTTATATTTTCTCTGCTTTGTCAAAAGATGGGTTTGATAAAGAAACCGGAATTGAGTGTATCCGCTATTTTTAACAGTTTTTCTTATATAATTTTGTACGTATCTAAATTATTCGAATTATTTTTACAGTTTCTTATAGAGATAATTGTTCCTAACAATTTATTCAAGTAAAAAATTTCTAACATTAACAGTTCATTAGATATTTAATTTGTAATTTAAAATGAATTCGCAATTATAATATACTTTCGAATCCTGTCTGCGACGATTTTTTTTACTGATTTACTAAAGATGTAAGTAATATCGAGACGCACAAATATAAGGGTTAGTCCGAGGGTTAGTCGATATGATCTGAATGAAATCGATGAGAAAAATTATAGCACGCTAGGAAATCGATACAAACGTGTATGTACATATCACTTCAAAATGGTTTTATGGGAAAGTCATGTGGTGACCACACCAGTTTCTTTTTATATGACATGCAGCTCAATAGGGTTTAAGAGGAAAACTTTTTTTCAAAATTTGAATTAAAATTTCAAATTTGAATTTCTCAAAAAATTCAGTTGTGTTGATAAGGTTTATTGTTAAGTATTATAAAAGTTATGATGGGACATCAATGGGTTTATACTTAAAAACATTCTTGAAAAATGTGCGTTTTGCTCTTGATTGATTATCACCTAGGAAATAATGTAATAATTAAGTTTAATTTTTCCCTGTTGACATTACATCATTATTTACTTATGTTTGAGTACCTACTGTATATTGTTCTTCACATTATTTTCATGTAAATATTGTAATTTGTGTTGCGGTTCATTCGAATTCCCAGCATCTGTTTATAATACTTATAATACTTTACTAAATTTGATTACTTTAATTAATAACAAACATTAAAGAAAATTTACATATTATGGTTATTAAAAAGTACATACATAGTTTCTTTAGGCTATAGTTTGAGAGGCTTGCTAGCCTGTTGTATTTTATCCATGACCAAAACGCACATTATTCAATAATTTTTTAAAGCATGAACCCATTGCTGTCCTATCATTATTTTTATAACGCTGATGAACAACAACCTTATCAACACTAGTAAATTTTTTTCAATTTTTTGGAAAGTGCGCTTTTGGTGATCTGGGTGATCTAGGCGACCAAGTAGTCAAGCAAAGTCTAAGTCATTGCCGTATGTTTGTTTTAAGCCGTCCGATTGAATTCGTCAATATATGCACTGGGTAAAGTGAAAAAAGCAACCGCGTATCACTGTTTCCGGAAATTCTGCTCCAATCGTTTTTATCCCGGTCGGTTCAAAGTCAATCATAATAAAATTCAGGTTTAATTGTAGCTCTTAAGTTTTTAACTGCGCTCAAAAATTCTCGATATACTGCCTCACTTTTATTTGGTAATAACGCAAATAGCAATTGGATAGCTACACAGTCAGCAATTCTATAAATGGTGTATATAGTCGTAATTAGTAGTGACCGTACTTGACCGAATTGAAAATTAAAATGGTATAGTTATTTCACTTATTTTTTTTCGGGTTAAAGAAAGATATCTTTAGAAAGTCTAATCTCTATAACGTAGATTATTTATAACGTCCGCGTATGCCGATAACTTAATTAACGTTCTGTCAATTTATGTGTCAGTTTAATTCACATTGTAAAATCAACTGTTAATCAAACAAACTGTGGTTAAGTCATAGAATCGTAATATTATGTGTTATAATTGTTTATAACCAAAGGTACATTTTAAATATTACATTATTTTTTAGTTTAATTCCGTAATACAAATAGTAGTATAATTATATACATCTCAATCCTAGCTTTAGACTTAAAAATTGCGCATGACAGAACCGCAGTACAATAATTTCAGATCACCATTCAATATCCATTGGGTCAATTCACATACTTCTAACTTACAATATACATGAAAGTTGCGATATTTTTAAAATAAACTTTCGTTACTACTAAATATCACTCGCTACAAATTCAAATTAATTTCTCTTCTCCGGTGATTAGCGTTAAGTTCTAACTTCACATGTGCAATTACTTAAACGAAAAATACAAATCATTATGATTATTAAGTAACTATTTACTACCTCTTCATGAAACATATTTGATTTCATCTTAAAACTTTGTTTCTAGTTAACTGAACTATTTTTCTTACGGTATTACAGCTATTCCTTATTATGCGCGTGCTAGTTTCAAAAATCTTAAACCTTACGTTGGCTACCGATGAGAATAACCTCTCGCGATTTCAACTATAACTGTTCAAATAATAATGGCACTGTTTTAAAAGTTCCGTCAGGGTACCAATTGTTGTTATCCACAAGAAGCTGCATATATTTGCAATTCAGTCTTACCAGTATCAAACATTAGAAACTCTTTGCCGTTGTGGGTTCTTCGGTATTCTTCTGGAAATTAGATATCAGCACGATTCTGTCGAAAAGCTGACTCATCGCCTTTCTTGGACATCACATTTCGAATTGCTCGTTTAATAGTTTCTATCGCAGGTAACTTGGCGCTTGCTGCTCGGTGTAGTTGAGAAAATGAGTTGGATACAATGTAGTGAGGAGTGTCTCGGTTGCTTCCTTCATTGCACTGTAGGCTGCTTTCGTAGCAATTTCTGCAGCTTGGTCAGCGTGATTATGCTTGCCGGTTTCCTTGATAACTTCTTGATTTTTTGTAATTGCGCGTCCACACGAGAATTTCTTAAAATGTTTACACTTCCAGTACATCTTACTATTACAACTTCTATCACATACATATAAATAACCGTTAAAAGATAGCATGTGGGGTATTTGCATTAGAAAATTATTACATACGGTAATCATTACCTACAAAAACTATCTGCATACCACTCTAATGGGATCGGATTATTATAATAATGATCTTCACTCTAATTGGTTACTTTATAAGAACCAAGGATTTCTAATGAACACCTCTGTCCTTTCACATTTTTCATAAATTTATTTTCATTTTTATATTTTACAAGTACAAGTCATAAGCCATATAAATATTTTTTCATTGAGGTACATAACATAATTATAAACTTATAGAAAACAGAAATATATATAATGCAGTATTGCAACTCAAAATTTTTGTATTTTACTTTCAAATGTAATATATGATACAAAAGCACAAGAAATAAAAAAAATGTTTAAAACATTGAAAATACTCGTTTACATATCACAGGGCGAAACTGATCGACAAATAAAAACAAAGCAATATATTATTTTAATTAATGCAACATGTCACCTTTTAAAGGTTAATATCCAGGTATTAGGTATTGTTATTAATATTTTAGCTAAGTGAATTGAGCTTTCCGTGCTTTAATTTTTGCAAATTGTTTAATTAAATCTTCGGTGTCTAATTCTTTTAGCTGGTCCGTTTCGATTGAAATGTCGGTTTTGCTTCATGGTCGATCTTAAATATTTTTTTATTATTTTGAGTTTTGAAAAAGATGGTTCTGCGATAGCAACAGAAACCGGCATTGTTAATAAAATACGAAGTATTATGCTCGTATTAGGAAAAGAATCTCTTAAGTTGTTAATTGTTATATAATTTAAAGTTTCTTCTGGAGACGTAATAACTTTTTTATCAAAATTTTGTAAATATTGCAATTCTTTAAGTTCCACGGCAGTTATGTCTCGTTAATTGCGAGTTTTGTCGTTTAATAAATTTTTAACTTTTTGACAATTCTAATTGTTCGTTTAAAAACGCGAAGTTATTAGAGTAAGAAGAAAGTAATTGGAATCTCTCATCCACTGATGTTATGATTACATCTAGAGCATTAAAAAAACAATCAACTTTGAACATTAAAGTTTTGTCGTGGATCGGTTCATCGTCACATTCATAATCAAAATTTTTTAATTTTTCGCGCTCTTAGACCCCATGTTTTTTTAATTTAGGTTCTATGTCTAAAGCTGGATGCTATTTCTTTAGCACCAATCAATAGATTATGAGAACCATTATCGGAGCGATAAGCTTTCAAAAAATTATTCAAATTATTTAAATGATTACAACACTGAGCAACATTAAAGTTTGGTTTTTGAATAATTTTACTAACAATGTTAACTTTACTTAAAATATACCACAATATAAGAACGCAAATGAACTCAAAATTTTGCAATTTTTTGGCCAACGATGCAACCAAATTTTTTATGTTGTTTTTAAAGTTTCCTTCGCTTATTTGAAACAGAGCATCATAAACTTTCTCAAGTTGATACCTTAAAGGAGTTATTGCATCTATTCTACTAGACCATCGAGTATCCGATAAAGGTTTCAAAGTTAAATTTGTTACATTAGATAAATTAGATTTCAGAATTGACCACGTTTAGTAGAAGCTGAAAAAAATACAAACAATTCTTAAACTAAAGAAAAAAAATTGATGCTCAAAGTATTCGATTTTGCGGCATCATTGACGACTAAATTTAGGGTATGATTGCAACAAGGAACAAAGAAATCTCGCGGATTGAAATCTAAATTTTTTTTGTAGACCATTATCCCCGAGATAGTTTTTGTGATCTTTTATTTGAGAGCGTTTTGTATGTTCTGACATAATTGGGTCGAATTTGAAAATCATTTCTATGCATTTTAAAAAGTTACCATTGTTTTTATCAAATAACTTATTACTACTTTCACGAAAAGCTAAATTTTGCTGACCTAAAAACTGAATCACGTAGAAAATTCTTTCTATAACAGCTTGCTAGTATTTAGTTTCTCTGTTTATTACAATTGAATTTCAGAATCAATTATTTCTTTTTTATTAAAACGGTTAGAGAGATCTAGCAATTTTAGAACATTTTTGATATGTAACTTGCTCTTTTCACGAATGTTTAAATGTTCACTTAAATGCTGCCAGTTATCGTAACCAGATTGATTACTAAAGCGAACAGATTTCAAATCGCTGTCATTAAAAATTTTGCAACAGAAGCAGGAAAGTGATTTTTTTGTTTGGGAGTACAACAACCAAAAACGCTCAATTTTTTCTTTGTTTGGTAAAATTCTAAAGAAGTAACTATTGGAAAACTTACGCCCCGACTCCGAACTATTTCTCGGATAAACATTCTTTTTGTATTGATAATGAGCAGGGCCACGTTCTACTTGTTCTTGAATATTATTAGGACGTAATTTCTTTGGGCATAGTGCAGCATGTTTCGAAAATTGACTCATACTTGCCGTTCTGGTAATTTTTGAAGGTGTTGATTTCTCATTATCAGCGGAACTTAAAGATGTTGATGGATTGCTTTCTAGAAGATCAATTTCTTATCTGCTGCTGATAACTTGTTTCAAGTACAGGTTCAGAATATTTGTATTCAGATGTATTATTGTTGTTATTAATATTTGGGAAATTAGACTCGGGTTTTGAAAAAAAATGCTTAATTTTGACATGGATTTTCAGTTCTTTCTCTCTTTTTTTTTATTCAGCAAATTTTGGTATCCAGACAATTTCTTCTTGTTTTCTGACATCCTGTATACTGTAAAGGAATCAATACGTAAGTGAACAAATTGACAATTTATTCATGAAAAATGGAAATGTTTCGACGTCTCAAACTCAAACTCGAAAGTATTTTCTCAACATTACTTATTTCTAGTTATTTCAAAATCTATAAATTTTTATAAATAGTAATATTAGTGTTTATTATTTATTCTGTTTGAATTTTAATTTTAATTTAATTATTGATCGGGCATCAGGTAACAAATGAAATCGCGACCGATGCAGCGCTTAAATATATAAAGTTTGGTACATTGCAAGCTCAGGCAGGAAAAAAACGCTTGTTCGCTCGTTGGATTGTTGTAAGTGAAATTTCAAGCTCAAACATGAATAAAATCAGATTTGTTTGAGTTTATGTTATCATATTACGTATTACGTATTCGATCAAATAAATGCTATTATTGCGTACCCTCATTTGGAAAATATATTGTTTTTGAGAAGTAATTCGGTTCCCTCGTCTCAAAGTGTAAAAATTAAAAAAAATAAACAAATAAAAACAATGTAATAGCTAGCAATTTCTTACTAGGTTTTTTATTATTATAAATTTTTTTTGTCAATGTTGTTTGTTGCTTTATCTTTTTTTTTACTTTTGAGTTTTGAGGCTTTTCGGCGCCGTCGTGCATCACACGACTTTGCCCTTATGTACGGCGCGGGACTGGTTCTTCTTTGTAAACTTTCAGGTATCTTTTATTTCTCTTTTTTTCAAGTTGAAAGCTAGGATAAATCTTTTTGCTCGTATTCTCAAACTATTTTTTATTTTCTAAAAATGCAAGTTACGTTTACTTGGGCACTTCGCTTTCTCCAAAATCTTCAATCTTCCAAGACCACTTTATCTATAATTTCTACTTTTTTACGTAAACGTATTCCTCTTTTCTCTCTGTTTTAAGTTTGATCTTGTTTCATGAAATTAGTAACAAATATCTAAAGTGAGATATACAGTTCTTGTTTAGGATTGCAATATGATTTCGTATATTATCGATATTAGATTAGATTTGTTTAGAAAAGCTTGACTTGTAAAAAACCGTATAGTTCTAAATTTGTTGATTTTTGAGTTTACAGAAAGAAGAGACTTGGTTATATCAAATATAACATATTTTCTAATTATCACTGTGTACAGTCTACATTGTTCTGTGCACTAACGCCTTTGTGATCTGAAACAATCACCCTCACTCATTTACTTTTAAATATATTAACTTTTGCTTTACTGTCAGGTTTTGCCTGTTAAGTAGTTTTTACAAATATCTTCTTGTGAACCTTTGCTGTTTATTCCTTTTATCTGTTTTTTTAATAAAAAATTATTGTATTAATAGTAGTGCTTGAATAGCACAAATACGATTACCAAAGTTTCTATTTACGATTTGCGGTAACCGGAATATAACCTAACTCAATTTCGTGCAGCGGAAAAATTTTATCTTTATCTTCTAGGTGTTTTCATTTTTACGTTATACTAATTAGAGAACAGAAATTTTATGTATAAACAAGATAAATTACAATATCCACCGGTTTTATTTGATTTTATAATTCACTAATTAAAGTTACGTATAAAACAATTTGGATCAACATATAAAATAACAAAAAAATGTCGTTATGAATAATTTTGTAATTCAATAAGTCTTCATTTAGGCTTGGTGTTGAATAAATAATCGATAAGTTAGATTAGTGCGTTGATATTAAAATCAGTTTAATAAATTTCTTGGTAATCAACACTAGTTGTCTAGTAAATTACGTAAGAATCTAAGATTTGATTTCTGACTTTTATTTAGTTAACCAGGAATTGAAATTTATTCATTCATGCAATACAAGGTCTTGTGCTGGGCGGATCGTTTTTAAATCTAGAGAAAATTGAAGTTAAACTTTAAGTAATAAAATATGGTTAACTCTATTAGTACTAAAGACTATTGCGCTTCGGCAAAAAGTCGTATGACATTTTACAGAAAACCAATCTAATTTTATAGAAAAGTGTATCTAACATCGGGAGAAAATAACAGGCTTTGTAAAAGGGACAGGACGAATAATTTCAAATTTAGTATTTTTGAAACAATGACTCTTTGCGAAGGATTTTTATAGGATTCGTTGAATTCAATGTTGGCAAATTCAATATGATTTTATTTAACTTGTGAATCGATTTTAGTTCAGTAATAAAAGCAATAGCATTGTCGAAATTTGATTACAGCAGACTTTTGGGTGTCTTTTATTATATGGTCGACTTTGAGTATCTTTCACGCTTGCTATAAAAGCGAACAAAATTAATAACTAAACCCAAGATAATCGATAAGAAATAAACGAAATGACACAATAAGAATAGATAATTTCGAGAAAGTTTGAGAAAAATTAACTAAGAAACAATTTGAAGAAAATTGAAAAAATGTAACAAACTTAATTTAGTTTAATATTTTTTTAAACTGAAAAATTTTTGTACTGTTATAACTGAACTTGAAGTAATATTTTGGAAAGTATTTTTTCGAGCACCTACGTTGAATGCTTGTTAGGCAATTTTCTGATTAATACCAACATTAATACATTATTATAGCTTGGCATATATTTTTAGCGTTGGTAAAGGTTGTATGTTGTTACTTCAGTTATTAGTGTAAACTGAAACTTGGAAGTTTGTGTCTTCGAATATTAAATAAAACAAATTGACATGTGTTCTGAATTTCTGCTTTAGATTTATTTAGGTTTATTGTTCTTTAAAAAACTAGGCATTAATTACCTACCGAGAAAAAATTTGAATTATTGAGTATCAAGCTCTGTAGGAGTTTTGTGTAGGTGAATACTAACTGCAAAGTAATACTTTTTGATAAAGATATTTACTGTTCGGTTCAAGAAAAGCTAAAACACAGTTCAGAATTTTTTCTTTAATTTCGCCACGTCAAAATGATGTAGCGCGCGTAATGGGAACACTTTGAGATTTGAACTTTTTGAATACAGTAGCGAATTGATGCCATTAAAAAAACACTTATCACGCACATTTTTTTATATGCTTGTGAATTTTGATCTTTGATATATTTAATACTACGATACGAATATCACAAACAACACCGTGTGCTAAACACGCACCAGGTTCTCTACTAAAAGTATACAGGTCTTTTTTTCTTTCACTTTTGATCTATGCGAATGCAGTTCACAGTTGGCTCAAGATGGTTGGTGTGTCTTGTTTTCTTGATCTTGTAAAACGATAGTGTTTGCTTGAGTCAATTAAAATATTTATAAGATTACGCCATCTGTAACAAATAACACCCCAAAAGTAAGGTTTTCTTATTATAAAAACTGTTTTAAATGACTTGTGTAAATGAAACGACTATTGCGTTGAACACACAATAGATGGAGTTAAGTTCCTCATTTAATTTTGTATTATGATTTAAACCAATCATGAATGGAGAGACCAGTTTACGCGGTGCAAATTAGTAAAAATGCGAAAATTCAAAAATCATGTACTGTACGAAGCGTGTTCAAATGAAAGTGATTAGAATCGTCGCATGCTAACAATTTTCAATGTATTTTCGTGAAACAAACGCGATAGTAAAGGTGTATGTACCAGGCATGCGGGTCCGTAAGCAGATTGGTGATAACTTCATTCGTAAGGACGTGGATTCGATTAAAAATGACTGGTGTGAATGCAACTGAGTCCAAAACAGATCAGCGAGATGTAATTAAATTTTTAACACTAGAAGGGTGTAAGTCGGTGGATAATGATTGCAGAATGCTGGCTGTGTACTGTGACCAGTGCTTAGCGACGGTCGACAGGAAACAACAGATGTCAAAACATTCGTCGCAAATGAGTTCAACGTTTTCTTCGGTACTGTTCACAATATTGTCACTAATATTCTGAAGTATCGAAAAGTTTGTTGCCAATAGGTACCTCGCATGCTGTCTGAACACCACAAGAAACAGCGAATGGACCTGAGTTGGCAGCATTTGGAGCGCTACAGAGATTACGGTAACGCCTTTCTGCAGCACATACTGCGGACTGAAACTTGGTATCACCACTTCCAACTGGAAGAGATGTCCGTCAGCATGCAATGGAAACATCCCGGCTCACCTATAGGCTCAAAAAATTCAAAATTCAGCAGTCAGCCGGAATGGTGATGTTGACGGCATTTTTTGACATGCAGGGACCCCTACTACTGGAGTTTAAGCAACCGGATAAGCTACATAATGCTATCAAAAACAGACGTCCAGGTATGCTGTCGTCAGGTGTCATCATTCTACACGACAATGCAAGGCCGCATATCGCCACGGTGTGTGTCGAGGCACTGGTCCGTCAAGAGTCGGAAGTCTTGGAACATCCAGTTTACAGTCCAAATCTGTCGACTACCACATCTTTGGACCGCTGAAGTAAAGCTTAAAAGGTCAGCAATTTTACTCCGACGAGGACGTAAGGGCATTAGTTCTGAACTGGTTCCATGATCAACCGAAATCATTTTCGCCGACGAAATTCGTAATCTTCCTAAACAATGGAACGCCAGCTTCTAAACGCCATGGGTAATTTTTTTAAAAACATTTTTTATGCATTTCACTCCTTAAATATTGTTGTTTCTATCTATGTATTTGTCTCATTTCTACACATCTCGAATAACTTCCATTTGAACACGTCTCTTATAATCTCAGAGGCATTAAAGATTGAAGTAGGTACATAGGAAAACGTATAATTCTCAATAAATGTATAAAATTTTAAGCTTTTGGAGTTTATAACATAAAAAATAAATAATGTTTCAATTTTATGTATTTATTAAATTAAATACACGATTTGTATTAAAAATTTATCAAATAACACTTTGGGGGAACAACTGAACATTTAAAACGTATATAGATGAATCCTTTGTTAAAATTTTGCATATATTAACTAAAATTATGGCATATTTTATGGGTGCTTACACAACATTTTGTATAAAAAAATATTGTATCTTAGCATTTGACATTTAGGACGATTCAGATGAATTCATATTCTTTCTTCTCCAGTTCATGCATAAAGGACAGCAGCCAGAAACATTGCCTACAGCTTGCTGACATAATGGGTGAACGTTTTTCATTTTAAATGTTGTATTGTTCCTTGTGAGTATTTATTTGATTCCATATCAACTCAATAGGATTGAATTCACAGTGACACGAGGTCAATTGCAAAACAGTATGACACTGTTCTTCGCAATTTCATCAGTTACATGATTTATGATCGCCTTTTTGGTTTCTGAATTTGGAATCTCCTATGTTTTAATGCCATGAAAGAAGCAGTATCCAGCACAATCAATTTTTGGCCAAGCGACCTAAAATTTGTGAAAACCAGTTTTCGAAAACTTCTCGTCATTCTTCAGGATCATCTCCTGTTTTCTTTGATTTGAAGCATAGCAAACCATTCATAACAAAACCGTCCTCAATTTCTATGTGGAGTATTATAAGACGATTTTCTTTGCCTGAAGGTTCTTTTAACCGTGTCGTTGATCCTTCGATAAAAGTCTGCCTCGGACTCATGATTGTTGAATCAGTATGACCAGCGTTCACCCAGGTTTCATCTAAGAAGTATAATTTCTTGCCATCTTTCTGTAGTTTTGGATTTTCCGCAGATAACGTCGTCATCAGAATTTAAAAATACTATTGCGTGATCTTTTTGAGAATCTATAACGCAAAACCACAATCATATTGAATGATGTATAAATAAAAAAAATTGTTTACTCATTAAAATACAATTTCTTTAATTAGTAAGCTCATCGCAGTAGTTTCAATATTTTTTTCATTTTTCTGTAATGTCACATAAATGTCGGATAGTACTTTGAACTGCATCATCGACGCTTGTTCAAAATTGATCGTGGTCTGTGATACACTTTTAATGCTTGAAGGTAATTTGCTTTGCACAGTGGTGGCTGGTGGTTAATCATACAAGAGGGTCATTTAAACAAGCACATATATTGCAGTCTAAAAAACATTCTTACTTTAACACGATTTATATTTAAGATCAATTATATTTAAGATTTAAGATATCATCTTTACAATTACCAAAATGATCGATAAAAATTTACAGTTTTTAATGTAAGATTTTTCAATGCTGAGCATAGAAATACGCGCGACGTTCTTGTCTCGTAGTATTGCCGATTGCGTAGAAATGATTTAATTTTTTTAGAGGAACATCGCTCACTTTCCACGGTAGTCGCAGGTAAACTCAATCAGTTATTTTACTTAATATATGTTTATCTATTTTTACAAACATTTTCATTGTGGTCTTTAATTGACTTTCGGCAAGCGCTGTCCAATTGTATTTGTAAGCGAATATTAACGCGACCAAGAGTAGCATAATTCATACAACTTTTTATGTGATTCGCCGATAACGAGTGCTTTTTCACTTTTTCTTTTAAATGCTATAAATCGGTAACATTATTTTTACACCATAATTAATCATGTGAAAACAGTAAACTTTCAAATCAAATGTGATGAATCATACATAGATTCTTTAAAATTACTATGGATTTCTTTAGTTTTATGTTTACTGATGGTCTGACGAATTTGAAGTAAAGACTGAGGACGAGCATTAAATTTAAATTCTTAACATCTAAACTAATATTAGCTATTAATTTTTTAATGTCTTGTACCACCGTCATTATGAAACAAAAACGATAAGTCGTCTATTACAAATGAATATTATAGATCAACTATGAAAATCTACTGTAAAGTTTGTCGTATGTGATAAGAAATGTGCATTCTAGCAACCGTGTTTTATGCACACGTGTTGCGAAGATAATGATAAATGACGTAAGCCACGTCAGCATTGCACTGTCACTGAGTAGGCTGAATGACCTCCGGGCTCAAGACCGCAAGCAAGCATTTAAGCGTTTACTTATCTTCTTTTCGAACTCGCATAAACTTGTATTATGTGTGTCGCACTATTAACTACAATAACTATATCATTTACGATCCGCTTCAATATTATGCACGCGGGCACACGTAAATGTGAGCGTCCGGTAGATTCGCAAGTTTTGCATCTCAATTTAAACGCATGAAATTCAAACTCTGATAATTTGATTTAAACGCAAATTTTATGTAATTTTAAAGTAAATAAAATAAATTCCTTATTCATTTTTCTGGAGGGTCATTGACCAAATGACCTAATAGAGAAGCCGCCACTAGCTTTACATTCACGAATACTATTGAATACACTTGAGAGTTGCGCGTTTATTCGTATAGAGCAATTTGACGAATTTAGGTGCAGCGATTTTGTTCGTTAATTAACAATGTTATAAGTAAAACTTACAATAGATATTATAAAATTCATATTGCTAAAACAAGTTTTCCGACACATCTTTCACAGAATTCTATGAACAACTAAGTGTAGGCACCTGACTATGATGTGCAAGGTCAATTCTACAAAATAGAACGCGCTCATAGACGCTTAAACGTAAATAATACCCACCGAAAATAGTCGTGTTGAGCAGGGTACTATTTTCAAGTAAAACGCGAATATACTTGCTCGGAGCATATGGGGCACACTTTTTTATGGATATATACGTGTGTAATTTAAGCGAGAAACTAATATGTGAATAGAAGGTTGTATTGGCGTAGACTATCATAAGTTGTTGAAAAAAACTTCCAATAAAAAAAACATTAAAATTATTACGGTAAAACGCAAATTTGCACTATGTAGACGTGCGATTACTTACCCATAACTTAATCGCCTCAAAGAAAGCAGCGTTAGTTCAGAACTAAGAGTGTAGGTGGGTAACTAATAGGATTCAGCCTGGTCTTTGATGTATCGATTATAATTTAGTTAAAAAACGACGTTATAACGGAGAGAAATACATCCAGGTGCCTGTTTTCACCTGACAAACAACAATGAGTATATTTATTGTATTGGCAACATAAGAAGAGAATAAAAAAACAATTAATAAACTTAGTAATAACTAATTGTTTCTAAGTAAAAATAAAAACAATAATGCTAGTATTAGCAGATCCTTAAATTTGGCAACATTTCATACCCGTAGGTACATGAGTTATTAATATTAAAGTTAGTGAATGTAATTTGTTTAAAAAAATCGAAAGAGAATTGAATCGATACAAATCTAGTTATTACGTAGTCACAAGCAAAGCGCATTGGTGATAATTTTAACTGATGAATACAAAAGCAGATGTGCAGATAGACAGCAAAATAAACATAATGTGCTACGTTTTCAAATGACTTTTTCACTGATAAAATTTAGATGTACCACCGAATCCTTGGCATTAATTGTCCATCAAACCAATATTCCACCAGACTTCACTCCAATTAGCCATTATTCAATTCTGGCATCGTATACGTCCAAATTATCGACCCAAAGGAAGAAATTCTTGAGATGACAGACACGCCATGACAATACAAAAAAATTAAATTGCTCCTTAAAATGGAAATGCATTCTTACCTCAGCGGATCTTTCACATGAAACACATTAAAATCGAAATTGATTTACCCATTAATAGCGAGGATGGTTCATGATATTTAAAATGTAGATACCACTGGGCATAGCATTAGTTAACGTGCTGGTTTCTTAAGGTTAGAAACGGAAATAATAGCTAATATAAATGACATTTACGACAGGGCAAAATTCATACAGCACGAGAAACCGTACCAAGGTTTTTTAACACAACAAAACTCAACAAGTATAATTAGAAAAAGTGAGTTAAATACTGAAAAAATAGTTGAAAGTGTGACCATAAGATGTCGTGCGATATCGAATTTTTTGTTTTGTGAAATATCTTCAAAAAAAAACACAAAACGAAAGAACTTTTAACCTAAAAACCAAAAAAAATATAGTGATGGCTAATGCTAAAAACACAAAAAATTTTTGCAGAATATAGGTACGCTTTTAGGACTAATTAGTACGAAGATTCCCATAATCGTTTTATTGCACATTTTAACTAAACAAAATATTTGATGTGATCCATTAGGTTATTTGATTAAAACTTCTAACAATAATTAGTTAAACGGATAAAATTCGTTTCACTAAATTTTTTTATTGTGTCATGGAGTATTAATAGCATTAGGTCAAACACTGATTGATATCGAAATTAAAATTAAACGATGTTCAATTCGAAAACTAATTAAATAAAATGATTGCGCATATTCGAGGCGTTTACAGAATTATTGAATATTAAATTGAAGGGTAATTACGAATACCATTACGTCTCCTTTATTTTGTCGAAACGACAATAGTTTTAAACACAAAACAATGAATAAGTCGATTTTGGCTTAAGTCCAAAATATGCTTCGAATAAACATCTTGTTTTGGCAAGATTCATGTAGGTAGAATTCGAATATTTGTATTTGTCTTACAAATAGATTTCTATTAAATGCCGTTATTTAGGTTTTAATGGTCCATTAGTAATCGTCAGGGTGCATATTGGAAGATAAATTTGATAAATGGTGGTTATTACAACGTTAGAAACACAGTCGTTCATTAGTTTTTTTCTCGTTTTACTTCCTTTTATTTTATTGTACCACTAAAAAAAGACTAGCTATTCTCACGCTTATTTGATACACGTACAATTATTCAGTTATCGTCTTGATATAAGGTTGCGTGCTGTTTTCGAACGTTTCATTTCGTTCTAAGGCCAATTTTAATGATGTATTTGGATTTTTTAAGTTAGGTACTTCCTGGTCGGTTTCTTGTTATAAATATATTTAGTATTTTGAACGCGTACTTGTATTAATTATTTACATTTTAGCAATTTGTACATTTGATCTTATTTTACACGAGCGTGTAACTTTTGGAATTTAAAGAATTGGTGCGGCGGAAAACGGTATTTAGGAATTGTTTTTCTTGTATTTTTCTTGAGAATTCTTGGCATAGGTTTTATTTACACGTTGACGTTATGCACGATTAATGGGAATGCGCTTAGGTTAGGTCTAATCAACAAGTATCTAAAGTAGTGTAGAATATAATAAACTTGATCACTCATTTACTTTCTGTTGGTATCAAGTATTATCTTTCTAACAATTTCAATAGATGTATTAGCCAACATCGTCGAAATATTACCTATCATTACCTACCTGATTTTTGACAATTACGTTATACGTTACACAATTAAAACCTAATAATAATTTTTGTACGGTTAATGGCGTGAATGTATTTATTTTAATTATAATCTACAAGCTTTCGAACTGAGATAAGTTCTTTGTCAGCCAGTATAAATTAAATTGACAATTGTAAAACTAAGGTAACTAAGAACAATAAATCGTAAGAGAACTAGATTAACGCAAGTTTATTTACCTACAGCATTTGTTCGAAGATCTAAAGAAAAACCACCATAAAAACTCTTAGACATAGGTTAAGTGTAGTTCCTGAAAAAAATAAAGTGAGGAAATGACAGGTAACCAAGTGTCAAAAAGTTCGTAACCAACTTCTCTGTTGAAATTGTTAGGAAATTTAGTAATTTTAATTGCTTTTCTAATCTTTCTTGATTTCCAGTTTTTGTTTAGAAATTGTATTAGTTTTCTCAAAGCTTGTCAAGTACATGTTCGGCAATTGCAGACTTAGGAGGCTCGGGCAAACGAAGATGTCTATTATGTTTTTTTAATCTCGTATCTATAGTTCTACCAGTTTTACCAATATATACCTTGCCACAGGTGCATGGAACTTGGTACACTTTACAGATATTGTAAGGTATTTTATCTTTTACAGGGTTCAAACATTTTTTAATTTTAGTTATAGTATTATAAACAACTTTTATGTTATGTTTTATTAGTATTCTTCTAATGTTGTCACTTACGTTCAAACCAAAGGGTAGATAAATATAAATCTATAAATAGATAATGTAGCAATGAGATCGCGAATTTCTCTATCTATTGCTAATTACTTTATGGAACATTTTGAAGAAGCTTTAAAATCTGCATCTAAAAAAACCAAAACTATGACCTAGATATGTTGATGATATTTTTGCGATTTGATCTCATGGTGAAGATGAACTAGAAATTTTTCTGCAACTCCTTAACAATCAAGATCCAAACATAAAATTTAGTATTGAAAAAGAAATAATGGTATTTTACCTTTTCTTGCTGTAAAGATAGAAAAAAAACTAGATGCTCAGAAACTTTGCGATTCGGACATTAGATAACCGTGCAACGAAAATTTGTCACAAAGATAAATTACAACAAGCGTTAGATCACCTTAAGATAGTTTTTATGACAAATCGTTTTAATAGAGAGCAAATTAAAAGTTTCTTCGACCAAAGAAAAGTCCTACTTAAACAGATGATTCAAATATAAACAAACTTTGTTATGCTACCTTTTGTTTCCAACATACGTGACAAAATTGGAAGAGTACTTAAAAACATAACATAAAAGTTGCTTATAACACTACAAGTAAAATTAAAAATTTGTTGAATCTTATAAAAGATAGAATACATACCTTACAATACCTGTGTAGTGTACAAAGTCCGATGCACATGTGGCAAGGTATATATTGGTGAAGCTGTTAATAAAGATAGATACGAGATAAAAGAACACAAAAGACATTTTTGTTTACTCCAGCTTACTAAGTATGCCATTGTCAAACATGACTTGGCACTCTTCATAATATAAGCTTTGAGAAACTAAAGCAATTTGTAAAAGAAAGAACTATTTTAGGTTTACTAAAACGTGTCACGGTAGTCACGAAATGTCAATTCCAAGTTTGAAGTGCGAGCGGTCATTCGTTTTTTGCATGTTAATAATGATAAACGTACCGAAATTTATAAAAAATACTGAAGACTAACGGAGCAGGCGTTAGAAGTCGACAACAAGTTAGTGTTTGGTGTAATCAGTTCAAAAGTGGCGGATAGTACTGAACGATAATTCCGGAGGTGTGCGATGAAAACCATCAACAACAAAAACGGATGAGAACCAAGTAAAGGACGATACGCTCATCCGAGAAGATCGTTAGTTGAAAATACGGGAAATTGCTCTACTGGCCGACATTTCTAAAATCTCTGTTCATGAAGTTGTATCTGTGTTAGGTTATCGACAAGTTTCCGCGAGATTGATATCACAAATGTTGACCGATCAACACAAAATGCAAAGAATGGCTGCGGCAATTGAATTTTTAACGTGCTATCGTCAGGAAAACGGATTTGTAGAGACTATACTTAAAGGAGACCAACCATGGGTACACCACCATACTTCCGACTTAAAAAAACATACCATGACGTGGAAGCATATGAGTCATCGACACCAAAAAAAATCAAACTTCAGCGGTCTGCTAAAAAATCAATGGTAACTGTGTTTCTTGGATATGCAAGAAATTTTGCTCATAGAGTCTTTACCACCAAAAACGACAATCAACAGCGATATTCATTGTCAAATTCTCGTAAAACTACACCAAATTATTCAACAGAAACTAAGAGGAAGGTTGACGAAAGGAGTCAGGTCGTTGCATGACAATGCAAGACCGCACATCTCAAATCTAACAAAGGCTTGGCTTCAGAAACACAATTAGGAAGTTATTGTCAATCTGCTTCATAGCCCAGATCTGGCTCCTTCTGCTTTACATTTGTTTGTGGTGTTAAAAACTCATTTGTCGGGTAAAAGGTTTGAAGATGACGACGAACTTCAAGAGGCAGTAAGCCAGCTTTTTAGAAATTTGGACTGCACTTTTTACGAAGAGGATATTCACAGTTTGTGTCTCGTTTACAAGGTTACAGATCAAATAGGGAAACTTCTTTGTAAGAATGGTATTAAACCTATATTCAACTCGACAGGCAAAATCTCTCAGATTTTTCCTTCATCCAAAGATAAATTTCCTACACTTTCATCTCAAGGTGTATACCAAATTCCTTGTTCATGTGGTTTAGTCTACGTTGGTGAAACCGGTCGTTCCGTCATTACTCGCATTTCTGAACATGATCGTTGTATAAGCTATAAGGAATAGGTATATTTCCAAGTCTGCGGTTGCTGAACATCATTTTACTACAGGTCACAAGATAGATTTTCATAATGTTTTGTTGATTGCTAAATCTCCATTCTTTTTCAACAGCAAATTCCGAGAAAGCATAGAAATCATCAAACACCCCAATAACTTCAATCGCGATCACGGTTTCGAGCCCCTTATCAACCGTAACCCAATCAGAGTCGAGCTTAACCATCCGTGACGATCCTTTTCGTATATATACGGAGACTATTTCTTCTTAAGTCACTTCTACGGAGTTTAGAATCTGGCTTGGTTGACAAGTTGGTTATCTAACTCGGTAGTGGTTCTTTGTTAGATTTTCGTTTGGTTTTTCAAGTTATCGTTTTCTTACCTTTTCAGAGTTTAGATTATGGCTTGTTTCACAAGTGGATAACCTAACTTTTGAGAAGTTCTTAGTTAGATTTCGGTTTGTTGTTTTAGTTTTGCGATTTATCTCACGCTCTGATGAAGCCCCTTACGAAAGTGGGCGAAACGTTGGCAACTTCGGTTACAACAACATTGACACGGTCATCTTAGTACTGGAAGACCTACTTAAAAAAAACACTATAAACTAATTAGCCTACATTTTGATCAAAAGAAAACAAATTTAATTTAGATATTGTTTCGATTACAGATGAATTAAAAAGAATCTTTAACCCAACTGAGATGAAAATTCTTGAATAAATAAAGATGGAATCTCCAAAGCCATCCAACAGACTCGCAACTGGAGTGCTCCGGGAACAAGCTGTAAAAAACAGACGAAATATTTATAAGGGTTTCATAGTTTACAAAAAAGCTTGTATCGCATCTCATAGACTAGAGTTTAAAAGATGTCTTAGTTCATTATAGATTTTGTCTTGCACTTGACGAATAAAAGAATTAATACAAGGTAATTAAATTCAAATACGCATAATGTACAACAGTCTTATGCAGAAAACATTACAAAGTATGTGCTACTATTTGAAGAAATACAAAAGATGTGGCAACATCGTTCTCATTATACCATCAGTGACAATGTCCTAAAGGTCGACAATTCTGGGTATTACCCACTGATATAGGCGGTGAAAAGAAACAAAATAGTAATCGTTTTAGTTATTAAGTAGTGTTTTATAAAAAGAAAGCATACGATAAGTTTAATTCTTCGCCTAATTGTAACTGCTTATTTACTAATGTTGTTTTCGTTTTAATAAATTCAGATGGCCTGAGGAAGTGGACACACCAGATCTACGAATCGTCACCTAAAGAAAACATATGTAGTTTTCAATGTCTCTTCTACATAATGAAGGGTTTATCTATTTCATTATATATGGAGCAAGTTTGTCTGTTACTGTTTGATTTGAGTCAACATATTCTCAGATGTAATTATATAATAAAGCAGTCTAACCTACATGTACTGCAAAATAATAATTGTTGTTCTTACTACTTCTCTCGTGCAAAATAAGAGAGAGTGCCTATTTAGCCTATTGCATAATCTGGGACTGTATAGGACCAAAACTATTTTGGATGCAAATAGTTTTTTCTAGATGAATGGCAGAAGTTTGTCAATCACATTGTTAAAATACATATTCATTAGTGAAGTTTTTTGGTCTTATTTTATGTAAAATGAGACAAAGTTTAATCAATTGAAAAAACATCGCACTTAACTAATGTGCATTTTTTGTTGTATAAACGGTTACAAATTAATTGACACAAACTGTTTTTTCGCAAAGAATGTTAACCCTTCTATCCCTTATAATATACTGGATAGCTAACTAGTGGGATAAAAGTAAAGCCAAAATCGACTATGTACAGTGTAAGCAAAATATTGTCATGTGATTGGTTAACCACAGTACAACGACTCGACTCAGTGTCTGTTTTTGGAACGATTAATCTATTTTATCTAGCTAATTTATTAAGTTTTTTGGTGAACGAGTCTAGCATTTTCAACTTCTATTGAAAATGGTTTTTTTTTTTAAAAAAGAAGCAATCAGCAGCTGTTTTTGTTGATCTTACTGCTGCTTATGATACAGTTTGGAAAAAAGGTCTTTTATGGAAACTTTATCAGTTTGTTCCATGCCGAAGTTCATTAAGTTTAACAAATAATATACTTAATGCACAATTTTTCCCTGTTTACATTAGTACTAAAATGAGTCAGAATATTAAACAACGGTCTACAAGCGTCGGTATTATCTCCATTATTTTTCAACATCTATCCTGCAAACTACATGTAGAAAATTTGTTTACGCTGACAACATGATCTTCCAACATCAATATTTAGAAATTGGAGAAAAAACTATTACAAATGATTTGCTGATTCCAGTCCAGGACATAATCTTTGTCATAATTGTACACCAAAATACTTAGGCGTTACTTTTGACCGCACTTTGTCGTACAAAGCCAATTTAGGAAAGTTAGCTGCAAAATCAAAAATAAGGTAAAATTTACTTGCCGGAACAACATGGGGTGCAGATACCAACACTTTACGCATATCGACTGTAGCTTTAGTTTATTCAAGAATATTGTGCCCCAGTATGGATCAATAGTAAACACACTTACCTCACTGATATACTGCTAAATCAAGCAATGAGAAGCATTTCCGGAGTACTGAGTTTAACGCAAACTACGTGGCTACCAGTATTGTGCAATATTACACTACCAGTATTACAACATTAACATTTTCTGTAAAAAGAATATGAGAAAGTTTTACATTTTACAAATAAAACAATGCCTATTAACAAAGATATGGACATTCTTTGAAAGTTTATTTTAAATTTAAGATTAAATTTTAGATGCCCATCATGGATCACTGTTGAAAAACTCTACGTAACAAAATTCGAAATAAAACAACAATGGAACGAGTTTTGGAGAGAATCTAAAATTGAAAATGATTCAACAACCAAAATTGAAGGTTACCCAATTAAAAAGAAACTTATGGAAATAGATACGAACTGCCCAATGAATCGATTTTATTACATTGATAGGAATATTTGAAAAACCCAAGCTGTAGTTGTGGAGCTCTAAATCATACCATGGACCACTATCATACAATGTCCATTAACAGTTTTACACGGGATTTTATGATATCCACAATCTCACCCCAACAGCATTAGATTGGCTCTCCACCACAGCAGTGTGCTTAAATATCTTGGAATTCCGAATTTTAATGACAACGCTGCTCTTCTCTAATATATATTTTCTATTTTGTAATCAATTCCTTCATACAGTGTCAATTAGCAAATATATCATAAAAAATTTGAACTCTCTGTCATTGGAGGAACGGGAGATATGATACAAAGTGTCTTTTGAGAACCATCAATCGCGAAGGTGTTCAAATTGCTTCCCATTGTTTAGAATGCACTCACCGATTTTTGTTCTGGTTGACAGTACAGCAGTTTCTAATTCCACTTTCGTGATAGACAATATAGCGTTTTGTATTCTTAAAATCATGTTTTTACACGTAGTTGGAGGATCTTTGTTGACTAAATCTTTTACACGCCAAGGAAAGGAAACGGAGTTCCTCTTCCAATCCTTCGATCGGGGTATTCATCGTTGAGATGGTTCCGAACTCCATCTGCATAATAAGCAGGGAACCATCTAACTGCAGCCACATATTTTGACGACTATTCAAAGGATAGTCGTCCAATAAATTTGGCAATGTATTTATTATAAAATCTAAAACGGCAGCATTATTTAGCAATCTATCAAAAATTTAGGGACCAACAATCTGTTCGTCAAGTATCCCACACCAAACATTTACGTACCATTGATATTGATTATCCTCAACTCGAGTCCAATTAGAGTTTTTCTTGGCATAGCAATGCATGTTGTGCCGATTAATATTTCCGTTATTCTTAAATGTCGCTTCATCTGTCTATAAAATTTTAATCAAAAAATTTGGGCTTCCCTCCAACATACCTTGCAATCAATAATAGTTTTGTCTTATTACGAAGTCTTTATTGCTAAGTGCTTGGTGTAACACGAATGAATAGGGATAAAGACGATTGGCTTTTCTAATTTTTATGATTGTTCTTTGAGATATTCCCAATAACCTTTCAATTTCCCTGGTTCTAATATAGAGATTTACCTCAATGCAGGCTAAAACATCACCCGTATTTTCTTCGCTCCTTACACGGACGATGCCTTTCTCGTACTGGAGTTGGTTGTACGTTTCGTGTAGTTCGTAATCGGAATGCTAATCGACGAAAAACCCTTGTACATTGGCGTTCTCGATTTGGATACATAGCGTTGTAAGATCGTGAAGCAATTAATATATCCCTAACATGTCATATGCTTCGGAATTTTTAAAAACCATATTTTACAATGTATTTGAAAACAAACGAGAACAACAAAGAGGAACAAGGTTCAAGTTAAAACAGTAACAAAACTCAAGTGTGCAGGAACACAAAACCCAAAAATTAACAATGTTCAGATCGAAATACAATGCACATCTCGATAGGTAACTTATTAAAGGCAAATGACAATGCTACTACTATAGCCGTTATGCTATACGTCATAATACGAAACGGTGAAGAACAAATTAAGCAACAGAAATTCTTTATTATTAAACATTTTGTGTCATACATCCCGTTCCTCCAATGACAAGAGAGTTCAAATTCTACACTAAAATGCGTCACCATTTTAACAAGAAAATTTTCAAGAAAAGCGCCATATGGTGTTTCTAGTGTAGAATCTTCTGTACTATACGGCAGTTAAAAACTTTTGAAATAAAACATTTCTAATCGATAATACGTTCATTTTTGTCTATAAAGGTTGTGTCTTCGCCGAACAGTTTAGCATGGAGATTTAGAAATTTCGTAATAGATAATTTTAATGTTGGATTAGATAAGCTTTCGAACTAGGTAGGTTAATGAATATCTTTACATTTAAAATCATCGAGAAAATTACGATTTTTTGTAACCACCCTCTGATTGCGTCGCCACCAAAGGGTTTTCAAAAGTGAAAATTTAGTCTATGAAATTTTTTTGCCGTATTGCTCGACCAAATAGTTTTCGAGATAAGTTTGAGGGCTGCGCTTAAGGACTCAACCTGTATACTAGCCAGTATAGCATAAATATATATGTATATCTTGTAGGCATCTCATGAACTACTATTAAAGAAAACTAAATACTACGTACATATATGAAATTAATACTGTTTTTTTAAATACTAGTTCTTAAGATAGCTACAAGATGTTAGTCACCTTAATATATTGCTAACACAATCACATTCAACCTGACAACATTTACAAATAGTCGATTTTGGCTTAATTTTTACTCTCCTATAAGGAAAGTATAGCGATTGCAATTTTTCTTCTTAAGGATGTTACAAGCTTTAGGTGGTTACGAACCTGCACGGCCAACTCTCAACAGTCGGAGAGGGGGTAGGTCTTCTAGAAATATATATATAAGATAATTAAGGGCGCCAGAGCCTGTCCAAAGTAAGTTTCTACCTGCTCACAGCAGAAATGGTAATAACTTGTAACTATGATGTTAAGTTCGTAACTGCTGAAGGAAACGAATAAAAGAGAAAAACTAAATCGTTAATAACAATGGTGCTTTAATTACTCTATCACGATAAATATAATAAGAATTAAATAGTCAAATCGGAGTAGTTATTAGTGAGAATATACAAAATCGAATCACAGTAAGATAGGCAACTTACATGACATAAGTGCAGAACATGGCTACGAATAATTCGCAGTATATATCATTTACATAACTAGAAATATGGTAGTAACGACAATAAGGCAAAATAATTAGTATAACATTAACATTAAATTATCACCATAAATAAGCATAAACAGCATACGTAGTATAAGCAAATTTACTAACTAAAGATATTACCATTACGCTAATCAGTACGAAGTTATGATGATTGTAAGTTTCGTGAGAAACCTCGTTGACGACGAAAGAAAATTTATAAAAAAACTTACCACCAATACAGGTGTTCCTTTTATGCGGAGGAAGCGCTCCCTTCGTCACGTGTCCTGTAATTAATTTTAATTGCAAATCGTGTCAACCTAATAGCTCACGAAATCGAAATCTACAAAGTCATTACGTAAATTGTAAAATGTACACAAAACACAAACCGAACGTCGGATGCTGTTATACCCTTTTCTATGATTTAATTAATTCCAACAGTAGGCCTTATAAATATTTAGAATCGTTCCAACATACTATTCGTCGAGGGTTATCTCTCGTCTTTCAGTATCGGATAGAATTCATGGGCCAGATGGAGGTAAGAATAGCCGGTGACGATACAAATATCCCACGATTGTAACGAAGTCACACAATATCCCTGATGGGCTTTAAATTATAGCCAGAATGCCCTGATTTATTAGGTGGCACATGGGGCTAACCAAAAAGACATAAAAATTACTTTTAATTACAGAAATAAATAAAATTACTTACGCTGCGGAAGTAAATTAGTTAATTAAAGAAACTACATAATTTCCATCGTGTCCCTAACACGTGGATGATTTTAGAGAACCAACATTCACTCACACAGCCCGCGATATTGCCAGTTACAATGTTAAAGTTAAAATGTCGGAGAAGACACCGGATGCGTAATACAAAGTGACCAACGAACCCGATAGATGGCGTCAAGAAATATAAAAGCAACTTTTAATTAAATTGATATACAGGGTACTACATTATTTAAATTTATGTACGTAACAGAATTCCCCCCCAGCAAGATAAAAGCGTGGAGCGAGAATAACGAAGACAAAAGCTAAAATGAAGATAGAAATTTAGGCATACGCCAAGGATAGAACCCTAAAATCCAAAACCAACCCCACAACACAATAACGCCCAACCCCAGAAGAAACGTAGATGAAAGAGGTTTTCTCGGTTTACTAAGCATCACCAACCAGATGTGTCCAAAAGTCGCATGAAGCGGAATGATACTTCAAAGAACCAGAAACTCAACTAACAGAATAGAAGTATCAGCACAGGTACTCGTTGGAAGTCGACAACAGTCGTTACGCTAAAAAGCCAGAAAGCAACGCAGTCCCATAGACCTTACTGATCGACAACACTAAAGCAACCCCAGAGAAAAAGAAGAATGATAGGAAAGAAAGAATACGAATCCAACCCCAAATATAAGTCCCCAAAGCTAACTAAGCTAAAGAAGTAAAAAAAAAGAAAAAATATCTAGATGTTGAAATGGGATACGCGGATTTAGAAGAAAAGTCAACAAGAAAACTAATGCAGTTGTGCTCCAAAAAGTCGTCAACAGACGATATGAGATTCTTCCACCAAAAAAACCAAACAGATCCTAAAGATCTAAGCAAAGAAAACCAACGAAGAGATCTCAAGCAAAAGAAAAGATTCTGATTAAAAGTCGACATAAGTCGTACTACCAAAAAGGCAGAGAGAAAGAATCAGTAATCCAAGAGTCACACCAACAAAGTTACCACTAAACACTAAATGAGTGCCAATCCAAAAGAAATCCAAACCGCGAAACCCAAAACAAAACCAAAAGAAAGAAAGAAAAAGAAGTAAGAACCAATAAAGAAGAGAAAACTTCACTTGCCAATTGAACGTCGTGAGTCAGTGCCTGTTGTGTTAGAAGGTCACCTGGAACTTAAATGCCGAAGAACGGATTAGAATATTCCAAGAGCAAAAGAAACCCAAAGGAGAGAAATATCCTAACAGTGACTAACAACATCAAAAATGCCGACTAAGCGGAAGTACAAAGTACAAGGAGCGACGTTGCAGTCTATCCCAAGCTTCAATCCAAAAACAACAAAACAAAAACCCACTAAATCCAATACCGCAAGAAAAGTAACTGAGAAAGAAAAGAAAAAAAAGAAACACAGTTGCGGTGAACACTAAAGAAAGAAGTAACTAAAAAGAAAAAGAAAGAAAGTGTTCAACCAACAAACTAAGATAAAAGAAAAGAGATAATTGCCTTAAAGACAACCTTCAAAAGCAAAAGAAAAAAATAAGAAGTAAGAAAAACAAGAAAGGCAGAAAAGAAACAGACGGAGAAAGATAAGACAAGATGTAAATGTCTAATTCGTTCTTCTCTCCGTATAAGGAACGAAAGGGAGTGACCAACCCTTCAATGCCCAACCAACCGCCCTAAATAATAAAAAAAAGAAAAAGAAAGAGAAGAGAAAAGATATCACAGTTAGTCATAGACCAAGAGCGTACCAATTGCTGTCCCAAATTGGAAGGTATACTCCAAGACTTTAATGCCGACGAGCGGAATAGAAAACTCAAGAAAAGAAAAACCAAATCCAAAAGCAGAAGAGAGAATTCTATATATGACGTACCAATTCCAAAAAGGCCGACTAAGCGGATATAAATATATACAGACGGAAAGGTAGTCTGTCCTGAAGTAAGATGGAGAAAAAAAGAAACCCAAAACCAAAAGCACTAGAAACTTAAGCAAAGAAAAGAAAATCGGTGACAGCAATATGAGAAGAACAATTGGGTAGCATCCAAGCTACAACCAACAAGATACCGACGACATATTCAAAGACTCGAACCACCAAAACCAAAAGAAAAGAACCAAAAGAATAGCAAAGGTCGAAAGTCAAAAGCCCAAAAAGTGAACTAGCACTTACGACGCTTGCGACGCCGATGAAAGCGAAGAGAACGATTAGAAGAGGGAGACAACAAAGAATAATTAGAAACGACTAAAGAAGGAGATGCAAAAGCAATAGCAGCGGCTTTCACACCCGGAGAAATAGTACGATCCTTATGTAGACGCGTAGACCTTATAGCGACATCAGTGTTGGAAAGCTTCGTTCTACTTGGCAAAATGTGACGTGACCTAATAGGCTTGCTTCGTCGCGAATTCGAACAAGAACAATGACGTATGAACTCAGCAACCTTAGGTCTCATATGAGGCCAGTAAAAATGACATCGAAGAGCTTCCAAAGTGCTCCTAACACTGAGGTGATCACAATTAGATGTTATGTGGTGATCCTGAATCAGTTGCTTGCGTTGGTCCGATGGTACAACTAACTTCCAAACGCAAGGATCAGTAGAGGAAATGCGTACACGTTTACATAAAAGATTTTTCACAACACACCAACGAGAGAAACGACGAGGAGAAGCAGTAACTTTAGATATCATACCTAAATACCAAGAATCAGTAGTAGGCCTAATAATCCTAGAAACTGAAAAGAAATTAGGAGGAAGAGAAAGAAGAGAACGAACAGTACGTAAAGGCTTATCACCTTGAGAACGACAACGAACACAAGTATTGGGAGGAGAAGTAGTAAGAGAGCAAGTAGCAGAAGAGACGGAAGTAGAAATCTTATCAGCAAAGACTACAGATGACTTTGGAACTTTGTCACCAATCTCTGTTGTTGAGAAGTGGAAAGAATCGCGAGAATTGATGTTAGACTCCAAACGCTTGCCTAAAGATATTAATTGAGCAATAGACGTAATCTCAATCAACGCTAAAGGAAGTTGATAGAACGGCGTTAGATTTCGACGAATAACCTTAAGCTGCATTTGCTCTGAGACTGGTTCTGCTAACTGAAGGAAGAGATATCGCATATTGGTAACGTAAGTACCGATGGTTTCGTTAGCTTCCATCGTACGACTGCGAATAGTTTCCATCAAGCGCTCATCATAATCTAAAGGTAAAAACTCAGATTTCAACAAAGCAACAACATCATCCCACGAACGTAACGAACTTCGATTCGTTCTAAAAACAAGAAGGGCTTTGCTAGATAAAACTTCAAAAGCTGAGAGAAAAAGTTGATGTTGTGAAACACCACGAGACAAACACAACTCGTCGATACGAATAAGAAATTCTATAAGTACAGAAGGATCTTCACCCGAAAAAGTAACATTCCAATTACCCAAGTTCGTTTCGGAATCAGAGTCCGAAGAAGAAAGAAATGGCGGTTCTTCGTCTGAAGAATACATAGCTAAAACAATAACAAGTAAACAATAAACTAACCAAAGCTGTCAATTACAACAGAAATGTGCCACCACGGGTCTGGCCACAATTCAAAATAACAGTAAGTACAAGCCGTATTACTACCAACTATGTAATCCAATAAGAAAACAAATTAATCGACGTAGTCGAGTCAATCCAAAAAATCAAAGCGAAGGTCCGATTAAAAGAAACGTAAGTAAAGTGCGAATCTACAGTCAAACTGCAGCACTAAAGAAAAATAAAAGCAAAAGTTAATGAAGTAACTCAGACGTCCAGTCTAGTAGCAATAACTAAGTAAAGAAAGCAAAGTAAAATCGAACCCACGTAAGACTCAGAAAAGATAAAAGAAATCAATAAAGCTAGAAGAACTTCTGATCGCACACACTAAATCGATAGCAAGTCAACAATATAAACTACCTATTCCTGCTAGTGATCCTATACTAATTAGAGAAAAAAATCTAAACAGCAGAAAGAATTATAACGAATGAGCAATTCAAAAGAAAAAGAATCGAAAAGTCAGGTAGCCAATTTGCTACACACTAAGTCGAGAGAAATTCAACAGTATAAGTTAATCCTACGCTAATCACAATTAAAGAAAATAGCTAAAAGCAATGTAGTGAAATGAGAAATTCGATATGAGATAATCAAGGCCCCACGTTGGGCGCCAATTTGTTACAAGCTTTAGGTGGTTACGAACCTGCACGGCCAACTCTCAACAGTCGGAGAGGGGGTAGGTCTTCTAGAAATATATATATAAGATAATTAAGGGCGCCAGAGCCTGTCCAAAGTAAGTTTCTACCTGCTCACAGCAGAAATGGTAATAACTTGTAACTATGATGTTAAGTTCGTAACTGCTGAAGGAAACGAATAAAAGAGAAAAACTAAATCGTTAATAACAATGGTGCTTTAATTACTCTATCACGATAAATATAATAAGAATTAAATAGTCAAATCGGAGTAGTTATTAGTGAGAATATACAAAATCGAATCACAGTAAGATAGGCAACTTACATGACATAAGTGCAGAACATGGCTACGAATAATTCGCAGTAAATATCATTTACATAACTAGAAATATGGTAGTAACGACAATAAGGCAAAATAATTAGTATAACATTAACATTAAATTATCACCATAAATAAGCATAAACAGCATACGTAGTATAAGCAAATTTACTAACTAAAGATATTACCATTACGCTAATCAGTACGAAGTTATGATGATTGTAAGTTTCGTGAGAAACCTCGTTGACGACGAAAGAAAATTTATAAAAAAACTTACCAACAATACAGGTGTTCCTTTTATGCGGAGGAAGCGCTCCCTTCGTCACGTGTCCTGTAATTAATTTTAATTGCAAATCGTGTCAACCTAATAGCTCACGAAATCGAAATCTACAAAGTCATTACGTAAATTGTAAAATGTACACAAAACACAAACCGAACGTCGGATGCTGTTATACCCTTTTCTATGATTTAATTAATTCCAACAGTAGGCCTTATAAATATTTAGAATCGTTCCAACATACTATTCGTCGAGGGTTATCTCTCGTCTTTCAGTATCGGATAGAATTCATGGGCCAGATGGAGGTAAGAATAGCCGGTGACGATACAAATATCCCACGATTGTAACGAAGTCACACAATATCCCTGATGGGCTTTAAATTATAGCCAGAATGCCCTGATTTATTAGGTGGCACATGGGGCTAACCAAAAAGACATAAAAATTACTTTTAATTACAGAAATAAATAAAATTACTTACGCTGCGGAAGTAAATTAGTTAATTAAAGAAACTACATAATTTCCATCGTGTCCCTAACACGTGGATGATTTTAGAGAACCAACATTCACTCACACAGCCCGCGATATTGCCAGTTACAATGTTAAAGTTAAAATGTCGGAGAAGACACCGGATGCGTAATACAAAGTGACCAACGAACCCGATAGATGGCGTCAAGAAATATAAAAGCAACTTTTAATTAAATTGATATACAGGGTACTACATTATTTAAATTTATGTACGTAACAAGGACTCAACCTGTATACTAGCCAGTATAGCATAAATATATATGTATATCTTGTAGGCATCTCATGAACTACTATTAAAGAAAACTATATACTACATACATATATGAAATTAATACTGTTTTTTTAAATACTAGTTTTTTAAATATCTACAAGATTGTAGTAACCTTAATATGTTGCTAACACAATCACATTCAACCTGACTAATAATATTTACAAATGGTCGATTTTGGCTTAATTTTTACTTTTCTATAAGAGAAGTATTGCCACTTTTCTTAAAAAAAATTTTTTTTGCATAATTTTACATTGCAAGATCTTCTGAATTAGAAAAATTTATTTTTGACAAAAAAAGTTTGGGTGTCTGTGTGTGTGTAACGATGTACCCAGGATAACTCTCGATCCAAAAGCCATTGTAACTTGAAATTTGGTATAGAGCTGACAGTTTTTTTTGTACGTATGTAAATTATTCGAATTATTTTTATAGTTTCTTATAGAGATAATTTTTCCTAACAATTTATTCTAATAAAAATTTTTTCTAGCATTAACCATTTATTAGATATTTGATTTATCATATAAAGTGAATTCCATATATAATCGAATCCTGCATGCGACGATTAAAAAAAAATTCCATATCTTGAAGGGAAGGCAAGATACGTTAAAAATAACAATTTTTCTCTATATTCTTTTGACTTGTTTGTAAACGGAGTGCTGCATCTTTCCGCATCTTCCTTACATTATCTTTGGATGTACCCACGATAACTCTCGAACCAAAAGTCCTAGTAACTTAAAATTTGAGATGGAGCTGGCTTATTATATTCTCTCGGTTTTATCAAAAGATGGGTCTGATAAAGAATCCGGCTGTTGGTGTATCCACCATTTTTAACAGATGTTCTCATATAATTGTGTTCGTATGCAAATTATTCGAATTATTTTTACAGTTACTAACTACCCCATGGGATCTAGCATGGGAAAATTGAAATTATTTTTTTCATGCTTCCCAAATTAAAAAATCGTAAAACTTTTGACGCAGATTTAAAGTGGCACTTAAAATGTTTCTAAAAACAATTTTTTGATTATAATTTGATAATTGATAAATTAATTACAGGCATTTGAAATTCGAAATTTTGAAGGTTTTTCGCCCATGCTATTCAGATCGGCTATCTTCGGTTTTTAAAGTAATATGGATGCTAAAATTAAATTGTAGCCCGTCAAATCAACATTATGCAACTTTATTCTTGAGGAAATGGAAGTTTGAAGAACAAAGACTAGAAAAATTGCATTTGAACATTTTCTGTAGGCTAAAAAAAGCAAATTGCGCCGCATTTGAGTGCTAATAAACCAGCTTATGATTCCAAAATGAAATAAACTTGAATTATGTTCAAGTAAATAGGTATTAAAAATCAAGTTAGCATTGATTTGTTATAAAACATTTGAAGTGTTGACATTTTTGATAGAATTGTTTTACAAGCTTAGAAAATGAATGTAAAAGAAAAAATTCTTGTGGTAAAACAATATTTTCGAGGTATTTTGAAAGTCCAAATTCGAGAAGACTGCTGGTTTTTTCGCAGATAGACCAATACCTTCTTTAAAGAGTATCAAAAAAACGATACAATTATTTGAAACCACTGGCTCCGTAAATCCATCATGTAAATGTCAGCGTCCACCACCCTTACACGATCATGAAGACAACTCTCAGAAGTTGGCAGTTCTTGCAGCTGTAGACCAAGATCCTGATGTTAGTTTGCGAGAAATTGAAATTAATGTAGGTGTTCCTCGGTCGTCAGCATTCAGGTACCTTAAACAGGAGGGCTTTAAAAGTTACCGCTGGCAATGCCATCAAGAATTATTTACCACACGATTATTATGCTCGTATGAGATTTTGTGAAATAATCACCGAAATGAACAATACCAATCGCGATTTTGTAAAAAACATTTGTTTTTCAGATGAATGTTCATTTGGACTTGATAAAAGACCAAATCGACAAAATAATCGTACATTGTCTCTCGAAAATCCACACAAATTAGTAAATGGACCAAGTCAATTGCGACAAACTGTCAATGTTTGAATGGGCTTTCTGGGAAGTCATGTTATTGGTCCTTTTTTCATTGAAGGTACACTTACTTTCATAAAATATCATTACCTTCTACTAGAAGAAGTGTTTCCACAACTAAATGATGTTGCGGGTGAAAATCACAAAGTTTGTTTTATGCAGGATGGTGCTTCAGCCTATACTGTTAGACTAAACACTGGGCTTCTGAATGAAGCATTTCCAAATCAATGGATAGGCAAGAATGGTCCCGTTACATGGTCTCCTAGTTCACCGGATTTAAACCCGTGCGATTTTTTTTTGTGGAGTTACACAAAAGAAAAATTATTCAAAGGAAGAAAACGGTATGAAAATAGGGACGCACTAAATGATGAAACTCAAGTGATATGCCGAGCTATTACCATTCGTAAATTAGCCGAAACACGAAAAAGATTTGTTGAACGGCTAACTTATTGTACAGTTCAAGCAGGAGGCATTTTTGAATACCTCATACCCAAATAGGTGATTCGCCGTGGTCGTTCACACACACACACACAAATTTTCAATTCAAATGAATGTTTCTGCAGGACGATTATTTGAGCAATCTTCTTGCGTTCGACCTATTGGTACCACGATGAGTGTTCGTAGATACCTATGTAAATGTAAATTTATGTTTGATTAATTTTTTGTTTTGTAAAACTACAATATAAAGAAAATAAAAAAAGGAGAGTAAATAAAATGTAAATGTTGCTACAAGGAAAAATTAACAAAATAAGTCAAGTTCAAAAAGAAATTTAGAAACGGAAACTTTCAAAAAGTATCGAATTAAAAGTATCTATAAATTCACCAATTTTAAATTCACATTAGAGAATTTTGTTAATTTGGAAAAATTGTGTTTGTTTTTTTGTATATTGTTTCAATCATTGATGGATATTGTTATCAAAAAACTTTAGGTCTCGATATAATTCTATAAAGTAGCTTGTGTTGTATTATTTTCTATTAGTAAATATTTTCAATAATTCTTATTGACTAGTCTGGAAACGTTTTAAAATTTCTTTTAATGCTGGATCAACGTTCACTAACAGAAAAAAGAATCCGATTTCATAATTGTTGTTTATATTGCGAAAAACAATTTTACGTAGAAACCATTTGAGCACCAAATTGTTTATATAAATTAAAACAAAGAAAATTCCCGTATGAGAGCACATCAATTTTCCGTCGTTATTCATTGTTTATAGTTAGCAACAAATTCTATTATGTATAAATTCTTGTTAGTTATAAGTAGTGTGAAGAATAATTGTACGCGATAACTATTTCAACAAGAAGTTGTAAATGCAAATAAATAAAGATAATGAGGCTAACTTGCGCCGGGGCAGCGAACGCATCGTGGTTATTTTGGCGGAGTTGATAGAGGGTATGTCTAATAATTTTAATTTAGATTTTGTTAAAATGCTTGATATTTTAATAAGCAGTTTTGTATAGTCTAATTTAATGGACGTATTGTATCATTTAACTTGATCGAGGGAATCAATTCTGCAATCTTTTTGACAAAGCTGGTTCATTGCTATGATTCAAAAGTTACATAAGTTATAAATAATAGTTCATGTAGAAGTTCTGGTGGCATGAGTCTAAAAAAACCGTCTATTTGTATATAATGTTACTAAATTAAAGTAAAATTTATATTGACGAATTGTAGCAAATTTTGTAAAATCACCAATTACATTTTATGAATAGTTTATGATGTCTACTAGTTTTAGAACCTGTATTTGTTTTATAAATAATAAATATATAATTTCGTATTTCTGTACTTCAGTCAGACATTTTAATGTATTATCATTTCTCAATGATCATCCTTAATAAAATATAAATTGTATGAGGAGAAAATGTCTGTTGAACTTTTGACTATTATCGTACTATCGATTTTCCGTCACAAGCATAACTCTATACTTCAATGACTTAAATAAAAAGGTTAATTGCTACATATTATTTTGTACTAGCACGTATTGAAATAAGTTGGTAAAAGAAAATAACTTTGTATAATTAATTCTCTATCTGATGGTGTTTAACTATCATATATTTACGTTTTTCATACATTAAGAATAAACGTTTACTCAAAGCATGAATTGGGCGAAGAATAAGATACTCCCGGTAGAGTTCCATGTAATCGGTGTCTACCATTAATGGAACATTAGTTTTGGTATCGGATGTTTTAACTATTAAAACTCTACTATGCCTACGAAACACCCATGAACAGTACCACCTAGAAGTAAGTAACTGATAAATTTGTTGTTTTAAAAAGTTAAAGAAATTACTTCTTAATTGTAGGGTAACGTATATATTATCGGACGTCGGCTTGTATTATAAAGTACTTTACTTATTCCGCTGGCAAAACTTCTTCTGGAAGTGTCTTACT
Source organism: Aquatica leii (assembly GCA_035610365.1). Classification (NCBI taxonomy): domain Eukaryota; kingdom Metazoa; phylum Arthropoda; class Insecta; order Coleoptera; family Lampyridae; genus Aquatica; species Aquatica leii. The sequence goes on along the minus strand of CM069435.1, from coordinate 42,058,780 downwards.
GGTTGCTTTTTCAAATAATGCGCTAATAACTTGTTTAGGAAACATGACGAATGCAAATATTTTTTCGGCTTCAAAAATTTTCATGGTGCTTTCGAATATTTTTTAAAAACCCGACAAAAAAAATCGCGCACAAGATACATAAATAACTATCGCACAGATCATACCAATTAATTACTGCAGTAGAAGTTTATCAGCAAGAATTATTCTTTACCAATTTTGGATTTCTTTCTTTGTGACAACTTCTTCAAAGTTAATAGTTATACAATGTAATTTTTTGTTTCTAGTTCTACGCATATAAAATAACTGTCAATTGATTTTGGGGAACTGCTTATGATTAAGAATCGATCATATGATATAACGGTCTCAAGAACGATTCTTAAAAAAACGTTTTTTTGAGAAGATTTATTGTTGTTTTTGGTGCTTTTCTCTTTCGATTCTTGAAGTATAAGTCAGATTAGTTCTTCACGGTTCACGCAGTTTATCGTGACTTTATTGCAAGTTCTGAATGTTTGGTAGTTTGTTACATGCAAAAGATGTTGATAAGAGCAATGACTGAATAAAAGTAACATAAATCAGGTAATTACCGGTGCTCAGTGAAGATGTCGTGAGTTAAGTTCAAAAATCCGTGAATAATTTGGAAAACTCAAAATGTGAAAGTAACATTAAAATCAAAAGAGCACCAAGAAGGTTATTAGCTTAATTAGGCTTCTGGGCCAAACCGGAAAGCCGGCACGCCTGTTGAATACACTCCAAATGAAATTTATCTTATCAGAGTGTACTACACTAAAATCTGCAGTCATGAAATTTACACAAACGCGAAGGCCGACGAAATAAAAGCTTTGTTATAGTTTAACTATTTAACATTATTATTATATTAAAAATAAGTAGTAAACTTAAATCAAAAATGGAAATGATTAGAGTTAAATTGAATGAAAGAAATTAACAAAACAAAAAAAAGTAAATTATAAATTAATTAACGCAGTACCACAAATCGTGTTAATTAATAATTCCGTAAACTACAATAATAAAATCAAAAATCTTAATACTAATGCAAATTCCTTAATTCGTTTACATAGTTCCTCAGGCAGCTAGCTTTTGGATGGGCCTGAACTGGAACGGAAATTGATTAAACTGCCACAAAAAAGCGAAATTGAATTGTGTCGTCTACGCACTAACGATTACACAATTTCCTCAATACGATATTAAACTCTGGAACAAGTGAAACTTCAAGGCCGTAAAATATACGAAATAGAATAATTTCCTTTAACTTTAACACTCGATCCTCTTCCACACCCTTACAGGCACCACCGAATTATTAAGGGTTAAAAACGCACCAAGAACTAAATTATCGAGTCGAACGGTACTAGAAAAGTCTGCGAACTTCCTTCAAAAACCAAAAACACCCATCTTTATGACCTCTGTTTTTCTACCTCAACTGAAAACTGTAACGTAAAATATTTAAAAGAAACATAGAAGGAAACCAATAAACTAAACAAGGAGACGAAAGAAATCATCACGTAATTAAACATGAGCGTGAAAAAATTGTTCTCACAAGAAGCGCAAAATCATCAAATGATAACAAAAAAAAATAGAATTACTATCTAAATCTCTGAAATCAAATAATAATGACAGTCGGAAGTAATAAATTATAAAGTAAATGACTTAAGAGCAAATGCATAACAAAGAAATTAAAAAAAATTAAGATGAATTTGGAAAAGATATGAACTGTAACTCAACGCTAATACCAGGTCTTTCACGAAAGAATACGTCCATAAATCAAACGACGGTTACAAGTTTCAATTTTTGTATCACAATATGGAATTATTGATATGCTTCCTTTGTTTTTTCGTTTAAAATCTTCTTTAATTTGTGACTTTTTTTGTCTTGGAGCATTAAAAGTTTAGGCATTGAAAATCTAAATGAAACAAAGGAGTAATAAAGCTACTCTGTGACATTGAAATTTCTTGCGGTTCTTCTGTTTAATATTTTTTGAGAGTGTGATTATGCCTAGAGTACAACAACGTGAAAATTACCGCTAATTAAGCGAATTCGACCAGAGGTCGAATTGTTGACTTACGTGAAGGTGGGTTTTCTTACAAGTAAATTGTAAATCGTCTTAACCGGAACCAATTCACTATCATGCATGCACAGTTATTAAGCATGGACTAGGGAAGTCCAGAATAATCTTAGTCAGGAAGCTGGAGAATGGAGGCAAACCAATGAGTGCAGGACCGCCATCTTTGACTGGCAATGGCAATAAGAGACCGATTTTATAGTACCAGATTGATCGCCAATCAACGATTAGGTAATGAAGGTTGTCCTGTAACCCTTCTAACAGTTTACCGTCGAATCAGAAGTTTTGGATTTCAATCCTATCGACCACATCTTGTGCTACCACCGGCTTAACATCGACATCAACGTTTGGAGTTGAGGTTGCATGATGACCGTATGAGCAGTCGCGGACTTACTTAGGACGCTGTTACTAGGCACGATTCGGTTGACCGAATAAAGAAAACGTCGTTTCAACGTAATAGGCGATTTTTTATTTTTCGTCATTAACGCGCTTTTATTCGTGTTTTCTTCCGATGAAGGCATAGTGAAATAAAATATCTTGAATGTTTATGTACTATACTTTGACGTAATATATTATGAAAATATTCACACCTTCACTTTTTTATTCGTTGGTGAAGAAGATTCAAAAAAAGACATGAGTTGACAAGATTTGTAAGTTTTATTTATTGCACTTAAGAAGTAATAAAACTATCCCACAAACTACCGCGGCTGCGACGATTTTCTGAAATTCAAAAACAACTGTCACAAGGCGCAAACGTCAAGTCAAACATGTCAGGAAGAATACGTCAAAACCAGTTCCTTACAACCTAAATCAACAACCCCAAAACCAATCAGACCGACATATAGTCAGGTGGCCAAGCGAAAACAATAAAACCCAATCGAAAGGTTGTTGTAGCAAATACTACAGCGACTCATTAAACTTGAAGCTAATATTGTTAATAGGTAATCCTCTATACGTATCTTGAATTAAACTCAAATGGATTGCTACAACACAAAGATGAACTACAAGCAATCCTAAGTATTGAAAACATAGACATTCACCCTATATTGGAAACTCACGTCCCATATTATGTTTCGAAACAATCTAACACACCACACGGGTCATTCGGCTAATACAGCTCGTGGTAGTAGTACTTTATACTTAGAGAAAACATAAATTGCTACGAATAAGTAAAATGCGCAATTTACGACATTCAAGCAGCAACTGTGACAATAAAGACTACAATACAAACACTAACGGTAAGTGCAATATGTCCATCGCGATACAATATCTACGCAAATCGGTATTTAGAATACTTCCGAAAATGAAACAGCCGTTTCATCATTGGACTTTATTGCACACCTACTGGGGATCCAGGCTCATCACGTCAAAAGGGAAAGAGCTATAGCAAGCTGGTACATAATATGGATGTGATTTCGTGTCTACGGAAACGCTCACATCATCATTGTCAACAAAAACGTCTCAGCAAACTACATCAAAATCTCCGGCATGAATTGCAAGTTGCTTGGGATACTATAACTCAAGAAGAAATCGACCGCCTGCTGGAATCAATGCTACGAAGAGTGAGATAGTGTGAAGCCAATAGGGGACACCAACTCATTAAATAATAATTGTGTTCATCTTTGTTCCGTTTCTTTGAAATTTTAATCATTTACTACCTCTACCTACTTGTCAAGTTTGGCCACAAAGTTCCCACCCCTTCTTGTTGTTGCAATTTCATGTGGCAGAGTATAAATTATTTTCGATTTTTCAATTGTTCCATTTACAAAAATTAAGATAAGAAATAAATCTATAGACCTCAAACACATTGAGGCATTTTTCAACTTTAATTTCTTCGTTTGTTATGCATCGATTTATTAATGACTTAAGCATTTATATTCACGGATTAGCGGATTTTTTATGCCTGTATTTATTAATATAATTAATTGGCTTCAAAGGGATCATTTGCATAATACTTTAATCGGTACTACTTTGTAAATCAAGATAATTTAACTCATGTAAAAATTATCATGGTTAGCTTAATCAATAAATTGTTGCGTGAAGGTAAATTAATTTCACTCAATCTTTATGATCATTATAATTTTTTTCTGTACTATGTAATATATAATCGACGGCTTTATATTTATCAAGCAAAATTTTGCTAAAAACCAATATTCATCGGAAATTTAACTTTTGATAACGGATTATGAAATTAATTAGTACGTTTTTAAATTTGTTTTATTCAACAGTTTACTTTTTAAAAGTTTATTAAGAATCGTTAAAATTAATTGACTAATTTTTTAAAGTAAAAATAATTTCTTGTTAAACCTGAAGAATTTACTGCTTTTATTTTAGTAATAAATTACTAGCGTCATGCAGATAGGGACATTTTAATATATACACTATTAAAGGTAATTTCTTCTTTATTATGAAATTAGTTTACGTTGCTTTATACGTATAAAGTACCTGATATGTTTAATTAAAACGAGTGTTTTATTGTAAATCTTTTTTTAAATAATTGTAGTGTTCATGTAAATTGATTTTAAAGATCTGTTTTATGGATACATTTATTTATACACCCTAGTGTTTACAGATAATTAAATTGAAAATATAAATGATTCATTTTTTATTACATCGTTGATTTGTGTTATATGTTTTTTTAATTAGGAATGTTTTTAATTAATTGAAATTATGTTGCATTTATTATCAGGTTTAATATTTGTCAGTAAATTCATTTATGAAAACGTATTTGTTTTTTTTAATTATTTGTTTTTTTTTGTATTTTGTTTTATATTTCATTTAATATCCTTGTAATTAATGTTGTAATAATTTTGTTTTGTACAATGCTTTTTTAGTAATTATTTACATTGAAAAATTAACTTTTACAATAATGATCGCTATCTAATTATTTATATTAAAGTCATATTTATTTTGCTTTTACAATGACCATATTTTTATGCAATAATATATAAAGACACCGTCTTTTTTAGTTTTTTGTTTTATAAAACCACAATTTAAAAAAACAAAAGAAAAGAAGAAAAACATTCAAATGCTACTATTATATAAAATAAATACATTTATTGTTCTTAACTGTCTAAAATATTAATTTTTCGCTTTTGTAACAGTCTTTGGACAGTTTTTTCGAGCAATAAAATCTTGTATTCAACTAGTGTTTGTCTAAATTGGGGTTTTTTTCTCGTGGGTTTCTAAAACTGTCGCCTACTCGTAAAAAAAGCACAGTTTACACAGGAATTTGTTAAATAAATATCTATTTTCTACAACTAACAGATAATATGACACATTATATGTTCATTACCAATTAGGCAACGTATGTTTAACCAATTGAAACTCATTGCCGTACAGGATAATAGACTATGAAAGCGTATTTAAGAGTTTTGTACAAATATTTCGTCCACCGCTATTATATTTAAAAACGAAATTGTTTTGGGCCATCTGGATGCTATTGCGTTAGTTTCGCGGGACGTATAGAGTAAAAAAAGTTTGGTTTGTAAATTAAATATTTAAGGTTATGTTTGCAAAGATTAGTATTTAGTGGAAACTTTCTTGTAATTAAATGTAAATATGTTTTATAAAAACTAAGTATAAGGTAATTAGATTAAATGAAAACACCTAATTTGAAACCTCACTACTTGTTTTCTGTTGATGGGAAAGAAACGTTAACAGTAATTTATCCGACTTCTACTTGTGCAGTGTTATAAAAACGTTATGGCTTTTAATCGGCTGTTTAGAATCTTTACAATAATTACTGAAATTCGCATGTTCGACAAGTTAACTAATTGAATCAGTCAAATAACAAAATTACTCAATTTACAATAACATCTTCATATTAACCTAAAGAAGTCAGTATTTATTAACATTGATCAGTTTTTTTTTAACTGCATGGCAATTCAGAAGAAACCAATTCTCTTTTGGTATTCATCGATAGTTGCAAGATACTTAGATGTTTCTTGCGGACATGCCGTTTATATGTAGGATTATTTATGCTTACGCAGTTTTAATTAGAATTTATATATACTTTTACCCTGTATTACATTATGTTATAAAAACAATTCATTCGCACACCTTGTTAAAAATTTTGGTTGGCTCCGTAGCTTATACTTACAACTGCGTATTCATAAAATACTCATGAATACTTTATACTTACGTTGTAATAAATAACACAAAATAAGGGTTACAAAAACCATCAATTGTTATGGTGCCAATGTGTTACAACACTAGTACAAATCACTCATTTATACATTGAAAAAATTACACATTTAAAAGTAATTATTTGCAAAAGCATTCAATCACACTTATTTTCATCTCTATAATTAACCTCGTTTCCTATCACTATCATGTTCTTAAGTAACAAGATTACTAAGCTATAATACACTTGTTTTGTTAACTATTTTCTTTAATGGCAATATTTCTTATATTTCAACGAATTTTGCAGTAAAGAGTATTGTAGCATATTGATTCACTGGGGTAATTAACTTTATCTTGCATTTTCTAAAAATATTCATTATAAAAAGTATAAAACAGTTTTTGTTCAAAATAATGACATTAAAATCGCCAATTCTTCAACTGCGATTTTCATATTATATTTTTAGTTCGTACAGCTTTATTTCTAAGAAGAACACCCATTAATTACAATTTTACTTAATATTCTTTGTAGAAAAACGTTCATAAAGCAACATCGTGTTTGTCGGAAGAAACTGACTAACGATTCAGGCTTCGGCATGAATAAATTTCTTTTATAAACTGGCTGCAAAAGCAAAATCTTGTAAATAATTAAAAGTTTTACTTGAATTTAATCTATTAAAAAAATAAATGGTTGAGGTAAAATTGCATGTATTTAAAGAAACTGAATTATACTCACTGTTTTTGTAAATAAAGATTATTAACTAAAAGTCAAGAATTAAATAATACTAACACTTGTAACTATATACAGGGTGTTCCGCAACTCCACCGATAAACTTATACAATATATTTTAAATGAATAAATTCCTCTTAGTATCAGAGATATCATAAACCAATTAAAAATTGAGTTAACCTTGAGAAATTAATGATTAGAATACGCCGATATGGTTTTGTGTATGGTTTTTGCAATGGAAGTGGACGTGCTGTACCTGCGGAGTACATTAGATGATACCCAGATCACATTGTTCCTTACCACATAACATTTTCTAACGTTTTTCGTTGCTTGAAAGAGAGGATTTTTCCCATGTTGTCGTATAGAAAGAGATGCAGATGGGCACGCTGAAGTAATTTTAAATGCAGTTGAACGAAGTTTGCCTTATCAATATTCGTAGAATATATCATATAACGAGAGTTCCTCAAACCAACGTATGGAGAATTCTGCAACATCCTGGGCTTTATCCCTATCATTTACAAAAAGTCCAGCATTTACTTCCTGAAGATTTAGTATCAGTGGTTACATTTCACGCATAGTTTTTACGGATTCTTTCATATTCGTTAGCAGTGATTACCATTCATATAATATACTATTTTCTACGAATAACAGTTAATATGAGACATTGTATGTTGATTAGCGGTTAGGCAACGTGATGAATTCCTTTTGACCCATTTTCTTTCCGTACAGGTCAAAGTCACTTCCGTACAGGTAATGTCATTACTGTACAGGGTAATGAATTATGAAAGCATAAACGAGGAGACTTCTACAAATATTTCTAGCACCGCAATACAAAATTTGAAAACAAAATCATTTAGAGTAAAAAGAATTTAATTTGTAAGTTAAGTAAGTGCTTTAAGTTATGTAAGCTGTATTTTGACAACACAAAAATTGTAATTAAATATAAATATGCTTTAGAGAAACTAAGTTTAAGGTAATTAGAATAAATCAAAATATCTAATTTGCAACTTCTTCTTTAGGTACTGTATCTTCTGTAGATGTGAAATTCTTCTTTGTCCAGACGACTTCTTTTTCTTTATTCAAACGTTTCATTTGACACGTGATGTCTAGATCAAATTCTTACCGTGCGTTTGTAACACCAGTATTTGAATGCTTCCAGTTGTTTCGTGGTGTCTTCTGTGAAAGTCCCTTGCTGCATTCCATAATAAAATACTGAGAAACTATAGCATCGTAAAAACCGTATTCTGGTGTTGATGTTCGGTGAGAGGCCACATAAGATTTTTTTCATGCAGAAGAATATGCTTCTTGCTCTCTAAATTCTGTTTTTTATTTCTTTTGAGCGATTCCAGCTTTCATTCAAGTGACATCCGATGTAGTTGATATTTTCTATTCTCTCTAATAATTTATTTTCTATGTAGAAGTCGGAATTGGTAATATGTATGATCATAATTTTGGTTTTCTTGGTATTCAATTCCAGGCCGTATTCTTTGCTTGCTAATACTATGCGGTCTATCAGCGTCTGAAGGTGTTCAGGGCTTGTCGCTAATAAAGTGGAGCCGTCTGCGTAACTTGATGTTATTAATGATTATTCCGTTAATACTCAAGTCTACGTCGACTTTGTGTAAGGCTTCTCTGAGTATATATTGAATTTTGATTTCTTGTTTTGAGTTTTCTTTGGATGCAAAATAAATGATAACAGAAATTTATTGGACTTTTGCTTTGTTATAAACGATTTTTAATCGACTGTTTAGAAACTTTACAAATATTACTGGAATTTTCATGGTAAGTAATCGAATTAGTCAAATAACAAAATTACTCATTTTGCAATAACAAAATGCCCAAATTAATTTAAAGAATTTTGCATTTATTAACATCGATGAGTTTATTGAACTGTAGAACAATTCAGAAGAGACCAATTGTTTTTGGCATTCATCGACAATGCAAAAAATGTTTTTTCTGAACATATCTTGTTATGTGTACGTTATTATTTATATTCCTTTTAATGCAATTTCTATGAGTTTATTGAATACTTATACTCCGTATTACATTACAATCTTATAAGAACAATCAATTCGCTCAGTATTCCTACCTTGTTATAAATTTTGTATAGTTTCGTAGTAATAAAACTACATATTTAGAAAATAATTATAAACACTCGGTACCTGCGTTAGAAATAATCGCTTATTTATAAATTAAAAAAATTGTATATTTAAAAGTAATTACATTTAAGCAATAGCTACAGTATTATTTTCTTAAGTAACGGAATTGCTAAGTTACAATACATTTGTTTCGTTAACAACTTTATATTATAGTAACATTTTTTATATTTAAATAATATTTGCAATACAATCTTGCTTTTTCTTATAAAAATATTAATACAGTTTTTAGTCAAAAATCATGATATTGAAACCACTACTTCTTCAACTTAGATTTTTATAGTACTTTTTTAGTTCGTAAAACTTTACTTCTAATAGTAATTAATTTTTTTTCAAACTGATCCTGCTTATTCTTACTAACTTGTACTTGAGTTTAATGTATTAAAAAAGTTAAAGTAGTGAATGATTTTAAGTTAATTAACATTGCATCTAATCAAAACACGTAAGTTATACTCGCCGTTTGCTAAATAGAGATGACCAGTACAGTGTATAATTCGTAAGGAATGTGCATTTCCAACTTGTAAACTTTCATACTCGTTGGTAATTAGTAATTACTACAATTCATACAATATACTATTTTTTACGAGTAATATGACACATTGTATGTTTATTAGCGGTTAGGCAACATAGTGAATATTATCTAAGAAAATAGAAAGTCTTGATTGTCAAATTATTTTTATGGAATAATAGTAGTATGAAAACATTTGTGTTTGGAGTTTGACATCTTTATAGCATATATAGACCAGTTTCATTATTTACATATAGAATGGGTTTACAATTTTCTAGAAGAATAATAATCTGCTCGTGTTCAGAGGTACCCGAAGGTGCTGTTGACGGCTTACATAGACTTCAGTCTGCTAGTCGTTTAAAGAAAGAAATTAAAATAAAATTAAAAAAAAAGTAATGTATTTATTAAGATTATTGTTGACTTTTAGGAATCACTGTATACCAATTATAAAATTAACTTTAGTAGTAGCGCTATGGCGTGAAATTTTCTTCATATACAGGGTGTTTCAAACAAAATGGTTTAATTTTTATTCATATGTTTATTTCATTGGTTGCGTCTTGGAGGTTGACCGGTGTTACTTCTACATTATCTCTTATAACAGTGTCATCACAATTGTAGCTAATTTGATATTCTTTTTATCTGGGATATCGCACTTGTACAACAGGTACAACAGTGGTTCAAGGACACTTCCTTGTGAGATACCTCCTTTAATTATTTTAAGTTCGGAGATTTAACTTTCTTACTTCATTTTGACGGTTCGATCTGTTAGGTATGACTCCAACAGCGGGACAAATTGGATAGGATATGAAAGTACTTTTTTAAATGTCATTAGTAAGCCAGCATGCCATACTTTATCGAAGGCCTTAGAAACATCTAAAAATATTGTTGAACATTTTTTTTTCGAGGGATCATGTCTATAATATGATGTACTTGATTTACCGTAGAGTGTTTACTAGGAAACCCAAATTATTGTTTTTATTTGTTTTAGAAGTAGTTTTTCAAACAGCTTTAATGTTATGGGTAACAATTATATTGGGCTGCATGAACTTAGTCGTTAATAGGTTTTCTAGGTTTAGGTATCATAATAACTTCAGCTGTTTTCCAAACAACTGGAACATGTTGTAGTTTGAATACTGCATTTATCAAGTGTGTAGGTTTTACAATATCTTTTTGTGGCGGTTGTTTTAATATTTTGTCACTAATCAGGTCAATTCCGGAGCTTTTTTGGGTGAATGTTTATTTTACATTCTTGGGGAAGATTAGCGGTATATTTTCCAGTCTTGTTATAGGGTCTTCTTGCACTTGGATTTGTACTGCATGTGATTTGAATATATCTTTTAGGTAAGCTGCAAATGTATCCACTTTTTGTCTGTTAGTTTTTGCCCAAGACCCATCTTTGTGTATCGGTGGGATGTGTTTTATTGGACTGTTGATTGTCTTAGTGATTTTCCGAAGTGAATATTCGATACTTTGATCTTCAGTTACTTCTTTAATATTGTAACGTCCCGTTTGAATTCATTACATTAAAATTCAATTTTACATTCATTTATTTTCTGCAACTAATATTGCACGTAAATTTATTCAGTTTGGCAACAGTGGCAACGTCGCGTTGTTTCAAATCTACCTGAGTTGTAGCTGAAACTGGCATTTCCGTTTGAACAATCTTGGCGTGCGTGTCGTAGTGATGCGGGGAAGTCAAATTTTCTTGATTATGGCGTAAAAACCCATGCAATTTAATTTTTATTCATTCCATCTAATTATTGGTGAGTTTACCTTTATTTTGATATAATTTTTCTATTGAATTCAACATTTTTAGTGACTTCGCAATATTGCGCAATAGTTAGACAAAGGAAATTATTTTGAAGACCGTTGCTAAATGTAAACGCAGCGTGAGTACATGATGTCATTTAAAAAACCATTCTAATTATTTGTATTTAGGGTCTTTTTCTTTTGGATCTTTTTATTTTCTGGTATTTCGTTTATTGGATTTTTATTCTGGATCTTTTATTTTGGTTTTGTCGTTTAATTAATGGATTATCAGTTATTGAAGTTTATTATACATTGGTTTATTCCTGCTGTTGAAGAATTTTATCACGTTAACCAAGATGTGCTAAAAATAGAAGATATCCGATAACGTTATATTAAACATGGCGAGTCAACTAAAATTAAGATACTGCATTTTATCTTCAAATAATTAAATTGTGTTATTAAAACTTCACTCGATAACAAATCAAACGTTCACGACATTTGCATGTATATCAATAATTAACAATTAGATGTAAGATTTTACGCTTTTTATTCATCACCAATAGGTGGTTGGCGTCCAAATATTTTATTTTAAATCCTGTTTTATTTCTAATATGTTTAATTCAAATATTGTTCTTTAACGTAAATAGTATATTAAGTTATAATTAATAAATTTAAGGAGTTCACATCTTTGTTATTATTTCCATTCAAACCCATCACCCAGAGGTCTGTGCTTACGATTGCTTGCCGTGGTCAAATTATTATTTTGCATTCATTAAATGTATTTTTACTTTTAATTATACGTTCTTTATTCCGTCAATGTATTTTTTATTACAATATGTCTATAGTTTTTCATTTCTAATATATTGAATTTTTATGTTGAGTTGTAATGTAAGTCTATTCTTGTTTTTCTTTGTTCTCAATCTCTATCACATCTTTTTTGTTCCTCTTTTTTCTTTTATTAGATCAATGATATCTTTTGGATGATTGTTCCTTTTCGTTTTTCTACTTATTTCTTTTGTTTAAATTGGTACATTTACTAATATTTTTCTACTAAGCTCTAATTCAAAGCTTTTCCCATCTGTTAACGCGTTAGTTAAAGTTGGATTAGCCTTCTTGGTTACTATATTTTCCGTTAATGTCAACAAAATAGGAAAATGTGCAGACATAAGGTCATTAAAGTCTTGGATGTTCATGAAATTTGTTTGTACTTTTCTGAAAATAAAGAAATGTAGTCTGATAAAGCTTTCCCAATCTGTTAACGCGTTAGTTAAAGTTGGATTAGCCTTCTTAGTTACTATATTTTACGTTAATGTCAACAAAATAGGTGAATGATCAGACATTAGGTCATCAAAGTCTTGGATTTCTATGAAATTTGCTGGTACTTTTCTTGAAATGTAGTCGTATCCGTCGACCAGTACGTAGGCTTACCAGTTGAATGCCAACTACCATTAACTTTTATGATTATGTAATAAAGGTTATTGCTTTAACTTGTGGGTAATCTCGAACCATAGTGTGTGTTTTTGGCATTAAAGTCTGCTTCTATAATAAATCTCTTACCTGAAATTATTATCTTTTTTTAGATTATGTCGGCGTGGGAAATATACCGCTGCCACTAGATGGTTTTATGTTTTTATGCATATACTGCGGTTTGTATTGCTTCTGTTTCGTACTTTTGTTTCTTATACGTAGTTATACTATTTTTGACTGGAATAGCTGCTCCTTCTCTAGCTGTATTATATAGGTTTAAGGCGTGATAAATTTGATAGCCTTTCATTTTAATATATATTTTGTTTGTACCTCAATGCATTGAGTTTCTAATATTACTAACAACTCTTGTTGATATTTTACGTTAGGGTTCCATTAAAGAATTCTAAGATCGTTAGCCATGACTAATGCTTAGCTTATCTTTCTATGATTGTTTTGTTAAATATTTCTTGTTTTCTTCTCGCTCTTCCATTCATTTCTTAACCTTTGGATGCATAAGCGGGGTCTGTAGGACCCCAGGCTTGTTATTTTGTTGTTATATTTCTGTGTTTTTATAGTTTAACCCAAATGGCTCTGCGAATTCTTCTTACACATGTTTTCTTACACAGATTATAGCAAATTTGATTAAATTTCAAATTCAGTGACGATAAACATTATTTTTTTTATATCTACCACAACTTTTCAGATGTGGGGTCTACGAGACCCCGGCTTATTTTTCGAATCCTTGAGTAGCAAGATGTTTCTGTTGCTATTGCATTTGCTTAGTTTGTTTTAGTTAGGTTCGTGTTGAAACAGGATTGCGAATAATAGCGTTCCGACTTGCCCGATCTTGGTGAGACTTGTAGAAGGAATGCAATCGTACGCGCACACTTACACGCATACGTACGCCCACACGTGTAATATAAATACCTGTAGACTAGCGTAGTTTTTCAATTTCTGCTTTTAGTGATCGTGTTATTGTTTATAATGGCAACTAGAAAGCGCAGTGTAAAACCAACTGATCCTGATTTTGATGAAGTGATTAGACAATGGGTTGAAGAATTTGACGACGTAAGTTCGACGAGTAGCATTGCTTCAATTGAAGATGCGGAAATAAACGTTGAAGACCTAACAAATAGTGATGAAAGTGACGATAGCGGAGGAATATCTGATAAAAACTCAAATGAAGAAGCTCTATGCCGGGGTGCAATGGACGATTCGATTGGCAATTACGTGGCTCCAAGCGGTTTGATATGGAAATCTAATCCTTTACCCCAAGGAAAAGTAAAGGCACATAATGTCATCAATGTAGCCCCTGGACCGGCTCGTCGTATTCAAACTACAACGCTTATTGATTCTTTCAATTTGTTTATAACAAGAGAAATGTTAGTAGAAATCTGTTTGTGTACAAATATAGAAGGACGAGTCTTATACAGAACGAAAGAAACGATGGAAAGACGTTGATGTGATTGAACTCCGGGCATTCTTGGGACTTCTTTATCAAGCTGGAGTCAACACATCATGGGATGTTTCAATAAGGGAACTATTTCTTGATGACCGTTCAGATCCTATTTACCGTGCAACTATGACTGTAAACAGGTTCGAAGATATTAGACGTTTTTTCAGGTTTGACGATAATCGTACAAGAGCAGTAAGAGAAAAAACTGATAAATTAGCAGCTATTAGGCATATATGGGAAATGTTCATTGGTAAATGCAAGACAAACTTTGTTCCTGAAGAAAACTTCACTATTGACGAACAACTGCTATCTTTTAGGGGTAGGTGTGGATTTGTACAATATATGCCGTCTAAACCTTCAAAATACGGCGTAAAGATCTTTTGGTTGTGCGAGTCGAAAACAGGGTACGGAATTTCTGCAACAATTTACGTATGAAAACAACCGGATCAATCAGTGCAACGAGATCTTGCAGCAAACGTGGTAAATCATCTAGTGACTCCTATAATAAATAGTTCTAGAAACATAACTATGGACAATTTTTTCACTAGTGTTCCACTAGCCGAGTACTTGTTGGAGAAAGCTCTAACAATTGTAGGCACACTTTGGCAGAATAAAAGGGACATTCCATTAGAAATTAAAACTGTCGGAGAGAAACAATTATATTCCTCTAGATTTGCGTTCCGCAATAATCTATCAATGGCGATTTACGCTCCCAAAAAGAAAAAATGTGTTGTGCTACTCAGTACCATGCATTACGATACATCAGTTGATGAAACATCTCAGAAAAGAAATCCGCACATTATTTTAGATTATAATAAAACTAAAGTGAAAACATATACATGCAAACGCCAAACGAAACGTTGGCCATTTGCATTGTTTTGCAATATTATGGATATTGCTGGTCTGAACGCATTTGTTTTATTTATAAAACAAAATCCGAACTTTCAAAGTGGAAAGTCACACAAAAGACGTCTTTTTCTCAAAGATTTAAGCAGAGAATTAGAACTTCCCTATACGAAACTAAGATCGCAGCAAACCAGTTTACCACTAAAAACGAAGAAGTTTATCATTATAGAAAAACCAAATGCGATTCGTGGACCAGTAACTAAGAAGAGATGCTTTCAGTGTGCTCGCAATAAATATAGGAAGACATCCGTAGTACTTTGCAGCCTATTTAAGAATAATAAATTTTTTCTTTGTTGTAATACCGTAAATTAATCTAAAAGCATGTAATATCATTTTAAATATAAAGGTAACTGTTAAAAATGCGTTATTTCTATTAAAATCATATTTGGGTCTAAGAGATGTGTAAACTCGGAAAAAATATTGCTCAGTACTAGAATCATCTCGTTGAGTTTCATTTTTTTTATATTGAGGCGTAAGATAAATTTGCTTCTACTTGCCTATGTTTTCCGCCATTTCGCAACTGTTGAAGAAATGCTATACTGGCATGTTCTTAAAAATAAAGATTTATCTCCTAGTGAGAAGAGAAAAACGACTCTATCATGTGGCTGTAAGGGTTATAGAAACCACATATAGAATTTGTCCTTGCACAAATTGAATAACGTCGTTAATTAATAATTATCAGATACAATAACTTTGATAGTCAAAATACATGTAAGTTACGAATCTGCTTCCCATTTCAAATATGAAAAATTCGTTTACTGGAAAAAAGTTTGCATGAAAAATTAAAGTAATCAATGTATATTTTCTCGAATCGTTTGACAATTTATGTTTTTCTACATTTTAATCTTTTAAAGAATAACGTAAAACACGAATTCAATTATTTATGATTTTGCGCAAGAATATCAAGAAAAGTCTTTAGCATACGAACTCGCAGAAGAAGGTTTAATGAACACGCGAATTATTGCAACAAATAAATGAATTGAATTTCTTATATAGATTAATGGTGCTATTAGATTCGTTTCCTTAATCTGATTGGAAATTTTCATTCCTACAAATCCTAAAATATTTTTCATTGAAAATCCGTGCCCGTTAAATTATCCTTGCAAAGATAAATCGCTTTTTCTTCGACGCTACAACCACCGAAACCGATTAACTTAGAAATTAACTAATTAAAAACGTTAAGCCGCACAAACAGCAGTTAGTTTACATTAATGTGCAGTGTATACAAATAAAGCTTGTGGTATATTTTGGTGTCAATTAATAACGAGGCGCGGACAAGATAAGTGTTACCACTTTGCGTAGGGAAAATTGATATGGGAATTTTTCGAAAGTCGGTTGGGATCTGTTCTCACATTTTAATCTTTTAAAGATGTAATCCCGTGTTTTTACACATTTTCTAAAATGTCATCACGTGCATGCATTTTTGTTTAAATTTGTCTCGCTACCACGATCTTATTTATTTTCAAACACACATAACTTCGGGAGAGTGTATTTGTTTAAGTAAACGTTTAATATGCGAGTGTTGAATAATGTATGTAGCAGGAAGTTATTGATAGTTACTTATTTTGATTTGCGATTCAAGAATACCTTCGGTTGAAACATTTCACACTCGGTGCGTTTGCACAAAAAAACAGTCTGCCGCAGCTTAATCCGGTTTTATAAATAAGCATTGAATAAATTAGAGATGCTAAAGAATTTTTGCGAAAATAGCGAATTCCGATAAGAAAATAATAAAAAGAAAGCACTGGAATAAAATTCTAAGTTTTTTACAATCAACATAAGGGAAAAGTATGTGAAAGATGCAGTTTATCACTGCTATGTAACGATGCAAGCGCAATTTTCTTTCAACCAAAAAAAATGCATATAAATAGCACGCGTCTTCTGTAAATACCTCGAAGTGTTGGTGCAAAAAGGTTATGTTTTTTCTTCTTTACAATTACGAAAAAAGTCCACGTACAATTTTTAAGGTGGTTCAAAGGATGGTGCTTTGATTTATATGCCTTCACTACAACTTAACAAGCCTTGGTAATGAAAACTGTGGCAGGAATTTATAATCGCTTTATAGCAAAGCACACTTTCTAATTATATTCATAGAACTTTTTGAGGACAAGCAAAACTTTCTGTTCATTTTAATGACGCAATTAAGTATAAACGTTTTTTTGGTAGTTTAACTATTTTTTCCTATGTACTTTTTAAATTTTTTCAAGCGGAATGTTTATTTAATTTAATTTAGTATCGTTCTTCACCATGCCATACAATAGTTTTTGAAATACACTTTTAAGAAGCGACAATACAATTAAAACTGGTTTAAACACTAATAATTCACTTTATTTTAATAAATCTCAAGACTAAGTACGTATCGTGGTTTATACAATGATGTTGCCGACGCTCTGAAAGACAATAAACACTCACACTGCGGTCAAATTGTACACTTATGATAGGTACTAGATAATAATTTTTTTTGAAACTGTATTAGAAAGAGAAAGAATTTTTAAGCATTAAACTACATACAAAAAATTGTAACTTGTGATATTTTTTAACATTTTCACTTGTTTGCAGACGAATTTAACTTCTTGAGCTATGGTAATAAATGCAAATAAGTATTGTTACGCATTAAAACATATCATTCAAACATTTAAATGCATTGACTGTAATTTGGGATGGGGTAATAAATTTATATTCAACATAATATTGTTGCTTCTACACTTGTACTTGTTAACTGTCAAATTTCTTTAAAAAAATTAAATGTTGGATTTTAGTAATAAGAAATTAATAAATTATTACGTAAGCCGTATCTCGCTATAACAAAACTGGTCTACAAAACAAATTACTCAGGAATGGTAGGGGTACATTCCATTATTTACTGGACACCCTATATACGTATTAACTATGTTTTAATAACTCAACCCATTCTTCCGAAAATATGTTTATTAATTAGTTCGATGTTCGGTGTGTCCTTTTTCTGTCTTATACCGTTATTTCTTCTCCCATTTTTTATATAAAAGTACTACTTTATGTTTATGTTTCAAATTGTTGATAACACTTGTTTTATCTAAGTAAATTTACATTATAGTTGTTCCAGCTTAGAACAAAACTGGCCTCAGCAATGGTAGGGGTAATAAATATAGGGTAGTAATAATTAAATGGTAATAAATGTAAACGTAAACAGCATTTAAAAATTATTTTTTGAGTCAAGTTGCGCATTTCAGCTTAAAGAGAAGCCGGTCTAAATAGCGATTACTCAGTATTGGTAGGGGTAATAAATTTGGGGTAAATGTGGTCAATTAAATGATAATAAAAGAGTGTTAAGCTAAAACTATCTTGCTGTGATTTTCGTACCGTACAAATTTTGCCCACTTTGTGCTACATTCAGAGCGATGCGCTGAGAAGTGGTTGCTTCTTGACAGTTAGAATTTTCCGAAGGAAAAAAACTGCTTTTCCGGTGGTTCTGGTACGCTTCGCATATGATTTAACATAAATGCCCAGCGAAGTTTTCACTTCTAAATTTTACAAATTGTCTGTGTTATAAAAAGGTGTAGTATTTTCGCTACTTTTGTGAAAGCGTGCCTGTGGTAAGCATTGATTCATATTTTTATGATTTACTTCGATTTTTCCGTAATTGTGGTACCGACTTTGGATACCGCCACGTGTTGGCCAATTTGGAGTGATTCAGGTCAATCCACTACCTTCCGCTGGAAACTAGAATGCTACAAGCTTATAGGTGTTACGAACCCTGCTCGACTAACTCGCACTAGTCGGAGATAGGGGAGGTTCAAATAAATAGAATTTAATGGACGCTAGATCTTACTAAGTAAAAACTTCTGTTTCGATCAAGACAGAAGGTTCAATCTTGCAACAAAATCAGATTCGTAATCCTCAACGGATTAAAAAAAAAAGGAAGATAGATATGTACAACTTTAGTTTAATATTGTCGATTATTAACGAGCACAAGAATTTATAGTAAATTATTCAACGAGCACAAAAAATTATCGTAGATTATTCAACAATAATTATATAAATTCCTGAAGTAACTGCAACACACAATGCATAGGCTTACATTACATTAGGTTGTTTATAGCGAATAAAATTAAATTGATAATGACAAATATCTATGATTAACAGCATGCGACACACAAAAATAATTAATGAAAATACCTAAATGGTATTGAAACAATTATTGTAATTACGCAAGTTAGAATAACAAGCAAAGACCTTAATGATGACAATAATGTAATTAAATAAGACTTACCTACAATCTAGTACTTGCCCGAAGAAAACGTTTTTCTCGTTGAGCCGATCTGGAATATTAATGAACAGAGCAAATCGTGTCAGCACAATGACTCACAAAAGCAACACTATTAATTAATGCTAAAAAGAATTAGAAATAAAAACCCGGTTATCGATAATCTATTGATTCGTAAGTAACAGTACATTAGAGAAAATTTTCTTCTCAAGGCTTTTTTTTAGATTTAAATCAGGCCTTCCAAATTACAATACTTTCATTAAGGTATTTAGTTGATATTAACTCTTCATTGGTGGAGAATACACCGAAACATGTGGACTAACACGTGTCGGGTCGTGCTAACAAATTAACATAGAAATTACAAATGAATTCTAAAAACTTATAGTAAAAGCTTACCCTGTAATGAATAAACTATTAGAAATGCGTTGTCGTTTTATATCATAGCCTCAACACAAGCCGATGATGTTAGAAAATTAATTTAGACATCGCAAGCACGATTTTGAGTAATGAACGGTTTAACGTCTTGACAGGAAGTGAAGTAAAAACGAAACTCGTTAGAGGGCGTCGAAAGTAAAAATTTAACTTTAGTGTAATGAATATACATTTTAAAATTTATGCACGTAAAAATAACTAGAAGCGCGTATTAAAGAGGGCTATTGGTTAATTAAACCACTTCCGAAACATAATCTGAGGACAAGTCGTTATATCTCATGTGATGTTTGAATAAACTTGGAGGCACACCTTTCATAGGAATAGTGAAACCACTCGGACGCTTGACGCATTTGATTAGGACGATTCATTAGTTACCGACAAGCATTTTAGGGCATGTTTGAAGCGTGCAGATAGCTATTCGCATGTCTTGGATTATTGTCAGTATCTTTTTTCTTGCTATTAATTTGTGTATTTGTCGAACGTAAAATACGTGCGACTTAGATATAGATATCATCACAATGAACGCACGCAGATTTTTGTTTGTACGGTTTCAATTTACACTAAATGCAATTTGCTTCGGGTTGCGAATTCACTAGTTTTGCATCACACTATTCATTGTTACTATATATGAAATTCTGACTAACATTTTTTTAACCTCTTCCTTTGGTTAAAATAAATATATTTGTTGTTATAACCAATGTTTTATCATGTGATTCAACTGAGTTAGTCGTTAGCAATTAAGTTACGAGAAAATTCTCGTAACAAAAGTTTTCAGCTTTCGCCATTTTGGCGCCTTTTTAACTTGCTTTATGATTACACACCGAAATCGACGATCTACTCACCGAATCATACTGAGTTAGTCGCTTGCCATCAAGTTACGAGAAAATGTTCGTAACAAGAGTAATACAATTTGGCGTAATTAGCATTTTGATATCATTTTTTTAGCAAAGTTACCATATGGTTGGTCTAGCTTAAATCTCAGCTAGTCCACAACGCGATTGCTTCGTATCGGTAGGTGATACATTTAGGATAGTGGTAATAAAAAAATAATAAAATATAGCTATTGTTTTTGGTGTGGACTGTTTGGCTTGTGCAGCTTTGAGGACGTGATTCTTTTTAAATAATGTTAATTTTATAATCTTGTTTTTACTACTTTTTAGACATAACTAACGCGGTCATTTTTATTTTTACTCATAAAAATTGTCAAATTTACGACGATAGTGATAGTGTCACAGTGAAAGGAATTAACTTTTTATATTGAGTGCATTTATTTATAAAAATAATCACAATCAAATAATACCTTTGTAATTCTGTATTGCTAATGTATCAAAAAGTAGGGAAAACTAATTGTTATATTTTTCTTACTACCATATTTGTTTTAACCCACTTGAGTACAACACAGAAAATAAAAATATATTTTTTGTGCGTCATCTAGCAAGCGGTAGACTAATATAGCATTAAAAGTTAATAGTTTCAGTTGTTCTCTATAGATGGCTCTTAGATATTTCAGCAAAACTGACAAAGTAAGTAGTGATTCTTAGTGCTATTTCAAAATACATCCCCATATTCACAATATGGTAAATAGAAATTTCTTATTACACTTGAGTACAGTAGGTTAATGCTTTACTGTTATAGCTTAAGTCGATTTAATACTCAAGCTAACTCAGTACGTTTCTTTCCTAGTTTTCAATGGAACCTGAGGATTTTCTCAAAATTCCTATACGATCTGCCTTAGAAAACATTGCTTCAACTACCCGAAGTGTAGTCGACATTGTGATTATTCCTCCCAATGTTGATCCACAAATATATGAGGAAGATATTAATGTAAATGCTATTCCAGATGAGCTGCTGACGTCTCAAAATGTTGCTGGCGAATTTGAACTTCAGCATGTTCAGCAAGTTTAATTTATTTTTATCAGTGTACGCCAAAATATCTTGCGTTTAAATCATCTTTCGCAACCTTAGGCAAACAAAGCTATGAAACCTCAATAAACTACAATTTTTGTACAGATCGTTTGGAAGTTTTGTAAAACGATCTAGATATCTTCAGAAAAACAATCCTGTCAAACTAAAATTTTTGTACAGATCGTTTGAAAGTTTAGTAATACGATCTAGAAAGTCTCAATCCAGTTGAAGTATCTGACTTCTTTGTCTCCAAAACCGACATAAAACTATTTGTAGCAGTTCTTCTTTTGACTGGATACCATAACTTACCAAGTAAGCGAAATTAATGGGGTCTTGATGAAGATTTAGACGTTTCTATGGTAGCAAATGATATGTCACAAAATAGGTTCCAAGAAATTTATGCATTTAGCCAATAACGATAATTTAGATAAAAAAGACAAAATGGTGAAACTGTTACATCTTATTTCACCTTTAAAGTGAATTAAAAATTTCAGCAATAAGATATATTTCGTTAACATCAGTCTTGCGACGAAGTCATGAAGTTCTTTGGTCAACAGTCTAGCAATTTAATACATAAAACCATATCGTTTTTTTCGACAATTATTTTAGCAGCCATGGACTTCTAAAGTTACTAAAAGAGCAAGGTCGGTGAGCTACCGGAGCAGTCCGAGAAAATCAAACAAGGTGTCGTCTAACCACCGTGATAATTTTCAAAAAAAAGACAGGAGCTATTTTGAGCATGTATGTATAGTGATTCAGGTTTTATTTTTGTCAGGTGGCAAGATAATAATACAGTTTCTATGGTAACAAACTATGACACATTAGATCCTATCGGTCATGTAAAACGCTGGCTATTCCTCACCCTAACATTTTTCAAAACTGCAATAAATCTATGGGTGGTGTTCATCTGCATCATCAAGCTGTAAACAATTACAGGATCTTCCTTCGTGGTAAAAAATGGTGATGGGTGCTGTTCGCCAAGAACATGGCTTTTGTCAACGCTTGGAGGATATTTCAAAGTGTAAACGCAGAAACAATTAGTGTTATAGATTTTGAGATAATAATAGTTGGTTATTATTTGGCCTGTCACGGAAGATTTAAATATAAGACCAGCTGGTCAACTGTCAGTGAGTGTGACGAAACATGTAGGTGGCCATTTTCTAATAAAATTGGAAAAACAATTCAGTGTCATCAGAGTCAAATCGAGTTGTTCAAAATGCCAAGTCACTTTATGTATTGAAATAAAATGTTTTGCTATTTTATCACGCCTAATATAATTTTTTTGTTTTTAATTTCCATTATTTTCGTTTATTTATTTCCAAAAATTATTAGTTCTCTTTTAATAAATGAAATAATGAAAAATAATGATTTTGCTTCAAAAATGTTCTTAGGTCTCAATGGGTAATATAGCTAGCGATGATTTCAAATAAGAATTACCAGGTTTAACGCGGAAATTTGACCTGCTTTTACATATGGTATAAAACAGCGAAAAAGTACAGGGAATATATTGTTGTCGTGGTTTGAAGCGTCGGTTAATATTGTAATGTTCGTGTGCACCTAAATATCTGATTTCAATTAATTTTGACATCAATCATTCAACTAAAATTGTGATCTTGGTCAGAAATTAATGAAAATGAGACTTGACAGTTCCTCTACATTAGAATTTGAAAATTCTATATTATGATTTGACGATTCTACTATCTGACGTTCTGAATTTTATACATCTCACTAAGATTTATTTTCTTTTTCCATTCAGGATTCAAAATATTTAACCCATTTCAACCTAGTAAAAGAGAGTACTTATGGTTGCTTTTTAATACTACAAGAGGTAAATTGAAATTATGACTACCAAAATTAATTAATTAATTAATTAAATCGTATCTGATTCGTTAAAATTCAAAATCATTTACATGCATTACTGAACGACAAGCTCCACTATTAATTTCAAAAGTTACCTTTTCTTGTTCTACTACTAAATTTACCTTAATATTAGAATCTAAATTCGATAAAAAATACTAAATCTAAAGAATTTGATTCAGAGCCACCTTCCGAAGAACCAGCATGCGTTTCTTTCACGTTGTAGACATTTTCTTTTCTGCACACTCTACTGATATGATCTTTCTTCTTCACTCTTGAGCTGGACACTTATCAGAATTATGCTTTCTTCCGCAACAAAAACACGGTTTCCAATCATCTGGCTTCTCAATCTTTTTTTTTTAATAACTTATCTTTTCGACGCACATACAATTTGTCTAGACTGTCTGGCAAAGTTGCATCGCCAGTGTCGACGTTAATGGACCTAACTTGACCTTTTGTTAACTCCATTGAAAGCGCAATTTCATAGGCGCGTTCAAAGGTCAAATCATCTTCTGACAATAACTTTCTCCTAATGCCTTGCGATCGAATTCCACAGACTAAACGATCTATCAGACACTCGGAAAGGAACGGACCAAACTTGCAATCCTGTGATGAGACTTTTTAACTTGGGTAAAAAGTTTTAATCCTTTTGTTTAAAAACTATAACGCTCTGCTATAACGAGCTTTTTTTGGGCTGTAATAACTGATTAATGTACTTTTGAGAACATTGTATGACTCCGAGCTGGGTAAGTTGGGTGCAAGTAAATCTTTTAATATATATCTGCTTTACCACCTATTAAAGTTAAAAGTATCTTCCACACTATTGAAAATGAACAGCTGTTCAAGGCTTTTTACATACGATGTTACTTCCGAGACTTTAAGGTTTAACTGTTCAATAGATCCTATTGGCGACATTTCTTGACTATTGACGACTGTCAATCCAACCGAAGGGGCTTGATTAACTTATTTCCGGACATGGACGAAAATGATTACAGGCGTAAGTACGAAGACTCGTCGCCAAATTGATGTTATGTATTAAAACTATAATACAGAATCAAACAGCGAAGGCTTTCACGACCAAAGTTTATACTAAGATAAGAATGTCTTCCGGGTTTGGACAAAAAAAACCGCAAACAAGCAACCGAAATCTAACTAAGAACTTCTCAAAACTTAGGTAATCAACTTGTGAACCAAGCCAGATTCTAAACTCTGAAAAGGTAAGAAAGAAAACGATAAACTTGAAAAAGCAAACGAAAATCTAAAAAAGAACCACTGCAGAGTTAGGTAATCAACTAAACTCCATAAAAGCCTATGGAGTTTAGAATCTGGCTTAGTTCACAAGTTGATTACCTAACTCTGCAGTGGTTCTTTGTTAGATTCTTATTTGCTTTTTCAAGTTTATCGTTTTCTTTCTTACCTTTTCAGGGTTCACAAGTTGATTACCTAACTTTTGAGAAGTTCTTAGTTAGATTTGAGTTGCTTGTTTAAGTTTTTCGATTTATCTCACGCCCTGATGAAGACCCTTACGAACGTGGGCGAAACGTTGGTAACTTCAGTTACAACAATGATACGGTCCAAATCCGGAAGACATTTTTATCTTAGTACAGAATCAAACACTTTATTTAACATTCTTACAAAAGTAAGTTACATGTCGATTTGCTAAAATTGACAATTTCACATTCTCTTTATTTTGACACAATTGTTTTTTGCCACCTAACATAACTTTAGCACTACAAATATAAATAAAGCTTTGATTAATTGTAAACAACATGACCGGATGCACTCACAATACAGGGTGTATCTAATTAACGGGTTGTGATATTAGCAGGTGAAATTAGAGCATAAATACAAGAAAAAAATGTCAAAACAAAACATTTAAAAAAAGCAAAATTTTTAGCAAAGCAATCGTAAATTACGGACCTGTAGTCTCCTGATGTTGTTGCTACCACGAATAAAAATAAACTATTTTAAGCAGTGCAAAATTTCTTCTAGGCGATTTCTGACACCAATAATAAAAATTATGTTATCGGATAACGCGTAGTTAAATTGAGTTGCTATTCTGCACACTCTTTTCAAGTACACTAGATAATACCT
Organism: Aquatica leii; assembly: GCA_035610365.1. NCBI lineage: Eukaryota > Metazoa > Arthropoda > Insecta > Coleoptera > Lampyridae > Aquatica > Aquatica leii. Next base: position 42,033,081 of record CM069435.1, on the reverse strand, counting down.
TTTCCATTGGATAAAACAGAAACGTCTAAACGCAGCCGAAAATTGTTTGTTACTAGCGTAAATAATTGCACATTTTGTATAATTGCATTTGCACCTGCAAAAAATTGGTTTTGCAGCTCTTGTCTATTATTTACGGTGGTTTTGTGTACTTCCCATAGCTCAAAAAAAAACGTGTAAAGGGTTAATATCTGGCTTACGGACTGACCAGCGTCTAGTGCTGTTTCTTCCAATCCAACGACCCGTAAAAGTTATATTTAAGAAATCTCAAACGAGGCAACTTACATGCGCTCCTCAGCTCTATCGCGCATAAACCGCATTGCTCTGCAAACTTCAAGGGACAAGTAATTAAATTCTAACGCAAAAGTTTCTTGTAACAGTACAAGTCGCCTGTTAGTCTTTCTGGTAAAGTAGATGGTCCAATTAAACTATTTCTTAAAACACCCGCCCAAACATGCATAGAAAACCGCCACCGAAAGTTACTTTGTTGAATTTCATGAGGGTTTTCTTCATTCCAAGCATGCGTGTTGTGAAAATTCAGCACTCTTATTTCGTGTAAAATAACATTCATCTGAAAATTATATTCTGGCACTAAAGTCAGGGTCAAAAGCTTCATGTTGCTGCAACAAAACTCAAGTGGCGGTTGAAATTCAACGTTGGTTAACTGTTGGACTGGTTGAACATGGTAAGGGTACAAAGAATAATTTTTCAAAACACGATATAGCGTACTATGAGACACATTAGCTGTGCGACCTATTTCTCTAGTGCTACTTCGTGTCCGATCTTTTACAATTTACAATATCTGCACATACATTAAAGAAAAACAAACGTTAAAGTTTTGATTTTATTGAAAAGGTTTATTCTTTATCCGATGCTAATACCACCACGGCCTTCGTAGGTAAGAAGAACACCTCCAGCTTCTTCAAGTACTTGTACAAAAGCCAAAATAAAGTTTATTGAAGGCAATGGTCTAATAGGATAAATCTACGGTATGGGGATTATAATTAAACTCACCGTATATTAAAACAGTATCACTGTTGTACATAATAAAGAAAATTGAAATTAAATATTATGAACTACGAGTACGTTTACACGAATCACTTAGCATCCGCTAAAAAATCGAAACAGAAATAATTCAGATCGTCGAACTCAGTTATAAAAAAACTGAATTTTGCATTTAATTATCTGCAGTCTTGTTTTGGTTACAATCAAAGATAAACGTGATAGTGTACATGAAATACATTTTAAGTTAGTTCTGTAATAATGCTAAAAATAGTAGTTTATTTAACGAGTTTCTGTGTAAATTGGACGCTTTTTTCCTAAGAGGGCATTCTCTTGCAAAAATAATTTAATGTTTATGTTGACAAGTGCGCAAAAACTGTTTACAATAGCGAAAAATTAAAATTTCTGACAATTAAGAACAATAAATAAACATTACTATCTGCTTTAATTATTTTATTAACAATTGCTTTAGTAGATGATGGAAAATTAAAAGAAACAATAATTAACACAATACATCAATACATTTCACGGATTTTACAGTATTTACTCATCATTCACCCATAGTTACAATCAAAAATGTACATTTGTTTAGTCAGGACCGGCCTGAAAATTTTAATTGCAAATATCTCAAAACTTGGATAATTTAGACCCAATCTTTAAACGAAAATTTTTATTTAACGCCACAAGGCAACTGCTTCTTGTAGTTGTAGTCGTATTTCAGATACACCTTGTATATTTACGCTACTAAACTTACCTGTAAAACCGTAAATATCACTAAAAAGTCTCCAAAATGTATCAAAATAACACTGCAGAACAATCGTCGTACAGCGTTAATGAGCAAAAAAACATTATTTAAAAAAAATATGCTGAAAAGGAATAAGAACGAGGCTTTACTTTTTCTAGAATTTCTTAAACTAAAATATTATTTATAATAAAGTTGGGATCTAAATTCTCTCTTTGTGAAAATAATCCTAAATATAGTACTGCTATACAGTTACTTAATTAGTAATCAGTGTAATCACCAACGAAATATTGTTATATTACCTTTCCGTAATAAAAATAATTGTTATTTATTCACATTAAAGTACGTTCAATTATTTACTGGACACTATGTACATACATATCTACTATATTTTAATAGCTCAAGCCATTTTTGCGAAAATATTTTTATTAACTAGTTTGATGTTTTGTGTGTAGTTATGCTTTTTCTGTCTCTTATACCGTTATTTCTCCTCCCATTTTTTGTACTATAAAAGTATTTTACGATTGTGCTTCAAATTGCTCATAAACACTTGTTTTATCTAACTTTATTTTCTTTAGTCGGGTTCAAATAGAAACTAAGGATGGTGTTAAATCGCACCAACGACGACGTGTTTGTGGGTAGAAAAGATACCATTAAAGATATTAAACAAATTTTGTTGATAAATAACAGTTTTTTACGATCAGTGCAGATGTGTGTGTTGCTAATTAGATATTTCAAGTAATTATTTGCTTTAGTAATATTTGATAAATACTCGACCAATAAATTTAAATGAGACTTAAACACTAAATAATGAAAACTGATCGATGCGATTGACTTGCAAATGTAACTAATTAAACAGTCTTGAACACATTCATTAACACTTCAATATGAATAAACATTTTTTTTTTTGATCGATTATGATTTAATTAAACTATTCTGCAAGTATTTAATAAAAATATGCGTGTATAATCACGTATAAATTTATTATGCTTTAAATAAATATCAAGAAATTTATGTTATTATTTAATTTTTTGAGTTAAATATTAAACAGTAACTGGTTATGCGGTAACTTTAATAACTGCTATTTATGGCATGTTTATAATGTTTAATTATTGTGCGACTTTTGCTATAGGTGTTTCTTTTACGAGCACCCGACTAATGGTTACAAACGCTTTTTATTAGGATTATTTATCATTTTCTTTAATGAACGTGTTTTCTTTAGTAGAATTTTTAACCTTACATTTCTTTCTATCGAAAATCACAGACATTTGATTCTAAAACTAAATTTAATTTAAGGCGTGATCGAACTCAACAATTATCTTCTAATAATTACGGAAATTACTTTCTTACTGCTCGCGCAGTGCAAAACTCGGAGGAAATAGACTATTTTGATAATAAAAATAGTGACTAACATATTATTGAAATTGTTACTTATTGCAATAAAATTGTATTCTTAGGCCAATATAAGTTTATTTAATTTTTTACAAATTTTTGTATGTATGGTAAAGGAAGTTAACTGATTGTCTGCTACTATAACTGGTTTTTATTAATTCTATGTACATATTCTGACAAAAATATGGATTTACATTGGGTTATACACTGTGTTCATAATTCATTGACGAGCGTTTGAATTTGGCGCGTCGTCAAACTAGTAACTTTAATTTTACAGCGTTGATGCAGTTTTGATGGATTTCTCAATTTGACAATTTGTTTATAGTTCAGTGCTGTGCTTGTTTATATTGCGATTTTGAGAATTTTTTGTTAGTATTTCAAGTTTTCATTACAAAAAGGCATTTTTTATTGCCACATTTTAGACTGTGCAGCTTTTACTTGATGTAAGTTAAAAATAATTTGCTTAATAAGAATATATCACATCTTTTTCGATGATTGGAAATGGTGTTTACCGAACAACACAACACCTTTATTAATAAGGCTTATTTTCGTTTGGGAATCCGCAATGAACAAGGAACATGGGATTATTCGTACCAAATTTGCTACGAGCAATTTCCCAATGACGTATTTCAATATGATTCTTTTACACATGTTCGTCGTATAGTCGAAAGGTTTCGTAGTGCGTGTAGCGTTTCAAAAGGAAAATCTACCGGCCGGCCTACAGTTTTAACTGAAGAAGCTGATAAAGATATTCGCCAGAGAATAGAAGTGAGTCCAAAGAAATCTCTGCGACAATTGTCACATCAAACAAATCTATCGCTTGCTGGATTTCAAAAAGCTCGCAAGAAAGTCTTGCAATTACACCCATACAAGGTGACTGTGACACAAGAGTTAGTGCCTCCTGATTTTACACGTCGAGTATTGTCAATGGTTTAACGAAGTCTTAAACAATGACGATGTGTTAAATGTAACTTTCTTTAGTGATGAAGTATAGTTTCATCTTAGTGGATATGTGAATTCTCAAAATAGTAGAATAAGGTCAGCAGAAAATTCCCATATTTTTGTAGAAACATTAGAGAATTAATTTTGGATACGTTTATTAATGAACTACATGATGATGAGTTACAGCATTGTTATTTTCAACAAAATGGGACCACCACTCACACTGCTAAAATAACATTAAATTATTTACGACAGTTCTTCGGTGACCGATTGATAAGTGAAAATAGATCGTATTACATAGCATACACGATTATCATGGCTTTCTATAGTTTATAGTTGCTGATTATACAGACATTTTTTAAAAAGAATCTGAAAATGGTAAAATAAGAACACAAGTCAAATTTCTACTTCACGAAAAAAATTTATTTATATAAAAATGTATTTTTTTAAGGAAAAATAAACAACAAATATATTACTTTTGGAAAGGTCGCTGAGTTTTTAAAAAACGAGATTGTGATGTTTAAAATCTTCTTTCTATTGGAAATATTAGGATGCAAGGAACATTTATCAATATATGTGAATATTTGAGATCGGCGAGCACAATAATCGAAAATGATGGACAAGTTTATAAAGAAGATAATAGGCCTTAAAGCAGGTTAATAAATGCAACTGAATATATAATATGGGTCAAAGATAATGTTCTAAAATGTAGAAGTTTATAAACACTTTTAAGAACTCAGAAAAAAACAATTTATTAAAACAGAAGAGGGAAAATAATATTACCAAACTGTCTCCAGGACCAAAAGACAAACGAAACGATGGAAGGCGACATACATTTCACGATAAAAAGAAGACAAATTGAACTGTAACAATTAGACTTGTATTTTAGAACTAACACAATGAGTATAGTTTATGTGAAAATTGTACAAATCCTATTTAACAAACAGTTTAGAAAAACTAAGAAAAACGTTCTTATGCAGGAAGATTGTGCACTGACAATGTTTTTTGCGCAGTTAAAAACGCATATGACACTAGTAGATCTTCTACTACTTTGTGATTTGTAAGTTACTATGAGGTTGTGACAGGGATGTTGTAATTCAGAAACACTTTACCAGATACAAGATCGTTGATAAGTCTGGAAACGGTCGATTATCGGGTAAAATATACAAGGTATCGATAAAAGTTTTATACAAATGTTTCAGGGTTCTTTAATGTCTACTAGACAGTAATAATTTAGATCCAACGGGGTTAGTCATGAAGGAGTGACACACCAAAATTGCATTTTTTTTAAATAGAACACCCTGTATATTATTTGTTATTTCACTTATCTCAATCTTAAGTAGAATGTGTAAAAAGCATAATGTATCTAAATTCAATCGTTTCCGGGTTATCGAATTTTGAAAATAAACGCTATTGTTTTAAAATCTATTGAATGAAGAACAATAGTTTATGAATGGCAAATTGCTTTTAAAGACATTTTGTGGTTTTGAAAAGAACAGATTGCGATGTTTGTTTGATTGTTTGGAATCGTATTTTATAAGATGCTCAAAGTGTTCACCATTGACCTCCTGACAATAAATTCGCTGAAGAAAATTTTGCACTGTATTTAGAAGAGCGTTTTGAGGAATATTATTAATTTTATGCACTATTCTTATTTGCAACTCTATTTTTGTAAATTAAATTTTTGACAATTCAATAGTTCCCATCTATCTGCCAAGACAGATTTGATTCAGATATTCTCGTACCTCAATTTCAAAACGAGGGGGGTGCCCTATCTTGTCTTGGCCTGTCGCTAGCGAAACTTTCAGTGAAAACTCCAGCGAATCGCTGGCGAGTCGCCAGCGATCGACTATGAATGCCGTATTCAAGGAAGGTACCTTGATGAACTACCCACAGCATTTCGTTTTAAGAATCTTGGTTTCTAAACAATCATAACCAACATCACAATCAGTTCTTTTTTTCAGAACCACAGAATCTTTTTAAAAGAAATTCGTTATTTTATTCATTATTGTTCTTCATTCAATAGATTTTAAAACAATAGCGTTTATTTTGAAAACTCGATAACCCGGAAACGATTGAAGTTAGGTACATTATGCTTCCTACAAAATTTGCTTAACATTGAGATAAGAATTGAAATATCTAATAATATGCAATTTTTATGTAACACGCCTTTATTAGCAACTCTGTATAATTAAAATTATTACTGTTTAGTAGACATTGAAGAACCCTATAACTTTTGTATAAACGTTTTTTCGATACCTTGTATATTTTCCTCGTTAATCGACCGTTTCCAAAATTATCAACGACTTTGTATTATGTAACGACAAAATGGAAAGAAAATGCGAAGGGTATTGATTCTAATAACACGTGCAAATCAACTTTTATACCAACGACGAGGTTTTTATAGCCAATGATAAAGGTGATCTGAAGTATATGACATGAAATCTAATTATAGAACAACAAATGCGTAAAGGAACCTAACACATTCACTCTCAGAAAATTTACAAAATTGGCGAGCGGAGCAAAATCTAAGCTAAAGCAGTAGTTGTTAATGTTGTTTAGAGGTGTTTTATTATATCGTAAACTGTCACCTTAAAAGCCAAACATGTCAAAAATTTAAAACAATCGCATATTTATATAGGTAAAAATAAATTTACTTATAATAATGCAACGATCTGTTTAATTTCTATTGTAATTAGTCAGTCATCTTGATCCCTTGACTTTCTATTATTTCCGATATGAACAAACTGGTTACGGTTCATTATTTTTGGTGCATTAATTTCATACTACTTATTGTTAGAGCAATAGTCTTTCAATTGGCATATACTCGGGGATATATTTATATACAAAGTAACTCTTGGTTTGCCGAGAATCGTTGTTTTAATTGTGCGGAGTCTTGTCAACCAAGCAGCTACTTTGCAATCCCATTTTATGCATATGTTTGTTAAGACCACAGTGTATTGTTATTAGTTCTGCGAATTTCTTTTGGCGACTCACGCTTGATAGTGCATTTTCTGTGTTTCATTATGGCTCTGTAAGGAAGAGTTTTGTGTGCTTGTCTCTCAAGAGTTTTTCTATAGTTTATGTTTCGCTGCTAGTTTGTTTCGGATTATTTCTTTTACGGTATTGTAGGCAATTTCGAGGACGAGTTCCGGTACGATGTATCTCCCTGTTGCGCCATTTTTAGCTAGCGCGTCCGCCATTAGGTTTTCTTTTACACTCGGGTATTTTGGTATCCAGATAAGCTACACTTTTGGCGAGTTGCCAATGTTTTCAGACTGTTTATGCATGCCATGATTAGTATGGATTTTACTATTGGCGATCTTAGCGCCAGTAGTGCTGCTTGACTGTCAGACATGATCGATGTCACACACCAGTCAATAGCAGCAACTTCAGCTTGAAAAGCGATCGTATATTTACCCAAAGTCAGCGGAAATTGCTTCCCATGGTGCCTGCCACCATATTTTCCTGCACAGGTATCGTTGCGATTTTTGGTCTCATCTGTGTACCAGATAGTTCTTTTAATCGCGCCCGCGTAAATGTTCTTGTTTGGAAGCTGTGCTTTTCAGATTGGTTCTCTCACCTCATACAAGCCTTGCGTATGTGCTACTAGATATCGAAAAAAAAGAGACATTGGCCACCTTAAAATTTTTCCTTTAGTAGTATAGATTGAGCATTTTTGATCAACAGAATCTACACCGCCTTTGCTACGATTGGAATCTAAAATTAACGTCGGTGTTTCTGTTTCACTGTCAATTTCGCCGGTGTGATGCATCGTTGACAACGTCAAGACGGCTTTGTTTTTTTGGAACGTAAGAGGCTTAAACAAAATCTTCCTGAAATTCAAAAAGGAAATTGCCTATTTTACGGTTTTTATTTGGGAGAAACTGGTGGTATTTCTTTCTTGTTATTTTTTAGGGTACCGAGAAATGTAAACCCCTTTTCTAATTCTTAGATTTATATTTTAAAGGCAATGACAAAGGGGTACTTATCCAAAGGCTTTTCAGGTCCTTTTCAATATAAAAATGACAATCATCTTTATGATCCACATTTATTTCAGACTATCCGTCCGGTACCTCTCTTTCCCATTCTTGCTCAGAGGCACTGTTATAGATGTCTTCTGTAATATTCTTATCTTCAAGTTCACTGTCTTCGCTGTTTTCGTCAGCCTCAGAATTTTTAAACTCAGCCAAAATTTGAAGCCATTGTTCTGAATTAGAAAGCTTTTCGTTAGACTTAGAAAAATACTTACATTACAAGACGCGCGCGGTACTCAGTACCGCAAACAGTAGGTTGATGAATTCACTGCACAATAACGGCCGATCAAATATAGACAAATGTTGCTTTTCCCACCTCTTAGTATGTTCATTTGAGATTAAGAGTCCTGATAAGATCTTGCGCACAATAGACGCTTTATAAAGAAAAGTTATGCGCTCGGCAGATTGGTTAAAAATCATGTGTGCACTATTTTTTCTACTCCAGGAAATTCTGTTTTACGCATAGCTATTCTCGTACTTAGATCTTTTTCTGTTCGCGAAACACACCAAAGAGTTTCAGTTTTTTTTAATAGCAAATTCTTGATTTGCTAATACTGAAACGTTTACTTATTGCACTGTATGACGTATTAGCGTCTAACAACTGAATAATTATATACTTATCACTTATTTTTTTTCTCTTTGGTGCTTATTTTAAAATGTACTAAAAACAAACAACACGATGCAAAAACAGCTCCAAGTTAACAGAAGTTTATAGTTTATTTATTACTATTGAATTCTTCGTTCAAGGAGGGGCATAAAAAAACTGTTTTTCTTTATGGCGACGTTTCGTGCACTAAATGTGCACTTCATCAGGTCAGTAGAATATTTGAGCAATTACTCCGAAGTTTGACAAACATGAACACGTCTTAAACTTAATTAACAAAAATGGGATTACTGACAGTCAATGATTAAAAACAATAAATAAATATAAATAATAAATGACAATACAATTAAACATGGAGAACAAACACTATAAAGTGAGATAGTTAAGTTAAGATAGTTAAGTAAAATTTTTGATTTGGATTTTTTTACAAACTTATGAATTGATTTTGTACTGTATCATTCACATTATTCAGAGTGATGTAAAATTTCCTAATGTGATAACGGCTAACGAATTATGGATTGTTAAAATAATTTAATTTGATTTGAAAACAATTGGTAGGTTACCTACAGATACATACATTCGAGCTTTATCAAATTCTCATTATTGCTTTGTTTGGCTGGCAATGAGCAAGGCTTACACTTCATGACTCATTTTGAACGTAATATTGCGAAAAACTTTTATCGCTTTACTTTGTAATTCAAACACAAGGTATTTCTTACTATCTCAATTGCAGCAATAAATACGTTTTATTACATATTAATAGCGTCTTTTTATAGATGCTTGTAGTGCCACCATCGGCGCATCGTACTCTTATAAATTGATCGTTTTATTTAGTGTTGATGAACGTGAAATTTATTAGAAATATAATATCTACTAAAACTATCAAATGGAAAAGAAAAGCACTACTGACTTTTCTTAATTGCCGTATTATAAATTCTTCTACAGTTACAGCTGCACAAAGTATCAATAATATGTAGGTACAGTTTTTTACCGTTCTTTTAATACAGCTGTGATTACGTTCAAAGTGACACGCTTCGTCATCCATCGACTTTTTTTGCTTTAAAACAACAAATCACACTTTACTTGTCATTATTGATTGATGAAGTGTTTGTTTTATGAATTCTGATAGATTGCACTACACCTTTAACGTGAAATATTTAGTAACATTGACTATAAAATAGGCTACCTGCACGGGTGCAATTTCCTTAGTTCATTGTATAGCATCAGCTACCAAGGCTATTGTTTATTGTTTTACACAAAAAAAGCGCATTCGATTCTAAGCTGATACTCCAATAAATGTAAAGAACGCGCTTGCCAAAGTAAACAAAAATTTCATCGTTAGCTTCGTTTTACGCGGTGATTGTTTTTTCTACCAATAACAATGCGTTTTCAATTTGTTCTTTAAGCACGTCTAAATATGGCGTGCCTAAAAAACGAAGAGGAACTGTACATGGTGGCTTGCACATAAATTTAGTTCCTTAATTATTATTTTTTGATAGGTACCTAACTAATGAGCTGAAAAAGCTCAGTTGGTACGACATTAAAATTAATTATTTGTATGTTTAATGGCTAATTATTTTTTTGTTGTTGTGAAAAATTAATTGAAAAATAAAGTAGAGAAGTTTGTTTCCCAAGTTGAAATTAACACTCTATATCATAAATTTTGATTCCCTAAAGCGAGAGTGCGATAATAATAAATATAAACGTAGAGGTTTATAAACCTACTGTGATCAAAATCAACAAGATATGTGAGAGTGAGGCTAAAGGGGACGGACGCAGACGGTGCTAATTACTACATCAAACAAGAGAGATGAGAAGGATTATCAACCTTCCGCAACTCCCAGCAGCTAACTTCCATATTGGTAAAGGTAGCTCTTACCGGTGAACTCGTAATTTAAATTTTCTCGTTGTTCATATCAAGTTTGAAACCCAAGTCCTCAATTGAGTACACGTACTGATATAATCTAATTAACAAGTTTATGTAGAATTGGAAACTTCATTTGTAATTTAATATGCATTAAGAGATCTAGTATGAAAGTGTTTCATATTACTTCAATTAAATAACATTTTCTTTAGTACGTTCCGAGTGTGTACCAAACTTTTTTCATCTTGATACATATTTTCCACCTACGTGAAATCGTTGCATAAATAATAAAACGAGTTACTTTTTTGAAAATTTATAGGCCTTTATTTTACGTTCGCGATTTTATTTATATTATGTGTACCCTTAAAGCAACACGCTACGTAAACATTCAATTAAAAATAAAATGATTGATTAGAATATTAATAATCTTAAATAACGCTACAGGCTATCGAGGCTCTTAATACACTAATTTGTTTCCGGTTTGTTTTAGATGTCGGTTCATTATTCTTAGGGTCTTCGTGTGTTTATCCACTCTTCCTCGTTTCGTTGGTGTCTTCTATATAATCAGGGCTCGTACGTCTGTTAGTAAGGGTATTTATACAAAGTGTTTCGACAATAATGTTTGTATTTAAAAAAGTAACTACTTACTGCGATGTAAAATAAATTTTTTTTTGTTCATTTCTGAGATCGTGTAATTAAAATTTTTCAGTATTTAATCAAGTGTGAAAGTTGGGTGTAACTTGTTATATATGTACATGTTTTAAGACGTACGAAAGTATTGATTTAAATTTCAGCTTTCTTTAATTTTTAATTACGTTCAAAACAAAGCGTCAGCAACCTAATTAGAGGAAGCATTGTTGTATGTGACTTACAAATGAGTTTTAGTGTGTTTTATGCGTAAGGCATATGGACCCATATCAAACAATCACTATAATTCTGGAAAAACTTCAGTTCTGTCTTATATTTTTTATAAGGTTATTGGTAGCTGTTAGAATCTTGGTCTAATGTAATAGTATGCTAACTCGGCATGTGACAAACGCATATTCGGTTTAGTTTTCTTCTTGGCGCTAGTAGAATTTATAGATGGATTTTGGTATGACTTACTATTCTCTCAATCTTCATGCTTATTCTTTTCCTTATTGAGAATACTTTTTTAATGCTTATATTCTTGTTTACCTTTTAAAGAAATTCACTTCAATAAAACGGTTTGCGCTCTATGTTGCTATGCTTATTAACCCTCTATTGCATGAATTTATTCTGAATTTTTAATGTCGGGAGAAAAAGATCTTACTTAATTTTATATATTCTATGTTAGATAGATAGTAAAAATAAGGTCATAATTTTACAACATAGTGTCTTTAGGGATAGTTTGTATTTGTGCCCAATTGGGAACAACATGCACAGAAACAAGTTTTATTGTGGATAAATAAGCAGTCCCGCGCCGTACATAAGGGCGAAGTCGTGTGGTGCACGACGGCGCGGAAAAAAGTAAAAAAACGATAAAGTAACAAACAGCATTGTCAAAACAAAATTTAGAATCATAAAAAAAACCAGTAAGGAATTGCTAGCTATTACATTGTTTTTTATTTGTTTATTTTGACTTTTTTGAGACGAGGGAACCAAATTACTTCTCGAAAATAATATATTTTCCAAATGAGAGTACGCAATAATAGTATTTATTCGATCGAATAGTAATCTGATTTTATTCATGTTTAAGCTTGAAATTTGGCTTGCAACGAGCGAACAAGCGTTTTTCTTCCTGTCTGAGCTTGCAATGTACGAAACTTTATATATTTAAGCGCTGCATCGGTCGCGATTTCATTTGTTTCCTAATGCCCGATCGATAATTAACTTAGCAAAATGAAAAGGTGCATGGGGTAAAAGATATCTGCTTTTGAAACTTTAGTTTTTTGTAGTTTTACTTTATAGTGATGTGTTTTGTGTTGTGAATTAAGGTGAGTTCATTTAAAATTAATTTTTTATTTTAGTTTTATTAAAACATTAAAAACTAAAAACTTGAATCTCAAAAATCCTTTGATATGTGATTATATAAACATCATTGTTAATTGAAGTAAATTCAAACAGAATAATTGATAAGCACTAATACTATTTATAAAAAATTATAAATTTTGAAATAACTTGAAATAAGTAATGTTGAGAAAATACTTTCGAGTTTGAGTTTAAGACGTCGAAACATTTCCATTTTTCATGAATAATTTGTCAATTTGTTTACTTTACCTATTAATTTCTTTGCAGTATACAGGATGTCAGAAAAAAGAAAGAATTGTCTGGATACCAAAATTTGCTGAATAAAAGAAAAAGAGAGAAAGAACTGGAAAAACATGTCAAAATTACGCATTTTTTTTTCAAAACCAAAAGCAATCCATCAACATCTGATGCTCTGTTTAAAATAAGCGAAGGAAACTATGAAAATAAAAATTGCAAAATTTTGAGTTTGTTTGCGTTCTTATATTGTGATATAATATTTTAAGTAAAGTTAACACTGTTAGTAAAATTATTCAAAAACCGAACTTTTATGTTGCTCAGTATTGTAATCATTTAAATAATTTGAATAATTTTTTTAAAGCTTATCGCTCCAATTAAGGTTTTAATGATCTATTGATTGATGCTAAAGAAAAGCATCCAGCTTAGACATAGAACCTACATTCAAAAATCAAAGAGGTCTAGGACCGCGAAAAATAAAAAAAAAACATTTTGATTATGAATGTGATGATGAACCGATACACGACGAAACTTTAAAGTTCAAAGTTGATTGTTTTTTTAATGCTCTAGATGTAATCACAACATCAATGGATGAAAGATTCTAATTACTTTCTTCTTACTCTAATAATTTCGCGATTTTAGGGAATATTGATAAATTTAAAAATTATTCTGAAAACGAACAATTAGAATTATGTCAAAAAGTTGAAAATTTATTAAACGACAAAACTCACAATGAACGAGACATAACTGCCGTGGAACTTGTTAAAGAATTGCAATATTTACAAAATTTTGATGAAAAAGTTATTACGTGTCTAGAGGAAACTTTAAATTATATAACAATTAACAACTTACTGAATACTTTTTCTAATACGAGCATAGTACTTCGTATTTTATTAACAATGCCGGTTTCTGTTGCTACCGCAGAACGATCTTTTTCAAAACTGAAAATAATAAAAAAATATTTAAGATCGACCATTGGGCAAAACCGACTAAGGAATCTTGCTATCATTTCAATAGAAACAGACCAGCTAAAAGAATTAGACAGCGAAGTTTTCATTAAACAATTTGCAAAAATTAAAGCACGGAAAACTCAATTCACTTAGCTAAAATATTAATAACAACATCTAATACCTGGATATTAACCTTTAAAAAGTGACATGTTGCATTATTAAAATAATATATTGTTTTGTTTTTATTTGTCGATCAGTTTCGTCCTGTGATGTATAAACGAATATTTTTAATGTTTTAAATATTTTTTTATTTCTTGTGCTTTTGTATCGTATATTACATTTGAAACTAAAATACAAAAATTTTGAGTTGTAAGAATATATTTCTGTTTTCTATAAGTTTATAATTATGTTAAGTACCTCAATGAAAAAATACTTGTATGGCTTATGGCTTGTACTAGTAAAATATAAAAATGAAAATACATTTATGAAAATACTGTTTAAAATTATTTTTCAATAGTGGATAATAATACCTAACGTAACCCGTATCTGTACTCACATATGAACATAATACAAATTTGAGGAGTTATTTTAAATTTGCTCAAGGGCGCCAAAAGTAGGTACTAAGCGCTGGTCTGTAAATAAGTTATAAGTTTACATAAAACTGAAGGTATCAAATACTTCTTGAATGAAAACATAAACGTATTTTATCTATCAACATGTAATGTCAAAATTTATGACACTTGATGATACATCGTAATGTCATTTGTTACCGCACTAGTGCGGTAAAGTAACACTTGTGGTAAAATAAACTGAGGAATAAAATAATTATTAAAGTAATATCTAACAAAATTAGAAACCATTTATTATAAACGAAATTAAAAATTTGAGATCATAATACAAGATCAGGTAATACTGAAAATCTGATTTACATAATTCAGAATGACAGATATATATCTAATACACCTGCTTGATTCAAAATAGTTTTTGCCAACTGAATTATTATTATTTTATATGAAACTTTACAATACTCATATCGTAAATAACTATTACATTTTTGGCATTTAACCCTAGATTTCTTCTGCATCCTTTTTTTTACATTGTTTTCTAGCTTTGGTCTATTATGGCCAGTGGAAAAATTAGTCAGTTTGGACACTTACGTTGGGTGCATTTTTTACACTTCTTCTTTTTGGTGATTTTGGAATATCACTACAAAGTCTTCCTCTTTCAGTAGGTTTGACAACTTCACGATTACATAACTGTTCTGCCAGGTTTGTCTTAAAGATAATTATAACTAAAATGTTATCTCTCTGGTCTAGCTGACATTTGATTCTTCTCTCTTGGAGCCATGCATTTACGGTTACAACATCTAATATATGATAGAAAATCCGATACCATTTTTTGATTTTTACTTTTATGAGATACGGTCCTAGCAGTGAATCTAGTAAGTCGACGCCAACTATATATCTATTATATTCTCGAACTCTGTCTAGACAATCAACTTCTTTTCGCTCATTTTATGACTTTAAAAACCTCTTCACTTTTAGAAGGGCGAATGTACCACAATAATCGGAAATAAGGGAGACGATTTTGTTGTCAAACCATCGAACGCAATGTATGTCAACATCATATGTATTTTCCTGTTTCTAGTATAAGACTTCCTCTTCCACGTATTTTCATTTCTTTTTAAGTTACGGTTTATAGCCAACTAAATCATTTGTGCTCACAGTTCCCAAAGAATAAATTTCTTTCTTTGCTAAATAAGCAACCAAGGACATACAATCGAAGTAATTGTGGTAACACAGTCTGTGATGTACATTAAATAGAATTGGTCTACTCATTCAAACAACCACGTTGCGGCTCCTAAATCTGCCTCCATTGTCTACAACAGTGTACCCATATTTTCCAGCAAATAATTCAAAATTGTAGGAGAAGTCCGATACTCTAAATAGCATCCACATTTTGTATCTCCATTTGTGTAGTTTTTTAAGATTATAAGTATTTAGTCTTGATCGCCTTTTGAACGTCTAAGCTAAGTTAAAGATGCATTTTAACTCTATCGATGACTGGTAAAATGTTATCAATAATTCTAGTAATCTCTGTACTGTTATCACTAAAGTGTAAAACACATTTGATTGTTTCAAATCGGTTGACCGTCATTACATCTGCAATTTGGGAGATTCGTGTTTGTGGTGCTCCATACCTCTTGGTTGTGGGTTGCCTTATTAGTGACATCCACAGCAATATTTCCATAAACCGTTCTACTTCTTCGATGCCAAGGCTTATTGGTCGATTTTAGTTTGGTTGAGTACTGTATATACATGTTTGCCTAACAGTTTCTACAACGAAGTCTTCAGAAAAGAAGTAGTTGAATAACTTATATTTCTTTCACATTTTGGGTAGTAACTGTTCTTTTCCAGTTGATGTTCTTTCTATTACTTTTGACATATTGGGACAAAGGAATTTTATCTCCAGCAACATATTCATTATTATCGTAGTTTACTGTAATTGTTTGTTGTTTTAAACTGCATGGCTCATCAGATAGATCAGAATCTTCACTTTCAGAAGGGATTTCTTGGAGGTTATGACGTTCAACCTCTACTTTACGCCCGTAGAAATTCCACAATCCATTTTTCTACAGATAAGATATTCCATAAAAAAACATAACCTGTAAGCGTATCACTAGACAAAAAGTTCAAATTTGAAGCTATTCGCGCCATCTATCGGAAAACTGCTCCACTAAAACTTTAAACAACGTTCAAGAAAGGGAACACCATGCATAGACGATGTGTAACGGGTATAGGAAATTATGCATCAAAATTTTAAGTTTGTGTTCCCATCTGGGAACATTATGTAATATAGGGTTATTCTTCCATCTTATTCACATATACTATTCAGATTTTTTGAAACCTATTGTTATTTTTTAATTAAACTATTTATCATATAATTTCTTAAGTATGCAATCTTATTTTACCATGGTCTTGAAAGATTTCCGCTTGGTCACAGAGTTACAAAAGTCGCAACTAACACACCAAAAAACTTATAGACAGATCATGGTTTTGGAAAAACTCAAAAGAACCTCACATCGAAAGGTTCTACGTTAAAAGCTATTAAAATAGAGGACCGCTAACGAGATATACTGATGATACCCACCGAAATACTTGGATAAGCCTAGATCAGTTTATGGCTGTACTTATTTGTATTTGATACCAGAAGCTTTAAAATAAATAATGAGTTCTTAAGCGGTTGCAGTTTTCATTATTTAGATTATAAGCGACTTTCGGCTTAGACTGCGTCGTAATGGAGCAAGCAGACTTTTTAGGCTTGGTCCTAGTTGAGTCAACAACAACACGCCGAATATGACTTTTGCCGTTTTGTCATTTGTAAACTGACGAATTGCAAGAGATTGCAGTTTCACTCAGAGCGCTATTTGTCACTGATGGAAAAACTATTGGTAAAGGTGCTTTATATCATTTGCGATGTGCGTTGTGATTTACAGACTTGTACCGAAGGTTGATCTTTCTTTTTTTGTTTTATCAAAGTTTAATGCGTGTTTTTGGTTCCACACGTGTTGGGCTACTGCTGCTTTTGTTATTCTGCGGTGTTTGCAGCCAACTTATGTTCTTTCACTTTAACTTTAATTGAGCTTCTCGTTTCTTCTATATAGCTTGATCCGCAGAAACAAAGGTTGGTAAGACTCCTTTTTTTGCAGATGTAAACCGATTATTAAAAGTTTGTTTAGTTGTTAAAACAGTTTTAATATTACGTTTGTTTAGAATTATGTCGAAGTTTCTGTAGAACCTGCGCAGTACGATAAATAAACGGTGCTAGTGGAAGGCGGTACCTCATTCGTGTCTTTTGGATTGGCTGCTCTCTTCAATGCCTTTTTTATTTTGTTGAGCTCATTCTGTTTTAGGGACTCGTCGAGTGTTATATTTTCTTCTGCCAATTTTTGTTATCTGAAGTGCAATCAATTACTTGTAATTTAATCCACATCAAAGAAAGGCAACCACAGCTCAAAGTTAAGGAGAGTGGGGTGGATAAAGTAACCCCAGGGTGTTTGTTTTCAACTGACAACACTTGAGGTACACAAATAGGGCACAATTAAACTAACAAGAAATATTTTACACATAAAAGTTTCTTCGTCAGGCAGTATTAATTAAATTGACAATTGTAAAACTAAGGTAACTAAAAACTATAAATCGTAAGAGAACTAGATAATTGACGCAATTTTATTTAGCTACAGCATTTGGTCGAAGGTCTAAAAGAAAACCACCATAAAAACTATAGACGTAGCTTAAATACACCATTTACCCTAAAAAATAAATCACAACAAATATATTTATTTCAGCGAACGAAGAGAAGAAATATAAATTCAACAACTATTCGTAAAACAATATCACCGTAATTTCAATTTCCGATAGAATAAACTATCGACTTATGCAACACCCTGTGCAAGTAAGTAAATACGGTAGCAAAGTTAAATTAAAATAATTAAATTAAGTTAAAAACTGAACGTTAACAAATATGAATGTGTTCAAAAATTGGAGCAAGGCGCAGTCACTCAAGCCTCGCTCGAAAAACTTCAAGATAATACAAAAAAAAACACCGTAAACTAATTGTATACTTGGTCGTCGCACATAGGTTCAAAAATAAAATTTGTTCATACAGAAAAAGGGTAGTTACACGTTTACAATGCTGCTAGCGCTAGTGGCAATAAAGATTTCCTAAAAAGCTAGAAAATAAAGCAATAAGTATACTAACGTAGTAGCACAAATAGACTACGTAGGCTACATTCGAATATTACAACACAATATGCACCAAACTTTTAATTTGATGAAATATTTAAATTAAATTTGTAGGCTGGACAGGTATGCAGCTGAATCTTCAAGATATTTTACTAACAAAAAATAATTCTTGAACGTATTAATTAGGTGTAATTAAACTATTACTTAAAGTTATGTTCTCAGATTCTGAAGTTAAAACTTTTACTGAGCACTTCATTAACACGTGCTCACTTTTCAGTTTGACAGTCAAAACGTAAATGCGTATACATTAACAGAATCGGAAAAGGGTTGCAAATGAAATATTGCCGACGGAGTTTAAACTAAGCAAAATTTATACAAAGTGAGAAACCATAATAAGGTTTTATTAACATAACATCCGACACGTATAACTCTTTTTGCTGAAGTCTGTAAAACAATTGTCTTCTGTGCTAGATCGTAGTGGGACTTGAGGTTTAATTATGTATTGGTATGCATTTTTCCCGAAGAGATAACAGAAACGTTGCAGTAACTGTAGTGATGTTTAGTTTGGATGGAAACCTTATAAAGTTTTTTTTTGGCTATTCTGTTTTTGATAATGTAAAAGCAATATCTGATTTAAGGAATAAAGAATTGATTTGTCAGGTTTTCTTTAATCTACCAATTTCTATATTCTGCAAATAATCTTATACACAACTGAACTCAGCATTTGTAAGATATGAAACATTGTATTGGAAAGTGTTGGATATATCCATGTTTCTTTAACAGAATAGTTTTAATTACGTCTCTTTAGGTTTTAACTATTTTTATTGTTCTTGTGACCCTGTGTGTGAAACTTCTTTAAATCTGAATTTTTTGTACCTTGCACCATAACGAAAAAGGGGATAGCACAGTTACACCGTAACGAAACAGGTGGCAGTACAGTCGCAGCAAACAAATTTTTTTAATTTACATTTCTAACGTTTATATTGACATAAGTTATTCTAACCTTTAATTTAATTTAGTGTATTCACGTGTTTATGAAGCGATGTTTGAAAATTGAAACAGAAATATTTTACTTTTTCATCAATAAATAAAAACAAAAGAAAGTAATTAGCAAAGAAGTTCCACTTCTTGCGTGAGCTTATGTGGGCGAGGCTCACACGTTTAATTTTTAAATGGACTTTTCTTAAAATCCTCGAACTGAGCTGTGTGCTTTTCTAGTCATAATATCTAGTTTGATATTATTTTGTTAACTACTAACAAATACTGGCCTCTGCAAGTAAATAAACACACAGTGAACGTTAATAAATTAGAATGAACTTTTTAGAAAAATGTATTTTATTCCTACTAAAAAACGATGAATTTTTAAGCAACATACAACCAATTGATCAACTAACTTACCACAAGAGAAAAAAATAAAAATAAAAGGTTTTGTTTTTATGTCAACATTATTTACTTAGTTGTCATTATAAATCTTAGTTAATCTTGTTAGAGTGTAAAAAATGCCTTCTGTTCGGCAACGTGAGAATTTTCATCGATCGGTCTGTGAGAAGCTGGATTATTCATTTCTGTTGTTGCTGGTCATGTAGGACGTAGTGTCGCTACAGTCTCCCTATGCAGGAAGAAATGGGCAGAAAATAATGAGGAACGAAGACGTTTACGACCTGGTTGTTCCAGGTGCACTATTAATCGAGAAGATCGTGCTCTTTGGCTTTTTTGTCAACCAGGGAAATTGGTAGTAAATGGAGAGGTTTAATTAACCAACAAATCTCTATACGATTTGTTTATCGAAGAATTCGATCTTTTGGGCTTAGTTCGTACCGACCATACTTTTTGTTGATCTCTAACTCATAAAGCTACACGAGAGTAGTTTGTAGAGACAAATCTTGACTCTGTTTATGGGTCCATAGTGGTCGCAGAACGGTCAGAAGACGTGCCGCCTGTAAAACGTCATACTCTCTTAGTCAAGGTGTGTTGGTATGGGGGGTTATTTCCCATGGAAATAGATCTCTTCTAGTAACTGTTCGAGGAACGTTAGATGCAATTTCCATCAATAACGTGCTGGAACCAGTTTTAGTACCATATCTTCAGCAACTTACAAATACTATTTTTCAGCATGATATTGCGCAGCCACATACCGCTTGGGTTCCTACAGAATTTCTGGAAAATGCTAATGTTGATCGTTTTCTATGACTTTTTCGTTGGCCAGACTTATCACCAATCAAACATGTATGGGCTATGATAGGACGCAGGATCATTAATTTATATTCACCCCTCAAACAGTGTAGATGTTCTCCAACAACGGATTTTAGAAACTTGCGAGTCAATACTACAAGCTACTATTGATTTGTTTATTTTAAGCATTCTTTTCTTTATTAGTGTTGCAATAATGGTATCTTGAAAATTTCATCTTATAAAATACATGTTTTCTGAAAATTTATCAATGGGTGTTCATGTACTTATGTTGGCCAGTCTATTTTTCAATGTGTTTTTGTATATTCTTTATTTGTTAATTTTTTTATTTAGTAGTTTTATTTATGGTTATTTATTGTGTTCCTCTCTTTTTTTTTACTTAGTTTCGTTTAGTGCCGTTAGTTTGTGTTTTTGAACTCGAAATTATTTTCTAACCTTTTCCTGTCGTATTCGCAGAATTGTTTTTATTTTTGACTGTGTTTATTTCGCATCAATTGTACTTATCATTCACTTTTAATTACATAATTAAATATTTTCGATATGAAAACAACATTTTAATATTTAACTTGCTTAAAACTACATTTTATCAACTTCGTAAATTACTGCAACTATAAAAAATGTGCAAATGAGTTTAAATGTTAATGTTTAATCTTATCTAAAATGGCGCCTTAAAGAAGTTATTTTAAAATGTCAGACGTAATATATATTTACAACGTCTTTCTCTTTATTACATTACACAAACTTTTGATCTAAAAATGAAATTCTTAATTTAAATGTTCTAAAAGTAAATATTGAAATCAATGTGTTTATTTTAATCTACATGTTCACACAAATTAAGTCTTTATTGTGACTTTGTGACAATGATCGTGAAAAGTATTAATTTTAAATTGCTTGACTTCAAATAAAGTCTGTAGTTTATAGTTGACGCTGATTAGTTTATTTTTTTAAACAGTGTTCGTGCGTTTCTTTATGGCATTCTTAACGTGTACAGGGCGATTTTCTAGTTAGAGAATAAGTAAAGTTACTTTTCTTGTTTTTGTTAATAAACTCATAATAAATATATGAAAATGTTTTATTTAAATTAGTAAACATAGTTGTTAAACAATGTTTGACTTTGTTTAGTAAATAAGTCTAATTTTGAAGACAGTTAGATGAAAAATAGGCAATTACACATACTTTAAAAATACCTTTGTATATTCTAATTGTATTAACCTTGTAGCCTCTAAGAAAAATTAATAAATTTAATTTAATATTAATTATGTTACAAGTTTACGTTATGTATGTTATTCTGCTGATAGGACCAGAAAAAAATATTATTTTTTTAAGTTTTATACGCACTAGGAGAAATTGTGTAGTCAGGGAAGTGACACTATGCACATAGTAGTGACGTTTTAAGACAGAGAAGTGACAACCAACTGATTATTAAATAAGAAAGGTAAAATAATGAAAAAAAAACTAGTAAGTAACAACCTAACTACTATATTTATGAACAAAATTTGCAAAATCAGTCGAATCAATCAATTTTAAAATTCCAGTATTGAATATTTTTATCATGGCTTTGCTACATTTTATAATGAAATAATTAATACTAATAATGAAAAGCAGCGTCTTTAAAGATATTTAGTTAATACTAACCAATATAGATCTCTTTAGTTAAAAACAAGATTAAAAACGTTTAATAAAAATAGCATTAACACAACTAACATACATTTCGAGCTGCATTTTTAAGCTAAATACGCAATATCTAATTACAAACAAAATAAACTTATTTTTTAACAAACTAAAAACAGAGTCTATTCACTTTTCAAATACAGAAACTAGTTTTGGAAATTTATAAAATAATCGGTTACCCTGCATAAATATATTTGGCACTGAAAATTTTTTTCCAATTTGTCCTCATCTAACATCTGAGACGTCATTCTCGTGTATTTTAAAAAGAGCTCGCTATCATTGCATAGCTTTAGAAATGTAACAAGGATCTCTCCATGTACATCAAAATCTGATGAACACACACCAGCATATCTATATTCCTTCTTTTTGTGCTGGTACTTTACAAGAATAAGATCACCGCTTTTGTAACTGTCATTCATATCAGCAACCGATTTTGAACAAGAAGGCCTGTTTGTATCGGAGTTATTTTCAACAGTATCCGAATTGGCAGTACGTTGTTGAAGCCTTTTTTTGTATATCATTGTCAGAATCAGTATATATGTTAGCAGCATCTAATTTGGCAGCGTTATATTGAGGATAAGTAATGACACCCAAGTTAAAGTAAGTACAGAAATCGCTAGAAAAGCAACTGATGCTCTTCATATATAATTTAAGACGTAGAAACGCGTTTCCTCGTACTTGGCGTACCTTTAATGTTCCAACAAAAGGTTTAATGTGGTAACGATTTTCATTAATTATTGTTTTTTGCAATTGAATTTCTTCTTCAGAAATAACGAATATTTTAACACCAGGACACTGCTTTTCTACAGTCTTAACAAAAACTTTTACTGTAGAGATGTCAGTTCCAGATGCGACGATTTTGTCAGCGGTACGTTTGAATTTTCCTTTTCCATGACCACTTTCATGATAGTTCTAGATGAAATTACAAATCTTTGGGTATGCTTGCGTCAATATACAAGCCAAGTAAAAAAACATGTCTTTGTCCCGGTTATGTGTCACAGGACCATCGCTTAAAAAATTACGTTTTTTACTGAATGCAGCAGGAGTTCCATCACAAGTTTTAGATGAGCCCAGATGACAGGCACGTTATCGCTTAGATTTTTAGATATTGTAACGCAACACTTTGTCTGTTTCTTCGTATATACGACCACAGTGTGCAAGCTTATTTGGATGCATGACCCACAAAATGGAATGATTGAATTTCTTCAGAATGTTTTGTGTTATAATTTTCTGAAAAGTCCATGTGGACTACAGCATCTTTATCAGTTAAGTTGTCTTTTAAACTATTGATGGTTTGGTATTGATGTACAATATTTACTTCATGCCTTAAAAAAGTACTCAAGCCATTTCCAAGCTTTGTTATAATGTTTTTCGGAGGACATTTCGAGGTTTGTTTAGTGTATTTTTTGATTTTACAACTTTTTTTGGTTTTAATGTCTAAAATTTCTTCAGAATCATAATGCCATGAAGGGTGTTTGATCAAAATAGAATTGTCAAACTTATGATAATATATTGAACGTGTTTTGCAGTTGATGCAGTTTTGCGAAAGACATTTTTCATTGTATTGATCACAACACAAAAAATTAAGCATTGCTTGATAGTTTCTAAAATCTATAATTTGAGCTTGTTTTAAAGAAATCAATGTCAACCCTATGTTTGCATAAATAACACATAAGCACGTTTCTCTTTGATGAACGGTTGGGGACACAACCCAAAAAGGTCGCATACGACAAAATAATGCGCAACTTATTAATATTCCTTTAGTTTTTACAAACCCTAAGTGTAAATTTTTCATAGAATCCTGCAAGAATCTTTTCTGTCTTTTTATTTTATTTCTTGTAATAACACCTTTTTTTACCTGGACATAGACGACTATTACAATCTTCTTCAAAAAATTAAATAACTGCTTTCTTTAATTTCAAACTTCTTTTATCTCTTCTTGTCTTTCGTGTTATATCCAGCAAACTTTTCTCCACAATTTGTGATTGTCTCATAGACTTTATATTAATTTGATCTAAAACATTGCATTTTTTTTCTATTTTCACACTTAACACTCTTCGAAACAATTTCTTCTCATCATTTTTGTCAGTTCTATATTTTCTTTCATTTGACTTTGTACCACTTCGGTAAATAATAATTGTTTGAACTCGTTCCACATTCTCTTGACTATTATCTTTTAAAAATTCGACAACTTTGGTATTTGGAGTCATTTCTTGTTTTGTTATCCGATTTAGCTTATTTGATAATTCTTAAGCTTTTGTCTTAATGTTTTAATCTCAATTTTTTGTTTCCTGATCAGTGTATTACGTCGTTTTCGTTGAATTTCAGATCTTCTTTTAGCAGCTAGAGCTTTATTATTTTGCATTTGAAGAAGTATGAACGAGTTTTCATTATTAGTTGAAGGCGGTGTTACCGGAGAATTTCTGGTAGATTATTGCTTTAGGCGATCTTTATGCTTTCTAGTTTTTTTCCTCCATATCTTTCTGACAGCTCTTTGCTCTGTATCACTCATATTTTTAAAATATTTTTGTGTTTCTTTCTCTTTTAATTCAGCATTCTTAATCGGATCATTTTTAATTCTTTGATAGCGCATCCTTTCAGCTTGTCGCTTAAATCCATCGGCAATGTTTATACAAGTATTTATTATAATCAGTTACTTTGATCTGGTCCACTATAGTAGGTGAGAAACATGTTAAAACTATCTTTTGTCATTAAAAAACTCCCAGAACCTTTTGCAGAAACACAACCGGGGTAAACTGGGATCAATTAAAAACCACAGGAAAGTGGGTTAATGGAGGACTGGAAATTGTCTAACAAGTTGCTGGACGAAAGTAATATTATTTAGTCTGCGAAATCTTTTATAATAAATCTTTGGGTTCAGATAGGATATGGCCAATCATACCACAACTTAATTGGAAGCTTTGGTTTTGGATTCTGTAGACAGCATTACGAGCCAGAGTAGTTTTTTCAGTTACTCGCTGGGCAATGTAATCAGAAATACATATATCTGATGCCAAAAGATGTTTGCAGGGGGACGGAGGACATCGTCTCTATTGTGGAGTAGTGAACAATGCTTTATGGGAACTTGATCAGAACGGAACACATGCTCAAGGATATGCAGATAATATCACTATTTTGATATGTGACAACTTTGAAAGAGCTGTGTCAAATCTCATGCAGCATAGTGGAAAATTGGTGCACGATAGAGGGGCTGACACTGAATCGTTCCAAGATAACAGTATTAACCTTTAATAGAAGAAAGTTTGTGGTGAATGAATTTTAACATCGATAATAATGCTATGTAACTTACAGAAACTTACGTGTAAGGAAATCACATGTGTAAAGGTCAACAACACCTATTGCAGTCATGGAAACGTTGTTAGATTGTTTTATATTTAGTAGTCAGAAATCAGAAAGTTTGGCGGCAGCGAACATACCGAGACTTTTTCGTTTGTACACCCATTTCAGGCCTGCACAAAGCTACTGTGACAGTGATGGAGTCACAATCAATTGCATCGTTTACGTTGCACATATAAGATACGTAGTCTTCAAAATTTTTTGGTATATGCTGTCTGTGAGTTTCTTACATTTTCTACTCATACAAGTTTATCATTACTAATTTCTGGAATACAATCATTATCGTTTAAATTTGTTTACATAAAGAGTCTAAACGGTCTAAGCTAATTGCCCTATTTTACTTGTGTCGGTTCTAAAAATGTTAATATTTGTATTTTTATGGTTCTCCAAAAAGTTCTTAAATTCTTTGAATCGTTCAAAAGCTTCACTTTTACTTTTTAAAAATTATACAATTATCATTATAGTATGATTGTTTTAATAATAAAAAATACATGGAACGTTTTAGTGACGTAATCTCTATTGGTCCACACAAATCACAATGCACAACTTCTAACAATGCAGTTGCCCTGTTACCTTTATATTTGAAAGGTATCCTTGTTTGCTTTTCTTCGTAGCATACTGCGTAAATTGCAATAGCGTCCTGCATGAGTTTCAAATCTTGATGACCAAATCGGCGATGCCAAACATTACCAGTTACTACTGTTAAAGCTGTCAAACACTACATTGTGGTTTCACAAAATTTAATTTATAAACATTCGCTAATAAACTTGCCGTTGCCACTAAAACATTTTGATTATTATAGATTTTGCAACCTGCTTCGTCAAAAATAACTTGCTATTCTTGATTAACTGACCTACCAATAGAAGCTTTGTGGTTAATTCGGGTACATCTTGTAATTTGTTTACGATGACGTCAAATTTTTCTTGTATTGTAGTAATTTCTACGTCACCCATACATACAACTGGAATTTTTGCAACCATTATTTCTACTAATTCTGGTTTCTTTTCATTATTTAACCATTATTTTCCGTATCATTAAAACGGCTACATAATTAAGAATACAG
The DNA here is from genome assembly GCA_035610365.1 of Aquatica leii. NCBI lineage: Eukaryota > Metazoa > Arthropoda > Insecta > Coleoptera > Lampyridae > Aquatica > Aquatica leii. The sequence continues at coordinate 42,006,302 of CM069435.1, read as the reverse complement.
CACTAAATGCGTTTTTCTGCTTTAATTTCTTGTTATGTTCAACTTTAGCATAATTCGGACATTTATTCATAAAATGATCTGCTTGCTTACAACGAAAACATATCATTGTAGTTCTATCTTTATTTGTTTTGGTACTGCCTTCTTTCGCGGGCGTTTGTTGATTCTAGTACTCTATTGTCATATTCATTGGCGCGAACCTTTCAGACAAACCCGTCAAAAGCAATGATCCTATCCACTCATCATCATTCGAGAAACCGGTTCTGCGTAATTTTTGAGAGGTTTCAATTAGTGTTGCACCGAAGCGGCATGTTGACCGAATAGCCGAATACCGAATATTCGGCGATTAATTAGTCCGAAGCTTCGGTGATTCGGGCGAAGCAAGTATGTACATCATCTTTACTAAAATAAATATTATGTTTAATTTTTTAATGAACATATGATACGTATTCATTAAATTTACAAAGAACGAAATAATTTTTTTTTACAGAATATAAAACTGAAACTAAATAAAATTATGCACTAATACTCAAAGTTGATTTTTTTCAAATTATGGTGCAAAGTAGCCTGTTTCTGGTTTCTTCATAAATATTTCCTATTTCAGAAAATAACCTTTCTCTGTAAACGGTCGTCGATGGTGCAGAGAGAAATTTTCTGGCAAGTTCAGATAATATTGGAAACAATATTTTTCTTTCTTGTCAACATTTTACTGGGCCATCTTTTCTACATTATCTTTGTCAAAAAAGGCAGTGTTGAATCTTGCATCTAGCAACGCAGATATTACATAGTATTTATTTTCAAAAATTGATAGAAATCGTTGTTTTAATGCTGCACACATAATATCTTTTATGGTTCCGACACCAAAGAACAAATTTTCTTCATAATCGTTTGATAAATACTTTAGTAAAACTGTTACTGTATGAATAATTTCTGATATTAATGACATATCTGAACTCATAGTCTTTGTAAATTGTTCAAATAGCTCTAGTTAATTTAGTAATGGTTGAATTAGTAACCACTGATTTGCGTTCAATGAATTTACATTATTATTATCTGCAGTATATATATGCTTAGGACCCTCTTTTGTTCGTGAATACGTTGAAGCATGTAATAGGTAGAGTTCCATCTAGTCTCTACATCCTGCAATATTTTTTTATGAGGAAGGTCTAACTCGGTTTGTATATTTTTCAAAATTGAGCACGCTTTTGAAGAATGGTTGAAATGACTTACAAGTCTCCTTGTATTAAATCAACTACTGACCTTTGAGATTTTATCCCTTCTAGTACTACTAACTGTAAGGTATGAATAAAACAAGAAGTATTCTGCATTTGAGCGTCCTTACAAGCTTTAACAATATTGGCGCCATTGTCCCTAACTATTAAATGAGTTTGTGATAAATCTATATCCCACATTTGAAGCATCTCCTGAATCTCATTCTTGATAGTTTTAGCTGTATGGCCACCAGGAATATGCTTGCAATTTAAAACTAAGTTGTTACACTCAAAATTTTCTGATAACCTGTGTCCTGTAAAACTGATAAAAGTTTCATACGTGTTGCAACAAGTCCATATATCTGAAGTAAAGAATATATATTTTACAGTTTCAATTTTATTTCTTATAGTTTTGACAACCCGATCATATATTTCAGGAATTATATTATCACTAAAAAACTTTCTATGCGGTACGTTATAATTTGGAGCTACTTTGTTCAAAAGTCTTTTGAATCCTGTATTATGAACAACATAATATGGCATATTATCCAATGCAATCATCTCTGCTATATAAGTGTGTAATGATTTAGCACGTTTGTCGTTAATATCCCACTTTTTAGAAAGTTCTACAACATCGTACAATGTCTGTTGTGATTGCTGTTTATTACGAGATATTTGTTTTTCACAAATTGTACACTTTGCAAATTTTTGATCTTCACATATATTATAAAATTTCCAAATATTATTTTTTATATTGCTCATTGTACTAGTTATAATACTCACTGTAACACAGCCCGTTAAAAAGGAACTTGACGTCGCGAATTATAACAAGCAGACTCAGCAGAGACATATTGATAGGTTCAAACAAGAAAATTCCTGATTGGGCCGTCCGGTGGTATAGACCGGAGCCAGAATATTTGAAAAATTGCCGAAGCGGCCGGATACCGAAGCATCGGTGCGTCACTAGTTTCAATTACCTGGTTAACATAAGATTCCATGGAATTGCAGTTTTCTAAACGTAATGATATTAGACTACGCAGCAATCTATTTTTTCTCGAAAAGCTTTTATCATCGTACAAATTCTTTAGCGTTGTCCATACATTTTTAGCTGTTACTGCTTCTTTAACGTTCACGAACAAATAAGGGTCTATGGTTAACAGTAATTTAGCTTTTGCGTTTGCAATTATTACTGAATCTGTTTCAGTACCATCAATACAATTTGACAAACCATCCGGTATAAAAAAAGTTCAAATTGAAAAGTTGTTTCATGAACTTTCTTATACTTGATTTTGGTGTACTCTAAGAAACGAAAATTTGCGATTGCGACGAATTTCTTAAGTAATGTTTTTCTGCAAACTTTTTCACCCAAGAAAAATGAATTCGATAATGCTAGTTGGGAAGATTCAGTTCTTACGCGATATAAATTCAGCAAGCATCTAACAGTGTAAAGTATAAAATATGTAAACGGTGAATGGTTGTCATCAAGGCAAAGACGCTGTATTCTGTTTTTATACATGTGCACATTCTAACAATAAAACGCGAACACGAGTTTTATTCTATTTCTAGATTTCGATAGTTGATACAGAACAATACTTATCAGCTCGTAGCGAAAAAATTCAGTAAACGGTTTTGTGACCATTAAAAAAACGTATCTAAAATGTAGTAAAATGAAGTCATTTTAATAGTAACGATAGAAATAAATTTGGATTCAGTAAACAATGAAAACCTACCACTACAATCTTTAACCTTTGATAGTTAACATTAAGTGAGACATTGACGGGAATTATCTATATTACTTAAACGTCTTCCTCAATTTTAAACGACATACTTCTTAGTTTTTGCGTCGTTAAAATGCCCACACTAAATCTTACCTATTCCTTCCCCATCTGTTTAATAGTTACAACCTGAAGCGATTCCATTAATCATCCTGCAACCAAATTTTCTAGACCATCCACCAACGCTTCAATCTTCGTAAACAATTACAATCGACGTCAATCACTTAATTAAATTTAAACTTATAATTTTTTATTCTTTAGCATTTTTGATTTATTTTTGTTTCCAATCAGGATTGTGTATTTTTACGACTGCACTAAAAGACATCTTGCATGTTCAAGATAACCAAGGAATTTTGTTTTGGAAACGCTTGATACAACTAAGTAATAAAATGATATAGAATCCTGTTAATTAATGCCAATCTTGTTTGTCTTTCATTTAATTGTATAATTTATAGTTTGACGCGGTCAGGCGTTAAATTTAATTTTATTACGGACACGTTTTGGAAATAACTTGACGTGGCTTATTAAGATTTTTTTCGATTGTAAAAAGGCTAGAATAAGTAGTTTTTAAATTGTATTCCACACGGGTAATAAATTTTTCGTCTTTAACGGTAAAGTTCAACCAAATATTAGTATTGACAGGCAGGCGGTGGGTGGGCGTGCCTTGTTCACCTCTGAATTCTATTCAACTGCACAATTTTTCTTCCTCGGTTGTAAGATTTTGGGTAATTTATTGTTTTGGTAACTGCCGACAAGTGAGAGTAAACTGACCACCAACAATTTCGATTTTTGAAAACGCTGTACTAAAGTACTCAAGCCATAAAACATTGGGTTTATATTATCTACTACATAGAAAATATCTGTGAGATTAGTTTGGTTAATTATATTCTATTAGCTATTGGTAAGCTATTAATTGTAAAAAGTATTAACCGTGCGCATAATATTAATAACTTTATTTGCGCTTATAATGAACTTTCGTAGTTTATCATGTCTGGACTGCCTATCTTTAACCGCAGAAATGTACATACGTTTACGTTATGTCCGATGAATGTTTTCTTTGTAGTTTTCCGATGATATAATGTTATTGACAGTACCTTTGGTGCAACATACAGGGTGTTTTTTGTTTAATACCTCAATCAAGTTCGTCGATACTGATACAGTATTATATCATATATTTACCTGAACCGAAACAGTTTTGTTACGGTTTTAAACATTTATTAAAAATAATAATAGTAGTACAATGAAACTCAAACTAGCAGAATAATAACTATATTGTCAGGAATTAAAAGTGAATAATACTAAAATTAATCGATTCATGAAAATTAAACCCGAGTAATGATTTGACGATTAGTTTGATATGGATTAATAAATTAGTTAAGTTATTATTGAGGAATAGATGAGGTTGGAATTCTGAATAAAAATTATTTTTTTACAAGGCAATATTTTTAAATTTTTTATTTTCTTTCTTTTACAGTAATTAAGTTTTAAATTCCACTATTGTTTTACTGTTGTCGCCAGAAATCTTTTCATTTATACTCTTGAAAAACTGCTTACATGTTTTACCATTGGTCCAGTTAAGAGCTATTTAATCAACTCCATACTATTAATTACGTCTATAGATGAACATTGTACCTCTTCCAGAAGTTGACAATGTTAGGGCTTATTATAGAAATACAGAACAGAAGGAAAAAAGTCATAGATTTGTACAAATTTTATCGAGTTTAATTGATATCTTTATTTTTTAATGTTATAGTTTAAGATAATCAAAAATTTTCATCAATTTATATTTATTGCCTGCTCTTATTACTCAAACTTAATGTATATTTTGCTTTGCAATTTTTTTTTGAATTTGTTATTCAAAAAGATTAACTTAGTCCGACAATTTTATTCATGTTTTTAGGATTTTAATTTGTTTAACAACTTTTAAAAAAAATATTTGATCATGCTTTGAAAAAAACCCTCCAGTTACAATTTTTTTAAAAGTGTTTTTAATTTTGATGAAAGAAATATTAGAAAGTTTTTTAGATACGTTTATGCGTAATGGAGCTTTTAAAAATGTAAGCGTATATTTTAATTGATAAAGATTTAATTGATCCGCTAGTTTTATATAATGAATACAAAGTTTATTTACAATCAGTTTATAATATGATAATTAAATACCCAAGAAATATTTGGGAAGTGGATCATTAAAAACTCGATTCCATTACATACCACATTAGATGGTATGTAATAGAAGGTCGTTACCATAGAAATATCATTACATACTATGTCGTTAGTGTACCGTTAGAGCGTTAGATGGCGCAAAGCAGACTATAAATTGACAGTATGCAATGACTTTATACAGGTTAAAGGCGGATTTATGCAGACCTATTTAACATTTGTCATTTACATTTAACTTTTAAGCAGTTGAACTACGGATTTCTAATTACCCCATTTAAAAATTTCATTTATTTAAGAATTGGTTACACTGCGATACTGCGCATGACTGCACATACTTACAAGCAATTCGTAGTATGTGCGCTACAACTAAAGTTATTAAAGTTGTTGAACACGTGTTTTTTTCTTATAAATCTATAAATGAGTGTTGACGATAGGCATTTAGTTGACCTGGTGCATCAATTTGATGTACTCTGTAATAAACGCCAAGTTGACTTTAAAAATAAACGTAGGTATCCGCGTAAATGCGCGGAATACGATAGACAGGTGTTAGGAACCCGAGGTAAAGATAAATATACAATATACAATGGTGTGTGTTAATGGTTATCGAATTATAGTATTCTTTAAGGCAATGCTTGTGAACAGCGGTTCAATGTGTTGTGTGCAAGATAAGATGTCGAACTAAAAAAAATGCAAACTATTCTATGGGGGAGTCGCAGCAGCAAAGATTAGAAGCTGTAAAAACTAATAACGTTTTTAGACAGTCACATTGTGACACGAAAGTATGTATTATCAATGCTAGCAATGATGACGGTACTAAAATGTAGGTATGTTATAGGACGAAGCAAAATGTGGTCATCGCAGCTGTACATGAATTTATAAAGATAGAAAATAGTTTCAAAAATAAACAAACATGAAAGCTTATATGAAAAGGTAGGAATAATTCTTTTCTATAGGATTTACTTCACACGAATGAACAATAGATAAGAACCATTAAAATGTGACCTTGAAACGAGAGAGCAAAGAGCTCTACCCTAGCCTTTATTCTTTTCAATCAGTTTCACCAACACATCAATGCTAAATTACTAAAACAGAAAAAAATTGCACCATTTATTACTAAAAAAATTCATAATCTTAACCTTACATTTTATCGTTGTTTTACCGCCGTTACTATTCTCGTTTGTTTACCGTTTTTGTTCCTTTTAATACCATTTTCTATTTTGTCATCTTTCATATTACTATCTTTCGCTTATTTATTCTTTTACACATTCCTTTTCCTATTTTGTTTTTATTACCCTGTACCCCTTTACCTTTTAACAAAACAGTCTTTATCAAGACTAATTCCTTTGACTAATTCAGTCATATTAGCTTTTGTTAATAGTACACACCGGTTACTCTGTAAGTATAAACCTTAATGCACTTGCATATTTTTTATAGTAAATTTTGTAGTATCCGAAATAATTAGGTTATGTTGGTTTATTTATATTAATTACAACATTAGAGCTATCATACGTATTGAATGTTAAGTTTATCCCATATTTATCATCTTTCGAAAAAATGAATTCGTGCTTTGACGTACTAGCAGTTACAATGTTTGCAGGATCATGAGATGTTGAAGGTATAGCTTCCTGTTGAATCTTCGTCTTTGCAGAAGACAATAATTGTGCAACTTTTTCTTGGCCTTCTGAAGAATTCTCCACGTAACCTTCTGCCACTGAACTAGACTTCCAACCTCCTAATCTTTTTAATTGTAGGACATCTCCTCCTCGATTTGCCAATAAAGTCGCAGAAGTCCGCCTGAAGCAATGGCCAGTAAAGCTATCGGCATTATTCAGTCCCAAAAACGTTGCTATTTTCTTGGGAAACTGAGCAATAGTATTGTGGCCAAAAGACTGTTTGGTAATTTTTCCAAATCTCAGCTGCTGAAAGAATTTCTCGCCTTCAACATGTTTTCGGAGATTTATATATTCAGCTACTATATTTATCCATTGGACATCTGTTATAAGAAATGATCGAGGATGGTAAGTTTTGTATTAGGAATTACTATACTAATTTTATTGTTTAAGGATTCTACGTCGCTTACTTTCATTTGGTATAATTCGTCTGTGCGGCAAGCACCAGAAATCCCGATTATTAAAGCAGTCTACAAAATTAAATCATATTATAATGAAAAGTACAGAATAAAGTAAAAAGTAAATTTCTTACTTTGTGAGGTAGAAACTCTTGTGGGGCATCTTTCAAAAATTTGTCAATTTGATCTCGACTAAAAACTGTGGATTTCTTCGGCTTGTAGCCAATATTTTGTTTTTTAAGGTATGCTATTAAGCTTGAATGTTTTGAAATATCAATACAGTTTTTAATACTTAACGTTGCACGAAGCATTGAATATGTAGCCCACAGAGTTGAAGCTTTTTTTGTTTCAGCCAATTGACTGAAATATGCAATGAGCACGCTTTCAGAACCAATGTTTTTAACCCCTTTAGCAAGGCAAAAGTTTTGATAAATTTCGTAGCACTTTTCATATCGACCTCTACTTTTTGTCGGTAGTAAGTCATTAGCTGCCTTCTTTGCAGCATCTCTCAGTTCTGGAGGAGTGCTTTCAAATTCACTATCAGACATTAGGACACGAATGATAACTATGAAAATTAAATTATAAAACGTTTGACACAAAACGCGTTTGTTTTCCCCGCCTGTTAGATTAAAAACAATTTCACAGATATTGACTATCAGCTCGAATAATTTGTGTTAATTTGAATGATAATGCACTGATTGTAAATAAAATAGTATACATACCTCGGAAAAAAGCTTCATTCCAGTGTCGGGCATATTGCCGACCTCGAGCTTCGCTCTCGGTCGGTCAACTTAGCCTTCCACTGTAATGAAGCTTTTCCCCAATCGGTATGTAATCTACTATTAAATACTACATAACTAACTGGAATATCAGCTCCTTATAAAAAAAATGAAACATAATCGGCCATCTGTAAAGTAGCTCAAATATTATTATTAGTCAGTTCTAATGTAATTCTGTTAACATTACCATGTTGTGGGTATCTCACAAACTGCTATTAAAAAATAACATCAACTACATATACAGGGTGACAATAATCTACCTGTGTTGTATAGGTAACTTTGTTATTATAGAAGTTAGAAAGTCGGCTAAATTAATAAAGTTGGGCAGAATTCTAAAACAAATTAGATGCCAGTTTGACATTTGCCGTACAGTTTCAACTTTTTCAAATATTTCGAAAAAACTAAAAACATGCGGTTTTTGAAATTTTTTATAATTCCATAACTACCTATTCGTGAAATATACATAACACTCAATATTTGAGATATCCAGATAGCAAACTTACGTTTTTTTTAATGGCAGTTATAGTAGGCTATGGCTACATACTGTTAAAAACGATAAAGAATATAAAGCTCCAAAATGTTTTAATCAAAAGCCCATACCTTCAAAGCCTTCGTGAGAAAGAAATTGAAAAAACCCAAGAACAAAAAAGAAAGAAAAACAAAAACGTTGTCAAAAGAAAGCTAGCAGAATATGGCCCACAAGATGAAAATAAAAATCAGGAGGGTCCTTTGAAAAAAAGGACAAGACTTGGAAGTGTAAGACTAATTCAAGGCGAAACTAGTGAAAAACAGATTTCTACTGTGTTGGTGACAACGAAGAACACTGTGCATGTCTCTATTATAACGATCTGTTCAGCAGATCAAAATCTAAAGAAACATGGTTGCAGTGCCAAGTTTGCCAGAAGTGGGAACATGCAGATTGTGCAGGTATTCCAGGAAAAACTAAAATTTAGGTTTGTGAACTTTGCAACTACTAACTTTAGTATTCTTTCTCTGTTTAGGTAGTACTTAGGTGTAATTATGTTCTTTTTGTGTATTATATTTTTATACGTCATTTTGCCTGATCTGGCAAAATTGTTTTTGCTCAAAGTTGGATTCTATTTAAAAAAAATCTGTAAATAAATTAGTTATTTACAAACCAATTTCGAGAAGAAGTTATTCCTGCATGAGCGCATTTAAACAAAAGCAATCATATATTAATGTCAAATTTTGGTATAGTTACTCTAATGAAAAGTGTAGAGTGCCATGAATTGACATTGTATGTCTAAAGTGTTTGTGCTGCTCATTTTTTGTATACTTTGTACTGGTTTTTTAAGTTTGCTTCTTGTTTTTATTAATAAAAAACATTGACAAACGGTTTTTAGCAATTACAAATTATAATTGCATTATAATGTTATTATTTAAATGTGTTTTTGGTGGTTTTTCCCAAACTGATGCGGGATTAACAATTTCCTGATTGGCTGCACACGTATATAAAACTTCACTTCCCACGTGGCGAGTACAAAAAACCTAAGTAAATAATTAAGTATGTCATTATGACCGCCTTTCCCCTAATAAAGGCAACAAAAAAAATAATGTATGTTACTCTCGTCGAAAGTATCATAGCATAACTCACACAGATGCAACACTCAGCAGTGCGGCCTGGCGTCGCATTAACGTTCGTTATGTTATGCCTTACTTTCGACTCATGTTACGTAAATTACTATTATTTATGTAAATACAATATATAATACAATGTACCCGCTATCTCTCACTAACCACCGAAGCACAAAATTTGTTTATTTTAACATAAAATCAATGAAAACAGTGTAGCAATAGTAATTTACGTAACAAACGTCGAAAGTACATCATAGCATAACGAACGTTAATGAGAGACCGCATGGCCGAGCATTGCATGTGAGTGAGTTATGCTATGAAAGTTTCGACGAGAGCAACGTACATTAGTTTTTGTGTTGTGAATTTTAACTGAATTCCGAGATTTTTAAATGACTTTTCCACTTATCGCAATACTCGTTCTGATGTATGATTGACTTTGAACAATTAGTTTTATGTAGATTTCTAGTTTTCATTTGTCCACACACACAAGCTTTTTTTGCTCAACTACACTAACGAACAGATATTGACGTTTGCAATGTTGGCAGCACAAGAAAATTTATTATTAATCAACTAATAATAATAATAATAACAGGAACTGCTACGAATATTTTTAATATTGCAAAAAATGGTATTTCGGTTTAAAAGGTGCTAAAAAATTAATATTAATAAATAGACAATAAAAGAAGTATGTGCCACGATTCTGTCGCACTCCATATTTTGCTACAATCCTATGCACAGTTTAAACCATCTTTTGAAGTCTTTTTTTTGTCTCAATTTTCTGGCAAATGTCGCAATGTTTTCGTAAATGTCACTATTTTCTTGCAAATCTCAGAATTTTCTTATAAATATCGCAACTTTCTCGGAAATGTGAGAGAAGCTCCCACAACTTTTCTATGTGGGTTGACCCCTCGGGTTAACATATCTGTTTTCGTTAATGTTTTTAGAATTTGCAAGTTGCATTGTAATTGGAAAACAGCAAAACAAAAACTGTCACAGTTAGTGTTAAGTGGTTGTGTTAAAGTACTAAAAAATTGCTTACTCGTGGGAATAAAGAAATGTTATTTCGCTATTACAATTGTATTGATGCGAATGCAGCTTTTAAATTGTATGTGCTAAAATACATGGAAAGAAGGAAGCGAGATCCAGTTCAATTTAAAACGTTATGAATCATTTTGTAAATAAAAAAAAATCTAAGAAAAATATTAATGGAGAAGTAAAGGTGCGTGTTTTGGCAGTCAATACTTTTAAACCAACTGCATCTGTGCGAGAAATTGGACTTGAGTGAAATGTATTCAGAGAGTAACCAAGAACAATTTTGAAATAAAATAATTTAAAACCTTATAATCATCATGTTCGAAACACATTGTATCTAACATATTTAGAAAAAAGATTCAATTATGCTAAGTGGTTTGTTGAAGAAAGTGAAAGAAACGAAGTATTTTCTCAATCAATTCTATTTACGGATGAAGCCAAATTTACAAATAACAGTTTATTTAATAGAAAAAAATCATTTTTACTGTGTAAAGGAAAATCTACACTTAATGGTTGCAACGCGAGATCAATGCATTTTTTTCTGTTAACGTTTGGTGCGGCATTCTTGGAACAAAACTTATCGGTTCTTGTTTTTATGACGACAATCTAAATTCAGAGAGGTATTTGTTATTTTTACGTAATGATTTCGAAGAAAGGTAGGACGATTTTCCCTTGAAGTTAAGTTTATACAGAATTTGAATTACTTACAACACAATGGAGCACTTACTCACAATGCTCAGATTCCGCCAGACTATTTATTCGAAAGATTTCCGTATCGGATAGGTACCAGAGGTCCTATTGCATAGTCTCCAAGGTCTTCGCAATCTCCTAGATTTTTTTATGGGCAACTATTAAACACAAAGTGTACAAAGAAAAGCGTCATAACATTTAATGACCTGAAAATAAAAATAAGAAGCTGTAACCGAAATTAGGCATGATACATTAATTAAACTGCAACGTGACATATTAAAACAATGCCAGTTAGGTATTCAAGAAAATGGTGGCCACTTTATTTGTTATTTGTGTAATTAAAAAAGTTCGTGAATTTCAATTATTTATGGTGAGTTACTAAACAAGAGACTATGACAAAATTCCAATGCATTCTTAGTTCATGGTTATTACTTACCATCGTTAATTTTATAGTTTTTTTTTCCAAATCATGAGAAAATTAACTAAAACAGATATGTCAACCTATACATTTTTTAAATCAACAAAAAATAAGCTTTTGAAAGAATTCATAGTGTACTATAACTGATATTAAAAAATGTTAGTTTAGCTTAAATTTCAAAAATTGAGAATGTTATGTAGATATTTTTTTATAATTCTACGTAAAATATCTACAAGAAACATATTTCACTTTGGTTTTAGAACAGGTGGTTATGGAATTATAAAACATTTGAAAAATCGCATGTCGTTAGTTTTTCTGAAATATTTGAAAAAGTGGAAAGTCTATGTCAAACACCAAACTGGCATCTAATTTGTTTTAAAATGTTGCTCAATTTTGCTAATTTAACGGACTTTCTAAATTCTATAACAACAAAGTTACCTATACAACACTTGTAGATTATTGTCACCCTGTATAGTTTTAAGTAATAGTAAAGTGAGATGACCACAAGATGTTAACTATAACTATATGTAGTTTTAATGTTGTTAACCAATCAAATAACAATATTTTGTATAGCCAGCTAATGGTCGATCTTTGATTTTATAAAGTACATACGTGATATGGGGGTAAACATGGTATAGACACAGGTAACGGTTCTTTGAAAACATTAAAACTTAAGGTATTTAAAAAACTTGTCTATGGTTCCTTTCTAAAAATATATATTTAGAATCGCATTTTTGAGAGATGAAGTTTCTTTAAAAAACGTTTAATTGTGCTAATATTCAGAGACGTCAAAAACTAATTTGTGTAAAGGATGATTGAATCGTTCCGAACTAGCGTATTTCTTTGGTAATTTTACTACCGTTTGCAATAGAAACAAAGTTTCCCGTAAAATATATTTTTGATTACAAAAGACAGAATTGTTTTGAAAAATCGCATACTTCCAGTTATATTGGAAATCAATACTAAACTTGGTGTAGAAAAACAACAATATAAACAAAATAGCGGCCATTTTCTTGGAGACACTAAGGAGCATTCAAAGACACCGGCGTTGTCGATCTGTTGTTTGAAAGAAACTAAGACTTTTACTAAAGTAGTAGTGGAAATTACGCTGATTTACGAATTCATTTCGATGCAATCTTTTGAAAAAAGATCTGTCCTCTATGAATTTTTGAGATGCTCATTGACAAAAACTGTTAAGTAATTCTAAAGCTTCACATTATACATGTAATACTAGCGCTTTCACAATATTCAATGCACTGATGGTTATTAGAATTTCTACAAATTTCGCATAGACTTAGGTATAGATTCTCTTCAACTTACCGTACACTAGAAATTATTTTTCTTTAATAACGGAGGGATTGTTAAAAACTATTCTCGGATTTTGTATTTTCACGCTATTTGAAACCGTTCTCATCATTTTTTAAACAAAGCAGATGTCGTATATTCAGAAGCTTCCTGTATATACAGGGTTTGCCATTACTCCGGCATCCGTCTCTAGTGCTTTTGCATAAATGACAGCATAAAATGTTTAGTACTGTACTCATTTCTATTAAAAAGCTGCATGTTTTAATAACATTTTTGTTTGTACAGGGTATTTAGTTTTCCCTAAACAGCATAAAATTACACTTTTTTAAATAGCAACCCATCAATTTTTTGTGCTGTTCGATGATAGCTTAATTTAGATGAAAAATACTTTTTTTTTCATTGATTGCCACTTGAGAACAATTTCTTTAAAAATCATCAAAAAGAAATGGCCACAAAACTGGTATTTTTTCAAATTTTGGAATTTGTTTTTGTAAATTCGTAGATGAAAGTCAGAAGAAGAAATATTCTAAAAGATTTTTTTAATTCGCCATACTTATTTTGTACGACAGCGCTAATTTTCAAATTTTTGTATCTCGTGTTTATAAACAAAGATACCCTGATCGCCGTGTTCTAAGCATCCGTGCATTACAAAAATTATTGGTACGATTCGAACGAACAGGATCGGTAACAGGCACCTGTTCAAAGAAAATTTGTCAGAACAGAATAGGCAGAATTTATGGTATTGCAGGCTGTAGTTGAAAATGCAATTGCTAGCACCAAACAAATTAGTGAAGAACTTGGTACAATTAGTGCTACTTCAGTCAAAAGAGTATTCAAAAGCCATAAATATCATCCTTATCACATTGAACTGCAATAAAAATTGACTATAGGGGATTTTAACTATCCACTTTTTTATTTACCGACAAAGCTATCTTTCATAGTAATGGCCTAGTAAATCAACGTAATTTTCTTTACTATAATAATGTAAATTCTCATATTTTAAGAGTTTTGGATCATCAACATCGATGGACAATCAATGTATTGGTAGGAATTGTGGATCATAGGTCCTTACTTCTTTAGTGGTAATTTAAATGCCGACAGATATTTTGAGTTTTTGAATAATTCTTTGTCACAGTTACTAGAAAATGTTCCGGATAACACAAGAAAAACCATGTGGTATCAGCCTTGTCATTTTGCTAGAAATGTGCGTAATTATTTAAACGAGCAATTTATTATTTAAACGTGCGTGAATCTTTACGGCAGACTTGAGACGTATCTCCAACAAAATGGGCAAAATTTTGAACACTTATTAAGTTTAATATTTTTGTATTTTTTTTGGTTTTTTACTGGTCTTTCTCTTTATAGTTTTTGTTTAATAGAAGCAAAGCCTACTAGAATAAACCTGCTTGATTAAAATAATGCTTGTTGTGATTTAATTGAAAATTCAAAAATATCTCCATAACTGTAGATGTTAGGTGAAAAAAAGTACTAGTGAAAATCGACAGAACATTAAAAACTACGTTAAAAACAGAAAAATGAATTTGAATTTGAAAAATTTGAAAATTAGCGCTCTCATACAAAATAAGTATGACAAATAAAAAAAATCTTTTAAGTGCTTCTGACTTTTATCTACGAATTTGCAAAAACAAATTTCAAAACTTCAAAAAACACCAGTTTTGTGACCATTTCATTCTGATGCTGCATTTTAAAGTAATTGCTCCTAAATAGCAACGCCGCAATCAATTAAAAAAATTGTCATCTAAATTAAGCTTTCATCGAATAGCATAAAAAATTGATGGGTTGTTATTTAATAAAGTGTAACTTTATTCTGTCCAGTGAAAACTAAACACCCTGTATAAACAAAAATGTTGTTAAAACATCATGCAGTTTTTCAATAAAAATGAGTACAGTATTAAATATTTTATGCTTCTATGATGAAGAATTAAATGGCATATCAACTAATTCTTCTTGAACGAATAATATATTTAATAAGCAATTAGAAATGAGCTTCGGAAGAGAAAATGAAATTTATCGTTACTGACGTTTTTAACAAAAAAAAACAATTTTCAAATAATATTAATTAGACCCGGGTTGAAAATGTGAAAATTGTCAAGGAATTGTTGGATCATTTTAAAAATCATAGGAAAACAGTAATATCAAAAGCAGACGATTTAAAAAAAATTAAAAACATTTGATTACTTTCTAAAAATATATATTTTTGCAGCAATGTTAAGATGATGCGCTAAACATACATTTTTTTGAGTGACTCAACCAATGTTCAGATTTCCACGGATTACACTTTTGTTACAATCTTCTATTCTGGCTACCTTTCATGTGTAAAACTCTTCGTAAGCCGAACTTTCATCACACGCCACAGTGGATATCTTTAGAGCGTCAGAATTGAAGTTTGTAATTAAAGTGGCTGTAAATATATAGAGACGACACAAACCAAAATTTCTTATGAATGAAAAAAAAATTAACATTTCTTCCGCAGATTCTTAAGAACAGTTTCTGGACTCAGAGTCAGAATTGCACTTCTTTGCGAAAAAACGAATTTACTTACATGACGTTGGCATGCATCAGCGTAGCGCACAAGCCTAACTTTGAATCAAATTATTTTTAATTATAGAAATGACCACATCCTATGTTGTTTATTACTGATTATTATATACTTATGTCAATTTGAAAAAAAGTCAGAATTGCGCGATCATTACGAAAAATAAACGTTAATGCAAAAAATGGTTTTATCTGTGAGGATAGTTAAAATTTTTTTTTTAAATCTTTACAAATATTAATTATTTTTATTAATTAGTAACAATTCTAAAAGATGTATCACTTTGTAATGGTTTTTATGATGAGAAACTGAAAATTATTTTTTATGGCTGAAATCCAAAGCTAACTTCATACCGGTTATTTTCTTTCAGAATCGTACAAATACATCCAAGTTTGTCACTGATGCAACACTGAATTCGGCCTCATTCAATCTTTCCACACACTATAGAATAGAAACGAAAATTCTCCGAATAAGACAAAAAACGCGTAAATCGCATGGACTACTAGATTCTCAAATATTTTAACAATTTGGAAATTTTAGGATAAATCCAACGGATTGCTTTTGATTTATTCTATTCTCTTATTTATTAATAATACACGAAAATTTCTTACGATTTTAAAATCGTCCTTAACTGAATAGTGTTATGTTATGATTTAATCTGTTATAAATCAATTTGGATCTTAATGTATAACTTTTATACTGAGTTGACCAAAAGTTGATGTGAGTTTTATTATGGTTGACACCATGTTTTTTCTTAATTTTTTTTCCGAGTTTTTGTTACAAAAAGATTAATTTTTTATAGAACTCAAAACAAATTGTAATATGAATGTATTTACATTGTTCTGTGGGTATAGAAGATGATGTAAAACATTCTAATCCACCCACAATAGAGTTTCATTTGAATCATAACTACATGATCTGGTTAATGATCGCTTTACGGGGTTACATCACCTCCCATGAAGCAATTGAACACTAAATTTTAATAAGATCGCTTTCTGACTTCTGTAAATAAACCACCTTAATTTAATATAACTTAGCCTTCACAATGTTTTCTTTGTCTGCTTAAATGCAATACTAGAGATTCTTATAAATATGTAAAATGAGCAAAAACAGGAGCAGAAATAAAGTAGACTATGTAGCACAAATACAGTATGTTTTTAGATTACTCCAAAATTGTCTGTTTCTTTCAGTTATCTTTGGTAAGCATTATGTTTTCTAATTATTATTTTTTGTTCTGTTGTAACTATGTATGGATATGTTGATGAAACATATTGCTTTGTAAAAAAAAAATTGTGATACGCTTTATATTTATAATGTTATATACAGTATGAAACACTTTTTTTTACACGTTTTTAATATTTGTATTGTGCTTGGTTACTTGATTTTTTTCTCAATTAAATACGACAATTCTTTTATTGAGAGTTTTACTTTACTTGATTAGTAGTAGTGAGTCATCAAGACGATGAATCAAAAATTGAATCAACACCGTATACTAAATACTAATCTAGTATTATCTTATTACATTAGCAAATTTTTTCTATACTATGTTAAATTATTTAGCACTGAAAGTTAATGAATTGTTTATTTTGCTCTTTAAGTTTCGTGTAGATTGAAAAAGTTATGGATAATAAATTATCTCGATTAGAAGTAGAAAGAACAATTTATTTGGAGCTGACACCAACACAGTGTAAATGTACGCCTACGAAATCCTACTAACAAAACGAAGTAATACAAATTTGTAACTGGGTCGTCGTTTAATGAATTTAGTCGATTATTGGCGCATATATTTTTGAATCTATATCAACAGAAGTTTTTAATAGTGCACGTTTTTAATTGTACAGTTAATGAGACCGGCAATTAAAAATAATGTGATATTTTATACAAAGTATGATTACCTAAACTATGCTATAATAACAATACAAACTTTGGTGGGTTGCTGAAGTTATTTAGAATCACAACATGCTACCTAAAACGGCTCGTCATGCTGATAAGTTAACTATTCGATGTCTGATTGGAAATGATAAAGCAATTGAAATAGCGTGAATGGTTAAATGATTTATTGACTACAAAAGGAGAAAAAAATATTCAAAATATAAATGTGTAACAGAAAACAAGTACATAATAGCAAGCAAGACACTATTATGAAAAGAAAAAATGTAGAGCCGTAATTTTGAAAGCTCATATCTCTAAATATACTCAACGATCTATAGAAAATGTATTTCTATACATTCCTATACAATTTTATAATTTTTCCAACAATCTGTTAATTTATGTTTGAAAAATACTTGCATTTAGGCGTATTTTATAAATGCCCACATGCCAAAATGGATTACTAAATCAGTAATTAAAGAAGTTGATGATGAGAGGTGGTTAAATTATCCAAAATGTAAATTTTTGGAGATTCTTGATTTTTGAAAATTTTTAAAAATCGCTAGAGATTTTTGAATACTGTTACGAACTGAAAGGAATTTTTTTAAAGATTACACGAGATTTGGCGGAAATTTAAGGTATTTTAAGAAACTATTTTATATTTTAAAGCTAGTTGCCCTATTTTTACAACCATTAATAAAAGGGTTTTTTGTGTTTTGACATGCAAGTAGGTTAACAGATTGAAATTAGAATTTTCAATTAAATTAGGAGTTAGAAAGCAACACGCAAAAACAATGAAAATTATCCATAACTTCTCATAACAGTTCCACCATGTTGAGGTCAGGCGATTGTGCTGGTCAGGAAAGATGTTTGATGATATTCTGATGCTGCTCAAACTTAGTCTGTATCTTTTGACTATGTGTATGAGAGCATTGTTGTTTTGGGATATGGTAACAATGTGCTGGTTAATGTAAAAGCTCCATCATTGAGAATGTGGTTCAAGTGAGAGGATTAGCTGAATTTCACGATATCGTCGCCCAAACCATACCAGAAATCTCCTCCATGCTTAACTATAAGAACCAGACAATCTAAATCGTACGCTTGGTTTGAGTTTCTCTACACATAAACCCGACAATATTTCTTTTTATTTGCATTGCAATTTTTGTTGTAATCAACACCTAAACCATCTAAAATACTGTAAGTACAATTTCTAATTACTAAACCAACACTAGCCAAACTTCATTTATTTATAGCTAAGTTTGAACTGTACGTAGATCTAGTAAAATCAGATTATTGAGTTCATTTAACTAGCATTGACTGAAGTCGTCAGACTGTTGCCAAAATGTCATGTTTCCATTGCAACAAGCAACACCGAGAGCTAACCAGAATAATGAACACTTTAGCTAGGTAATATATCAAGTAAAGGAAAGACATTTACATATTTAATATACATATGTATCTACATATATTATTACATACATTAGGATAAAGCTTTTTTCATAGGCTTAAATTTTTTATCAATTTTAAGTTTATCTTGTCGCTTTACAAAAAAGGATCGTTGCCAATTAAATCTATTGAGTCAGAAAAAATATTTTTCGTCGATTTTTTGAATATCTTCCTTTTTCTTCTCTGGCCAGATATATTTATCTAGTTCCTGTTTCAAATATTTTATTATAATTTCATTTCTAAAGAAATTATGCGACCCAAAAACAAACTCTCCTCGTAAAAAATTGCATAATAATGGTTGAGCATAATCAATATTTGATAAATTTTCGTCATCCAAATTTGAAGCAAATTCTTCTTCAATCTCTTTAACATTGGAACTTGCAGACGATTCACAGTTATCTTCCGATTCACTAGTATTTTCTAAACAATATTGTTATTTCTTGCCTGGCATTTTTGTTTTAAGCGAAGAAGTACCACATTTAAAATTATCTTTTAAACCTCTCACTCTTAAAAGGCGATCACTGCTTAATTTTAGATTTCCACTAGTTTGAAAAAACCAAACGAGTATTGATTTTTTAACAATCATAGTTTTTCTTGTAGTTAGCGTTACTTTTAAAAACAAAGAGTTGATATCATGTTCTGTATGTATTCTGCTGGCAGTAAAATCTTTAATCTGTAGAGTATCGTGACTCGAGTATTCATCTTTTAATAAATTGAAATTTTGTTAACAATTTTCTTTGTCTAAATCAAGTATTTCCTCTTCTCCAAAAAGAAAGCATTTTCTTAATGTTTTCATATTTTAAGTGTCTATATGAGACTGTGTTAACGAGTCTTGAAGAGTGAGTCTTAAACTGGTCCAGTCCAAACATTTAGGCCTACTTTCGCTTGTTTCTCCCTTAGTTGAAACTAAAACCGATTGACTATTTTCATCTCGATTTTCAACTTCACTTTCAAATGAATTCTCCGAGCACTCCCCAATTACAACGATATCTGAACTTTTAGGAGTAGATACTAAAGTATGATTTGTAGATTCGGTAATTTGTTTGCTATTCTGAAAGAACGATTCGATTAAATAGCTCGATAGCTTTTTAGATTTATCATATTGTAAAATTCGCAGGTGCGTTCTAAAATGTGTGTAAAAATTTGATAACATCTAACTGCCCCGAGGGCTTTAAAAAATATGTATGTTTTGTGAGCATATAAAACATTTTAAAAAAACAAGTATTTTCTAAATCGACTTTAAGTGTGAGTTTTTCTAAATCTAAAAGTAATTTCAGCAAAACTGCGTTTAGTACTTTAGGTCATATATGTTCTTGAATCCACCTGATGGCTTTTTTTAAAATATCGTTCTTTGGAATATCTTGAGTGGAATCTTGGACGGACGACTGTGATGCTGCCGAAAATGTTTGGGACCAGTCAGATGATTCATTTGGTTCGCTCGATACATTTTCAGCATTTACAATATTCCTTGATATTTTCGACTAAAATAAATTAATTAAACACAAGAACAAATACAACACAACAGTCACAGTATGTTTAAGACACATTACTTTTGTAAGTCTATAAATAGGCCTGAAAAAGTGCGCACTTAGCTGCACGAAACACTTAAAGTATTTTGATGCCCCTCTCATAGAAGAACTTTAAAGAAATCGTGAAAAGTTATTGAGTAACAATTAACTAAACTGAAGGTTATAAAAACAGAGCGTAGAATTGCCTAATTAGGAAATTCTACGAGCCAAAAAAGAACCGATAAAATAAGTGCGGGAGTTTACCAAAACATTTACGCGTTAATAATATTGAGGTAAAATGATAAAGAATTGCGTTTAAATAAACAGTCGTTTATATTCTGTTTACATTTTTACGCACGTTAGATAAGACGAAAAAAAACCAAAACGGGAAAAGCGATTCAAAATTAAATGGAATATAAAAACTACGAATTTCAAACAAATACCTACCCAATAAAAATTAATAACTAAAATGGAGACACTATTAAACGACATTAAGGAATAGTTCCATATAATAGACGAGAGAAATACACGCATTGAAATGAAAATTGATATGCTACAGACAGAAGTGAAAAAACGTGAATATAAGCAGTTGAAAGCAGAAATTGAAAAATTCAACATGCAAATTGCAGAGCAAAGTAAAAGATTAGAAGTAATGGAACGAGTTACTCGCAAAAAATTGTAGTACAAGGAAGCCAAAAAGGGGAGGAAGATGAACCGGAAGGTACAAATAAAAGAAAATAGAAACAATGCTGAGAAAAATAAACATGAATATGGAAACTAAAATATGCGAAATAAAAAGAATTGGGAGGAAACTAAAAGATAGAAGTACGCCAAGATCGATATTAATAGAATTCATGGCATGGAACAAAAAGGCGAAGTATTAAAATCCGCAAAAAAGACAAATATATGGATCTCTGAAGACTACATCATACAGGTGCAGGAACAAAGAAGAAAATTATTTGACTATATGGAAGAAGTCAGAACAAAGAACCATATATGGCAACACTAGTAGGAAATGAATTAATCATAAATGCTGAATAGTATACAATCGAGTAACTGGAGGGTGATGCGTGGAGAACATGAGGAAATAAAAAATATTGGAAAGCGGACAGTAACAGAATGATCGCCGGAAGATCAAGCATTACAGAAAACTAATAACTTTAAAAGAGCAAACCAGGAAAAAAGAAACACTAAACCAGGCTAAACCCAAAGTAACACGGACATAAAGTCGGTTGACGGGATTTTCAAAACAATATATAAAAGATATTACGATAATTACCACGACCGAAGACGACCAAAGCAAGGCCCCAAAAACTGAAAATGGCTCAATAACAGAAACAAAACACTCAAGCAAAAGAAATACACATAAAAATAGAATGAAATGGTGTATTTTTATAACAAATAGGTAGGTTCTATTTAATATAGAAATATACCATTTCATTACAAGTTTTTTTTTGGAGGAGTTCATATCCTTGTCTCTTAGTAAAATAAAAATAGAAGAAAATAGCGAAAATGAAAATAAAAGCAAGAAAACACGAAACCAAAATATGGTAGAAATAGAGAGAATTAAATTTTACTTTGGTTCCTGAAATGAACGAGAACAAAATCAAAATTCTAGGAATAAGTGAAACGATATAGAAAGACTAAAAATACGTTACTCTAGTAATGAAAATTACCTTCTTACACTTAAGGTAGTGTTGAAATATTGTTGGTTGTCTATATACATGAGTTAATTAAATGCAGAAAAAAAAGGTAATACAAATAATTGATGCAATCCGTACTGAACGAAATCAAGAAGGAACACGAATCATTAAATTTCATCTAAAAAAATTCAATAGGTTGCGATAGAAATTGACACTTCTTCTAATTCTTATTTTAATTTAATGTTAAATTGCAAAATTATAATAAAAATTTGACACAGTAAAATAAATACGAATCCCAATAATGTGGTTGTTTCTTAGATTTCTGCCACTCAATAAACTAAATGTAACGTTTACCAGAGAATGAATTGTAATTTTAAATAAATTAGTTACTTAGATTACCATTAGACCTTTCTATAATTGACTATTTTTTAATTGTATAGAATTTTTAATACAGCTCACGCCGCTTTTTGAAATCACGGATAAAGTTGTCAGTCGGGTAATGTCAATTTAATAAAGAACTGGTCGGACGTATGCTACTACATAGAAAAAACATTGTTTATAGTAATCATAATTTTGGTTTATGTTATCGATTTTCATCTCAGATTTATTTCTATACATGAACATTAACTTATTTTGCATGCGTTTTTAACTGAATTTTCAGAATACGCCTGAGTAAAAAAAATTTAATCATTGTATTCTAAAAATACTTGATTGAACATTATTTTGTATTTCTTTCTATTTTTAGTTTTTTTTCTTTTTTTAATATCGGATATTGTTATCAAAAACCTCAAGTCCCAATGTGAATCTATTAAGCGGCGTTCACTGTAATAACTTTGAAGTTTTATCTATAAAAAAAACTTTTTTTATCAGAGTGATCTTGACTTTTCTAGAACTTCGTCGAGATTTTCCACTTGTTTTTGTAAGGTGCTCGAGTATGATATTTTTATTTTAGTATCTGCCGGCTCTGCTTTCAAACGGTACCGCACCAGTTATCGATGAAATTAAAATTGAAAAATATTATGGTATGTTTTATCATGAAAGGTAACATTCTGAGCATACAGATTAAAATGAAATTTATGAAATAAGATTTATAAAACTTCATTTGGCTAAAAAACGAATATACCTAAACTGTAAAAAATATTACATTGATTATGGGTCTATTACTATGAACTTTGGGAAATTTTTTTCTGCTACGTCAATTTTGTTTGTTTAAACGTCACATTTTTTGCTTGTGTTTTGTTTCTGAGCTATGACGTCATCGACGTTTTTTTAATTAATGGCAACCCATATTTTTTCAACGGATTTCGATAAGAGTTTATTTTACTGAGTACGGAAATGTCAAAAAAGTGCGAGAGAAAAGCTATCGAGATATTCGGTTCTAAAGAATCAAAAATGTAAGTAAAAGTTATGCGATAAGACCAATTATCAAGGAAGCACTGGAAAAAACAAGCGATTTTGACAATTATTAGAATTTGCACTTGTTCTTCAAAGGTTTATATTTTGGGGATTAAACATTTCTATGATCATCGGTTACGGAGACAGAGTTTACCGTTTATTTAAATAGAGAACCGATTACACAGTCCACCGTTAACAAGATCGACGAAAAATTTTTGGAAGTGGTCAATGTAAGAGATAGCCTTAAAACTAGTTTCAAAAGTTCAGGAAGGTGTTAAATTAAACTTGATTTTCAAGAATATCCTCATTTATCCACCCGAGAAATGGCAGCAGACAACGAAATTGTTCAAACCACCGCCTTAAAATATTTGAAGATTGAAAAATGGTATCTGTATAAAGTGGTTTTGGTCAAAGAACTAAACGAAGATGATTTTGGCCGCAGGTTAGAGTTTTGCAAAACCATGTTTCAACGCTGAATAAAGAACTCTTACGGAATACTGTATTTTCCGACGAGGGTATCTTTTATTTCGACGGCACAGTAAATCGGCAAAACTGTAGATATTGGTCTCTTGGAAATCAACGCTGGAAAATGGAAACTATTGGGTCCAATTTTCTTTGGGGTCGCATTGACAGATGAAAAATACCTTGAATTTTTAAGAGATGAATTAGACTTTGCACTTGCAGTACTTTACTCAAATAAAGAAAATTCAGATCTGCTCAATAATACTATATGGTACCAACATGATGTTGCGCCACCCCATTTTGCAAGGATAGTTCGCGAATTGTTAAACCAAGCATTTATTAACTAATAGATCGGTCGTAGAAGATCTATCAAATAGCTTCCTAAAACTCACGACCTTCGACTACTTCTTATAAGGGTATTTAAAAAACAACGTTTATCTTAATAGACCCAATACTAACGAGGTACTAGAGGACAGAATTCCTAACAAACCGGTAATTCCAAGCGATACTCTTGGTAAGGTTCTCCAAGAGTTTCAGTTGCGGATGGGATATTGTCCTGAAATGATTGAAGGTCACTACGAAGACTATAATTTTTTTGTTGTACGTCTGCTTTTTACATTCATAATTATTTCCATTTCTTGTATGTTAGTCGTTGATTGTTGTTATTGATTTCAATAATTTTTTTTTCTAAATTAAATAATTTTCTCTTAAATCTTTTTAGAATGCTCAATATTAAATAGAAAAATATCCAGGGTACAAACAATAAAATGTTTGATCTACCGGATATCTTTTTAAAAACTTTGAAACCGAAAATCTCGAAAACATTTCTCTTCAAGATCATACTTTTTTGACATTTTCAAAGTTTATTGATTAACCTCTATTAAAATCCGTTGACAAAAATATAGGCTACCATATAAAAAAAATATTGATGACGTCATAACACAGAAACAGAACAGCAAAAAATGTTAATGGCGGAAAAAACTGATATTTAAACAAACAAAATCGACGTTTTCAAGGAAATTTTCCCAAACTTAATTATTTAGGAAATAATAAATTTATTTTATAATTAACGAGCTCGCTGTATAACAAATTCGCACAAAAATGAAAAATAAATCTTAAAAACGACTTACTTTTATAAGTATTTTTCAGTTCTAAGCTTAATAAAAATTATCTGAAATGCTCACTAAAGTGACTGAAGTATTAGGTATGTCCAGAAGCAAAGCTACGAAAATGTAAGAGACGTGTGTGCTAGTTATGAAAATTGCAAACTCAGTTTTTAAAATATTGATCTTATAAATTATATTTTTTACATATACTTTACCCTTGGCAGCTTTATACCTTAATTGCAATATATTAGAATGTGTAATCTAATCATAGAAAAATCGTAGTTATTGATCCCACATCTTATTGCATTCAAGGTTGAAGTAATTTGGTGCATGCGTAAAACTTCTGGATGTACTTAGATATACATGGACGTATGTTGATATGCTTGGATGTATAATTGAATATACTTGGATATATGTGGAGGATGTACGTGGATATTCAGTGGAGATTTTGGATGTTTTTGGTCTCGCAATTTTTACAGTGACTAACCCTTCGTTTAAAACGATTTGTCAATAAGTTTTGACTGTTATGTTCATGTTTAACCAAAACGGTTTTATAAAGGTAATAACTGATTAGAAGAATAGAAGATGAAAATCAAAAACGGATTGTCTCTATACTTTTGTAGAACTGTTCAAGATAAATCATTAATATTGTATAACTTACCTGCGCTTTAACAATGGATGTAGTTCGTTATGTATACCTTAATCTCTAAATTTATGATCCTGTTCAACCTCGATTTAATCTTGAACGTATTCGTATTAGAGAATTTTAATTTATTCACGATTTGTGCTTCAGAGAGAACTAAATTCTAAAAACTATTATTTATAGGTTTTCAGTCAGTGCAATTTTAGAAAATGATGAATGACTGTCCAAGGCTTTAACATCAACAAAGTACTACTGTGTCTATTTTATCAATCAATTATTTTTGACAACACAGGTAATTACTAGAAAATGCCAGAAAATGTAGGAATAACAGTAGCTGTGAAATGTTGCCACTCTACCGAGCGCACCGAACGCACGCTTATCTTTTTAATGTGAAAGATGAATTTCTTGAGAAAATTTCTTAGTAAATCGATAGTATTAATAGTAGAACACAAAACAATTAAATAATTGCTACAATACAATGGATCTATAATCAACACAATATTAAATAATTGGAGGGATGTTTTTTGTTTAAAGGTAATTATTCAATTTCAAAGTTCAGCCATAACTATTCACCGTATCCGTCACGTGTCGTCGCCTAAAATATTTTGTAACTCAAAAAGTATGTTTTTTATTTCGATAATTTTTTGCAATAAATAAATAGATCTAAAATCAACTCAATATCAAATAATTGGAGGGGTGTTTTTTGTTTAAAGGAAATTATTCAACTTTAAAGTTCAACCATAACGATTTACCGTATCCGTCCAAGTCTTCGCCTAAAATGATTTCTAACTCAAAGAGTATGTTTTTTATTTCGATATTTTTTTTCCAATAAATAAATGGATCTATAATCGACACAATATTAAATAATTAAAGGGGTGTTTTTTGTTTAAAGGAAATTATTCAATTTCAAAGTTTAGCCATAACTTTTAACTGTATCCATTACGCGTCGTCACCTAAAATAGTTTTTTTTTTCTGGTCTTAGATGTGTAATCCTTTACGCACAGGTTTTTAATGTATTTTTATTTAGAGTAGTATATTATCGTTTTTAATAAAATCTATTTTCCTAACTTATGAGATGTAAAATATTGCAAGCAAGCTGTACTTTATCTCTTAGTGGCTCTTCTATAACCCTTGCATTATTATATTGGTTACGTTTAAACAATCAATGATGCATATCACCTGTTAACGTGTTTTATTTGGTATTGGTAAGACACAAT
Organism: Aquatica leii; assembly: GCA_035610365.1. NCBI lineage: Eukaryota > Metazoa > Arthropoda > Insecta > Coleoptera > Lampyridae > Aquatica > Aquatica leii. The sequence continues at coordinate 41,979,428 of CM069435.1, read as the reverse complement.
ATCACAAATTAGTTTACTATGCAATGAGTTTTGAAAAAAAAGGTGTTTAATGAAATCCGGACCGAATCTGATAAAACTAGTGTATCAGAGGAAAAGTTTTTTTTCGTAAATCCATTGTAAGGTTTTTTTAAATAACGTATGCTTCAGCTGTATAAACGACACCGTGAATAAAAAGAATTTAAAAAAATGTTACTTGTTCAATTTAGTTTTTAGAACTACTTAGTAATTTGCTGGGACCAAAAATAAAAACATGCAAAATAATGTTGATCACATAAAACCTAGTTAGATTAAGTTGTTATTCTCAGAAATGCACATTATTTTTAAGTACACTAAAAATACAAAATAACTCTAAGATAACGTATTTACAGATATTTAAATGAGGTAGTTTTACGTAGTCGGTTAAAATACGTGCTTAAATAAATAATTACACTGCAAAAACAAAACTAAACATGCAAAACTGTTTTTAATTATTGGTTCATAGTTAATTTCTAATTGCGTAGCAGCATTCCGCTCACTCATTTTTGGAAACTTATATTATTGTAAGATGTAAATTTTTTCTTCTAGGTTAAGTTACGTCTCTTGCCTCAACCATTTTAAAATGCCAAAAGAAAACTGATTCAATCAACCAACATAGTCAGTGAGTGGGTTGACGCTCGGCGCATGCAAATTTTAGACAGCACATAATCGCCATACCGATAATAACTGATCGTATTCATTTACAGAGGAAAAGAGATCCAAGGTCACTTGAGCTTTTTAATTGAATTCTTATGCACCTACTTAACTTCGGCTAAAAAATGTATGCAAAATAGGTAATTGTATGTATTTAAACAAACAAAATGAGAGATCTTTGTCCATTAGTGTATGAATAATTATTTCATTAAAAACCAATCTGTTGCGTCCTTGAAATTTAATTTAATGCTAAACCTGGCCATAGCTAATTTCAAAAATGCTTCAATTAGAACGTAATGATTTTGAATGTAGTTACAGTAGTAAGCAGTCGGTTACTAAGTAAAAACGTTTACAAAGTAAAAATTTCGGCAGCCCATGAACCACTTGTAATCATAAATAGTTTAGTAAGTAAATTTAGTTCGCTTATTAAATAATTTAAAACGGTAAAAAAGACCATCTAAATGCTCTTCTGATAAAATTTATCAAAAATGTATACATTTTGTAGGTAAACATTTGAGTACAAAAGAACAATTTTATTGTTACTATATTTTAGATTTTGTTAAAATAAATATGTAGTATCTATGAACAGTTTTACATGCGTATATGAAATATAAAATTAAAATTTTAAATAGAAATTTTTATGGTTGTTAACAATATGCTTATTAGGTAACTTCGGTTAGGAAGTAAATATGTCAGTAGTCCCTTAAGTTACTTACTAAACGATCTACCGATTTGTCATTATCCTAACAGAATTATTTTGTCCAGAATGTCCTTCTGGGCAAGGGAATTCTATTCAACGTTATGGCTGAACTTCGAAATTGAATGATTTCCTTTAAACAAAAAACACCTCTACAATTATTTGATATTGTGTTGATTATAGATCCATTTATTTATTGCAAAAAAATTAACGAAATAAAAAACATGCTTTTTGAGTTAGAAAATATTTTAGGCGAAGACGCGTAACGGATACGGTGAAAAGTTATGGCTGAATTTTGAAATTGAATAATTTCCATTAAGCAAAAAACACCCCTCCAATTATTTGATATTGTGTTGATTATAGATCCATTTATTTATTGCAAAAAAATTAACGAAATAAAAATACATGCTTTTTGAGTTAGAAAAAAAATTTAGGTGAAGACGCGCAACGACTACATTGAAATTATGATTTATTTATTTTAAAGGAAAAGTATTGTATTTAATTGTTTTGTGCTCTACTATTAATACTATCGATTACTATGAAGTGCAACTCTTCAATTTCATCCTATGCATTGAGTAATTCCCACAGTTATGTCAGTTTTTAAATAATAGTACGCGATTGAAACTGTTGAACGTTTTGCTAAAACATATTATCTTTATGCAAACATTTTTTTAGCTTTTACAAATAAGATAAGATTCAAACTCCAGAATAGTATACTAAAAAGTAAAAACTAATGAAATTTTAATTTAAAAATAAAACGCATACATGCAGTTAATTATACACCTTTCTAAAAAAAATTAGAAAAGTAATTTATTAGAATATCCTCTTTAATAGGTAATGAAGTACCATTGAAATTAATTTTTAACTTAATTCGTTTCAAATTGCGATCATATTTTCTACGGTATTAATTGGAAATTTCTTCTAGAAAAACGAAGAAATCTTCTGATATAATTATATAATTATCACGATACTAAATTATTGACCATTAAACCTAAATAAATTAAACATTTAAAACGAGACTTGTAAAGGAAGCTGGATTATTTATCTTACAATTAATTAATAGCGTTGCCAACTTTACATAAATTCTCAGATTGATTAAAGATCTCATTAATTTTTCATTTTTATTCAGAGTTTATAATTGGATTTTTTTAGTAGTGGTTTCAGTTTAAAATGATTTGTATGTAGAGATTTTCGAGTTCTGGGGACGCACGATTTTGTAAACTTATAAACGGTTCTCAAGAAACTTTGGAATTAAGCAACTGTCCTTTAACTTAACTTTATAATTAACACTTTATAAACCGATATTATTAAGAAGGAGTTGAACTGAAATGAATAATATTGATGCGTACAAAGTATTTGTTTTCAATTTAAAGAAATACGTTAGAAAACGGCACAGCTTAGAGCTACAGCAATATGCAATATTTTCAAAATTTAATTGCGAATTAGGTGGGTTAAGCAAATAAAGCATTGAATGAAGTACTTACTATTGGGGATGATATAGGATGAGGACAGCAGAAAATGTTTAATAGCGTAGATTCACAATTGATTAACATTTTCTTTTGCTGAAAGAGAATTTGTGGTTGCCTAAAAATTTCATATTTTAAGACTTGTACTGTTCTCGAATAATTATTAGAAATATCTGTTGAGCGGATCGATAACTCTTCAGACAGCAGTACCCACGTTATTTTATGTGACTATAAATTAACAATGGTTACATAAAATCCGTATAACACTTAAATCTCATATTTTGTCTAATTATTAATCTAGTAATTTTATGTCTGTTTCAGGCGAGAGATGGCGCAAGCATCTTTCTAATTATCAAAAATGTCATGGTAGCTACCGAAACTGTATAGTATTTGTTTATAAAATGTGTTAGAATTAAGTGTGAATGCTATAAACAGTGCCAATAAAGACACTACTCAGTAAATGTTACTAAACTAAAATCCTTGTTCTCTCACGAAAAACAACAAACATTTGTTTAATGATTGAACGTTGCTCTATTTGTTAAAAATCATAGTCTAATGATTGTATCGAATAAGTACCATACTAATTAATAATTTTAGAATATATTTAAACAAGGATAAACTGTAATTTGCGTAAACAAGTGGTTTTGATATCATGAAATTTTTTTCAGTCACTTGATATTCAAGTTTGAACATAAGCTTCTTAATTCTCGCCAGTTCTTTGTTATATGCTGTTCGTTTTCAGTTCAGTTTACCTATCATCTTAAGGTCCTATGTCATTTGAGGCCGTCCTCTTGTTCTGTGTCCTCACCATGGTTTCCAATTCTTACAAAGCTCCATTTTTAGGCTGCTTTAATTGTTCGTTCATAGTTTGTAATTTCTCGAATGTTGTATAAGTTAGGATGACATCATCAGCGAATCTGAGGTGAGTTAGTTTTCTACCATTTCATGTTTATATCGTAGTTCGTCCAATCCAATGATGTAAACACGCCCTCCAAGGCTAGCATGAAGATCTTTCGTGATATTACGTTACCTTCTCAAACACTTCTCTTTATGGGTATGGCGTCTGTATTTTGTTGCAAAATTATCATCATTGTTACATTTATAATATTTATTTTCTAGCAGCTGCCTATATCGAGAATATATTCTGCAGTTATTCAGAGCTTTTTCTACTGCCCGCAGTTCTACACTCCAATATATTTTCCTAGTCGACAACGACAAATGATATGGCATTCATTGCCTTTTCCTATGAGGATTCTAATTGTTAGAAGATGGTCCAATGTGCTGTATCCCATTAGAAACCCAGTCTGATTGACTAATTGATATGTATCTATTTTTGGTGTTAGACGATTAATAATGATCTTTATGAACTGTTTGTAGACTTAGGACAATAAGCATATGAGTTTGTAGTTTTTGATGTCGCTCTTATCTCTCTTTTGTTGTAGCGTTTAGGGACCTCAGAATTGTAGAGGAATTTGTTAAAAATAGTTTTTAGGGAATGGTAGTATGGCTTGTCTACTTTTCTTTATCATTTCTGTCAAGATTTCGTCTGTGCCAGCTGCCTTATTGTTATTCTGTTTGTTTTAAAGTTTGTTCTATCTTACAGATTGATATCTATGTCTTTTTCCGAGTTTACATTTCTGATCTAGCTATGTATGTTCTCTTCTATACGGCATCTGGTGTTTTTTTAAAGATATACAAGTTTATGTAGAAATCTGTAATGACATATATCTTTTATCTTGTCTTTTTCCCTCTCCTCCTCTCCATTGTCGTGTTTCATAGATATTATATAATGGACATCTAGAAATTGGATTTATTAGTTTGTAGTGATCAATAGAATTATTTCTATTTATACATTAGAAACCATGGACTAAGGCAAACTCTATCAATGTCAATATAGAAAGAAGAAAAAGAGCGAGCAGATAAAGTATAAAACATGAAAACCAGATTCAGTAGATGGAGAAAATTATTCGAAGAAAAAGGAAAAAAACCGAAACGAAATCGAAAAAGATAAACGTATATTCTACAATATACAGAATGAAAATTAAGGGAAATGAAAAAGTTTAAATGACACTACACCTCTTACAAGTATAAAAGAAAATAAGACTAAATACTGAAATTAGAAGAATTACTTATCTTCTAATTATCTTTTTTTCAGCAGGTCTTTTTGATAACAACCACGTTACCACGGCTGACTGAGATGTCGATTACATATTAACCCACGGCCGAGGAAATTAGAAAAAAAGCTATCTATCAACCAGAGAACGTAGCGAATTGATTGTACATGTTCTCCAATTGATAACAAAACGAATTCAGTATAACTGGGCACAATTTATTAAATAGACGGTCTTATAAGGCAAATCGATTAAACCTTACAATTTATTGTATACTACTACTCTTATTTAAACTATAACTGGTTTAAACTTTATATTAAAATCTTAAGATCTGTATTTTTGCAGTCACGGTATTAACGGTTTCTTTTCTTCATGACCAATAAATAATAACGTTTGACAAGCTTTGTTAGTTTTATAGAATTTTAGATTTACAGTTTTTGAAAAATGTTATCTTATTTAATATCACAACCTTGTTTAATCATATACTTTCTAGTCTAGTTTTAGTGATTTAAAGAGACATTTATTTACATCTTGTTTGTTCATTTCTGTTTTTTGTGTGTTAATTTACTTATTGACGTCTAATTATTGTTAGTATTAATAGAGACCAGTGATATTGTTTAATTAGTTAGCTCAACGAGTTATATTATAGATTTGTGACCAGGTGTATAATTTTTTACATTGTGATTTCTGTTTTTATGTACACTGAGGAATTGTAGATCTGATGTATGTTTTCTTGTATTAATTGAAAAAACCAAAACATGTCAACTTTGTTGAAGGCTCCCCTATGTTTTATTCTGGCGGCAGCACTGTTGATTATCATTAATTATTACAATAATGATACGTATAAAAATTCAATAATCGATCAAGTATTAACAGTTACATGCAGTTGCCAAAATTTGGTTCTTGACCCATTAACATAAAAAATTTAAATAATAGCACAAGATTTACCCTTAATCTATAGCTAGCACTAATTGCTACTTCAGTAATATTACCCTTCACACTTACAAGGAGTGCAAGTTTGCAATCGTCTACTGAAATTTGCCAAAGTTAACGTAAACTGTAATACTTAATAGCAAAGGGTGTATAATATACTAAACTGAAAGTAAAATTAATAAATGCAATAAAAATAACTGAAGGCTTAATATAAGTATTACCGCTGAAGGCTTAACATGATTGGAACAGCTGAAGGATTGATTTAAAGACATGTAAATACGTACATAACAGATATTGTAACTATATTAATTTATTATTTTCCTTCTTGTGTTTTTCCAAGTAGTAATTGTTTCAATCCCAATAGGAGGTCGTGTGGTGGGCAACAAATTAATTTGCTTTGGATATTGTTACTGGCGACGTTTCGCAGACTAAAATGTGTCTGCTTCTTCGCGCCAAATAATTCTGTGCAATAATTACATGAAATTTAGACCTGTAACTGCTTACAGTGATCGAATTGACCCAACTACATTTTAACAATCACATACTTAAGTTATACATTGTATTGTATATCTGCTTTGCTTTTGCTTGGGGGCAGAACGAAATCTTTACAGCGCATGTGTTGTATTTTATTAATAGAATGTACAAAATTTGTAAAATTCAGAACCACTGCAAATAAATGACTGAAGGACTTTCTATGAGGATTGTATTATGCAATGTATATATATTAATAATTTTTTTTGTTAATAATGTTTATTAATATTACAATTTTGTTTCTAAATTCTACAGATTGCCAATCGCGAAATAAAAAAAGGTCATAGGGTAAACCAACCACGATTTTTGTATGAGAATGAGTATGTTATGCAACTCTTTTAATACGTATAGAAAGACATAATGACGTTACAACAATGAAGACAATAAAGAAGTAGTTCTGTACTCGACTAATGATGTTTCATTTTGAATTTTTATATGTATCTACGTAGCACTGTATGACTAAAGTGACCAGACGTCCTGCATTGGGAAGGACAGTCTTGCATGTATCTTTTCTGGTAAACGTCTATCCAAACGTCCTTCTTTCCCTTCCTTACTCACTAGCCATGTTGCAATAATATATTAAAGAACTAGTTTCATAAGGGTTCATTTTAGCGCACGAGACCAAGTTTAGAAAACGACCCGCAAAGCGGTAGTGCGTCAAAATGTATTATGAAACGTATACTTAAATTACATATAGTTCTCGAAATTTAACTTTCGATGCACGTCATTAACGTTAGTGACGTAGTTATTCAACCATGTTGTCGGTATTATCATGTAAACTTACTGTTTTCGTACATTCTGAATATTACATTGCGAATTACGTTTTCATTAAAAGTTTCTACATTCGTAACAGGTGTACTACGCTTACGTTTTGAGGAGATCTAAGAACCACGTTGTTAGCAACCGCTGTAGATACAGAAATATCTGTAGAATATATGTGTGTATTACCACAATTTAAATATTATGTAAAAGGGTACCTCTCGCACAGCATTTACTGATATCAATGGACCACCATTATCTCGTTCAAGCTTAAAATAATACAGTTTTGTATCAAAAATAATTATAAAAAACAATGAACACTTTGACGTAAAAAGCACAAATTAAATTTGACAGATGCCAACAACGCTGCAACTGTAGTAAGCACACCAACAACTTGACAAAGAAAATTCCATAAGACAATTCGGTATTTATTTAATTTTTACTATAAAGAGGGCGGTATGAATTTTACGTCATTAATGACGTGCATCGAAAGTTCAATTGCGAGGACTTTATTTACTTTTATTTTATTGATTAGCGAAAATTATTTTTTTTAATAATAATTGGCAACATTTCAAATTTGACATGTTGGATAGTTGGATTGCTGTATTTTAATTGTCAAATGTCAGTATTGCCAATCTAACAAAACCACAGTTCGGGCGCTATAAAATGTTACTTTAGACAACTTAAAATAGAAAAAGTTTTTAATTAAATTTTAAAAAGACTACTGACAAAAGCGCATCTGTTCTGCTATCGCGCGATCAGTAGAACAACTAGGTATTTAAATTTGTTTTATGTATGAGGAGTTGGTGTGGTCGTTTTACCAAAGTATGTTGTTTGGACGGTATGTAATTTTTATAATGGTAGTTTGGTTTGGGTTTTGGTTTTGTATAGATTTTTGGTTACACGGTTACGACATAGGCATACAACTAGGGTAGGCGTACGTCGTACGGGTTGCCGGTTGCGAAAGGACAATTCACACTTATCTTTCACCAAAATTTGGTATGGCGTTTTCTTTGATTTAATCGCTTTGTAAGAATAAGACATGCAATATGTTTGTAGTTTGTTTTGGATTGGGTTGCGTTTACTGGCTTACGGCATTACTATTTATCATCAAAAATCGTCGACAATGGCGCCCAAAAAGCGAAAGTGTTCTTTTAATGATGCGCTGGCCAAAGAATTTGATTTGCACACAATGCAATGGTCAACTTTTAGTAGCGTTTTGTGGAAAAACTGCAATAACACGACATTTGGAGTCAGAAAGACACAGAGAATGTGTACAGGTCATAGCGTCTTCATCCAAAATTAATACATTTTTTAGATCGGAGGGTTTTGGAGAAACGAAAAGACAATTAGCATTTGAGAAAGCAACATTTGCCTTTCACACACTCTTTCATAACTACAGTTTTAGATCGATGGACTGTACTTCCAAATTAATACAAAGCATGTTTGAAAAGAAATTCACCTGCGCACGTACAAAAGCTGAAGCTATAATAAAAAACGTTCTGGGTTCTAATGCTTTACAGAAACTCAAACATGATTTGTGTCAGTGTTTTTGGATGTCCCATAAACACCAGAAGCTTTTTCTCACGCTAATACGTTATTTTCACTCAAAAGATGGAGTGAATGTTCAAATTTTGGATTTTGTGTTCCTTCCAGGCGAAGCCTTCGAAATCATTTGCAACTCAATTGTAGAGATCTTTAAAAAAATAACGTTTATAAAAAGGTGATAGCATTTTCGCCGACAATGGTAGTAGCACGAAAAGGAAATGATATCTTCAGTAAACTGCGAACAAATTTGGGCCGAGATATTATAGGAGTTGGTTGTGGCGCGCATATTTTGCAAAACTGCATGCAAACAGCAGCTGATCTCTTACCACTAGATATTGTAACAATTGTGGTCAAATTGTATTCTCATTTTTACATCTATACCGTTAAGGTCGAGTCCCTCAAAACATATTGTGAGGAATCTAATATACACTATTATCAGCTGTTGGGATATAGCAAAACCAGATGGCTTGCACTGATGCCAGCTGTGGAGAGGATTTTAAAAATGTTCGCGCCATTAAAATCATATTTTCTATCATTAGAAAAATGTTCGAAAATAATAGAGGACTTTTTAACAATGATACTTCTGAACTATGGTTGAAATTTGTGCATTCTTAGGCCGCGCTCTTTAATAATGCAATGAAAGCAATTTAAGGTGATGATATTACTGTTATCCAAGTCTCTGAACAGGTTCAAAGTCTCAAGTTAAAATTACAAAAGAGAGCAAAGAAACACTATATACCGCTTACCCGTAGGTCTGACTGAAATACATTAATTGAGAATGGTAACTTGAGAAGCATTTGGTTTAGTTTTCATGTTATCAATTTGTATAAAAAGTATATGCAGTACTTAGAATAGTGGTCATCACAATTTACAGAAATTAAACGTTTTACTTGGATGGCATTGAAGGAAAAAGCAAAATGTTGAAAAGTGTTTTGAACTGTTAATAATCTGTATTCAGAACATGGAATAAGTGACACAGATCTCTTTGATAAAGTTACTAATGTGAAAGTATTTTGCAGCGAATCAAAAATTGAGGAATTGAATCACTTAACAATTTTAATGGATAGGAGATGGACGGAAATATATAACCATTTTGCACAGTCAGACATTAAACATATCAACATAAGTAAACTTTTTCAGTTTGGATTGTGTATGCCAGGCACTAATGCTCCAACTGAAAGAGTATTTTCAATTGTTAATAAAACATGGACAGGTGAGAAAATCAATTGTGTCCTTCTTTGGAGCTTCAACAATCTGGTCACTTTATGTATAACCATATTTTCGTAATTCGGTTGTAAATCATATTTATTTGATTATATTATTGTCGTTTCAAATTTTGTCTATGATTTTAGCATAATCATTGATATAATAGTTGCTTTATTGGATTTTTCTCTAGATTCGTTTTTGTATCTGGATAAATCAGTGTGCTAAGCTAACCAGGCAGTTTTCGTTTGATGCGTCCTAACCATTCGAGGGTCTTAATTGAACTTTTTTTGGGACTGAATACGTTCTTTTCGATAAGATAAAACATTGGAAGTGTATTTATAACCTTTTTAATAAGATGTAGATTACCATCTTTTATTGCTATTGCTAGTGTGGCAAACTTTGCTGGCACATTATCTGTTGACGAAAGTTGATTTGAACTACCATTCAAATTAAACTAAAAGGAATTTTTATGAATGCGTCTATTTTGATCTAAATTAAAATTGAATTATTTTTATGGATTAAATTATGTTTGAATTACGTCAAAATCCGTTATCTTAAAACCATTGTATTAGATACAAATTCAATTGGAGCACAATTTGAGGTATAAGCAAAATACCAAGTACAGAAGCATAGCGCAAAATATCCAAAGTAAAATAGTTTATCGTGTCTGTACAAGAAATTTTTACCTTTCAAAATCAGTAATATCATATTATCTAGAACTAACTGGTATAATTCAAAGATTCGTATCTAACTATATAATTTGCTATTTTGCATAGACTTTTTTCGATGCAACCTCTTTCATGCGTTCTATTCACGCGACGGTGTTTATAAATCAACTAACAGGTCTGAATTCAATGAATAAGCCAAGACAAAATTTACTGTACAACACATGAAAGCATTGAAAGTGACAACTACCTTTACAATTTACTTAGAATTTCATTTGTATAAATTGTGGCCTTTGTAAACTTTTCTATATGTCATTCGTCTTTTATTATGACATAGAGCTGTATTATTTGGCTACGGAAATTTCTTTAGAAATAACTGTGTCTAAAATACGTTTAATGCCTTAACACTAAAAATGTAATTCTAATTATATTTTATTTGTTGCAGGTAGGCAATTTTTTGTTATACGGATCGTGGTTCTTCTTTGCGTAAGTATATGGTATAGTATTCATTGTATATAAATTATGAAAACTTTATGGTTCAAAAGACTGGCTTTGAACATTGATCTTGTGCATTGTGCGACCACAAATTTTTATACACACGACATGTGCATTGTACCTAGAAGTATTTCATGAGTCCATACACTGTCAATAATGAGTAATATTTTTAAGCCACAATTTGCGTGACAAAGTAAATTTGAATGTATCAAACCTGTTATAATGTTGGGTGGTCTTGGCCCTATTATGCTAAATCAATATGACATTTTCCCATGGTTTATGTTACATCTACCATAAAGTTCTACAGTTAAAACAAAATAACTTTTTCGTCACTTACTGGTTGTTTTTCTCTGTAAAAATAGCCACTGAATAGCCGAAAGATTAATCGCGACGGGGGAACTAAATGCGGATTCGTACCATTCAAAAATATATTTAAAGAATGTCGTCGCTACCAAACGCTATTACTTCTTTACTGACAAAAACGCTTTGGATTTTACATCAAACAGGATTAAATTTGATTTATGTCGATAATCTTCTTAAAATAATCACAAGTAATAATCTACAACAATTTGCAGGCGACACACATGCGCTAATCCTGCCAAAATATGTTCAGATCGAATTTAAACATCTAAGATTTATCGTGTTTGGCAATTTTATTGAAAGATTAGTAGTATGTTTTTTTCTTTGTATAAACTTTTCTGCAATAATCCGTATTTATCTGTGCTTCAGCCACACTTTATAATTTTTTTGTTCAATTTACACAATTATATATAATCATTTAAAATAGAAAATATCTAATGTTAAAAACACTTCTTTAATGTATTTATTGTAAACTGTAGCAGTAGAAATACTAAACTAATTTTTATTTATATAAAAACATTTTTAGAGCGAACTAACGATATAAATGTAGAGGATTTTTTTTACATATTTTTGCATAACATTGTCGTAGTTTTAATAAAATTTGATAACAACTCCAATTTTACTTTTTAATCACTGGTTATAGAACCTAAATCTTATTCTTTTTAAATATAATTAAATTATATATATAATTAAAGACATTGTACGTAAAAAAACATGACTAGACACAAACAGTGACTGATTGTTGATTATATCCGCTCAAACTTTTGGTTTTGAGCCAAAAAGCGTTTGATTACTAGATTTTGTTTTAAAACATAAACTACTGTGTCAACTTTTTTGTTTTCGATTAATTTGCTAGTAACTGTTATGTTATCTGTCAGTTTTTATATGTTTCAAATGACAACCGTTTTTATAGAATAGTGGTTCTCAAACTTAATCGGCTTATCGCCCCCTTTCTAGAAAAAATGTTACTCAGCGCCCCCGGAAATAATTTTTTTTTAAATTTTTAACAGCAATTAAATTGAAATATATATAGATAATGTTTCTAAATTTTTCGTACAATATAGAAAAGAAATGTGCAAATTAGAAACATTGAATTTAGAAAATATGAAACTCAGAATAGAAAGGTAATACAAAAAAAGTTAAAACATTTGAAATCATCTAAATGAGAAGGATGAACCTACTGTGCTGCTACCCACTTTAATAATCCTCGGATCTTAAATCATCTCGATTGACTATTTGCAATTTTTTTTGTTAATAAATTGGTTACCGCACTGAATCTACGTTTCACTAAATATAATGAAGGAAAGGCAATTCAGAACTTTTGAATTACTGCCCATATTCCAGGATAAGCCGTAGGGATCTCTTTTTGTAGCCAGAATTTTGCTTTTAAATTTAAATGTCAATTCATCATTTGTAGTTTATTCCATCAGTTCTTCTTTAACTGTGGAGATTCTTCTGTGTTTGCACTTGTAAAAGGATCCAAAATCCAATCAGGTATGTCATTTTCTAATCAGTATCATCAAATCGTTGATTAAAATCTGAATGGATAGCATCCAAGTGTTCACAACAAGAAAGTATGTCTTCATCTTTTTTTCTGCTCCTGATAAATTTAGGAATTTGCTGAATTTCCCCTCGTCCAAAATTTCGTTTACACAGAAAAAGTTTTGTCATAAATGTAGAAATAACAGATTATGTTTTTATTAAATTCAGTTCATCACCCTGAAGCTGAAGATTGCTTTAATTAAATTTTTGAAGCAAGTCTGTCAGGTAAGCGATGTCTCTGTTGGATTAAATTAAATTGGATTGTAAAGCATCGTTTTTACTATTTTTACCTGCTCAAGAACACCAGCACCGAGTTAAAAAGCTTACAAAACCTATCCAAACAGGCGCCCTTGGACAACCAACGAATTTCTGTATGAAGCAGCAAACGATTAAATTCTTCATAGTTTTCAATACAAAGTTGATTATGTAGGTGTGCATTTAAATTTTTGGCAACTAGATGTTGACGATGGATGATACAGTGTACTGTAAACGCATTCGGCGCTTCCTTTTTTAAATATGCAATTAAACCCCACCATCTGTGGCTACTGATAAGATGCTACTCAGAGGTAATTCTTATGTTTAAAAAACTTATTCAATGCATCAAATATTGATTCTCCTTTAGAATAAGTTTGTAAGTATTTAGTAAATAATAATTCTTGGCAAATTTGTTCTTCCTTTGTGAACTCGCACGTATGCTAAAAGTAAATCTTCATTTCCTGGAAAAGTTGACTCATCAAGTTGAATAGAAAACCGAGAATTTTTAAACAGCCACATAATGAAGCCATTTCATTAATTCTTCTTTGCACTATAGTATTGCTTAACGAAATTTTCTTGATAATATCAGATACTAGCTTGTGTAGCACAGTACGTATTACTTCACTTATAGCTGGTATAATTAGTTCTTCACCAATAGTATGAGGTTTTTCTCAATTTGGAAATCATTAAAGAATTATTGTAAGAAGCAAGCAAGCCATCCCCATCTTGTGTGGTTGCGGTTGAAAAGAGTTTTGCCAATGTCGCTTGTTTGATAAATTTTCCTTTCAGTATTATCTGTAGAAGAAATAAATTTTTTATGGCGGTGTTTTTTTTTAAATACTTTTGTAAAAAACAAACTAAAATAAATACTAATGAAATAAATAAACATAATTGTTACGCTATCGGTCATGCACTCAATATTAGGTTAATTGCATGCTTAAACAATCATTCGACTTACTTTAAATTTACTAAAGGCTAATCCTCGTTAACTCTCACTCACTCACTAATTATTTTTCTTATTCACGTCTAACAGGTTTAACTGAACAACGACTGCTATTCCTTAGCCAGGGTACTTATTCTAATTCACAATTTTGACTCGAAATAATTTCGGTTGTGCTGTAATTGGATGAAATTTATGTTTGGGATAACTAGTGAGCGATTGGAGAACCCGATATGACGTGATCCAGAATCTCAAACTTCAGGGTGGTTTGTTGCCTTTCTCTTTCTAGGAAATTTTAGGTCGGCGATGACAATATCGACACATCGGGTGCAAAAACGTTAACTAACAATTAAATAAAAATTCATAGTTTTGCTTCCCCATTTTTTTAAAATCTAACATCATATTATTAATTGTAAAGCTAATATATTATTACAAAATAAATAAATAATGCTCACCAATTATAGCCGCAGTATTGGTGGAAATTTCCTGGTAGTACTGCCAATAGGTAGCCAGTGCTGCCAGTACCGTTCTAGGCTTTGTTCGACCAATCGCAGGATTGGCACTTGCCCGCAGCGATGCTCGTAATGCTCACGTGTTTTGGAACGGAAGTTCAGTGGCACTACATGAACAGTACCAATGCGCGCTTGCACATACTTGAATGCAAGTTAGGGAGTATGCGGGAACCGAGCCAACGTCCACTAAGAAAAATGAAGCGTTATGAGCGGAATACATAATTCAATTTTTCTGAATCTTCTCTTCTTTCTTTTATGTTTTCACCGCCTTTTACAGTTATTCATCGCCCTCCAAACGCAGCTGTGGCCATCACCGCCTCCCTGGATTGCAGTAGCGCTCACTTTGGGAATTACATATAGAACATAGAAATCACTCTTACAACAGTCTATCATACTTATTACTTTAACATCTTTCAGACTTCTGATGGTTTCATCAAATTAAATTGAATTGCGTTTTGCTAAAAGTAATTTTGTATAAAAACTATCCATGTGAGATTTAACTTGATTCAAATTATTAAAAATATTATCTGGGGGTACCACGCACTGTCGATTCAAGGGCCGTGTGAGCCGTGTACTTGCATACGGAGCTTGGCTGGCAGGGGAGCTAAACTGTCACATAAGGAAGGGCAATACTTTTATAAGAGGTGTAACATATGAATAAAAGCAGTCGTCAGTAATAACAGCAGCTCTAATAAAATTATTCATAATCTATAACTAAACAATGAACTAAGTTTAGTAATTAAAAAACTAACAGGCATTGGAGCAAAATTCTTTCGAATCATTTATCGGCAGCATCCCGCACTGTTTGTGGTTGTAACCAGCCTTACCAATTATTGTGGAAATCTACAAAATTTGTTTTTTTTGTGGTTGTGGGTAATTCGTTATGTTAAAAGTGTTTTGGTGTGATTTTTATACCGTATAAGTTTCGCTACTTTTTGCTACATTTAAAGCGATGCGCTGTGAACTGGTTTCTTCTTGACAGCTAGAAATTTCTAAGGAAAAAAAAATTTTTTTCCCGGTGGCTGTGGTACACTTCGCATATGCTCTAACATGAGTGTTCTGCGAAGTTTTTACTTCTAAATTTTCACACTTATCCGTGTTATAATTGGATGCTGTTTGTGTAAGCATCCCTGGGGTAAGCATGGATTCATATTTTTGTGATTTATTTTGATTTCCCGTAATTAAGATAGCGACTCGGGATACCGCCACATGTTGGCCAATTTGGAGTGATTCATGTCAAATTATTATCTTGCGCTGGAAACTATAACTAGAAGCACGTACTAAAGCGGCAATTAGTTAATTAAATCACTTGCAAAACATAATATCGGGATAAGTCGTTATATTTCATGTGAAACTACTAGGATGCTTGACGCATTTGATTACGACGATTTATTGTTTGTCGACAAGCAACTAATTTGCGATACGTTCGCTGTATTTAATTATTACTTTATTTGTCTTAGCGATTTTAGGGGATGGTTGAAGCATGCAGATAGCTATTCGCGTGTCTTGGAAATCGTAAGTACCTTTTTTCTTGTTATTAATTTGTCTATTTGTCGAACGTAAAATGCGTGTGACTTCGATATAAATACTATCACAACTAACGCGCGCAGGTTTTTGTTTGTACGGTTTCAATTTACGTTAAATGCGATTTGCTTCGGGTTGCGAATCCACTAGTTTCGCATTAAATCGACACTTAACTCTGAGATTATATAATACCTGATTTTGTTATACTGTACTACGATAATTGTATGTGTGCAGTGTTGCTTACCATCTAGGACTTATAACAACGCTATAACTGTGATATTTATGGAACTATTTTTTGTTACTATATATGTAATTCTGCCTTGCTTACATTTTTAAAATCTTTTTCACGTTGTTAGAAATAAATATATTTATCATTATAACCAGTGTTTTGTCATTTGTTCTATTTCAGTGTCGGATAGATTCAAACGTTGTCTTCCATTGTAGTTTTTAACCGTTTTTGCGCTTTTTTAACCTTACGTTATAATTAGCACATCTAGACCTGCGATCCGTTTGCCGATTTAGCTGAGTTAGTTGCCAGCAATTAAGTTACAAGAAAATTCTCGGGGGGCGGTTAAACGGTCGCTTCCACGGACGTGAATATAACTTCGGCCGGCGCTGGTACCACGCGACTGTGAAAATTCACGAATACTATTGCAAAGTTTGCATTCTTATTAATGTCTTCATGGACAGTATGAGATTGATATTGATTGATTTTTGCTTATTGTTTGTATACAGTGCAGACGACGCCAACTACGAGAATTTGTTTTATAAAAAGAATCTGTAAAGTGAATTTACCCGGAACTTAAAAGCAGGCGGCTAACTACATATGCCGAAGAAAGGTTCGCAGATAATCTCCGGTGTGCTAATTAAGATAAATAAAAGAGCGCCAAAACGAGTATAAGTATAACAACAAATATATTTATTTCAACAAAGAGAGGAAGAGAAAGAAGTTAAAATAAAACGGTGTAGAACTACGCAAATACGAGTAATTGAGAGTTCGTTAATAAATATCACAGATAAGAATGATATTGCAGACCAATTAGATTGGGCAACACCACGTACATCTAATTATCGTATTACAATCCGAAAGTATAACTTAATTGGTAAGCGTAGAATAAAAACTTGAATCGATGCGAATCCAGTGATTTTTGCAATCAGGAGCAGAACGCACTTGTGATAAGTTTAATCTGTAATGAGACAAATAAATCTGCATGCAATAGTCGTGATAATAAATATATCCAAGTCGTACGTATTTACGTTCGACAATTACATAAATTAATAGATAATAAAGGAATTTTACTTACGATTATCCAGTCTTGCTAATAGCTATTGGTATACCTTAATCGTTTTATAAAATTGCTAAACGCGAAAGGAAAAAGAAAAATTAGATATAGATTGATATCACAAATAATTCGCTGTAATTCAATCAATGAACTTTATGACCCCGAACGCGTCAGGCTTCCAAATAACTCTCACTCATAACATCGTAGGTGTGTCCTCAAGTTAATCGTCCATCACCCAAATACTTTGACTTGACCCCATGTTACGAATGACAATTGGTGTACCAATGTCTCCAATAGTACGTGATTCCAAAGTATCCACTCGGTGTACTTAATAGACTTGACATGCACAATTTCCAAAAAGTAAAAAAAAGTAATTACGGGAAAATCAAGTTATGTCACAAAAATAGAAGTTAATTCTTACTCCATAGAAACCCTCACATATGAAATAAAACTAATGCACCCATTAATAACGTGGATGAAGGCAAATATTTTAAATGAAGGTTTTTACTGGACGCGAACGTTAGGTTTCATGTACTATCCTTCTTACATTGAGCGGAAATGCCTTTTTAAATTAATTAATATTCATATGTCAATAAAAAACAAATGGCAGCCAACATTTTTGAATGTAGTGCAACCTATATCGAAAGATTTAACATAAATCGTAAAACTGCTTTTATCTGAAGTTTCGGATTTCTAGTAATATTTTATATTGTAACGTATATATCATTATTTCTTAAGTTAATCATCATTGGAACTTTATGTGGTTCAAATAAATGTTAATTCGTAGTGACAAAAACTTGTTTATTCCAGTGCTGTAGCTGTTACCGTGGTAGTCTTTGTCTTAAAAATAAATTAAATGTTAATTACGTAACAAACTGTAGCAACTGTACTCTAACAAGAAACAATATTTTTTTTTCATAATTTTAATACATACGTAATATGTATGTATATATTGTTACAACATTTACATTTTTAATAGATATTAAACTACAAACATCTATGGATAAGCTTTCGGTATTTTTTATAGTAAAAGATTTTACACGAGAACAATATATGAAAGTATACGTATATAAGTCTACCTTAGGAATTAGATGATAATAATTATTGGTGGCCTCAAACCTTTTCTAATTTTATTTGATGAGCCGCCCGACTTATTATGGTGTGAGAGTTAATGTTGGTAATTTTTCTAGTGGTCATGGATATCTTCTCAAGTTATTCTCGGTAGTTATTCAATTTACGATGATGTGTAATTTGAGCAGTTTTATAATACTTAAAAGGAGAAAAAATTTACTTTTGTCAAGTAAATGAATAATTAGAAAGTTAATCAACTATAATCTAAGAAAATATTGTAAAAAATAAAGCATGTGTAAGATTTTAAGCTTTTGCGGTCTGTATTGTTTATATTATAAGTGATTTTTGACTTAGACCGCGTCGTAATGGAACTCGCAAACTTATTTACTGTACTGTATGGATTCTACAGATAAAATTAGCTGAATTTCAAAGAAAAATAATACCAAAATTTTCTTCAATCAATCAAAATTCAATCAAAAATACTTTGAACAATTGGTTTAGATCTGCAAAAGATAAACAAGAGTTCTTAAAACACGCCGCTGTTTACAAAATTCCTTGTTTCTGTGGATCAAGCTGTATGCATAGGCCAAAATTGAGGTTAGATTGAAAGAACATAACTGACTGCAAAGACCGTAGTGTACCAAAATCTCCAGTGGCCTAACGTATGCAAAATCAGGGACACACACTAAACTTTTACACCTTCTGAAACAAAGATTAGTTTTTGTGAAAAGAACATAAACACTTTCTTTTTGTGATGACGAAGCAACTTTTACAAGCATACTGTATATTACTGCAAAAAACATGGTTAAAATATTAGTTATAAGTTATAATCATGTAATTTTTACTATTAATGACATGTAACCTTAATGTAAAAATACACATATTATTTTCAGTGTAGCGCTCTGAAGATGCAAGCTGCGATGTCTTGCGAAATGTTGCAGAAGTGTTTTGGTTAGTCTACTCTATCGAGAACGCATGTACTTAAGTGACATAAAGCATTCAGTGGGGATCTTAAGGTCGTTTGAAATTTGCCTCATGCGAGTCGTTCATCCATCTCTGTTAAGGACAATAACATCCAAAAAGTACGAAGCGTGTCGCCGCCAGACTCGTACCGAAAGACCTGAAGTTTTTGCAAAAAGAAGGTTTAGCCGAGATCGCAAAAGAGATGCCAGTTAACGTTGCTGATGTCCCTGAAAACGCATTGTTGCTGGTGATGAGGCATAGGTTTATGAATATGACGTCAAAACTATCTACCAAATCTAGCAAACGGCGCCTCAAAAATGAGCCAAAACCGAAAAAACCACAAAATCAGGGTGATGCTCATCGTTTTCTTTGATTCCTGTGGTGTGATTCATCATGAATTTGTTCCAGAGGGTCCAACGGTCAACAAGGAATACTACTTGGCTATTTTGATTGTGACTGAATTTTTGGTCAAACGCGAAGCAAAAGTCGTCGTTTGGCCACCGTATTCGCCAGATTTGGCTCCCTGAGACTTTTTTCTGTTTCTGAAACTCAAATATTTGCATCCGCTTCGAAGAACGCGCTATGAGTCGATTGAGGCCATAAAAGAAAATTCGTTAGAAGGCCATCTCGGCCGCGACCTATAAGAAGTGTATAGAAAATTGGATTAACCGTGGGCATGCATGGAAAAGAAGTACAGTATAAAGTTTCAGGGAACATGTAAAAAAAAACTGAGCGCATTTTCAGAAAATGAAGAAGTGGAAAAAACGGTCGATTTTACTCGATTAGTCGGTTGATTGTTGATAAGTATATGTTCTTTAAAAAATTTTATAATTTTAATTTTTAGTCGTAGAAATAAGGACCAACGATCGGAAAATAAAGATATTTTAAGAAAATGTGTTTGCATCTGAAATCTCTCGTCTTTTAAGTCGTTTTCTTTTTTCAGTATTTTAAACATTGTAACGAGCTTAAAACTTAATTAATTTTAACTATTTATACGATTATCGATTATTATAAATGTAACTAATTACATTAAAACTAAAGACAACGTAAGCAAAATAACACATTAGCAATTTAGTAAAAACAAACACTTACTATAATTTATTTATCACTCTAACTGTATATTTATACTGTTCACGATAAGATTGCGGCAGTTATTTTTATTTATCTACACTGGGACACGCGTTAAAACACTTACTTTGCACTTATTTATTTTACACTGCCAAATTCTTCTTTAAGCCTGACCACGCTTTTTTTTCTTTGCTTTTTATATATTCGGATTATCTTTGTCTAGAATATTCTAATTCTTTCTTAAATCGCTTTGAATATTATTGTTGTTCGAGAATGTTTCAATATACTTCTTACTCTAGCGATTTCTTAAAAAAAAGTTCAGAACACTCTTTCTCATTTCGTCCAATGCTCCAAATTGAATAATTCTGTTGCCACTACTGCATTAGGTTCAGAATTTGTTGTACAAGCTACAATTTTATCATCCCTTATGTTTTATTAATCTAAAATACATTTTATAATTACAAAGATATTTAGTGACGTTTTACCTTGATTGATAAACCGACAAGCTGCTGTCAATTCTCAATTTTGTTATGTTAAAAGTGTTTTAGTATGATGTTTGTCCCCTGTATAAGATTTGTTCTTGAAACGCTCACTTTTCGTCCAAGGACAGGGATAAATGTCAAATGGAAAAACTATTTTTCCGCTGACTGTGGCCCGTTTCACATATATGGTCTAACGCTTTGTTCAGCGAAGGTTTCATTTCTAATTTTCACAATCATCTGTGTTATAAATAGACGTCGTATTTACGCTGCTTCTGTGAAAACCTTCTTGGAGTAAGCATGGACTCATATTTTTGTGATTTACGTTGATTTTCCCGTAATTGTCATACCGATTTACGATACCGCCACGTGTTGCGCCAATTTGGAAGGATTCGTGATTAATCGATTGCCTTCCGCTGGAGATTTAGAAGCCACTTCCGAAACAATCTGGGGAATAAGTCGTATTTGTACTTCATGTAATGTTCGAGTAACCTTGGAGCTACACCTACAATAAGAATAGTGAAAACCACTCGGATGCTTGACATATTTGACTACGATTCATTGTTTGTCGATAAGCAATTTACTTGTGATACGATCCTATATCTGCTTTTACTTCATTTTCTTTGCGATTTTAGGATATGATTGAAGCGTGCAGATAGCTATTTGCATGACTTGGACAACCGTAAGTACGTTTTTTACGTGTCATTAATTTGTGCATTTGTCAAACGTAAAATACGTGCGACATAGATATAGATATTATCACAATTAACGCATGCAAATTTTTGTTTCTACGGTTTCAATTTACGCTAAATGCGATATGCTACGGGTGTGAAGTCACTAGTTTCGCATTAAATCAACGATTAACTCCAAGATTACGTATTACTTGATTTTGTTATATTGTATGTACTACGATAACTATATGTCCTCCAGAACTTGTATCAACGCTGTAACTGTGATATTTATATAATTATTCTTTGCTACTGTATATGTACCTAATTCTGCTTTGCTTACGTGATTCTTTTAACTTTTTCTACTCTCATTACTATAAAAAAAAATATATTTGTCGTTATTATCAGTGTTTTGGCATTTATTGTATTTCAGTCTTGGATAGATTTAAACGGTGTTCATCATTCTAGTTTCCAATTGTTTTGGCGCCTTTTTAACTTGTTTTATAATTGAGCACCACGAAGCTTACGACGCAAATCTCCGAACCCAACTGAGTTAGTCGCTAGCAATTTAAGTGTCGAGAAAACTTTCGTAACAATTTTCATTAATGCAGTGAGTTGTTAGACTAAGATACGATTCAATTGCCGAATGTGCAACAATCGGATAATGAAATCAACAGGTTTGAGGCAATTTCCAATATTTTCAATAATTTGTACGTGTAGTTATCGAATTTTCACTGTACTTAACGTTTTTCTATTATAGAAATTTCGTGCGTTGGAGAAACCGATTTCGTGAAATTTTTGAAACCTTCTTTTGCCATAGTATTTAAAGGTAGTAAATCGACCACAATCATGTATGCTAGTGCAGCAGTTATAGGAAAAAAACGTACTTCGACTTCGACATCAACATGATGTAGTTTGCAGTTTGCTGAATTTTAATTGTCTTTAACAAGTTTTTACTATCATTTCTTATTACACACACGCTCAGTGGGTAAAACTATCAACAATTCTATTCTATTCTGTTTAGGTTCTACTAATTTTACGCAAGCTTATTTCGGGTTCGTTATTATGAATTTGATATCTAAATCCTTCGGTGGACCATAAGTGTTATTTTATTAAGCTAATGGCTCATATTACACAAGACCAACATTTTTAGACTTAATTTGATTATTCGATTTGATTCGATTAATCAAAGTCGATTTAATCTTTGAATTGATTTTTTCGAGAAAACACAAATCATGATGATTAGAACGTCTTCCGGGTTTGGACAGTGTTGATGTAACCGAAGTTGCCAACGTTTTGTCCACTTTTGTAAGGGGCTTAAACAGAGCGTAAAAGAAATCGAAAACGTAATCTAACAGGGAATTGCTACAGAGTTAGGTAATCAATTCGGTTACATCAACACGGTCCAAACCCAGAAGACGTTCTAATTTTAGCATAGACCTCGGTCATGGAAGCCTTCGCGATTATATTAAAAATCTTTTCTAAAACTTTTTCATTTTTCAAACTCCGTCACAAACGAGTCAAACTTTAGTGCACTTTAACTTTTATTAGTCGTTGCCCTGACCACAGCATCATTCCTGAATTTCTCAAAATAAAATTCCACATTCAGACACTTCGTCTCAAAGCATTCTTCACCGTGCTAGTGCAGCGTTGACACGCAAACAGATTAAGCAAACTATACGTGAGTTAGAGACGATTTCTAAAAACTCTTATATCTTTATCTTGAAAACACTTTATCTCCGGATGATTGGAACTTCTTTGACAACATTACTCACCCATCCAACATTTCCAACTCAGAAGAGTTAGCTTTGAAAAGTCTTTGTAGGAACCGCGATATCATCGTTCTCCCATCCGACCAAACTACTATCAGCGGCGGCTTCTCTATTAGGTCATTTGGTCAATGACCCTTCAAAAAAAGTTATTTTATTAACTTTGAAATTACAGAAAATTTGCGTTTAAATTATATTATCAGCGTTTGAATTTTATCCGTTTAAATAATTGTCAATTTAAACCCAACAGATACGAAAGGTTGCGAATTTACCCGAGGCTGACACGTACGGGCGTCCGAGAGAGGTATGTATACTATCTTGAAACCGAATCGTAAATGATAGTTATTGTAGTCAGGAGTGGGACACACATAATAGAATTATATGCGAGTTAAAAAGGAAGATAAGTACATGTTTAAATGCATTGGTGCGGTCTCCAGCCCGGGGCTGCCTACTCAGTATTTCGCAGCACTTTGCATAAAACAGATGCTGGAATACGCATTCCTTATCACATTGAAAAACATTACAGTAAATTTTCTTAATTGGTGGATAATATTCATTTGTAAGGGAGAACTTATCGTTTTTGTTTCATAATGACGGTGGTACAAGACATTAAAAAATTAATAGTTAATAATAGTTTACACGTTTAGAATTTAAATTTAATGCTCGTCCTCAGCCTTTACTTTAAATTCGACAGATCAGTAAATAAAAAAATAAAGAATAGTAATTTTAAAGAATCTATGAATGATTCATTAGATTTCATTTGTGGATTTGAAATAAAGAATAGATTTTACTGTTTTGTAAGTTTACTATTTTCACATGATTCATTAATCATTATGGTGTAAAAATAACGTTACGGATTTATAGCATTTAAAAAAAATGTAAAAAACACCCGTTATCGGCAAATCGCATGAAAAATTGTATGAATTATGCTCCTCTTAGTAGCGTCAATATTCGCTTACACTTGGACAGCGCTTGCTGAAAATCCATTAAAGACCACACTGAAAATGTTTGTCAAAATAGATACATCTTTAAATAAAACAATTGATTGACTGTACCTATGATTACCGTAGAAAGTGGGCGATGTTTCTTTACATTAAAAAGAATTAAAATATTTCTACGTAATCGGCAATACTATGGGACAAGAAAGATTGTGCGCATTTTTATGCTAAGCATTGAGAAATCTAGCATTAAAAATATTGTAAATTTTAATGAGCTTGTTATTGATCATTTTGCCAATTGTAAAGATAGACGAATATCTTAAATATAATTGATCTTAAATATCAATCGCGTTACTATAAGGATGTTTTTTATACTTATAATAATATAATTGCGTTTTTTTTTAAATGACCCTCTTGTATGTTTGACCACCAGCCGCCACTAGCTACTATCATTTTGAATCAAACGGGCGAAGTTGAGAAAATACAATTAGTGCTGGGCGATACAGAATTTTGTGTATCGAATATCGATACGCAATTTGTATCGATATATCGAAATATCGATACGTATCGATATATCGATACCTATCGAAATATGGAAACGTATCGGTATATCGATACGTATCGATATGTATGGAAATATCGATATTTCGATATATCGATACGAGCTTGTGGTTTGTATCGGCGTATCGATACGCCCGACGTATCGGTACGTATCGATATATCGATACAACGACCCAGGACTAAATACAATCTATTCTTTCAGATAATACCTACGCTCCTTTAACTCGTAATCCCATTTCGAAGATTGAACGCGAGGTCAGTGAAATCATCAGATCTTCGAATTTAGTTCCTGAAACGGAGCCCACAAACATTCTGTTTCAGGCGTTCGGGGGTTTTCCGTTATTTCCGGTTGTAGATAACATTTTTATGGATTTCTTTAAAACGATTGTTTTGTAATCATCGATATTAAAATCTAAAGTTAGCTTTATGTATGTTGATGGCACCTTTATGTCTCATCATCAAACGTTCTGTTATTCAATCTTTGGTTCATCGCGCTTTTTCTAGTTACCGACCCGAGAATCTAGATTCGGAACTCCGTCATCTTACTAAAACCTTAGTAAACAACGGTTATTTGAAGCGGGATTTTCAGGCAGTTATAAATCCTCTACATCTCCGTACTCGAATACATAAGGACATTTCTACTTCCGATTCCAATCTGAAATTAGCATTTTTACTGTAGATCACAGATCAAATAGGGAAACGTCTTTCTAAGAATGGTTTTAAACCCATATTCAACTCGACAGGTGAAAATCTCTCAAATTCTTCCTAGTCTCAAATACAAATTTCCTAAACTTTTATCTCAAAGTGTATACCAAATTTCTTGTTCATGTGGTTTGGTCGATATCGGTGAAACTGGTCATTCCGTCATCACACGTATTTTAGAACATAATCGCTGTATAAAGAAAAGACGTATTTCTTAATCTGCCTGATTTTGATAGCGCCTCGGTTATTGCGAACCTTGACAACTTCGGTTACAATACGGTTAAAACACATTTTGCGAGGAATAACAGGAAAATATCGGTGGTGATAGTGGAGACGGAAAAAACATTTGATCGAAGAGTTGAACGCAACAGAAGATGTCAAACTGTAGAAAAAACAAGAGCAAAGATAATACTATCGCTACAAGAACCAATTCTGGAGAGGTGAAATAAAAGTAAAAATAATGAAATATGTAGAAGAAACGTTAAAATGTAAAGCTTAATAAAACAAATACTACAAAAAAAAGAAATGCCACAAAATGTCTACAAAGCTATGCTAAAACTAGAAACACCGCCAAAACTAGCACATTCTAATGATTAAGAAATGCCGAATCCTTCTTGTATCTATGGAGAAAAATGAGAAGAATGGAGAAAACCGACTTGTTGATTTTCAGAACTTGAAAGTTGATTGGGACATGTAAACATGGAAGAATACGGACTGCCCAAAAAAAAGAATTCTAAAAACGTTAGAACACTTAGAAGACGAGAAATTTAACCCTTGATTAAAAAATGGAATCCTGAATTTTTTTTAAATGTTGAATGTCTTCTTTTGAAAGAGATGACAACGGAAAAAGCTCTAAAGAGACCACGCAATTACAGGGCTTAAAAACTGGAATAGATGGAAAATAGTGTTTTGAATTTCTCTATACGCCCTAATATTGGTTAAATTTATTTATTTACAAAAAGCAGTTTTAACCAGAACAATTGTTTGTTTTTATAATTAAGAAAATTTTGGTGTAATGTTCTGCACACGTGCTCATTTTACGTGACAGAATTAAAAAAGGCGTGCGTGTTCTGCCTTTAAACGAATCGGGATGGCACGCAGCTTTGCATTTCTTAATGTTTAAGGTGCAGCTTAAAACAAACACCTAAGAATATCATTGAAATAAAGAAATGTATTTCAACGCCTTATTGACTTGCAAATGTATACATCCGATAGTAATTAATGTAAGAGAAACGACTCGCATTTCTTCCATTCAAACGCTTATACGTCTAAAACTGCAAATGAATAGGTTTTGTTTCGATTGTGTTATAAAACTCGAATGTAGGTACGAGTAATTAGAGAATTGTCGCTTTTGCAATTTACGCAGTTATTTATTAAGCAATTTCAGAACGGAATTATTAGATTTTCGCTGCTCGTAAACTTGTAGGAGTTGACTGTTGGCCATTTTTCTGTCAGTCTAATTACATTTGAAATGTTGTTTGCTTGTTGTACATACATATATCATGTTAATCCTAATTACTGTATTTGTTCGCTGTTTCGATCGACCGTAAAATCAGCAATACGACAGCTGTTCTCCATTCCCCCGTTATAACGTGCTTATTTCGAATTTACTAATCCAAAATTTCATTGTCCTTTTGAAAAATTCTCGACGTCGGATTTTCACGTATTTACATGTAAATGTGATTTTAACCTGCCCGTGTTCTACGACGTGATCATTATACAAAACGATTTTTAATGAAAATTTAAGATTTGATCGACCAAAGGTGTTCTCGGATCCGGGACCGTTATGGGTTAACCTAAGAAGAATGCACCACAACGACCGTTAGCATTTAAATGTTTCGAGATTTATTTTAAATTACCAGCAAGCGTCCATGGCTACAATAATGGGCACGTGTGTGAGTACTCCGCGTCTATGAATACCAATAACAGCTGTAGGTGTATTAATAAAGAAATTGAATAATTTTCTTCTCTGCGTTGCCGGTACGGCACGGTAACAGAAACTAATAATTAGCGTTTTATGGTTGTATCTCGTTGTGCTATATCGGTTTAAAAGCTGTGGACCGAGCTGCTGTCCCATAAAAACTTAATGACTCACATAAATTTAGAACATAGTCTTATTCTGTGACCGCCCCCAGTTAAAAATAAACAAATTATTTTACAAACACCGCGTAATTAGAAATTAACTTGCACGAATTTTTAAATATTTATTTTAATTAAAAGAAAGTCAGCGCTAATACCCCGTTACGAATTACGCAACTTTATTTAAACAGCAATTAGTAATAAATATCTTCATTTTGCTTCTTTTACATTTTTTTTAACCTGATGGCGTAATTACATTTATTATAAAAACCGGGTGAAGGGTAAATTAATCCGTTTAAGATTAAAATTAATGTCGGCGTTATATCATTAACCTCAGAAAGTGTTTTCAAGTCCTTGTAACACGTTGTGCAGCTTGCACACACATACACACATTGTGCATTGCTAAATTAACGTACGATTTGGTTTTACGGTCAACTGACCGTACGGAACCTTCAAAGGAAATAGGATATAAACCCTCAACCGGAATGGTGCAGGGGTGTGTTTGTTAAATAACTTACATTCAATTTGGATTGATTCTGTACCAGGTGTTCGATGTGTACAAATAACACAATGAGGAAGATTCAGTACTGTTGGAGTTTTTCTTTTCGGTCATTAACAGACTTGGAATTAGTTTGCTGACGGTGTTTAAAACGAAGTTCAAATAAATAACTGATTGGTTTTTAATGGCATATTGTTCTGACGGTAAGATCAGGATTAATATTTATTAAGGTGCTACGTACTTTTAATGTTGAAAAATTATGCCTCTGTTGATTAATTGTTTAAAGAGCGCTTTAACGTTTATTGCAGCTTACAATAAATATAATTGTAATCGATGTAGGTATTGCAAGATGTTTCAGTGCTAAGAAAGTAATATAAATATGTCTTGTCAAAACAAGATGATGCATAGATTCTTTCATTTTCTGTGAATTGTTCTGAAAATCGTTTTGCATCATATCCTGGCTTTTTCAATTTTACCAACAAGGGGACAGTGTTAATTACTTGCTAATTGAAAGTATGATTACATTACTTGTGAGTTTAAATCATAGTTGGCAATATTGAGGATTTGCCTGATTAGAACAAATACAGTCAGTTGCATAAGAGCTTGTTCATTGTTCTACCAGCTGTTATCAGCTACCCGTCTTATTTGAGAAAAAAATCATTCTTAAAATCAAGCTACACTCAAAATTAATTTTCGGGAAGACCCGAATCTACTTGAATTTTAAACGGAAATGAATTTTTGGACTATATTTTACAGACGTGTATAAGTACAAAGCAAGAACTCTTGCTTGTTTTTAACGGTTTTTGTCTTCTAAATGTCATTTCTTAATAAATGATTCTATTTATAAATTAAAAAAAAAAGATGGTCAAATAGTTTCCTTTTTTAAATTTTCTGTTTTCCAGAAGTCAGGAATTGTAATAAATTAGGTACGCTATAAGTGTGCCCAAAATTATTCTGAAATTAGCAGTAGAAAGACCACTAACACGAGTTAAAATTTGTGCCATGTAAATTCCTATGGTTCATTGATAAAAAAATTCACTGTATACAAGGTGAGATTTTTAAAAAACTTTCATATGCTTTAATTTTTAAACGAATGCAGAAACAGTTCAATTTTAATATTGAGGAGGGACCATTTTTGACGTTTAAACGATATTTGTAAAATTAAACCCCTAGACGCCAGCAACTAGCCTTAATTCTTTTGTTAAATAGCACCGCCCTACTTGTAATACGTCATTTTTTGGGAAATTTTATAAGGAATTTAGCGGTATGTTTAGTTTATCATTTTGACAATTTTTTGACACAACAAAATCGAAATAACAAATTTAATGAAATACAGTGAGCGCCGCTTAATAGAATCACTTTGGGACTTGAGGTTTTTGATAACAATAACCGAATGACAATATCCAAAATTCAGAAAAAAAAAATTTATTTATTAGAAAGCAATGAATACATACACCGTGTATTTAATTAACATGTTAATTTAGAAAATGAAATCATAGCATAGCAAAAATGCCAAAATAAAAAAAATTATATAACTTTTAAAAAAATCTAAATCTTGAGCAAACGGACCTGTAGTTTGTTGATACCGGTAATAAAAAGAAATACAAAAAATTCACTGTTCTAGGAACTACACAATTCCTCTCAGAAATTTAAGTTGTTATTCTAAGTCCCGTTTCACATGAAGCGTACGATACGCGCTACGCCTTACGCTCGACGTAGAGCGTAAAGCGTTTAGATCTTTTCACATGTAGCAGTAATAACATGGATTTGAAATATGAACGCAAACGTTGTTGCCATTGCCGCACCTTTTATCGTCTTGTGGAAAACCAATGCAGAAGAAAAAAAGGGTACACATGGCAAGCCTAAATTAAACAGTTAAATGCGCAACGTAGCATGTGAAAGGATTGTATAGATGCTATGCCATCACGCGCCGCGTAGATACGCAGAGCGCGAGGACTGAGCGTGTGCTCTCGACGTAAAACCTAATGCGCGCCTGTGAAACCTTGTATCTCGTACAATGTAAACCTATTTTCAAGCGTAGAGCGTAGCGCGTACCGTACGCTTCATGTGAAACGGGACTAAGAACACACATGCTTTTGAAGTTAATTCTTGAAGATGACGTATTTACAGATGTTTAAGCGTAAAAAACGTATTGTAAAAGTTCAGTTAAAAATTCATACAAAATTGGTTATTGTTTATGTATAAAAGCAAACCGGAGAAGAAATTTGATAACCTAAACTGAAATTATAATTACAATAAACACTGTTTCTATGTAGTAACATACATCTGGCCTGTTCTTTAAAAAAGTTATAACATTACCCGATTGATAACATTTCCGTAATTTCAATAAGCGGCGTGCACTGTATCAGGTTTGTTGTACGCTTTAATACTACTTGTCTACTAAAAGTGTGATAAAAAACAAAAAAAATAATGTTTTGTTGTTTATCTTTTTGTTGTGTTTGTCTATTTTTTAACGATACTGGTTTATTTCAGTGTTATTTTCATTAAGATATGTCATCCACATTAGAACATCTGAAGTTTGTAATAAAAAATAAAAACATAAAACAAAAATATAAAAATACATTTATCGAAAGCAAAAATACTTATTTTACCACGGCAGCAGTCGGAACACAGACCTCTAGGTGTGAGCCTGAATGAAAGTAAAATACACAGGCGTGAATTCCTTTAATTTATTTGCAACTATAACATAATACACTAACTATTTACGTTAAAGAAAAATGAACATTATTTGGATTAAAACAATATTTGGGCGCCAATCACCTTTAAATTGGTGATGAATAAAAAGCATAAAATCTTATACTTAACTATTAATCGATATCGATTCAAAAGTAATAAACGTTGAACTTGTTACGGAGTATGTATTCCGAAAAGTTTTTGATAACTCAATTTAATTAATGTGAATTTAAAATGTGATAAGTAGTAGCATAAATTCCAGTTGAGTCACCATATATGATATGACGTTATCGGATATCTTCTATTTATAGCACATTCTTAGATGAAATTATAAACTTCTTTTATAAAAGTACAGTAGTTACGTCCTCCTTTTATATTTAATTAATGAATAGGTTGTGGAATCTTCGTCACTAGGAGGGGCAAATTAAACCACTTAAGATTTTTTTATGGCGACGTTTCGTACAATCAGGCGTGCACTTCTTCAGTCCACTGAAATATATTATAAGTAAGCTACACATTTCTTATTACATAAAAAATAATACATTTTAGGTGCAAACAACGTAGAATCTTACACAAAAAGGTTAGAGTGGAATAGTCCTTAACTCCAAACGACATGAAAACTAATTACACAATATAAATTAACATGAAAATTTGTTAAAATATTTTTAAAAAAGTCAAATAATTAAAATAGTGTAAATGAACAATTAACTGTGAATGATAAACAATTGACACGACATGTATAATCAAAAATTCTATTTGCAATGTCAAGGTAATCAAGGAGATAAGAACGAAAAATACCGCGAATTTAATAGACCTATCTAAAGCTAATAAGTAATCTTTGATATTGAATTGTTGTAAACATTACTTAAATTGTTAGGGGTCTGTATTGAAGTTAGTTTTTCATGTTAATTTATATTGTGTAATTAGTTTTCATGTCGTTTGGAATTAAGGACTATTCCACTCCAACCTTTTTGTGTAAGTTTCTACGTTGTTTGTACCTAAAATGTATTATTTGTTATGTAATAAGAAATGTGTAGCTTACTTACAATATATTTCAGGTGCCTGAAGAAGTGCACGCCTGATTGCACGAAACGTCGCCATAAAAAAATCTTAAGTGGTTTAATTTGCCTCTCTTAGTGAAGAAGATTCTACAACCTATTAATTAATTCTTTTATAAACTTCTTCCAGCACAAAACAACGAATCAACCAAATGTAGATTGGAAAGCAAAACAGCAGGCATAAAACCAAAATATAAATCCAATGAATAAAAATTCAGTAAATAATAAAAAGAAGACCCTAAATATAAATAATTAGAATGGTTTTTAATCGACATGAGATTACTTACGTTGCTCTAGATGCAATGGTCTTGTAATAAATTCCTTTGTCTAATTGTATTGTGTAACATTGTGAAATCACTAAAAATGTTGAATTCAATAGAAAAATTATATCAAAATAAAGGTAAACTTATCAGCAATTAGTGGGAAAGAATAAAAATTAATTTGTATGCGCCTGTACGCTATAATTAATAAAATTTGTCTTCCTTGCATCACACGACGTGTAAGGTCTAAAGATGGGTCAAACGGAAGTGCGAACAAAATCGATTGCTCAGTCGATTCGAAATACGACGCGACGTTGCCAAACTGAATAAATTTAAGTGCAAATTAGTACGTGAATGCAAAATAGAATTTTAAAGTAATGAACTCTAACGGGACGTTACAAGTTCCTAATCAAACAAATCTGTCACTTGGCAAATGCATTCTATTGAGAATGACTTACACCACAGCTGAACGTGTCGAACTTATTTTCATTTATGGCATGGAAAACCGCTGTTCACTGAGAACGGCTACAACCTTTAACAACAGACATCTTGACCGAAATGTAAGTCACACGTACCTTTTTTAATTGGTTGCCAAATTTGATTGGCCCTATCTTCATAGTTTGTAAATTTGACGGTTGCATGTTATCTTGAATTGTTTGAAAATGTCATCAAACCGTTAATAGTTGAAGACTATCAGAGCGGCATAGATGAAAATCAAAATCTTTATTCAAATGAGACTTTACTCTATTTCCAACAAGATTGAGCTGTTTTTCATTACGTGCGATTAATAAGACAATCGTTAGATGACCATTATCCATATCGGTGGATTGGCAGAAGGCTGCCAATTAAATGGCTTTCAAGATCACCGGATTTAACACAATTGGACTTTTTTCTGTAAAAGTCCGTTGTTTTTAAAACTCAACCGGAGCGATTGAAGAACTGCGCCGTAGAATTACTGAAGAATGTCGCTGCCTCCCAGACGAAATGTTTGACAAGAATTTGAGAGCAAACTCTACCATTGTCTCAAGGTACCGGAAATCATTTCCAATACTTGTAAAACATTTCTTTTTTGTTGAAGTGATTTTGAAGAGTTAATGGGGTTACATTTATTTTGATAAACCATAAATCCCTTATTATAGACTAATTGATTTTTGTGTTAAATTTAATTTTTATTTTTTTTTTAATTTTTTAATTTATTAATAAATTAATTTATCTTTTATTAATTTTTTTTCTTTGCCACAATTAGAAAACCAAGCATACCGCTGAATTCCTTATTAAATTTCCTAAAAACTGAACTATCACAAGTAGGGTTGTGCTATTTAAAAAAAAATTACGAGTAGTTGCTGGGGGTCAGAGGGTGGATTTTGCAAATGTCGTTTAACCGTCAAACATCGCCCCCCTCAATATTAAAATTGACTTGTTTTTGTATTTTTTTTATTTTCACAATTGAGTTTTAAGAAGAACAAAAAACAAACAAAACTATAATAAAAAATATAGCAACTTTTTCAATGTATCATAATGAACATACAAATG
The DNA here is from genome assembly GCA_035610365.1 of Aquatica leii. Taxonomy (NCBI): domain Eukaryota; kingdom Metazoa; phylum Arthropoda; class Insecta; order Coleoptera; family Lampyridae; genus Aquatica; species Aquatica leii. The sequence continues at coordinate 41,945,590 of CM069435.1, read as the reverse complement.
CAAATATTTTCACAGTCATAGTCAACCTTCTTATTTTATATTATTTAGTAGTCAATGCAGTTTTTTTACGTTTGGGTTTACAACACTCACTTATTTCTTATAATTTATAACCGCAGAAATTTTACAGTTTCTCCCACAACCAAGCATTGAACTGTATCATTTTTTAGGATCATCGTTTACTTCGTAAAAATTGTGTTGATAGGCCACGGTTTTTTGCCTTAAGTTCAAATTGTAAGTTTTTTTTTTTGATAAAGGACGTACATCAGTAAGTATATTGCTATAGAGATGGAAACGTTAAAAGCTGATTTTTTTACCAGCTTAATAGAAATATGTTTTGAATAAACCGCGGGCTAAAAACAACGTAAGTAAACATTGTATATACATTCATAGTAAATTTATACTATGAGATGGCTTTACCATCGTATTTCACTTATGTTAATTACGTCATTTATTAATATTAAGCTATAGGACTGTCAATGCATTTGTGATAGTACAGTAGAGACTCCTAAAGAGCCCAAAAAAGGCGAAACCGCCGTCCAGTGGTTCACTTTGGTGGCATTTCCATATTTGCATACACACCGCATATTGCATCTAATCTCAACAGCATCTCAAACGTTTATTAGTATACTTGAAATTTACAAATTAAGCAAATGTTTTTACAATATATGCAAACTAACTCCTAAACGAAAACATCACGTTGCACCAATTTTTCTTGCGTTGGTATAGAACTGACAGGTGAATTGTGAAAGTCAGTACATTTTTTTCTCTATTTCGACATGAGAATTAGCGATTCTTACACTAAAATCCGTGTAAGAATAAGTAAATTCTTACACGAATTTTAGTAATGTTAGTTTTTTCAAAGTTAGTATCTCTGTATCGTAAGTTGACGTTACATAAAAAAGAAATCAAAATTATTGGAACTTAACAATTGAAATTCAAATTTTAATGCCAAGATAAAATAAAACCGTACTATTAATTCAAAGTTAATTTACTTATAAAGGTATAAAGAGATAATTTTGTATGCGATTTTAGGTTAACACATAAATTTCAATATGTTAAAGTGTAAATGTTGCCAATTCAATAAAATATAAAAGTTTCCCAATGTTTTAAAATTAAAATTATACGAAAAATATTAAATATTGTATCAAAACAGAGAAAATAGTATAAAACACACGTCATAGAATACGTTGCAATCACTCGACCGCTTCCTTAACTCGCCGCTGCGCGGCTCGTGTATGAGACCCGATCTCGTAATTGAAACCCGTTCATTCTGTAACTTGTGTTTTAATGTACTATTCTAATTAAAAACGCTTCATGTTTTATTTAAAGCAAGTGTGAATTAGACGTAATCTCTATATCATCTTCTTGGTTTATAGAGGATCACTATAAAGAAAATTATAAAGGACACAAGCTGCTTTCACAATATCATCTACAGTATCCAATTTGCGAATAACCGTCAATACACTCGAAATCCGGCTGAAAGTATACCGAATGCACATTCCACAGTTTGTCGTACTCGTCGTAACTTATAGTTAAATACTTTGTTAGATTTACATAAATGCGATCAATTACTAGTATGTAGGCATAGATTACAGACAATACGTGTTGACAAGCCAGCTATGGTTGGACAACACGTCGATCTAACTGGTACATTCCAAACGAACAGATTTGCATTGGTAAATAAATTACAAATATGCTATATCTCGAAAATTAAAAGAACCCGAGCGCACCCTTTAATATTATATTACACACGAAAAAAGTTTTATAACTAATTGTGACAACAACCTGATATGTACATACAGTCGTACGTGCAAACGACTAACATCTTAGATGAAAGAAAATTAGAATAAAAAATACGGAAAAAGTAGTTTTCTCTCCTAGATAGCTCATTCCGTTAAAAAAAAAGCTCAATTGACAGCCAACACTCTCGATGTAGCGAAAACTAGGCGTTCTGAGACGAAACTTGCACGGTACGAAAATCACACCAAAATAATTTTAACTAAACAAAGTTAAGTTAAAAAAAATTGAACGCTTACAAATATGAAGTGTATACAAATTAAAAGAAAGGCGCACAGACAATCAAGTCTCAAGTTTTTCAATAATTTGAAAGACAGTCAATAAAAAACAGCATAAACTATTTGTGGCAGCAAGCAAATACTTAGTTCTCGTATATACGATTTTTTAATGCAGAAAAAGGGTACTTACATGTTTAAGTGCTGCTAGCGCTAGTGGCATATAAACATTCCCTAAAAGCTGGAAAGTAAAGCAATAAGTATACCCTCGTAGTATCACAAATAGACTGCGTAAGTTACATTCGATATTACAATACAATACAGTGTGCGCTAAACTTTCAATCCTATGTGATTTTTAAGTTAAATCTGCAGGCCGCACAGGTGTGCTGCTAAATCTTGAAGATAGTTCACTAAAGGATATCATGGAATCAACTTTCCCGCAGTAACGAACATGAACACATTTAGCAAGCAACGATGATTACACGAGTTTTTGCATTTTTTAGTTAATAAACATGAGAAATAATTTCTGAACGGAGTAATTAAAGGAATTCTCAAAGTTATCACGTGACGGTAGCAAAATGCTACACGGACAAAAGAAAATTAACTCGCACCACAAAATAAAAACGGACTTTTTGCTCAGCGATTCTTTCACGTTCAACTATTGAATTTTTATTCGCGAATGTCCAAATAATCTCTTAAGTTAAAAGTATATCTGAGCATTTCGTTAACACGTGCTGACTTTAGTTTTTAGTAGTAATTAATACGGACCTTTCTGTCAGCAGTAAAAATATTGTTTTAAAAGCAAAAGGTAACATCCGATGGATTTCTTAGCTATTTTGGCGCTATTGAGTAGGTTTTTTCTTACATGAACAATGTTTTTAGAACGTTTTACGAACCGGCTCAGTTACTCAAAATAAAAACTTTTTTTAATATTTTTTGCAACCAAAACTTCTTCAATTCTTGTTATGGAAGTCATAAACTTGTCATCACAGTTACTACCTGCATCTGAATTATCTTTTTGTTGCTTTTCATCAAAACTTTTTTACGGTATGGTTCAATGACGTTAGGTCATCTCCAAGGTCGTCAATGTTTTTTCTGTGCACTGCTTTTCAAAAATCAGTACTCAGGTTGACATGATAAACAAATAAAAAAACAAACTTTAAACATAAAATAAATAGAAATACATTTTTGATTTTTGAAATTAACAAAAATTTGAAGAAACTGAAAGATTAGGAAACATAGACTATCAGAGTACAGTGTAAATTATTTCGTTGTCTATGCAATTGTACAGAATTGATATGGGTTCTTGAATCTACAATCTCAATTTACACTCCAGGTTTCCAGTTTTTAGAAGCGGTGTATTGTCATACGGAAAAAGACAGATATACATCTTGATCTGCTTGTTTTCTCAATCATACTACATAATGTCTTTGGCCAAAAAACCTTAAATCTGACCATATTTACCTTATAAATTTTTCTCCCGTTTTCTTTTGATGATTTTCTAAATTTTTCATTAATGAAAGTATGTGTGTAATTTTGTGTGTACTAGAAAAGATGACTATAGTTCCTCTGCGACCTGCAGTTTCGATTTTTTATGGAATCTACAAAGTAATGCGGTCCGCGCTTACATGTAAAGCAAAAATTAGTTTCTATCTATTCTGTTCTAAAATATTTATACAGCTTAGAAGTACTTGTGTCCTTAAATATAACCCATAAATCCTAATTTAATTTTTTTTTACTAAATTTGAAGAGTTTAGAATTATAGAAACCTAAGTGAGTAGTTTCGGTTGTTTATATGTCTGTCGTAATTTTGTATTATTCAAAAATGTTTATTTAAAATAAAATTAACGGTTGCATTGTTTATACGCCGCTATCGCTATCTAACGTCCATTTTTACTCTTCCTAGGGTTAGTCCGCTAAATCGGATTTGCTGGGAAAGACTTATTTAAGGTATTGAGCGAATAAGCGATTTGGTTAATTGCTTGACGTACCAGCGATTTCCGAGGGACTGCTACTTTATCCCGATACACGGCTGTCGTAGCGAGGAAACCTGTGAAAGCCGCCTTCTTTAAGAAATTCGAAGTGACGAAGTATGACTGACACCTTTGAAATCTCAGGATCGTATAATTTTAATTACTTCTATAATTTGTCAATCAGCTTCATGCACCTTCCTTATCATAGCGTATTGTGTGATTGTGGTGTATTCGTTAATTACTTATGTCAGCTTTGTGCGTGCAACTTAATAGCATTGTATAATAATTTAATTGTATGAATCTAATCAGTTTACTGCCAGCCTTAAGCAAAACAGCTATTTTACTTTTAGTCGTAAACTTTCAATCATCTTTAACTTTATGTATTGTCGTATGAGTACATTGACGTGACATCCGTTCAAGTTTTTCGAATCATTTGAACGCAGTTAAGGCCAAATTTGGCCATAAAATAGAAACGTCGTACATACGCTTATATACCACGTATATTTTTTTTGTAAATTAAGTAAAAAACAAGTAGCGAGTGTTACTACTAGTGACGAAGAATTTTTCGGTTGGGTAAGTTTTTGTGCTTTTATCTTGTTTTACAACTCAATATCATAATTGTCGATTATTGACTCGTTTTGCGACTGCAGGGTAGAAGAAGTAATTGTTTGAATCTTAGTTAACCAAAAAAAAATTGTTAGCAATTGAATATGATTATTTGTATGGTGTTTGCTTGGTCGATAGGGCTTCCATCGATATTATAACTGTGAGATTAATTGACGAATCTAATTTTATTTAATTTGTTATTGGTCTACCTTTTTCTTTTTCTCTTGTTGGAAATAAATATATTGTTAGAATTTGCCAATTTGTTCATTTTAGTGATCGACAGATTTAAGCAAGGTCGTATTGGGTGATATTTACTTGTTTTGGCGCATTTTTAATTTACTACAGGATTAGCAGACCATGCCTTGCGACATACTTGCCGATTCAACTGTTAGTCGCTTGCCTTTAAGTTACGACAAAATGTTCGTAACATCTTGTTAAATTCCACTTCATTAGCTTTATTTTTTTATGATTTTAAGAAATTATTTTTTTGATTGTTTTTTTTAAATTTTGTTGTTTTAATCATATTTTCATCTCTACGCTTCTAGTTTTCTAATTGTTTCGTATTCTTAGTTTTTCTGTTTTTTTAATTTTTTTTAATGAATTAACTATATTTGTTTTTGTGTATTCGTAATATTTAATGAAGATTTTTTTAAGATTTTGTTTAATGAAATAACTATACACGCTTCTTCGGTTTGATATCGAGGTAAGTTGTTTTAGATAGGTATTCGAGTAATTCTTATAAAGAAAACGAGCTTTACGAAACTCATACTTTTTTAATGTTTATGTTTAGTTGGTTTAATTAAGTCAAAACTCGACAATTTATTGCTCTGCGTATTGAACATAATTACAGCAAAATAGTGTAGAATAACCGGATGCAAATATTTACATGCGTAAGATGATATCTATAATTTTGCTAATGTTTAATCCCGTTCTCTCATTAGTATGTTTATGTACAATATAATCTATTAATCAAGCTTATTATGTATATAATTGAAAATGCAGTTATGAAAGCATGCGACTTAAGCAGTTAACATCCTCGGCTGTTTGTCGCTACCATGTTAAGAAAATAACAAGGATAAATCAGCAGGTAGCGTCTTTAATTTTCCCCGACTGCAATTTTAATAAGCAAAAAAAGCATGGTCGGTAATAACGTTCGTGGCATTACGAAAAACGTAATAAATCACAAATTTTTATTCCTGAAGAAAAGAAACGGAAATAAGCAGATTTTTGCTTGTCTGTGCAAAGTAGTAAGAAAACTGAATAAACGTTAAGTTGAATTTCTGTCGGCTGATATCTAATCTAAAGAGGATTTGTTAAAATTGTTTCTGCGTGTCACAAAACGATTCTAACTCGAAATCACATCCATTCCAGCTTCCACGTTTGATTTGGTCGTGCACAAGATCTCATCCTTACAAATTGTTTTATCTCTTTCACATATCTACTTGCTGTATGTGCCAAAGGTTCGTAAAATTCGTATCAAACAAGATTTATTTTGAGATCCTTTTCAGGAACATTTTGTTTGCCTACACGTAAATATATTTTCTATTACTTTAGGGATTTTATTCCTTTATATTTATTTTAAACTTGTTAGTGTAAGACTGGTACAAATTATCTGTACAATTAACAATTTGCTATACGTTAGATGTGAGTTTAAAATAAGTACAGTTTGGGTAATAGAGTTTCTCATACAATACAATCCGTTTTAAGGGAGGTTTAGAAAACCAAAGACAAATCCAGTGCACTAAAGTTCAACTTATCTCGTCTAGAATTCTTTGTCTTTATCGATGTATTTAGAAATTTAGTCATTATGCTTGAACAATTTCGTTTTATTTAAATGCGACTTCAGAATTAATACAATCTTCTTTTAAAAATATTTTATAAACGTTGCTGCTACTGCAATGTTGATTTTTATTTGACTTTTAGCTGGTCAAATGACGACATATTAGTATAGTTTTAATGTATTATAACCCGCATTTTATTTTTCGTGAAGCATTACCTACACTTTAAATAAAATTGAATATGTAGAAATATGTATTGCCAAATGAAGATACATCAAACATTTTTCTTTTCTTCTATATTTGATATAAATTTATTAGCAACTGTTTTGTTTCGGTGTTAATGGAACCAATGACGTGATATAACTGTTTTGGTGTTTCGTTTTTTCTTAAAATGACAATATCATTGGTAACATTTTAAACGTGAAATCAAAAATATATAGTTATTTAGCGAGTTTCTGTCTAAATTGGGCGGTTTTTTCACGAGCGCGCATTTTTAAATCCGAGTGAGGCGAGGGTTTTAAAAGTCCACGGGAGAAAAAATGCTCAATTTAAAGCTTGTGTGCACTAGTCGGCAACGGAACACGCTACAGCGGCAGGCAATTTAGTTTATTAATGAATTTAAATGGAACAGCGCCCACTAGTCGGGGGCTGATCAAACTACTGCGCACCGGCCCGAACGGAAATATCCAGACAGAATACTTTCGTGGTCAGATCCGTCGTGTTCCGTAGTGCGCGCTAATTTTGACGACAAAACGTAACACAACTAATTGTATCACGTTTCTGACAGAAATTATTCCAATAAGGAATCAGTATTCTGTCTTGTTAGGTTAGATTTTGTAATTGATAAAATTTCTTGAAACTCATTTGGATAGACTGAAAAAAAATCTTGGTGATCTATTAATGGAAGAAATCAAGTTGCAAATTTACTTTTGATTTTTTTCTTTCTACAGATATGTACTTATTTTCGCTTTTCTTTATTTGGAACATTTTCAGGTAGTGAGCGCTACGCTAAAAAATTGCGTACGCTGTGGCGTGTTCTGTTACCGGCTAGTTCTCGCAAAACTTTGGACAGGAACGAGTCGAATACAATATTATATTGCTCGAACAGATACTACGAGACCCCAAATGCTCCTGCGTTTCTTACACACTCAGTTAGTCTATTACGAGTATATATTTGAAATAAGCGACTCCGTTGTTGGGGAACATCTACATTGTTTGGGGTGATTGTAAATATTATTGATCGTACGTTCTATCATATCCCACACGTATTCGATTGGTGATAACTCTGCCAAACGAGAACGTCATGGACGACTATCCAGAAACTCCGTAGCGGTATGTGGCGTAGCATTATCTTATCGAAAAATGGGATTTGTTAGTTGCTGAAGATATGGAACTAAAACTGGTTTCAGTACGTTATTTATGTAACTAATTGCATTTAGCGTTCCTCGAATAATTATTGGAAGAGATCTACTTTCATGGCAAATAGTCCCTCATACGATCACACCTTCAGTAAGAGTGGTGTGTCGCTTTACAGAAAACTGCTTGTTTCACTTTTCTTCGGCACGTCTTCTGACTATTCTGCGGCAATTATGGGTTCCAAAAAAAAATCGATATTTGTCACTACTCGCTTCTATTCCTTATTCTATTGCAATCTTTAATTACCCCACTCTAACAATGCAGTTTTATGAAGCGAAGGTAGAGGTAAACAAAGAAACGATCGGTACGACCTAAGCCCAAATAGTCCAGTCATTTTAGGAAAATTACATTAAAAAAACTCTTATAAGCATGAAACTTGGTGTATACATAGTTTTTAGCTACCCAAAAAGCATACTAAAAGCCTTCGAAAGGCAGCTACGGCTGCCATCTTAGAAAATGGCACTTAAAATACAGTTTTTTAGCAGTTTCTCAAAAATGGTATTTTTTATGATAAATTATTTCAAAAAATATGTCTAGTATAAAAAAATGTGTAATTTCCGTTCTTAGCAGTTTTTTCATATAACCAACAGTGAACGCCCTTCTATGATTTGAGTGTTTACGTCAGCATTGTCAAAAACGAATTGTGTCAAAGCATCTCCTATTATTTCTCGTTGCAAATTATCATTTGCTGCATTTAAGTACGCTATTGTTTCATTGTATGCAGTACAATTCAGTACATATAGATATTTAATGTTATAGATCAACTAGATGCATTGAGCCATACTTAAAATGTTAGTGTACTGGAAGAGATAATTGCAGAAGTGACAAAAATGACTTTGGATGACAGGCTAACATTACGGAATGACTAATTTTTTTCTTCTCCCTTTTATCAGAATGTCTATCAAAACATTCAAAAACTGTGATATGAGATTTGATTCTAGAATTCCATTTCATCTAGTGATGGATAAGTAGATAAATCAATTGGTGTACTTTAGATATTATGTCGTATTATTTCCGCAGTCATTTCTACAATACAAAGTCGTTCATTTTCTAAATTTTTCTTTCTTTGTGAATACCATTCATCATTTAATATGTTGTGTTTTTTCAAACTGGTTTTTAAGTTGTAATCTGAACTTTCACATTTTTCATTGCCTGATAATTTATTAATATGATGAAACCGTGACTCGGTCATATTTGTCACTGACTGACCTTTCATGTCTCTCATATTTCTTTACATGCCTGTAAGAGACGTTGGCAATTTGTGTAATATCAAGCTTCTCTGCAATTAAGTCCACATTAATTACTCGGTGTTTCACGGCTTCACCTAATTCATCTCCACGTTGTTCACAGTTGACCACGATAGTTTTTGGTATTTCTTTCGTTTCAACACGATTAAGCTTTCTTCTATATTTCGTATACAATGTACAGTTCATTTTATATGAAAATGCTAGGCCAAATCTTGTACAAAATTTAGAAGTTTCTTCTTTACCTCTTCGTTAAGGTTTTTCGTTTAGAAGCTTTAATTTGGGATGGATTTGTGTTCACATAAACTTTAACTTCATTACAATTACCAAGTTTAAGCTATAGGTTATCTACTCTTTCTTTACTAACTTTTAACACTTGGACTTCGTTGTAAACACTATTCGGGCTGTTACGGTTCTACCCATACCAACTAATAAAATTTATAAATACAAAACTTAATAAAACAAATAAAAACAACAATCATTGTGGGTTTAAATTAAGTAAGCAAATATCTGTAAATGAAATATATAAAATTATGACTAAACTGGTAGTTATATGCAAAAATGCGTAGAACAAAAATTACAAAATGTTATATGCAAAAATGTCTAGAACGAAAATTACAAAATTTTTTGTACTTAACCTTTTTTGTGAAATTTTTTGATGAAAGAGCTGTTTTTAAGTAAATGCTGAAAAACTGTTTTTTAGGTGCTATTTATAAGGATGGCGGCTGTAGCACAATTTTTTTTTGAGGACTTTTAGTATGTTATACAGTTTTATAAAAACTACATATATACCAATGATTTGTTGGGAAAAATTACAATACAAAAATTTGTAAGGGGTTGTTAAAAGAATAAGCGACAAAATATAGGTAATTCCAGGAAAACAAATAATTTTGCTACTTTGTATGATTTATCAGGAACTATTTTGTACAAGAGCTTTAAATCTTAAACATGTAATATCGGTTTTAACAAAGGTGTTTATTTTATTTTATTCGCTGAAGAGCTTTAAACCACCGGCAATTCGTAGCATTTTTGTAAGAAATTGACTGTGGAGTATACTAATATTCCTTACCACACCGACATACAGTGACCGAGCCTTCTAAAAGTATTAAAGAAATTCTAAAAATTGTTAAATTAAATTATATAACTTTTTAAACGCTATGGACAAACTGAATAAATGAATTAACTACTAGATGAACATTGGCTGAACGACTTTGATCTCTGTTAATATATTCTCATATCAGAATCTATTAAATTCGTCATTCAAGAGAAGAAACAATTTGTTTTGACATGTTTACTAATACCAGATCATTTACCACAAAAATATTTATATATAACAGTTAACCTACTTTCCCATTTTGCCTAATAGAAAGAAACACCTGAAGGCTGGTGAATTCAAAAAGTATGAGGTTTTTTAGAATTTTTAAAGATTTATCGTTAGTAAGCCAACTGTTTAATTTTAACGTAGCCGATGCACCACTTTGCAGTCAGTTGGAATTGATAAATTTATTACCAAATCTGATACTTAAAAAATCAGATTAGAAAAGAAACTGTAACAGCATTTTAAACTTCTTTAAATCCAGAAATGTTCAAAAATATGCTGGATAATGCTTAAAAATATTTATCACTTGGATCTACCTATCTATGTGAAATTGCCTTTTCTTTAATGAAAAATCCAAAAAGCAATACGTGATTACGGATGACAATTTAGAAACTATTTTACAAATAGTCGCGAGTGATTTGAATCCGAATTTCAAATAAATTATGAATCACGAACATACTAATTTTATTACAATTTTCCATTCTGCATAATTCCCGTGTTGTCGTTATCACACAAGCTGCGCTTTTGTCACACGTGGCAGTGGACATCTTCAAAACCTAGAATAAACTGATTGATTGCGCCGTGAACTCGTTTTTTTAAACAGGCCTCCGATCGATAAAACTGATTTCCAAATCTTCGGTAAAGGAAAACTAGAATCTCCTTTACCTCAGTTCAGTAATCTATTTCACTTAAATTTTGCAATTCTTTCTTTTAGATTACTGGCTTGCACCCGATGGTTTTATGTCACCGTGTCTCCGGACCATAGCTAACTTTACTTTAGTGGTTTTGCCTTACCTCATACGTTTATGACTTACGTTAGATCTTTAGTTTTCAATTGTTTTGACTGTTTTCAGTTACAATGTTTATATTAGATATTACTTTTTTCGATAATTCAAAATGTACTGTGTTATGAATTAACACAGGTTTATAAGAAAAAATGTAAGTACATTTTCTTGAGTATCAACATTCACATTCATTATTTATTGCAGTAGTAACTCGTGCCATCGTCGCCATTTTTTTCACTTTTTGCAAGCATTTCAAATATTTCTGTAGACATCTTTTAAAGAACACAATGCGCTTAACGAAAGTAAACCTAACCTAATTTCACGTAACACAAATGTTCGAAGTGTACATTGTACTCATTCAGTTAATCAAATTTGATAAACACAAAGGTGCAATCTACCAATTATTGAAAGAACATCAGACTTAAAATATATAATCCACAGTTGTTATATAGTCACTTAGACTATATAACAACTGTGGATTACATATTTTAAGTCTGATGTTCTTTCAATAATTGGTAGATTGCGCCAAAAGTTTTGAATTTGGATAAACGCTTCCCACTTGGGTGCACATATGATTGTTGTATACAAAAATAACGTTTTATGTACTTAACCAATTAGTGCATACGGTCCGTTTAAAAGGATCCCGATTTTTTCTCTCTCAGAATAATTTTTCAACTTTCCCGCCCCCGACAAACGTCACTGGCGTCTATCATATACTTATTCTCGTCTCGTGAATGTGCAGTTTTTTCTCACAAAGTGTTATTTGTTATAAAAATTGTTATTATGAATCCCGGTTTATACTCTATTAGAAATGGAGGGTAAGTACATCAAATAAATATATATCAAATGCATTCTTTTTTACAAAAATTAAAATTAACTAACATAAGCTTTCTAGTAACGCCTAATAACGTTTCTGTCGCAATTGCATATCAGTGCTTTTAAATAAACTTTGTTTTTTGTCAAATCATTTAAAACGAACTTCATGCATAATATACAGTGAATTGCAAAAAACTGAAAATTGAAAAAACAAATTTTTCTATATAAAATAGGGTTTGTCCCTTTTTTGGAAAAAAGTATAATTGTGAGTTTTATTTTGCTGTTGTTTACCTTTTTTTTTGCAAAAAACGGAAAATCGAAAAAAATAATTTTTTCTATAATGTAAAATAGAGTTTGATCCTTTGTGCAAAACTCAGTGTACCTGTTTTTTATTATTTTTAGATTGGCTCTTCACGAATTATTATATCTAGAAAAGGATGATGAACTAGAAACAGGAAATACTACAACTGCTACCATATACATTCAACCCCTTCACAAGGGCAGAAACGGACGAAGATAGTGACATAAACCATTTACCTCGAGGAATCCTTAATCAACAGTGTGAAGTCGTATATGAATGTGACAAGATTGAGAGTGACGATGAATCTAATATTCCCCTTAGCGTGCTTCGAGAACATTTATCGTCTCAAACGCCTTCTACATCTCGACAGTCAACCTCTTCAGTTTCTCAATATCACTCAAACAAAAAAAGAAAGAAATTGCATAACTGGCCTGTAAATTGTCCAAATTATGACATGAATGTCCACTGTGTTCTTAAACCACCGTCAATCGAAGGCCAAACCGCCGAAACTCTTGTAGATTTATTGTGTCTTTTTTTATGACAACATTTTGAATACTATAGTGGATCAAACTGAAATATATGGACGCAGTAAAAATTTAACATTGAATTTTGTTGTATGTTTTGCTTGGTGCCATGTTACTCTCTGGATATGCAAAGTATCCAAACAAACGCATGTTCTGGAACAGTGGTGAAGATGCTCCAAAAATTCTTTTGAATTCAATGAGACTAAATTGATTTGAACAACTTATTAGGCACCTACATTTCAATATAATCGACAATACCGACAAATTATATAAACTGATGCTTATCATTAATACCCTAAATAACAATTTTTGAAAGCATGGTGGTTTAGAGGAACATCTTTCTATTGATGAAAGCATGATTCCCTATTACGGGAAACACCATGCAAAGCAATATATAAAGGGGAAGCCAATAAGATTTGACTACAAAAACTGGGCTCTTTGTAGCAGCGACGGATATATGATTAACTTCGATATTTATACCGGTAAATCTCTGAATGAAAAACGATTTGGTTTGGGTGGAGATGTCGTTATGTCGCTAATAAACTCAGCAGAAATACCTCCAAATATGGGTTTTAAATTATATTTTGACAACGATTTTACCAGCATCCATTTGCGGATAGGAAGGCTGTCTATTTCCTGATAGGAAAAGCTGGAATAAATTAGAAAGAGGTTGCTACAAATTTTAATCCAACAGTAAACTTTTACTAACACAATGGAAAGATAATAAGATACGTTACTTTGGCTACAAATTTTGAAGACTCAAACGTAACGTCCGCGAAAAAGTGATGCAGGGAGACGAAGGCAAAAAAAATATACCACAACCAAACATTATTAGTATCTATATTAAAAAAAATGGGAGGGGTCGACAAAATAGATGGACTTGTGGCGGCATATCGATCGCGAATGAGGCAAAGGAAGTGGTACTGGCCAATCTTTCAATATTTGTTAGATGTTAGCGTAGCTAATGGTTGTTCTACTTATGAAAAGAATAAAACCAAAGGATTCTAATTGTGCCAGCTTGCTTACTTTTAAGCGTTACATTGCAAACAGGTTTTTGCAGACTTATGGGAGGAAACCTTCAAAATATAAATCATCTCTTCCAGTTGAAAACGTTAGGTTCGACGGAATTGATCATCTTGTACAATATTGTGAAAACGACAGAAAATGTAAAGTTTGTGGAAGAAATGCAAAATTTACGTGTACTAAATGTAACGTTGGACTTCATTGATTGATACGCGAATTGAGTTTCTTTCAGTTCTGCTTTTTTCTTTTAGTTTCTAGCCACTTAAGTTATGACATGAGTGACGAAGTAAAAAATAAGAAAGGAACTGAAAACTGGGAATAAGGAAAACATGATTCGATATATAGAAAAAAGTGAAGGTACACTTTGTAAGTGTCTTTATATATTAAAAGATGGGAAATGAAGAAACAGTAAAGCAACTGTTATTAACTAATTATAATATAAGCAGACGTCCTTTACACAATTACACGCAGACTGAATCGAAGTCAAAAATTAGCGTTCAGAACATGTTTCAGGCAAGAACGTGCAAAAAAAATTGAAGATACTTTTAATCCCTTGCTTCATTTTATTTCGATTCAATCATTTTACAATTTATTCTAAATAAACAATGCTTCTGATTTTACTATTTTGAAGAATTAAAAATTGCATTTCAGTGCTTTTAAAATCAGTCTTATTTTCTGCATGTTGTGTTATAATATAATCTTAATTGTACAGGTTCTGCCGAACGCATTTGGTTCATCGCCTGTCGATCAAATTCAATTTACATGTCTTTCATGTTATAAACCGTATAGATAAATGATATTGATTTATACATTAAAGTGTACCTGCCGCTAATGCATTTTGTTGAAGAGAAAAAAATGATACATACTTGAAATCGTTAAGTAAAATGACTTATTGGCTTTAATCAAAAGGAGTTTGATGCAGAACTGTACAGTGCTAAACCCGTTCATTAGAATAAAATTTAATTACTAAGTTTTTTGCGATAAAATAAAAAAAATGTTTTGAATATTATAATCGATTATTACAAATAATAAATTTGATCAGTACTCAGTTCACAAAGTCAACGTAGAATAACTCTTAAGGTTCTTGCTCAAAATGTCTCAATAATAATAAAAAAGAACACAATCAATTTGTCTACCAAGTATTTATACAATTTTCCAATTCTACACGTTTCACCCACGTCTACCGACAATAAATAATCTATTCAAAAACGAATAAAGAATAAATCCAACGTCTATATGAATCATCTTCATTAATAGAAAAGATCACCGGTGATTTATTGAACGTTGCCTTATTTTTAATTAAATTACTTTTGTAAAAGCTTAAATTATGTGAAATTTCCTGTTTTACATTTACGAAATTAACATTGAAAATAAAAAGGAACAAAATTTATGTGAAATTGGTTATGGTACGGGTACGGTACGTTAATTACAACGGTAAAGCGTATTTTCAGTTATAAATAAATTTTAGATTTTATCAATTTTGGGTGCATTAAAAATATGTTGTGTGAAGTGGAGTGCTTCTGTGTTTAATTAACTATATAAACTTGATTTTTCTTTTAATAGTGGAAATGAAGTATTTTAAGAAGGCGACCCATAATAAATTTAATAACGCAGGTACCTAAACTAGTGAACTTTCTGGCACTGAAATAAGCACTTAAAGAGAACTGTAGATTATCACATGCAAAGAATTTTACAAATGCAGGAAGAAGCAAAGGTGCTTAAGTTTTTATTATGTATAAAAGTTCGATATAGTATGCATAGCAATATTTTTATATACCTAAATAAATACTACGGTATAAATACTATTAGAAAATGGGAATAATACACTATAATATTACGGCACCTCCATTAACTGGATGAAATATAAAAGTCATTTGTTTTAGAGTGCGGTCCAGTAAAAACGCATTTAGATAGATATCACTCATCTAAAGACATTGCACACGTTGTTTAGTTCAAGCATTTTTTACATGTGAATAAATGGTTCCTTTTGGTTATCTAGAAGTATTCATTATTTATGAAAAGCAATATATTCTACTACAACTATTTGTTCGATCAACTACGCATTTAACAAACTTGTTAACACAACAAAATAAAAAAGATACACAAAAATATGTCAAATTAGCTAATACAAAGGGTCTATCTAAGACAAGGGTCGGCAAACAGTCTTAGATAGAGTCCAGATATTGTGGGCAAATTTTAACGAGGTCCTGAAAAAAACAACTGATAATAGTTAAGTGCTATCTATTTATTGTATGGTTTCAAATAAAATTCTAAATTATAAAACAAAATACCTAAAATTAATGTGAGAAACTGCACTGAGTCTTGAGCATGTTTTTTAAAGTTTGGTTCTCGAGAAGAACAGCAAATTCGAAGTGTGTCTTCTAAGTGGGCGTCCATTAATCTCGAACCATATTTCTTTTTCAAAAAATTCATTTTTGAGAAAGATCTTTCACATACATATGTCAAGCCAAACATAGTGGCTAAATTGATAGCTAGTTTTTTTGCAATTTTCATATTTTTTCTTGGACATGTTTGGCCCAAAATTCTTCAGTGGATACAGTTTTACATATTTGCAAAGACACATCTTTTTACATATTAATTATTTTCATTTGAAGTAATGGCTTTGACAGATTAAACAACTTTGCAGCCATATCTGTCAATTCTGCCGCATCAATTTCAAATGGCGATTTAAGAAACGGACATAGCTTGCCCATCTCTGCAAAGTCTTGGAATCTTGTAGCAAATTCGTTCCTAAGATCGGCCAAAAATTTCACAAACACTGCAATTTCTTCTTCAGAGTGCTCTTTTTTATATTCAAGAATTGTTGGAAAATAAATAAATTCTTGTCTTGCAATATCTTTTTCAAAGATATCCAGCTTACGACGAAAAGCAGGCACGTTTAGTATCAGATTACATATTAATTTTCCATTTCCTTGTAACTCTGTGTTGAGCGCATTTAAATATTTCAAATATCTTTTAGAAAAGCCACAACCAGCATATTGCACTTATGTGTTACGAACTCAAAGTGCTTCCTGGCTCTCTGCGTATCTAAGTTTTGCAATAAGGAGGTTACTTGTTCTTTTATTAGCCAGAAACGTTCAATAACTTGACCTTTACTTAGTCAACCAACATTGTTGTGTTGCAGTAAGTCAGAATACGCTGAATCATATACAGAAAGAAACTCCTTGAAATGTCGGTGCTGAAGAGCAGAATGAGATCTCATAAAATTAATTAATTTGATCAAGCTGTACATCATTTCTTTCAGTGTAGCACTAAGTTTTTCACAAAGGGCTGCCTGGTGAATTATACACTGATACGATATTAGATCTGAATTTTTATTTCTGATTCTCTTTACCACGCCTTTTTCTTTACCAATCATTTCTGGGGCCCCGTCAGTTGAAAGCGACACCACTTTATCGTAACTGATGTTAGATTTAGTAATAAATTCATCAATGACCTTGAATAAATCTTCCCCTCGAGTGTTACCTTTCAAAAATTTGATACTCAATGTCAAGAAATCTTACGAAAATAGACATGTCTTCTTCATGAACAATGTTACATGATTCATCAAGTGCTATGGCGCAGCAAGGTGCGTTTTGCAGAAGTTTGAGAATAGTGTTTTTAATATCAGCAGCTAAAATATTAGTTTTTCGTGTATTACTTCTCGCTGATAATGGAATACTTTATTAAGCGTCTAGCGCACACGCAACGCTGCTTCTGTGGATTTTTCTTGCTCGTTCATGCAACGAACTAGTAATTTTGTGCTTTTATTGTAAGAACTGAGATATGCCTGAAGTTTTTCTTTACGAGCCTCACAGCCAAGAGGAAAGTTTTTGTGGAATTGCTGATGAGTTGTTTTATAATGTCGCTTCAAATTTCCACTTTTAACAATAGCGACAGTTTTATTACATATAAGGCACACTAGCAACGCTTGATGCCTATCAAGCAGCTTAAAACAATATTGGTCAGTCCATTCTGTCAGAAACCTCCTATTTTCACTGTCCCCTTTTCGCTTTTTAGGATCCATATTAACGTAGAAAAAGATTTTTTGTTAAACGAACGAAAACGCGACTGGCAGTCTGCTTTTCCCCGCCTACACGCCGCAACCCCGATTTCGATACTAGCTCGCGCTGGTTTCAACAAAGCAAAACAGTCGCAGTCAGGTAAGTACGCGGGGCGCTGTGAAATGCTTCCGCACATATTTTCATAAAAATCGTACGTAGTTTAATCTATGGAGGTTTAGTGGGCATAACAAAGATTTATAAACATTTAAATCATATCATTTATAACTAATTCACACACACACTAGATAGGAAACTAATTCAACTCTATCAGTTGTAAGTACTTGTAAAACAAGTTAACTAGGCAACTTAAAATAGAATAAATAAGATTCTATGTGGCTTAAAAATACTATTTCAATTAATTAATATTAAATACATTACAATATTTGGCCGTCCGCCTTTTGCTGACCGATGATCTAAGATATGTATTAACAAAATTTAACTTCAAAATAGTTGTGGGTTCCGAAAATAGCTTACAACGTTATTTACGAAACCCAAAAGATCCAGTAGACGGCAAGGATAAATGCGGAGTATATAAAATTAACTGACAAAACTGCGAACAAGTATATGTAGGACAAACCAAGAGAGAGTAGATAAATTCAGCGTTGCCAGCCATATGCTCGAAAATAAACGATAAATGTTTAATCAAACAAGTTAAGAATAGAAACGAGCTTGATGCATATTAAAGTCTCGAAATTAAAAATATAAAAAAACTTTTATTAAACAATGACGATCGAGGACCATTAGGTTTAGTCTGGCGTTTATTAAGTTTTTTTGGTTTATAATAACCTGCAAACACAACTGTTTTGTCTTTAGTTATCAAAATAATAATCGTAATAGCATCACAGCAAAAATGTCTTGTGGATCTTTCAATTCTTCGTTCATAGTCACTTAAGAAACAGCGTGAACAGAACCCGAATTGTTTCATATATAATTATTAAATTATTTTTTTTTATAAGTGACATATTTACAAATTTATGCTGAACAAAAACAATAAGCTTTTTTTTAAATGAGCAATTAACGATGGTTAAAGTATTGAAAATTAATGAATAAATTTCAACACTGTACTCAAAATAATACATGGGAACAAAATGTTTTAGTACAACGACAGCAAAAAACATTTGATTACAAGTTTTCTTGTAGTAGGTATGTGTATGCTGTATCGGTCACTTAAACTTTGTATAAAAACTTTTTTTATTTTTCATAAACTTTTCAAGTTTCTGAAATTTTGAAAATATCTTCGAAGTCATTATATCATTAATTAATGATGTTCTTCTAAACGTATAATTATGAAAAAGTTTGCAGTTGAATTTGTGTTTGAAATGTTTTAATAAATTTTTAAATCTATTATTCAATATCATCTTTGTCAATAGTTTATAGTTTCAGTAGTTTGAGGCATAGTTGTAACTAGAAATATAAGTATCAGAGCAAGCTTTTTAGTTAATACAATTGAAACAAAAGACATATATTATGCTAAACTCAGTAGTTTAAGGCATACTTGTAACTAAAAACATTAGTATCAGAGCAAGCTTTCTAGTAAATAAAATTGAAACAAAAGACAATCTAAACAAAACTAATGTATCTGATATAATTTATGAACTGAAGGAGAACAAATCAATAAAGTCATGGAAATAACATATTAAAGATGTAACTGCTTGAAGACGAAAGGTAATCGTAAATACATGAATACTAACCAAAATGGAAAGACTACCGGAAGGGGATTGAAAATGCGTATTAATGGGACCGAAATAACTTTAAAAAGAAAACAAAATTATTGTTTAAAAAACATTTAATAAATGATATATCTTTGACTGAGGCTTGATTTGCTAGTAAATTACTCAAATTCAATAAAGTTTTACTTTTAATATGGAAAAGCTTCTTTTTCAACGTTTCCAACATCGTCAAAGCATTGGCTTTTGATTTTAAATTTACTCGACTGTAATAAATTCATTAAATCATCATATTTGCGGCAAATTTACCCTTATATCAAAAGCATTTATTTTTACTTTCTTTTCTGTATAAACCAAGGCATATTTTTGATCTATTTTTAATTGAATTTATTAATAAATTTACATACTGTGCATTTTTTTATTTAAAAAAATATGGTTCATGTAAAATCATCTACCCGGAAGGAATGCAACATGACAGTTATTGATATAAATATAGTAACTGACATTGACGTACTCAACAGCTGACGTTATTTAAAAATATTTCTGTCGTTTACATTATTTTTCGTAAAATTACAGTCAGTTTACTATCGAATTATTTCTTTGCACTAATCTCAAAAGACTATCGTCTTTAATATTTATTTATTTACGCATGTTAAAACTATTTACTTTGTAAATAAATATATTTGTTAAATATTTCACATAACTGTTTACATAAATCATGAAATAATAGGGTTTTAATGTGAAGCGCTACTAAAGTGGTATTTCATTTTATTTAGATGAGCTCAGATTGTACGCTATTAATATACAAGTAAATAGATTGTATAAATGGGCTTTATATTATCATACATTTGTCAGAGCTTGACTTGGCCACTCCCTCATTAAAAAATAATACTCGCAGCGCGTTCTTTTACGTTTCACCTGCAATGCTTACTTGCCAGCGTTGGAAGGTATCAGAATGCAAATAAGTGTACTTCCTACATGCTTTATCTTGATCAACGTAACAACAAAATAATATAATAGTGTACTTTCGACTTCACAAAGTTATTGACATTAAAATGACAATTTGGTGTAGTACACTTTGATTTTCTAAGTGTTTAAGTTCAGATTCAAATTAATCGCTTTTATTCTTGTATTTTCAGTAATTATATTAAAAGCACATTTAAACCTAACATGTTTATTTTCCATTTATTATTTCAAAGAAGACAAGGTTTCTCTGTGGCACAAAAAAAGAAGAACTAATTTTGCTCGCGCCTGTCTTTTGTAGCACTGTTGCTCCTTCTCCTTTTCGTCAAACAACTCCTACTCTAGGTGAGGTTGAAGGCGCAAAATTCCAGTAATGTAATTAGATATTACAACATATGTACAAGTACAACTAGAAAAATTAACATACATGTAACACTTATAAATAGTAGTTCGTATATAGATAAGTAGTAGAATAGTATATTAAAACACAAGTTACAGAATGAACGCAGTTCAATCACGAGACCGCGTTTCATACACGAGCCGCGCAGCGGTGAGTTTATGAAGCGGTCGAGTGATTGAAACGTATTCTATGACGTGTGCTTTATACGATTTTCTCTATTTCGATACAATATTTAATATTTTTCGTATAATTTTAATTTTTAAAACAACATTAGGAAATTTATATTTTACTGAATTGGCAGCACTTACACTTTGACATATTGAAATTTATGTGTTAACCTAAAATCTCATACAAAATTTTCTCTTTATACCTTTATAAGTAAATAACTTTGAATTAATAGGACGTTTTTATTTTATCTTGGCATCAAAATTTGAATTTCAATTGTTAACTTCCAATAATTTTGATTTCTTTTTCATGTAACGTCAACTTACGATGCAGAGATACTAACTTTGAAAAAACTAACATTACTAAAATTCGTGTAAGAATTGGCTTATTCTTACACGGATTTTAGTGTAAGAATCGCTAATTCTGATGTTGAAATAGAGAAATATAAATTAATTACATAACCACACTTAATAAAACGTATATTCAAAAGTCCATGTAAGTGATGGATTCTAAGTCTTTGTATTTTGAAGGACATTTTACTCTTCTACCTGATTTCGTAAAGTTTTCGCTGAGTGATGGTATTGATGTGGTTACAGGAGGTTTATTCGATGCTGTAGGTTCCTTTGAAGAATTATTTTCAGAACAATTCTGTTTTGGAGATTCATCTTCGCTGATTATAAATGCTGTCTTCACTCTATCTAACGATATAACTTGGCGTTTGTCTTTTGTTTGTATTGTGACAGTTTTTGTCTGTTCGAGACAATACATGAAATAAACCATTGTACGGTGACTGCAGTGGTTTCCTAAGTATGTCGTCTCTGACGAATACATGGGAACAGTTGCTTAATTCCTTGAAGACGAATGGTCTTGGCTTACTGTGATGATTTGGAAGATATGGTTTTACTAATTCAAAATGTTTGCGTAGTGCACTAATAAATTCTAAAGCGTGTCTTTCTTTGTAGGTTCAAAGAATTCACCAGATAATTTAAGATTTTGATCATATAGAAGTTCAGCAGAAGTTGCGTTAATATCTTCTTTCACGAACGATCTTATGCCAAGTAATATAAGCGGAAACTCTCAATCCAAGAATCGTTTTTTTGACATTTTATAAAAGTTTTCAGTTGTCTGTGTAGTGTTTCTACCATATCATTACTCTGCAGGTGGTATGCAACGGTTTTTATGTGCTTGGTACCCGTCAACTTTCTTAAAGATGAAAATAAAGCTGAATTAAATTGTTGATCACGGTCGGAGGCTGTTCTGAGAGGCACTCCATACCTTGCAATCCAATAGAAGTAGAATGAAAATGCGACTGCTTCGGCAGTGATGTTTGGGGGCTGGAATCGCTTCCGGCTATCTCGTAAATCTGTCTATACAGGTCAAGTAGTAAGTGTTACTTTCAGATGATGGTAATGGGCCTATGAGGTTCATATGAACATGATCGAACCTTTCTGATGGTGGTACAAAACTATGGAGTGGTGTGGTAACATGTCGAGAGATTTTGTTTTTCTGACACAGAATGCACTGACGATTCCACAATCTAAAGTCCTTCTTAACGAGATGCGACCATGCTTATTGTAGTTCTTGCACCTGGATGTAATAAATTATGTAGACTGTTGAAAACTTGTAGCCTGAACTGATGTGGAACAAATGATCGAATTTTATTTGACGTGTTGCAAAAAATATGGATATATACACAATTGCATGAAGTGTTTTATTGAAAATAAAGCAAGCTGCAAATTTTATAAAACGATTTAATGACACAACAAAAAAATAACTAACATGATATTGACAAGGTAAATAGTATTATAAAATAATAAAATTATCAGCGGCCGGCGACGTAGGTATTGGATCTATATATTAAAATCACAATAAATACTTGAATGGAAAAGGGAACGAACTAACCTTGTAATACTAATAATGTCAGCGGCCGACGACGTGGGTATTGGATCATGTGGTCACTTGTTCGACGGGGGTCTCCAATAAAATGTTTGGGCAAGAAGCTTCATCCACAGCATTCTTCTCCCAAACTTGACAACGGTGCCACCGGTTTTTAATTAACACAAGGCGACTCTTCACGTCGCAAAAAAACGGCTCGTATATTCAACCGACAATGATCAAGTAAGTTCGTTATTCGGGTTAGGGCGAGTATCGGGAAACAGCAAAGGAAGGGGTATGGTCGGGATATCTGTAAATTTAAATATAAATCCAAAACAATGGGCGTGATATTCAGGAAAAAATATATTTTCAATTTTTATAGCTAAAGAAAACTGTTAAACTAAGTCATGCAGTTTTTCATCTTCTTCTTGCAGCTTGCTTAGTTGTAGGTAATTTACTGGACCCAAGTGTTGCCGTATTTATGCTGCTGATTCTTGAAAGCATATCTGCAGTTATGTTGCTTGCCCCTGCAATATATGCTGGATGTTATTCGTAAATTGTGCAATATAATCTAGATAACGAAATTGGCGTGGTGTTCTCTAATTGTTGTTTTAGTGCAAAAAGAAAGGCTTGCAATCTGTGAACAACGTGAATTCTCTACATTCCAAAGAATGCTCGATTGTCGAATATGCAGCAAGAAGGTAGCGATCACATGCGCTGTATTTTCTTTATGCACTTTTTTGCGAAGAAAGCTAAAGGTTGCCACTGATCATTTACTGCTTGTTGCAAAACTCCACTCCTGGCATTAGAAGCATCTACCATGACTGAATGTTCTGCTGTTGGTGAAGGATGTGCTAGCATTGTTGCATTCGTCAGAGCGTTCTTAATATTAGTAAAAACATTGTTGGTTTCTTCATCTCATTCCACTGCTGCTTTATTATTTATTTTAGAGCCAGCCAGAAGTTTGTTCAATGGGGCTTGTATGTATGCTGCATTTGGAATAAATCTTCGATAGAAATT
Source organism: Aquatica leii (assembly GCA_035610365.1). Lineage (NCBI taxonomy): Eukaryota > Metazoa > Arthropoda > Insecta > Coleoptera > Lampyridae > Aquatica > Aquatica leii. Next base: position 41,921,640 of record CM069435.1, on the reverse strand, counting down.
AACCCGAATTAACCATTCCAAGGAACTGTCTGAGTTCTTTGACGTTGCTTGGTTTCTTGAAATTCGTAATCACTCCTATTCTGCTCTTTGGAGGAGAAGTACCATTGCTATTGATCGTGTAGCCTAAAAAGAGTTGTTCTTGTCCGAAGGCACACTTTTCTGAGCTAATGCAAACACTATGTTCATCGAGACGTTTGAAAAGGATACGTAAATGATCTATGTGTTCTCGTGTATCTGATGCCACTAGTATGTCATCTACGTAACAAAAACAGTTGTTTAAATTCTTGGTAACTTCATCGATAAACCGCTGAAATGGTTGAGCTGCGTTCCGCAGACCAAAAGGCATTCAAAAAAACTCGAACAATCCGAAAGGTGTTGTTATAGCCGTTTTAGGGACATCATCGGGATGAACTGGTATCTGATTAAATTCTTTTATTAAATTGATTCTAGTAAAGATTTTTTATTGTACAGGAGCTGCGAGAAATCTTCTATATGCGGAATTGGATAACAGTCACGGGCCGTTTTTGAATTTAAAACTCTGTAGTCTCCATTGGGTTGAAATCCACCATTCTTCTTTCGTGCAAGGTGAATAGGCGATGACCAGTTGCTTCTTGAAGGTCTAATAATACCTTGTTGCAGCATTAATTTAAACTCCTTCTTTGCAACAGCGAGTCGTGCCGGTGCTAACCTTCTGGGGCGATTATTGACTGGTGAACCCGTAGTTTCTTTGTTTGTAATAGAGGGAAATTCACTTAATATATTATGGTAAACATTATCACTAATTACTATCATTATTGTCACTGTCTCGCACTTCACTAATTTACCCGGGGATGGCAAGGCTGTTCAATTGTCTATCAGTCTCTTGTTTTTTATGTCCACTAATAAACTAAAATTACGTAAAAAGTCTGAACCGATTATTGCTTTATCGATGTCAGCTATGACAAATCGCCACAAAAACGAACGTCCTAATTTTAGCAGCAAATAAAGAAAATTGAGTTTTACTGAGAAAAGATTTGATAAGTTTTTTAGGGTAAGCACTTATATCAGCTACTGTGTCTACAAGGTACTGAAGTTTTGTTTTTTGTTTAGTCACGTATAAGCGGCTCATAGCAGTAGAAGGAAGACTGGTGGCCGCTAGTGCTATTTTCCCGTTTAATTTTTTTGTTCTCTTATAAAGTTGCATGGCTGCGTGCATTTCTTTGTCTTATCCTTGTATGTGAAGTGATACAAGCAGAGTGCTGATGGTCTTGTCGTGACCGTGATGGATCTATATCGACTACGAGATTTGCATCGATATCTTGTGTTACGATACGTAAGTTCTGCAACTTGCATAGTTAGGGTTCGATCTTTACCTGTAAGTCTGAATATGCAGCTGAAGAAGATGATGGGATTATGTGTAGTATATAAAGACTTCATAGAAATACACTGTAGATAAACTAAGATTAGAACGTCTTCGGTGTTTAGACCGTGTTGCCAACGTCGAATTACCCCCTCAGACTCCAAACTACCTCGTCTATACGTACTTCGTAAAGTACTCAAACAAGGTATACCTTTTCAACCTATCGTCAGTACTATACAATCTCTCACTTACAAGCTTTTTACAAGTTTTTGTTCCTCATTCTTTACAAAGTTACAGGTAAAACCTCTTTTCACATCTTGAACTCTCACCGTTTTATTCATAGTTTGGAAACTATATAGCTTGAACCACATGATGTTCTTGTGAGTTTTGACTTCATTTTACTTTTTACCAAGGTTCCTATAAAAGATTCGCTTATTATTATCGAACAGATTTTGTCTCACTATGGCAAAAATTCGAGTTTGGTTCATCTTATTGATAGGTATTTATCATCCAGTTACCTTAAATTTGATGTTTTGGGTTCTTCTTTATCTTTTGTTGTAGCTAACCTTTGAAACGTTTGCATTGGAATCATCATATAAGGCAAAACTAGAGTCTGGTTTAGGTATGTTGACATGTTTATTGTTTGGTCCCATGATCATCTTAAATTGTCTAGGTTTTTTCATCATCCAACACCTAGATATCAAATTTACTATGGAAATCGAAAATAATGGTTCTCTCCCATTTCTCGACGTTCTTGTGACCCGTAAACCAAACGGACTATTAAACCATTTTATTCATTGCAAACCCACCCATAGGAACAGATATCTTCATCCTTCGCCTCATTGTCATCTGCACAAAAACGTTTTATAATTGAACCTTTGGTTCATCGCGCTCAGAATCTAGACTCGGAACTCTGTCATCTTACTAGAGCCTTGTTGAACAATAGTCATGTGAAGCAGGATATTCAGGTTGTTATTAATTGTCTACATCCACGTGTTTAAATACGCTTCTACTATCGAATCCAATCCGAAATTGGGATTTTTACCATTATGAGGTCACATACCAAATAGAGACACTTCTTTGTAGAAATGGTATCAAAGCCATATTCAACGCGACGGGTAAAATCTCTCAGATTCTTCCTTTTCACAAGAACTAATTTTTTACACTTTCGTCTCAAGGTTGTAACGTCTCTTCTACGTTGTTTTTGTATTTTTATTCGACGTTGGTCGAAATCGAGTAGCCAGCATGGTCAGGGTTTATTGATGGACTATAATCGGATTTAATACATTTATTACATAAAATAAATTATAACTTCAAAACCTAACCTTAAATATCATTTATTTACAACACATAAATAAGAGGTACGCCACTGGGTGGGACCGGTGACTGTACGGTACTAGAGTCTGTAAAATGAACGTAGGTTATATAATTACCTTTCTAAGATTGCGGTTGGCTCTACAGGTACATTCTTCGTAATTTGGATATCTGTAAATATTATGATATATATCTGAAATATCCTGATTTAATAGAATTCTACCTCCGTATGCTGGAAAAATTGTACACGGTTGAATGACTGGTTATCGGAATACAAATTGAACAGCGTAGAATTCGTTTTTTTAAATGAATTGTGGGAAGATATGCCCTATTCTTATCAAATACCAAATTTCTTGTTCATGTGGTTTAGTCCACATCGGTGAAAATAATCGTTCCGTCATTACAAGCATTTCAGAACGGTCATTTCAAAACATGACCGTTGTATAAGGAAAAGGCATACACGATGATGATGATGATGACATCTGCATCGTTGCCAAAATTACAGGTAGTTTTCATGTTTTATTATAATTTCAGATTCCTTACGAAATTTTCAACAAAATTGGTATCTTTCTGTTTCTCTAAAATTTGAAATTTTCTTATTATTTTCATTTTGATTTCAATCTAGGCACTCATGATTTATCTAATAGCGCTTTAAATTAAATGAATTAATTTTGACATTTAGGTGTTTAACTTGATTAAAAAGTGTTTAAGTGAAACTGAAAGAATAACATAAGAGGATATGAAGATCGTGTAAGTGCACATGAAGCATGCCATTTATTTGTTGATACTTTTCCGAATCGTTCACGAAACGTTAAACTAAGGCCATCTACACACGGGTCTACTAAAAAAGAATTGGTTACTGACGCAAATCACCAAACAGTCTGTGTTCAGTTCCCACTTTCTTGCCTATGCAACTGAATGGGATACCGCACACGGCGCTACTGGTTACAAACCAGTTAGTAACGCGTTAATAATCAGTTTCAACTGTCGAGTCACTTTTGAGTTTCTCGAGAGAAACTTGCGTCGCTGCATGTACGTTTCATTTTTGTCTGAACATGTGCGAACAAGAAATGAATACCAAGATGATGGGTAAAGTTGAGAAGGATGAAACAGAAAAAACGTGAAGTGAAGTTGGTACAGCAGTAAACATGACAGGTGATTATATTTTATTAAACTTGACATGGGTAGAATGAAAAAGTTTGAAATTACAAATATAGTAAATCAACAGCATATTTGCATTGCCAGGGAAGAGGCTAGGGGGGGGGGAAAAATAATTAGCCAAATAATTCCTTACAGCCGCTGCAGTAGAAGTTACGTTATTTGTCATGTTTTGTGCTTGAGGTTGTACTGCAATGTGATCATTAGTTTCACAATTTGCAAAATCGGTAGGCATGTATTGTAGTCCTTCTCGTTTTCGTACATAGTTATGGAGGACGAAAGCTGTTTTGATGACGATGACATTTGTCGGATCACGAATTCGAATAGGACCATTCAAAACTGCAAACTTTTTGCATGTTTGTTATCTATTGCACGTATGCATTATGGAAGATTCTATAGTGATGCAAAACGTTCTGCTGTTGTCTCTTTTAACAATTCCCATATCACTTTTGCACTCTCCGTTACAACTTGACCAACTGCGGACTGCCTTCTAGCAAACTAAAGTGCCACTGATGCAAGTATTCTCCCGCTACTCAAATATTTGTAACATTGATTTAATTGGCAAAATTGATGTTTGTTTTAGTGGCTGAATGCAAAGAAAGGTGAAACATCTTAAAGTGGTGCAAGAACGAAGGCTGTGTCGTATATTGAGGCATTGGGTTTGCATTCGGAAAATTTGCCTAAGTCGCTACAGAAAGAAGAAAGTGAACAATTTCTAAAGAGAGAAGGCGTGTTGTTAGAAACACCGACATCCTCTTCTCTGCCACCACGAACATCTACACCTCCATTATCACATCTGCCATCAAATCCAACTCAATCACAGGGGCGTTGTCATCCAAGAAGAGTTGTACGATGAAAGACGGTGCCAAACACATGCAGGACCTAAAACCAGAAGCACTAAAAATGTTTCTACTCAATATGCTAAAAATGTCTGATGATGAGGTGCAAACCTTCAAGCACAAGGCCTCAGAAACTGTTGGTTTAATTTTTTTGTGCTAGCTATACTCATACTACATAATTAACCACCGGAGTAGAAGGTGCACGGGGGTATTATGGAGCAGATCGCGTGGCTTTGACTGACGTGTATGAAGTAAAATACAGCTCACAATAATTTATAATAAAATACGTTTACTATCCTAATAGTAGCTTTTTGTTTTAAATGAACACAATACGTTCTTACCTGAGAGTAATTAACATCCGTTCCTCGGCATTCACGCACACCTTCATGTTTGTATTTTGTTTCCATAAGCTAGGAGAAATAATTCTAAATAACTTTCTTTAGACATTCGGTAGCAATATAAAAATTTAATATCTGAAATTTGTAGTTCTCTTGCAGCAACGAATAATCTGCGTTCAAAATTTCTTTCAACATATGGATGAATCCAAAATCTCCGAATTTTATTTCTTTTGTGTAGATAAAATAAAATACAGCTTTTTCACGGGAGCTAGAATCATCATAGGAATAACTATACATATTTACAATGATTGTGATGAGAGGGTCCTGCCTTTATGATTACCAAGAAGAAACTATTGATTACGATCACTGGTCGTCCGCATCGCTAATTAGTTTGTAACCAGTTGTCTGCTGTGTACAGAACCACATGACTTATCAGTTTGTAACCAGTTAGTAATTGAGTAGCTTCGTGTGTAGATGGTCTAACAGTTTGCAAAACTGTGAGGATGTTTAAAGAAACTGGCACTTGCAAGGATCGTCCAAGAATTGGTTAACCTAAAACTACGACTAATGATGAAAGAAAAGTGTTTAGAAACGCTGCAAACATTTGTTGAAAATCTACACAATTTCGTCAGAAAATAGCTCAAGTTGATTTTAGCTTCAAATTAATACACAATTTGCTACTAAAGAACAAACTCCACCCGTATAAAATTTCTTTGGTACAGGAATAACTAGAAGATGGTTTCCAACAGAGAAAACATTCAATGGATGACAAATGCTCATTCATAATGACCCAAAAAAAATAAAGCACGGATTGGAATTCTGTGTACCCATGTTATAGAATCGTTTTTTATTAAGGGCAATTAACAGCGGATAGTAACTTACATATTACAAAACCTCACAGTCCCAGCAAATTAAAATATTTTCAATGAAATGCATGGTTCTAGCAAGATGGACCCTCCCGCATTTCGGAATAGTAGTTCAAAAATTATTTAAATACTACTCTTTCCAATCGCTGCATGGGAACAAAAGATGCAATTGAATGGTCATCTAGATAGCATTACTTAACACCCCTAGATTGTTTCTTTTGAGGTTACATAAAAAATTACGCGTATAAGACACAGTTGCAACATCTAGAAGAAAACTACGTGAACAAATTATAGATACAAAAAAAATTAATGACAGAAACGATGTCTTTGACAGCATCTGCCAGCGTTTTGCACACTGTCAGACTGTAGGGGGGCAGGAACATGTGCTTTAACAGCTTTTAACTTTGTGTGTTTAATTTTAATGTTTGTTTATGTAGTGTTAGTAGTTACCGTATTTAGTCAGTTCTGTGTTGTTAGCATCGTGAGTTCATTTGTGTTAAATCGTAATTAGATAAATCATGAATAGTAGAGATACCTAGATTTTAATCAAATAATAAAAAAACAGCAAAGAGATAGGTGTAGTCAGTGTGATACCAATTTAGTTCAATATCTCGTAAGCGTATCGTGTTCTAAATTTCGTTTTACTCCTTCCTACCAAATTTAGTTTAAATTGATCTAACGGTTGCAAAGATACTTACATGTTTCCATACTTTTTACACATCCGGTATAGTTATTGATCCTTTTAAATAAGTATTCATTTTTATTTAAACATTTTACGAGTGTGAAGTCAGCCCTGCACTTTCCAAATTTTGTATCTTTATGAATTTTGATGTATTGCAGCTTTCCAAACCTCTGGTTTTTATGTTTGCAGTTAAGTAGTTTTCTTTGATGCAAAATTAAAGCTAGTTAAATTTTTTTAAATTTATTCCTCCGAAAACTTTAGAACGTTGCATTTAATGTTATGAAATTAGTAATAACTATAACGACCACATAATTAGAAAAATGTTTAAACTTATACTAGTAATTGAAAGAAAATTGATGGGTCATTCTCATATAAAGAAAAACGCATTATGATTTTTTTACATTTTGATAGTGTGTGCTATTAATGTACAATTACACGAGTGTTTTTGACTACGTGCAGTATCCAATTCGTAACAATCTAATAAAGCAATGAAAGCAATAAAAACTAAAAGAGGAAACTATCAAATCATTTGCATAATAATTTGTTTAAATTATGGTTGCAGACACTTTTCGTGTAAATTTCATATCAGCGACTTCTTGGATTTGTGACTAAGATTGGTTATAAAAAGTGTAAATGATAATAGCTAGACAAAATATTCTCATTAAATAAACGCTTACCTTATAAGTGTTTACTCATCAATTAATTTATCCATAACTACCAATTAAACTTAATCAGAACGAGACTGTTTATAAAAGTTATCTTGATACATCCAACTTGGACATTATGTGCTTTGGGTAGATCTACGCGGGAAACTCAACACTTATGTAGCAATAAAACATGCCGTATTTGTGTAATAAATTATATACGAAATAAGCTAAATAATCTTAAGATATACAAGTAAAACGGTTAATTATGTTAAGAACCATAAGAAAATTAAAACGATAAATCATTTAAATATTATTTGTTATAGCATAATCTTTATGTTTTATTCGCTTTTTCTATCAAAAATATCAATGGAGGAAATACTTTTCGCGTTTGGGTATTTCGGATTTAAAATCCTGTTGCAGCTTACCATTAGCGGCCTACGTTAATTCTTCTCTTAATGTGGGATTATATAATAGTACCTACAATAAGGGCTGTATTTTTAGGTGTAACACTATTACATACTATGGTTTAAGCTGAATCCAATTTGTAAAACATCGTTAATATAATAGTAAACGTGAATCAGTTTATCTTTTCAGTTTTAGAATTTATTTCGTTCACCAGCAATCACTTATCATATTTCTAAATAGATACTTAAATAAGAAAACTTTTTGATACGTGTTATATAAAATCAATTTTTTTCTTAATAAATACAGCTTTGGTTATTATTTCTTTGGTTTTAACCCAGATATTTTCTAGTTAATTTTGTATGATAATTTAAACCAATGTATAAAGGACAAGTTGACACGGCTCAAATAAATACGTTTACAACTTTATTTATTAATTTAGTTATAAGATTTATTCTAAAAATTTATCAAATAACACTTGGGGGGAACAACTAAACATTTAAAACGCATATAAACAAGCGCTTCATTAAATTTTTATATATTACCAAATTGACGAACTAAAATTATGACATATTTTATGGGAGTTTAAATAACATTCTGTATAAAAAAAGACATTTAGGATGATTCAGATGAAGAAGAGTTATCCTCCACACGAATTATCAACGGTTCCACTATATTCTCCATTGCGATGTTAGTTTGCCACATTCTTTCTTCTTCAGTTTGTACATGACGAATAGCTTTCTTCCAGTTTTCTGCAGATACATAGCCTACAGCTTGCTGAAATAATTGACGAAGGTCTTTCATTTTAAAGGTTGTATGGTTTCTTGCGACTTCTCCTTTTATTTGACTCCATATCAACTTAATAGGATTGAATTCACAGTGCTACGGAGGCAATCGACTCAACATGCACTTTCGTGTTTTTAGTTAACGAAAACTACACTGTCGAAAGATAGATAATTGTAATTCTTCTTTTTCTTCTTGTTACTATAAGTATTTAGTTTTAATATTAAATAATCAATATAAAATACAATTTTTTTATTACATTCAACCCTTAAATGTAAGCATAGTACTATATGTATTTCTTGAAATTTCATAAATATTTGAAATGCAATTGAATATTGTTATATCTCCTCCTCAAATATGTCTGTTCATTTCTGTTTCAAATTAAAATTAAAATGAAGGGACTTTTTTGGAGTAATTTGTAGTTGTTAGTCAAACCTTTTTGCAGTTTTATTTCCTAATTGGATACATTTCTTTTTACTGATGGTGTCAACAAACTATTTAATTTAACATCTTCGTTTGATGGTCGAAGGTTTTATTACAACTTTTATTTTGATATTTTTTGTATTGCTGTAACTTCATTTTCTAAATTAACAACTTGTTAATCAGATCACGCTGTATGTATTTACTGCTTTCTAACGAGTAAAAATTTATATGTTTTTTTTTGTTGCATGCTGGATCATTCGGTTATTATTATCAAAAACCCAAGTCCTAATGTGATCTTATTAAGTGGCGGCGTTATACACGGTTTAATCGATTTTTTTAAATAAATGCATATATTATATCGGGGAATAAACTTTGTTCTTTTGTATATTAAAGGTTTTGTTTACAATTTAAAATGTTTTATATATTCATCAGGTTTTTTTTATTAAGTAGACAAAAATCTGCAAAATTTGAAATAAACAATAACTTTGTTTTTTGTTTCTAAAAGTTTTTATTATAGATACTGTGTATTTCAGTTTGGTACTATCATTCATAGTTTTCTGTTCGCGCGTTTTAGTCTTCATGGTGCACGTTTCCTTTTAATTTATATGATCAGTATTAATTTCTAGTGAATAGTGATCTGATTACCAGTGATAGTCCAACACATTTATAAACCAAAGTAAGGGTAAATTAAAATTCAGTGTTCAATATGAAGTGGCATTATGTCAGTGGCACAGAGAAAAGAAATAATTAAGCAAAACGAGCAAAAAAAGCTCAAAAAGGATCATTTAATATAGGATTGGTATCATCTATTTCTAATCTTACTGCTCAATTAGAATAATCCTCTTCTTCTTGTTCTTGTTAAAATAAAAAGTCTAAAACTGGACATTCTTTCCATAATTTGGAAATGCAACTAGAACTAAAATTTACCTAAAATTCTATCGAGGGTTCAGAACAGAACAATGACTCTTGTAGTGTTGAACGTTTATTTAGCGACGATCCATCTGATTGCGTCGGTTCTGAAATATTAATTAAATATTTTATTCAAAATAAAGGAATCTTATGCAAAATATTGATTTTGCTGATTTTGTTAGAAACACTGTCCCGCCGCTTAATAGAATTCCGTCGGGACGGTGTTTTTGATAATAACCGAATGATAACAATATCCGAAATTCAGAAAAAAAACATATTTATTGGTTAGACAGTAGTAAATAAAGACAGCGTGTATCTATTGAACAGGTTAATTTAGAAGGAATCAGAGCACCAATACAAGCAAAAAATGCTAAAATAAAAATTTACGTAACTTGTTTAAAATCCTAATTTTGATTGAAATAAATCTAATTTTACGGACCTGTAGCATTAAATAGTTTGCGACGTTTCGTATTCAGGATGAACACTTCATCAGGCTCGCTTACTTGACTCAGTGTGAGCGAGCCTGATGAAGTGTTCATCCTGAACACGAAACTTGGCAAATTACTGAAGTAGTTGCTTTCATCCAACCTCCTAAAAGAAGGGGTCATTAATTTGGCCAAACTTTAAAATTATTCGTTTACACATTTCTTTTTAGTAATTTGCTAAAATTAATTGAAATTGTTATTCTAAGAACGTATATGCTTTTCAAGGTAATTCGCGAAAATAATGTATTTACAGATGTTTAAATAACTTAATGTTACTTAGGCACTGCAAAAATAAAGCAAAACATGCAAAACAACTATTCTTAGGGTACAATGATACATTTTTTTTATATGATCTCAGAAGCAGCTTTTCTGAAAAAGTCTATCCGTAAATGTTCTTATGTCATGGAGTTTTGCGACGTATTGTACCAATGGTCTTCCTCAACTACAAATAATTTATACAGGGCTCATATCAGTTCTGTATTTTCAAATTTCTTGAATTTTTCAGGTTTTCGCTCACGGTTTTTTCGTGTCTTCCTTGACCTTATCCAGTAATTTTAGTGAAACGTTTACTTAAGTAAACTGGTCAAAATGTTAATTATTATTAAATTATTTTGTAACGACTAAGTAACGTACAACATAAACAGTAGAAAAGAAAAACAAACAAAATATCTCCGGCGAAAAAGCTATGCAAACGCATATTTAACAATAACTATAAGAATTAATACAATAGAACAGAATTTACATTTGAAATAAACACAAAACACCAAATTGTTCTTCAACAAATCAAAAACTTTACTACTAAAGTTAATAATTATTTTTGGTTTTTCTAGGCACAGCATTCTCTGATATTTCCATGTTTTTCAAATTTCCAGATTTCTGTAAACCCTGTTACGGTTGTGTTATGTAACCAATTTTTTGTCAGCAAACTGGATTTGCATTTTAATTTTTCAAAATAAAATCTATTTGGTTATGCAGATTTTTTTTGCAATTTTTTATGTGTGTAAAAATTTTAAATGAGTAATTACCTATAGTACATTCTTGTTTAAAGCCGCTCAATTTAGGCAATATTTTTTTTGTCACATTTTATAAAAAAATACTCGTGTGGTCACTACACGACTCTCTGATAAAGAAGGGTGAAGGAATATCTACATATTTTCTTAAGGTTATGTGCTCATAAAACCACTTTGAAGTGATATGTACACGTTTGTATTGACTTCCTAGCATGCTATAATTTTTTTGAAATTTTTCTTCTAACTAACTAACCCTTATATTGCTTTCCCTTTAGTAATCAGTAAAAATTATTATTTTTATCGTCTCTTACTTTCCCTTCGAGATATGGAATTTTTTCAAAAAAAAAAAAAAAATCGTCAGGCATAATTCAAACCTAGATTATATATGTGAATTCATTTTAAATTATAAATAAAATATCCAATAAACTGTTAAATGTAAGAAAAAAATTATTTGAATAAATTGTTAGGAAGAATAATCTCTATAGGAAACTTTAAAAATAATTCGAATAATTTACATACGTGCAAAATTATATAAGTAAAACTTTTAAAAAGGCGGATACATCATGATAGAACCGAAACAATATGAAAAGCCAGCTCCATACCAAATTTCAAGTTACTAGGACTTTTAGTTCGAGAGTTATCGTGGGTACATCCAAATAAAGATAATGTAAGGAAGATTCAGCACTCCGTGTATAAACAAGTCAAAACAATATAGAGAAAAATTGATATATCAAGATCTGGAATTTTTTATAAAAAAATCGTTGCAGGCAAGATTCGAACCTATAGATTATTTATGGAATTCACTTTAAATTATAAATCAAATATATAATACTTAAACTGTTAATGTTACACACACACAGACACCCAATTTTATTTTGTTAAAAATAAACTTTTCTGATTCAGGAGACCTCGAAATTTTTGAAAAAAAATGCGATAGCTATACTTTCCTTATGTGAAACTCAAAAGTAATCCGACAAAATATTTTTAAATGATCTTAGCAAGTAACTTAACAAAATATTTACATATTATGTATAATAAGAATTGGAAGTTTTAGTATATAGCAGAGTTTTGTTATATTATGCTTTTATAACATACTCCGACCGTTGCTTGATCGAAAATAATTTCAATTTATTTTAACTATCTAAGTGATATTTGCATCTTCTATGTACAAGCTTCCGAGTTTACTAATTTCTGTTATCAAAACAATTAAGATACGTGACGTTTACTAAGAGCAAGTTCAAAACGACAATTATGTATATGTGATGGTTTGATTATTTTTGAAATAATCAAATTTAGAGCTTCGACTAACTCATTTCATTTTATGCATAACTTGTATTTACCATATTATTTCAAGCTTAAATGAAAATATATTTTAAATGAGATTTCTCTATACTCACAAGCCTTTTAGAAGCATAAAGAAATAATAATATATGCTAAATATCGTTATGGTGAACATCTACTGAGGTCGGATGTATACTTACGGTATGTGTAATTGTGAAAATTAAGTTTTCTTAGATTAGATAAAACTCGAAAGTTTCGTCAATATGTTTCTCAAAATATGTAGTCGTTTACCGATGAATATTTGTGATCAATTTATTTCTAAATATGTTAGATTATAAAATAATTTCTAAATAATTGTAGAATGAAAAAAGTATGTTGGTCGATGGGCGTAACGCCAGTGGTGCATACAAGATTTTATTTTTCACTTTATATAGCAAAAACTAAGAGTGAGCAATTATCTTAGTTTCTATTTTACTAAATCTACAAGTATATGTAGTATTCCGTAACAATAAATTTGACGTTTAATCATTCATTTGTCAAAATTAATTTTACAGTAATAATGAATGAGAAGGACGTATACTAAAACTTCCGAATATATTGAAGAAAATGCACAAAAACAAATAGAAAACATGTTATCGTCTAAATCTAAACAAAAATATGAAATAAAAAATCACAATTTTTGAGGGCGTAATGAGCGGGTGTTATAAATTCATAACGCCTCGGTTGTTATGTATATGTTTACGTATCTCGTATCTTAGGCATATTGAATATTATATTCATCTTCTTGCTGGTCTGCTTCTATATTTTTACTACTTCTGTTCCTTCCATACGGAAGATGTGTAAGTCACATTTTTGTATCTTTTTTATTATTATATTATTTTACAGTGCTTTGAATCCCTTGAGGTGTTGTAACTTAAGTTTTGAGTTAAGTATACTGTAAAATACCAAAGGGCAAAGGTTTGTGATAATAATTTTTATATTTAGAAGTGCAGTGAAAAGCTGAAAAGTTAAGATCAATTTTAGAAATCGGCGTTTTTAACAAGGTTTATCTAATATTTATCTCTGAATATCTCTGGGATCGCGCGAAATATTCTTAGTTTAATACTTGATGGTATATAAAACATTCTAGAGAATGTTGGAAGCGAAAATATTTGAATCCGAGATTTGGGAAAAGTATAAAAGGTAAACGCAATAAACCAGTTCAGTCTTAGAGAATAACGCGCAGGTGTCACATAAATAAATAAGAGCATATTCGGTGTTTTTACGCGCGTGTCGTAGAAATAAATAAAAATGTGTGCAATTATCTTATCGCGAACAATGTTTATTTGAAAAGTTGTAGTGGTATATAAATTTAATTAGCAAGTTTTATTTCTTCTTTTGTCTTCTAGTTAGACTGAAAGCCCGGTTTGGTTATAAATTGTCACTCTATTGTTTCTTTTCTTCTTTCTCCGTTTTTCTTGCCCATAGGTAATTTGTCCTTGCATTTCTAACCGGTCTATTCTGTTCCATTCTTTCAATATGCGCATTCCATTACGTTTTCCGCTTGAGTGTTATTTTTTTTATAACTTGCACGTTCTTTTTAGATTTTTCTCTTTCTATCCAATATTGTCTTGCTGGCTCTGATTTCATTTAAGTTTACACATCCGAGGCTCTTTAGATGTTGCCATGCATTTAGTTTTTCAAACAGATGTAGTCATGGTTTTGTCGTCTTCATTTTTAACAAATATCTCGTCACCATCAGCGTAACAGAAGATTACACATTTTTGACCCCCCATTGTACAACCCCTACTAGAGCGAATCTTTTTATGATTTTGTGGTATTATGTAATAATGGGCTTGGCGAATTCCATTGTTAACATATATTTTTTGGGTAAGGTTGTTCCCATAAAGACGCATTTGCATGCTGTTTTTGTAGTAGATGCGTTCGATTGTCCTTACTAGATTTGTTGACATGACGCAATTATGTAAAAAAAATTATGACATTTTTTAATTGGGCTTTGTCAAATGCTTTTTGTAGATTAACAAAGCATAAGAATGCGGGCTTATTGTATGTAATGGATCTATCGACTATTTGTCTTATAATGAAACATTAGCGGTATGATTTAGTAAATGGGTGGGGACGCTTCGTTGCGTACCATTTTGCTTTCGACATTCGCTGCAGGTAGTTTAATTTAGTCGGAACTTTGACCGTTTAATCGTAGGTATTTTCTATTTATTTAATTTCACGTCGTCGTTACTACTACGCTTTTAGTAATTGCAATGGGTTGCGGATAAAAATCCTTTTATTGGAAGATTTAGATCGATTGCAGGTATGATTTTTGTTTTTGCTGATTTAAAGTCGTTTCAGCAAGTTGGCGGAAGCTCGAAGTCTTTCCTTCAAGTACACCTACGGAAAGTTAAAGCATCCTTTCTTTGTAATGATGTCTAATACTTAGTGGATCAATTAAAATCTCAGGAGTTATGTTCGACACCAAATTTAACTTCGATCAGCTGTCGTTAACTGTATAGTTTCTTTTTCTATATGTTTTACTTAGTTTTCGCCTTCAGCGTTGTTAACTGTATTAATTTTCTAACTGTGGTTCGTCTAACAACCCTGCACCGCGGTACCCTTGGTCCTTTTCTGCACCTCCGATTTATTACTCTTTCAGCAGTTCTATTTCATCAATGAAATCAAGAAGGGGCTTTTTTCATAATCGGTTAGTTTTGGTTATGAGCTACTTTGCAGTCCTAGTTTATACATATGTTTGTTAAGCCCACAGTGCCCTGTTATTAGTCCTACGAATCTCATTAAATTTTGTCGACTCATGCTTAATTGTGCATTTTGTGTGTTTGATTGTGGTTCTCTCAGGAAGAGTTTTGTGTCCTCATCCCTGAAGAGCTTTTCTATAGTTTCTTATCTTTTGCTGCTAGTTTGCTACAGATTATTTCTTTTCCGGTATTGTAGACGATTTCGAAGACCATTTCAGGTTCGATATATGTCCCCGTTCTGGTCTTTTTAGCTAGCGCATCCGCCATTAGTTCTCTTTACACTCTAGTCTTTTGGTATCCAGATGAACTGCACTTTTTGGCGAGTTGTCAATATTTCTAGACTGTTTATGCATTGGATTTTATTATTGGCGATCTTAGCACCAGTATTGCTGCTTGACTGTTAGACATGATCGATATCGGATCACTCATGTAACTGCGTAATGTACTTATCTGCATTTATTTAGATTACGCCTTCAGTTTTAATTATTACATTCAGCCTTCAGATTATATTATTTTAAG
Source organism: Aquatica leii (assembly GCA_035610365.1). Taxonomy (NCBI): domain Eukaryota; kingdom Metazoa; phylum Arthropoda; class Insecta; order Coleoptera; family Lampyridae; genus Aquatica; species Aquatica leii. Next base: position 41,905,898 of record CM069435.1, on the reverse strand, counting down.
CTTCCAGTTACTTTTAGTGTATTTAAGATCATTTTAATATTTTATTTTCAGTCGCGTATCTTCAGCTTATTTTAAATTTGAGTATTTACTGTTTACGTTGATTTAAATCGACCGAGTAAGCTTAGAAATTGTTCGTATTCAAGGCTGGTTATTCGAGAACTTAATTGTTGCGACTGTATGTATTTGTTAATGTTTGATCTATTTGACCTTTATTTAGTGAATTTTATCTATTGGAAAATATACAACCAATTTGTTAAGTTCTCCTGTTCTCAAGTTGTTTGCTTTTCTCTTCTACCTAATTTCTTCGACAGTGGGATACTACAGTTGCGCTAGGAGTGGCACCCGCTTTTTTTTGTAATTTTTGCATTCTCAACCACGTGTACTCACTGATAGTTCAGCTAACCGTGGTGTAGTGGTTGTTACCAGCATGACCCACTGTAAAAAAAGTTGGTAGCAATCAAATCTTTTTGTTCTAAAGCCTTAGTGTTCTTCGATTAGTGTCCTGTGGTGACTAATTTTGAAGGTAATTCGTTGTAAGTTGTTTTTATTAATTAGTCAGTTATAATTTTCTTAGTTTGTTGTGTTTTAGTTTTAGCAAAGTTAGTTATATAAATAATCTTGCAAAAATAATAAATTAAATATAAGCTCATGGTTTAATGATCATACAATCAACACAGTACACCTTAATACAATAAGCATTACAACATTGTCATTGTTTATGACGTTTACTAACTAACTAACTAACTAACTAACTAACTAACTAACTAACGATTTCATCATATAAAAACATTTCTCGTTTTGCTAAAAAATGACATTGCCATCAACACAATTTTGTATACGAATATTAAACATTACACTGGTTTTTACATTTATAAAATTTTGTTAAATATTTTCTCATTTTGTATAGCAGAAAAATTCAAATAAAATAAAAACTTTATTTCTTAAAAACATTGAGTATGCATAAATGGACAAAACTGGATGGATTCAAATGTAGCCGTACAATCACCGAACAGAAAGATCCTTGTAGAATGCTAAATGGCATATTTCACCTAAATAAAAAAAATTCATAAAATTTTATTGAAAGACCGCCTGTTAAAGATTGATGAAGTAGATGAAAGTGTTTCACCGTAGGCAAACATAGTTTCATGTAGCATCATATGGAAATGTTATGGAAAGAATTTTTACAAACGATACGGTATTCGTGATTATTAAAGAACACATTAAAAGCTCACTTCCTAAAACTAAATAGATGTTTCTAAATATGAATAAATTGTATACATTTTTCAAAGTGATTTAAATTGAATGCTGAAGTAATCCTACTAAATCGTAATGTAAGTTCTGAAGTGTTTTAATATGTTATGCACTTGTCTAAGAGAATTAACTTAAGCATCCAGTTATTAATAAACAAATATTTTGTTCTTATATTTGACGATTTCATTGCATTTGCAATACAGTAAATACAGTAGCAAATCTACCTTTCTTCCGTGTTGCTCATTAACCTTTGTCATGCAAATAAAATTACCTAAGTGCACTCTTCAAATATTAAAATTCATGAACTATGCATTTATATCAGTAGGAATTATCTCACGATGCATATAAATAAATAAACTGTTATGATATCACTATCAAAGGTAATGCTAAACTCGTGTCGCCGACTGAATCACGTTTCCCGTAGTTCTCATACCCTTATTTTTACAGTACTCTTTAACGTATATATTAAAGTCGAATTTTCATTGTTAATATTAGATCGTTGTAATTCTAAACATGCAAAAAGTCGTAGCGATATTTAATTATGTTGTGCCAAACGCGTCTACTAATTTTATGACTCGCTAAAGTTGTTCAAGTAATAGGCGTGCGTTATGAACCCAAAGTTATGTCTTCTCATTTTGTTTCATTGCTATGTGACCGCTTATTGTCATGGTTGTTATGACTCTATTTCTACATACCTCAGGGACTCGAATAAACTTAATAGTTGGCATAAACTTATCTTTTGTAAATAATCAGTTGTATGTTGTTTGTGAAACTCTCTCTAAGCAAATTTCGATTTTTAAATTTAATTTTATTAACTAAAAATAAAAATTGCTTAACAGTTAACTTTTAGAAATAATTACAAAATATTGGCCACATTGTTACGAAGATGTTGCTTTAAATTTTGCCAATGAACACGTAAATGTTATTTATAAAGTTTCTGTCATTAATTCATACCAGTCCTCATAGGCAACCTGCAAGCAGAGCTGTCATCTAGCACCAGTATTTAGTTTGAATAATTTGTATTTTACTTCCATTTCCAACTACCAGTTTTTTTAAAAGCACTGGAAACTACTTCTAATTAACGATTATTCTTGCTGATATAGGTCTTTTTTGCTTTGTTCTAAACCTTTAAACGTTTATTGAATATTTGACAATTTTTACTTCTTATTTAGTGGACTGTTGTAGTAGCAATCAAATCTATTGTATGCAATGCACATCGTAAATGTTCCGATAAAATCTTTCTTTCTCTCAATTCTGGTATAATTACAATATTTACCATTGCTTTCCTCAAATATTTAACCATTACTTGTTAAACTTAGAAAATTAGTGTATTGTTTAATTTGATTTCAAACTCTTTAACACTAGACCGCCACTGAATGTAAATACCTAAAAGCGTCACTTGTGGTCAAATTGACTCTTTCTAGTAATTTTAGTTTTAGTCGGAAATAAACTTTATTTTAAAAAATCTATTTATTGAACTTCTATTTCAAAAATCCAATACTAAGAAAGGGTTCAAACTTAACTTTATAGAAACACAAATTAGAACGTTTTAAAGTTCACGAAGGGTCAAATTGACCCCTTTGGCGGTTCGAAATTTCACAAAATTTCAGCCGTTATGTATGACTGCCGCTACATTTTTTTTGTTATCTAAACCAAAAAAGTTCAGTAAAAATTAGTTTTTGAAACCTTTATTATATAGACCAGTCCTTTTAGATCAAAATCTCCCATTAAGTAAAAAAAATCTTAGAAGCATCGGAATTGGTATATATGTAGTTTTTATATAACTGTATAACATACTAAAAGTTCTTGCAAAAAAATTGTGCTATGACCGTCATCTTAAAAATTTGCACCCAAAAACCAGTTTTTTGGCATTTACTCAAAAACTTTATCTAAAAATTCTTCTTCAAGCAGAAAAAGTTCAGTATAAATAATTGTATAATTTTCATGCTACACATTTTTTCATATAACTACCCGCTTGGTCATAATTTTAAATATTTTATTTACAGATATTTGCTTACTCAATCTAATCCCACAATTGTTGTTAAAATTTAAACTTCGAATTAATATTTCTGTATAAATTTAATAAAACCTACTTATTTATTTTATTAAGTAGCTATTAAAGTGCAGTTGAATGTTTCCAGAAAAACTAGTTGTTATAGGTAGAACCGTAACTGCCCGAATGGTATTCACGAGGAGTCCCAGTGTATTACCGTATGTACTTCGATGTGCTGTATAAGTCATTAGTCAGTAAAACCTGCGAAAACGTGTAATTTATGAAAATGTTTTGTTTAATTTTAGTTATTGAAATATCTCCAAGATGAGTGAAATTAAAAATAGAAAGTAGGAATTGTGTGTTGAGCTCTGAGTGCCCAACTGAAAGAAAGACTGTACTTAAAAAAGGACTAAATGAATTGAAGTTAATAAAGAGAAAGAACCTAAACTTGGTAATTGTAATGAAGCTAAAGTTCATGTGAAGCGCAGGTGTGTCTACACACATCCGTGCCAAATTAAAGCTTCTAAACGAAAAACAGACAATGACTGTAACGAAGAGGCGTAGAAGAAAGATAAATTTTGTACAAGATCTGGCTTAACGTTTTAATACAAAATTAACTGCTTATTTGATATGAAAGAGGTGGTTCTTCTAAATGCTAAAGTGCCGAAATATAGAAGAAGAAAAATTAATCGTTTTGAAACGAAAGAAATACAAAAAAAACTATTGTGGCCAAGTGTGAAGAATCTGGAGATGAATTAGGCGAAGCCGTGAAGTGATGTGATGTGGACTTAATTGCAGAGAAGCTCGATATCACACAGATTGCTAACGTCTCTTACAGACATGTAAAGAAATATGAGAGAGATGAAAGGTCAGCCAAATATGACCTAGTCATAGTTTGATTATATTCACAATTATGATAGTTGTCAATATACTATACCGAAACTCAATGAGTTAATTAATCAATTATCAGGCAATGGGTAGTGTGAAAATTCAGATTACAACTCGTTTGAATAAAAACTTTTTGAAGATATAGTTATAATCACTGATACAGTGCGAAGTAGACCATTAATTTTTACCTTTCTTGATACTACCCGCAACATATTACATGATGAATGGTGTTCACAAACAAAGAAAAATTAGGAAAATGAAGTACTTCGTATTGTAGAAAGGACTGCAGAAATAATACGACAGAATATCCAGTGTTAAGTACACCAATTGATTTATTTACTAATCCATCACTAGATGAAATGGAAAATCTAGGATCAAATTTCATATCACAGTTTTTGAATATTTTGATGAACATTGTAGTAATTCAAAGGAAAAGAAAAAATTAGCCAATTTGTAATATTAGACTGTCGTCCAAGGTCATTTTTGTCACTACTCCATTTATCTCTTTCAGTACACTTATATTTTAAGTCTGGCTCAAGGCATCTAGTTGATCTACTACATTCAATGTCCATCTGTACTTAATTGTACTTCCTACAATGAAAGAATAGCGTACTTAAGAGCCGGTTCTCAATCGTAGTTTAAACTTTGGTTAACTTAAACTCAGGTTAAATTAAAAATACTGTCATATCATTGGTTAGTGGTTTTAAGCTAACCAATAATATGACAGAATTTTAAAATTAACTCTAGGTTAGTTAATCTGGAGTTTAATCCTTAATTGTGAAACCGGGCCTTAGTGTAGCAAATGACAATTTGCAACTAGAAATAATAAAAGACAATTTGTTTTTGACAATGCTTGTTTTCCAAATGTTTTACTCGAAATTTAGCAAGAAGAAGAACAAAAATTATACAATTTTTTTATTCTGAACATTTTTGTTTGAAATATGTTTTGATAAAAAATACAGTTTTTGAGAAAATGCTGAAAAATTGTATTTTGGGTGTCATTTTCCAAGATAGCCGCCGTAGTACAAATTTTTCTTTCGAGGAATCTTAGCGTTTTTTGGGTAGCTAAAAACTACATATATACCAAGTCTCATGCTACTAAGAGTTTTTTCTAAGGTAATTTTCCTAAAATAACTCGACGTTTATTCTCCAGGAATGTCGTGGTCTTCTTTGTTTTCTTTTCATTAGTGGAGTCCATTTCCTAATTTTTATTGCTCATCTTAGGTCCGGCATTCTCTTCAGGTGTCCGTACCACTTGAATCGTTTAGTTACGACTGTATCTATGATATCTACTCCTTCTCCCATTTCTCTTTGTATAACATCTTACCAAATGTTTTACTTCAGCGGATCCCGCAGGTAAACCATCACGACACTATGAGTGAATGCTACTACAAAAATACCGGGCGTCACTCCTAGCGTACCCGTAGAATCTTTGCTTCGGGGACACTAAAATTCGGCAATTATGTAGAGGAGAAAAGCAAACAATTAGATAACGACAAAATGTAACAAATTGGTTGTATATATTTTTAACATAAAGAAGTTTCAGTAAATTAAAGACAAAATCGATCAAATATTAACAAATACATACAGTCGAAATAATCACATGTAATAAAATTCTCGATAACAAGACTTGGGTCTTTCAAAAATATAATAACAATAACGTATGACTCCTTGGACTTGGAGTCTCTTAGATGTAACGCTCGTTTGAATTTTGTACCTATTTTTTTGTGAACGGCTAGGTATTTGAGTTTGCTTTATTCATTTTGTGTTCTTTAAGACCACTTAAATAATTTCGCATTAATTTATTGAAGCTATTTCATGTTTTCAAATTCTTCTTAATATTGTAATTTGTATTTATTAAGTACATATTTAGTGCGTATGTATTTGAATCATTTAAGGTCGATTTTATTGTCACACGTTTCAAGTACATTTTGTAGTTTATTGTTTCCGACAGTCACTTTTAATATTGAGTTTTAAAGATTAAAATTGAAACTGAATCTTCTGATTTGGTTAATTACATTTGATAATCTTTTGATTAATTAACGGTTTCTTGTTTGAAACGTCATCAAGCTCACGCGTCTTGATTTAATTTTGCATCTTTTATTGGTTGCTCTCACAAAGATCTAAGTCATAGTTTTTAATTGAAGTTTTCGTAATTTTCGTTTTACGTAGTTCGCAAACTTAATAAGTACCTGAACATATATGTAGTCCCGGGAGTGTAAAGTCAACCCTTAAAAGAATTCTGTGGTATCCGTTGAAGTAATGAAGTGGAGCATAGTGAATTTTTAGTTTTTATAGTGGAAATAATTTCATATAATTTGCGACCTTAACGATTTATTTGTTCCCGAGTTTCTTTTTAACGAAACGAAGAATTGTGTGTGATTTTAAGTTTTGTGCGACACAATTCGATTTCGTCTTTGTGGCGGTTTAACCAAAAATTTTCAGACGAAACCAGTGCAGTAATAGAAACCATCAGAATTTCTTTTCAATTTCCTTTGGCAGCGTTACAACCGAACAAAAACCCTTTCCTGGATCTATATAAACAAAATTACGGTATTTGTGACAAATGGTTTGTCTTTGTCTATTGTAGGATTTTAAAGACTATAATATTATGTAACAATTTATTTAATAAAATCGTCAAATTAATTACTGATTTAGTACTAAGATTTTTCTTTTTTTGTCATCTTTGTCATTGTTCAATTTACGTAATGTTTATTTTGTAATTTTGTTTTTCTTTTCTTATTATTGCGAACAAGGCCTTGCGAATTTTTACCTAAACGAATTATGTATTTTGGTAATTCATGTTTAATTTTCATACTGTAACTTTTGTTAATTTTTATTATTTTTTTCTCTTTGTTTTACTTTTGCGTTCTTATTTGATTTCAACTTCTTTCATTTTTTATTTTAATTTTGTTTGCGTTTTAGTTTGTTTTAATAAATTTTAACTACTGTTACAAAGTGTATTCAATTTTATTTTATTTTCATTTTACGTTTTGAGTTTCCTATTTAATCACTGATTTGTTTTAAAGTGACCTACTCTAAGTAGACCGTCTTTAATAAGCACCGGCAATTTCTTTATTTATCTTACCTTATCCAGGCAATTTGCATGCTTTTGCATGTAGCAGTGTAGTAGGTAATAATATTAGCTACTTCTGTTTAATACCTCGTACACTTTTGAGGAGTACAAGCTTGCATTCTCCGAACTAAATAGCTGCCACCGGCCTTAAATACTTTATGAACAGTTACTAAGGTTACTCGTTCGGTCCAAGTAAGTCAAACGTAAACAGTAATGCTCAAGTTCGATATAAACTGAAGGCTTGATAATTATATTGACTGAAGTTGAAATATTAATAATGATTGTAAACAAAATTAAATTTTGATAATAAGCGACTTTTGGCTTAGACTTTTTAGGCTTGGTTCTAGTCTTTCCTTGAGAGGCAAAACAAGAAGCAGAACTTGGCCTTTGCTGTATTGTCCTTCGTGAACCCAAACAAGCTGGCGTTTCGCAAGACATTGCAGCTTGCATCTTCAGAGTTTTTGATTGTACCAATATTTAATTGGTTCAATAATTTTAAATACCAATGGGATAATGATTTAACTTTCAGTAACAATGAGAGTGAACGAAAGGCTTCGAACCTCGGTCAACTTGCTGAAATTAGCAATCAGACCGCCATACCTTTGAGCGATCCTGTAGCAAGCACAACTAAATACTTCAGTAAAGACATTCTTCATTCAATAACCAACCCCAATCGAATAGAACATTCAAAGTCTCTACAAATAAACCGTCTCCTAGCGAATTTCGAAAACAAAATCGCTACGCTAAGAAGCGTCCAGCATGTTAAACGATAGGACATTGTCAGGATCGCAATCTCTTATAATGCGGTACTAGGAATTTTCGTTGAATTACGAAATGTGCAAGCTTATTATTAAGGGCACGTAACGATCTTCATTTCTAACTTTGTCCATTCTTGTGTCTCGTTCAATAATCTATCTTCATGGCTTTAAGTTTTGACATATTTCTCTAATGGATCTCCCACAGTACTTGGCCTATTGTCGATTTTATCTCTTGGTTACTCTCTCCATCTTATGTTAGTTCCACTCTCAGATAATCTGTTTACTGCCTTTATAAATTTTAACTTTATTAGTGTTTGCTAATTTTGAGCTCCACGGCTTGATATTAATTTTTTTAATTTCTATTCTTGCTTGGACATTTTCCGCTAATAAGTTAGAGCTTCGTTTTAGTAGAATTTAAAAGTGTTGGAGCTATGCAGGAATTTATTCACCTTTATCTCAATTACTGCGCTACTGTCTTTCTTAATATAAGCAGTTATATTTTTGTACAGCTGTTTTAACGCATGTACATATTTTAACCTGATTCCTTGGTTTTGCATAGCTGGCCACAATTTTCAAAGTGACACACTGGTAGGTCTTACTGAGATCCACAAATAATAGATGTGTTTCTAATCGTCGTTCAGTAATTTGCATGAGAGAAAATATACTGTCGGTGCAGGATGCAGGATTTGCTCTGAATTCATTTTGTTCCTCTACATCCGTTATTTCTGTTTTAATTCTATTTTTAAACATTTTTTCATATATTTTGGACAGTGAGTTGGTTACACTAAGTCCGCGATATTTGTTCCCGTTGGTCTCCATTTTGTAAATATAACTAATGTACGATTGGGTCAATTCTGGTGGCAACTTGCGTCCTTTTAAAAATAAGACGAATATATAAGCTAGTATAATCCACAGTACTCTTTAACCATATTTCAGCAGTTCATTCGGTATTCCTATTGGACTCGCAACTTTCTCATTTTTTTAAGATTACTATGACCATTTCCAATTCTTTTATTGTTGTCATTTTTGTCATACTCAATGTCGTATGGTGTCTCGTCGTTTATAAGGTATTCTGGTCTAGTCTCATTTAGAAGTTGACTCTTCGCCAAGTGTTTTCGTCAATAATACGTATTCTGCCTTTTTGTTCTTAGACTTTTCATTACCTTCCAGGATTTTCTTAACTTTTGTGAATCTCGAAGTGGATCGCATTTTTTGTCCTATTCACTAGCTTTCTTACTTGTCTATTTACTTAGCCATATTGTCGTCTATTTTCAGTTTCGTTTGTTCTAACCCACTTATAATACGCTTATTTCTTATATTTAGCTGCCTACTCAATGTCACTTCTCCACCATGGAGGAATACTTTGGGTTTTATATTTAGGTATTGACCTAAATTTCTTTATTTTGTTCACAATGCTCGGTACATATTTTGTGCAGAAGAGTGTAGGTGTCGTCTTTTAGTTTTTGATTAAGCCGCCATTTGTACAGGTATAATACAAAAGGTTGACTCAAGCTGTGTATATTATATTTTAATTTCCTACGTTATATTCTTTAAGTCTGTTGGTTTATTTTTCTTATGTATGTTTTTATGCTGTTGTCGGAATGAGAAATAGTATATTGGTCTGATCCACATTCGACTGCTCTGCACATCTGTAGTACGGATGTCTAGTCTAGTTGCTTGGCTGTATGTGTATTTCTAGATTTTTTTTGTAAAAACCATTAGAAATTTTTAAAGAATTTTGTTCATAGAGGTGTATCAGGTTCTGGTCATTGTCATTTGTCTTGTTATCTTCATATTGTCCTACAACCTTGCTATTTGTTCCTGCCCATCCTTTCAAATTACCTAGGAATAGTATTTCTCTTCGGCTAACATCTTCTACATGCTCTGTCAAAACTTTACATACTCACATCTTTCTCGTTGCATTATTTGTTGAAGCATGTACTCCGAATATTTCTAAGTTTTGATTTTTTCAGTGTTAGTTTGAGAATTAGTTTGTTGATTTAGTCCCACCCTAGATACTTTAGCCAACCCTTAACATTACAGGTACTCCGAATCAAAGTGATTTTTCGTTTGCCATGTTGTTGTTTGTAACAGTCTAATATCCAAGGCTCATCTTTACTAGGATTTTTGCAATATTATATATTTATAAGTACGGAAAGAAGGGCTTATGCTTTAACTTTCTTCCAGGAGGACCGGGATTTTTTTGTTTGAGTTTATTCCCTTAGCTAAATAGTTCCAGCTTTTAGACGCCGAAGGCTCGCCTACGCCTTCATCTCCACCATAACAGCAGCACTTCTTAAAAATCGTTTTTGTATAAGACAAAAGGCGTAAAAAACTTATTCTTCTTAACAAATTTTTGGGCAATAAAAAAGCTAGTCTTTAGCTGAAACCTTTTTCTGGCATTAATTTTCTTAGTATATGCACTACATTCTTAAGCTAATTAGTACGACAAATTAAAAAAATTAAAACACGCATTCTATTTACGCTCAAGTAACTCCGTGTGTACAATCCGATTTTTCGTCACACGTCAGAGTGTACATCTTTAGATTCTGGAATAAACTAATCGATTGATACTTTGCTACTTCATAAGCGCAGGTTTTCCAAACATCCGGAGAAAAAACTAGAATCTCGATTACTATTAAAAGGATTCTTAAACGTTTTTATGGATTTTCAAATTTTTCGATGACAGTAATAAAATGAGAAACATTAGCCAAAACCTGAATATTACATTTCAGTCGCCTAGATGCAAAACGCGACAGGTCCACAGAAACAAAATTTGAGATAATGTAGAAAAACTAACTTAACTAAAATCTGTAATCAATTAATCGAGCAATGAAATTTTCTACCATTGGTCATTATTTATATTTAAAAATTATAAACACATTCACAAAAATCAGAGGTGGGTAGCATATATAAAAAATCAAATAATAAAATGGGCATGTCGAGTTTTGCACCTAACTGGAACAAAATGTTATCAATAAAAAAGCCAATTTATGCTGTAATTAAGTTTTATTGTTTACTCGTTAATATTGATCAATACATCTCAGTGTTTTAGTAGAATTCCAGTCTAACAAGAGGTCCATAACCAATTCGTTGGACCTTTTGATTAGCACGGCGTAGTCATTATTATTCTGTTACACGAATTTAAAACATTTCTTTTAGTCAGACGACAGCTTTTTTTCGCTGAAGAACAATTATCTGAAAACCATGAATATCAGGCTTTCTAATCAAAGGTTTGAGATATCGTGTTTAACTTCATATACGATAATAATTAATACTTTGTCTTGATCATTCAAGTTAACTCCACTACTATTACTTGAGGCAATTAAAACATAAACCTTTTTTTGTTTAAAATTGTTGTCATAATTTCGATGTAATCTGGAGCGACAATATGACGAACTATAATCTTCTTTTTTTGTTTTATTCAACTGCATCTTTGAAGTCACTTTTGAATCAAACTAACAATGACTAATCAACTGTTTATAGTTAACAATATTACAAAAAACCAATTTAAGTTACTTGTATGAAGTTGTTCTAGCAATGAAGTTTAACACTAATGGGTTTCAACACTAATCTACAAAAATAAACCAGTGATCGTATACAGAGCATACGTAAAAAACCCAAAACAAAAAATAAAATAAATCGCATTGTAACTGTAAGAGGATACGTCTTGTTACCTTTATTCGTCTTGACGTAGGATGAAATATGTTGTGTTACGAACAGGAAGTAGGCCGAGCGTTAAACATAACACGTAATTGATTAAAAGGTTTGCGTATTCTCTCATTTTTTAATCCTTACAACGAAAAACGATTTTTTCTGGCGATTACATCTTTAAGTATTTGCTTTTATAGAAAATTTTATTTTTGACATAAAATTTTGTAGTTAACAAACTGCATACGGATGGTGATAACTTTCCCGTCTGTAAAGTTTCATTTTCTAAACTTCATATGGAATAATTTGTATATGATAGTCGAGTTTGCATTTTATCGACTGTTATTAAATTGCTCGTGTAATTATTATCGTTTCTCGCGTAAAAATCAATATTTTCCCGCATAAATTGAAATCACTCCAATTGAATTATATATGCGTCCACACTATAAAAGTTGAGTTCAGTCAAAATACTTCAATAATTTAAAAGTTGCAAAAATTCTTACATCTTGTAAGATTATGCAATTATGTAGAAAACACCTGTTAAAGTAAGCTGGGAAACCGGTGCTTACTTAAATGGTAGACATAAAGTATACCAGATAGAAGTAATGTGTATCTATAAAGCTTGATTTATTTTTATCTTTAACAGTACAGATTTCTAAGTCTATGTTGATTTTTTTAAATTATAGTAATTATTATTATTGCCGCGCTGTGATGCAATCACTAGTAGTGCTAGTATGAAACAAAAACAAAATAATCCTTGGCTTAGGTAACTTGATTATACGTAGATGTTTAAAGTTCACTTATCTAGTCTACTTTGCAGTTTATCTTTCCTCGGGAGACAATACGCGACGATTAAGAGCGAAATATTTGAATAGCTGCAGTTACTTGAACATATTTTGGAAATGTTCTCTCTGGAGTAATCTTTGCATTTATATTACCTATAATAAAAACTAATTTCTTTTTTTACTTTTTCTTTTAAAATCTTATGGTTTAATTATTATTTTTTTATTTTAAGAGGGCGTTGTCTAAAACAAACTTTACGTATTAAAGCTTTTGATGTCATGTGGTTATCATTTTATTTATACATTGAATCTTTTTAGCTACTAAAGTTAGGTTACTCCCAACTTAGTTTTAGTTTTCGTGTTTGATGTTGAGAGTCATTATTTGTATATTTTCGTTATTTTACCTTAGTATTACTTTGATATACATACATATGTAAGTTAGGCGTAAGCGTGGACCATTAAATAAAAATAGAGGGTGTCCGGAAAGTAACAAATTTAGTTTTTCTTCTTGCATATACTTTAATGTCATTTCTTGTTCTATAGCCATCAGGACGAGTCCACTTAAGCGACCTTCAGTCATTGTGCTTCGTGGATACGTTTTCAGCCTTTGTAGCGTGGAGAATGATCGTTCTGCACTTGCTGTTGTGATGGGCCAAGAAAGTGATATTTCCAAGAGTAGTTATACATCTTGTGCATTTTCTTGCAGGTTATTCTGAATAAAAAACTCAGATAACTCGTGGAAAGTTATATTCACAGTTTTCTTGTCTATTTTGACAAAATTATTCTTTGCATAACAATGAAAAAACTTGAACTATAAAGAAAAGCTTACAGACTTGTTATAGAACTTCTGGATGTTTAGAACTGCTTTGTTATCAGTGATATTCCAAATAAATAGTAATTGGGCAATAGTCTTGATTTTGTCATAGTCGTTCTTGGAGAAACGAAATTGTGTGATCTAGCCCGACAAAGTAACTGTCGAGCTTAAACGTTTGCTCAGGTGACTGATGTAATGATTTGTTAGCAGAAGGGTTAAGTTTTCTTTGAATCTTCCGTTTGCGGGGTTCCGTTCTTCTGATTCATTCCACATCTGAGTAAATTCATCGTCATTTCTGTCCAGTTTTAAACAATCAATGACTGATTCCATTTTTGTAAAAACTCTCTTTCTCTCTCTCTCTCGCGAATTAGACAAATTTGTTTCGCATTTTTCATCATGTTTACTTTGTATCTAAAACAAGTTACCATTGAGCGCCAGTTAGTTACAACAGCAAACTTAAACGACATCTTCGAACTAAAACCTTGTTTTTTTTTCAGTAAAAACTAAACTACTATGTTTATTATTAGTTCATTATTACTTTTTTTTACTATTCATTTTGTTTTATTAATTATATCTGTAACAGATTACATTTTTAATAATTTATTAACTAATGAACTCGACCTGTATACTTTGCCTAAAGTCTTTGTAAACTATACAGGGTGTTATTGAAATAAGTGTGTATATTTTTAGGCTTGATAGGACATGCGAAATGGATAATTTTTTGCCAATACACTTGGTACCGTAGACTGAAGATGGCAGCACAAATCTAAGATTTAGTGCGTGACATTGGAATCTGTGTCGGTAGCGAAAAGAAGAAGTGGGCGCTGCTTGAATTGCTGCGCATGTGTCACTTTTAGAGAAATCTATTGATGAAATTAAGTAAGCATTGGTCGATAAATGTTAAATAATTGTCATTTTCGGTGATTTACTCATCTTGCTGTTGCTGTCGTGTTGCATTGTGTTTTTACTCTTCGAACTGTAGATTCTATTGAGTTCTGCAGTATGTACGGATTATCTTTTACCTTTTCTGGCAGTAACTGTAAAGTCTTTTACATATTCACGAGGTGTTTTATGAATTAAAATTTTTGTGTCCCTAGAGGAAGAAATCGAGGGAAGTCAGGTCGAGAGATCGCTACAGTCCATGGATATGTCTACCGGCGTACAATGAATCTATCGAGGAATTACGTGTGCTACCATCCTATAACGGCTAGTAGAATATGGGGGAGCCCGGTCATGTTTTTCGCCATAAATGTGTCTATTTCAGCGCGAAAAAAATTGTAAGGCTCAATTAAATAAGTTTTCACGATCACTGCTCACACATTTACAGATCTTGATGGTTACGTCCCTTTGTCGCGTGTGAATTTACTGTGGCTCAAACATGGCTATTTTTTGAATTCAAAATTCCTTCCCTTGTGAATGTGGCCTCATCAGTGATCAACAAGTGGCTGGGGAAGTCAGGCGGGTTTACAATCTATCGTAAAAGCAGGTGGCATTCAGTTCTCTACTACTACAGCGCGCGCACTAGGTGCATATGGATCCGTTCAGCTCAAGTGAATTTGTACATTTTGCACGTTAACGGAACAACAATAACAACAAAGACACAGCACAGCAGCAATACAACAGCAAGATGAGTTACAAGTAAATCAACAAAAAGTTCTGAAAAACGAGCAAAATGACAATTATTTGACATCTATCGATCAATGCTTGTTATCAACGCATTTCTCTAAAAGTGACATCTGCGCAGCCATTCAAACGGCACTTACTTTTTCTCTTCACTACCGACTCGCATTCCGAGTTCACGTACTAAATCTTAGATTTGTGCCGCTATCTTTAGTATGCGGTACTAAGTGTTTTGGTAAAAAATGATCCTTTTTACATGTCTTCTCAACCCTGAAAATGCAAATGTATAAAATCTATTTTCAACTTCATATACCAACTATTATATTATTTCTTGTCTTTTACGTTCATGGTGCCAACCAAGGATGTTTACAGCAACGTAATGTGATAAAATATATTTCACATTTTAAAAAAATATTTAATAGGCACACTGAAAACACTAACCGCGTTGGTCGATACAACTATTGATGCAGACATAAAAGATTTGTAATTTTTTTTTAAATTCTACTTAGACTTTGACTATAATCTTCATATATTAAATAAACTTAAAATTTTTGGTAGACTAACGAGGATTTCAAATTTGTGTCAATAAAAAATCGTGACGAAATGCAACCAAGGCTGATTGTAAAAGCTACATCATCGTAACGTCACAGTAAAATGATGGAACTTTGATGTAAAACCTCTGGTACTCAATATTTTCAATGAGTTTTTGGCAGCGGAAAGAAAAACTCATTGATGGTAAAAAAGGGTTGTTCTTATTCAATTTGTCCTTTGTTCTCCAAATTACTATAAAATAGTTTTGTCTGTGTTATGCCGTTAACGTTTCGCTGGTAACGCAATTGGTTTCTTCATCAGAAATATTACTAAGGCTGATGTTGTCTTTTATTTCTTGTTATATATTGGACTGTTATCTGACTCCAATGTTCTTAAATATCCGGTCGTGATTGTTCCATCTGTGTGCCAGCGGTTTTTGCCCTCTATGTTGAAATTTTTATGATTTCAAGCGATTTCTTGATGATTCGTGAGTAGTACTATGCGCTTCTGGCTAACACTGTTTTCTTATTGTAGTCGATGTTGTGCGTGTTCAGCTGCTGCAAATTGGATTATCTGCCCTAGTTTGGTACTTCGTTGATGTTCCTTGATTCTGCAGTAAATGCTTCGGCCTTACTTCGTGCTTAGTTTCGGTGACGTATCTGTCCTGAGGGGTAGAAGTTTTAGTTTTGAACGGTACCATATCGAATTTCGATATTCATCTATTTCTAGGATCTTGAGTCTATTAGTGAATCTGGCGTAATAAGGTAAGACTAGACTGCTGATTGTTTTTTTCTGGTGTTTTGTCTTTTATAAATGACTCGAGTTATGTAGCCCTTATTAGAGGCAATTGCTTGATATGTTGTTTCTTTGCTGTTTGCGACACCTATTCCAACTTGATTTTTATATTTAATTTTGCTTTTTGTTCTTCGTGTATATTTTGCAGTACACATAATAACTCTCTATTTCGTCTATAATAGTTCAGATTAATCTGTTTTTTTCAACTCTGTTAGGGGTCAATTAATGTCTACTGATTAAGTCTTATTAGCGTTTAATTTATTTACCTATGACTTTCTATTTCTAAAAATGTTGAAGCAGTCTAATGGGTTGCAAGTTTTTAAACTTGCACAGAGAAAAAAAAATGTTTCGTTCAAACAAATTTTATTTAGTTTAAAAGAATCTGTTGTTTCTATATGGGGAAGAGAATATTTGTTTGATTTCTTACTTTTATTTGTTTGATTTTCTGAAACAACTCTTTAATTATGTTAAAACTAAATTTGTGTTGATTGAAAGAACAAATTTTGGTTTCAGTTAAAAAAATATTTAGTTGAGATAAATTAATTTAGTTTTAATTTTTATAATGAAACAATTTGATGAAGATAAACATTTATTTGAGGTAATAAAATTATTGTTTACTTCAATTATATACTAGATTTTACGCTATGCACTACTTCTTTGAATTAAACATACATTTTTTTATTTTTTGGAAAGTAACTATCTCGTTTAATAAAATATTTCTTTTTATTAAAAAGTTGAGTTCTTTGTTTGAACTCTATGGGATTTTAAACCAAAGAAAGGTTGTTTTCAGTAAAAATCGTATATATTTACAGAATGTCATGTATTTAATAAAAAAAATAACGTACAAATCAGAATACAACAAATCATTGCATAATAATTATCAACACCAGCGTTGCTTGTTGTGTTAATTATTGTAGTTAAGGCTTGCTTGAACTTAATTTGGTCTCCAATTGATGGGATAAGCAGCTTTATGCGTCCTTCACTAAGTAATGGTAACAAACTAATTTCGTCAATATTTTCATCTAAAAATTCACGATTACTTCATAGTATAAAAACATTTAACAAAATAAATTAAGTGACTTTTAGTTTGAGATGTGATAGTACAGCTAGCGATTTTTGCTGAACACGTGAAATGATCTGATTTGAAACATTTACGTAATAACAAACGGGTCTTAAACATCAACATTCATGAAATATGACGCCAAGTTTGTTACTTATCATTAACAACTTAAAACTAAAACCATTGCTAATACCCTAATAACAGTAAATTGTATTAATTAAATTGAGAAAAATGGCATATGTAAGTCTGTAAGTCATGAATGTTTTTAATTATGACTTAATTCTTAGTAATAAATTTACTTACCGTTAAAAATCTTATGCAAATGTTCTAAATTATTTTTATTGAGAAATTCTTCCATTGTCTATTCACTATCAGTATTCGTCTGTGTCTATTATATTCACTAAAAAACATAAACTACATAAGCAAGAATCATTTGGGTGTCGTGCATATACGTTACCCAAAGATAATATAACTGATAATATAAGATGTCTTGCTTGTAAATTTTCAGTTTCAGCAGATTGCAACACTATTGGTTATAATATATCACGTGACACTTTGTTCAAATAAATATTTATTTGACTACAAAATTATAATTTTAGTTTAAATAAATATATATTTATCTGGTTGCAATTATTTGAAATAAATTTTGTTTTACATTAAAACAATCATCGCATTATATTAATGTTTTTAATTTCTTTGTGAAATTTAAATAAACATTTATTTTAGAAGATCTTTTATTTATTTCAGTGAAAAATATGTAGTTACGTGAATTCAAAACAATTAAATAAATATATCAAATAAATCCATTCATTTCTAACAACTAATTTTGTTTTGGTCCAACACAAATATATTTCGAAGAAAGAAATAACATTCAAATAAACTAATATTCTGATTTCAAATAAACCTTTTTCTCTGTGTGTATCTGTCTATATTAACCAATACAAAAAATCTATCTTTGTGTACTTTTTGTGTCTGTTTCATATTGAGTAGTATTTCCATCTTTTATAATTAATTTAATGAAGCTTTTGGCTTAAATCTGATATTGTACGGCAGTATTTAATAACGCGAAAAAATTTGATCCAATGACAAAAACTTTGTCACTTTATAATATGATTGTGGTATTGCTTGTATTTATTTGAGTTTAAATTACTATTATAAACTCAGAAGCAAGTTAGAACGTATAAAATTAGAATGTACTGTTTTTTTTTTACCTAAAAACACATGAACAGTCAACTTTAAAGTTACCGATATTCACGGAACGATGTTTTCTAAGAATGACATTTATTTGCTTACTTAGTAACATTAAAAAGAAAATTTTCAATTTGATACAATAGTGAAATGATAGGAAACACATAAATGAATATGCAAATAGTATAACTACGAGGCAATAGATACAATCACTTCTAATTTATGCACCTACTGTTAAGGAAAGATGTACCGGTGTTTAATAAGCATACAACATTTTGTAATAAATAATACTGCAATGCTAATTTAATAACTTTATTGCAGGTTGGTGTTTTATGTACTAGTGTATTCCATACAATAAAAAAGTAAATGTCATAATACAAAAGTTATAAAAGGTTGACTATCATAAAGATAACGGTTTTAATGTATAGAAAATATTCTCTTTAATAGAAACAAAATCATTACCGTTTGGGTTGTTATGCAAGTAATCTTATTTTAACTTCTTCTGATGATGTTATAAACTGTTAAAATAAAAATTCAAGCACGAAATATGTAGGTTTTGATAATGGATTATAGATTTACCAAGATGAGTTCGATACCTTTTTTGAGTACTGCACTATTTATAAGTTACCCAGAGGTTTAACGGATTTGAACTACAACTTATTTTAACCGATGGCTACACTTTTTAGGTAATTACAAATATCTTGTTTCCAACCTTTCATATACAACTTGATTCTTTTTAGTAGAGCATGGCGTTATAGTCGAAATATTATTAACTTGGAGAGTAGGGCTAATCTCAGTGCCTGATTTAAAGATTTTTTACTGCCGTACACATTAAAAAAATGGTTACCTCAATTTTTTGCGCACAAAAAAAATAACTTATAATCTTCGAGATTTGCATACAGCAATAGTATTTACTAAGTCTGTGTCAAGAGCCAAAACAGCAAGATAAATGAGTCTGTCTTGTAAGTAGACGAATAAGACTTGCAGCTCTTTTAGACAAGATAGAGAATGAAATTTGTGTCATTTTAAAGCTAATTTTAAGACCTTTCATAAGACATGCAGCTCAATAGGAGGGGGAAAAAGTTTTTTCAAAATTTGAATTAAAATTTTAAATTTGAATTTCTCAAAAGGCGCACTTTTTAAAAAAATTAATAACTTTAATAGAGTTATAAATATTATGATGGGACAGCAGTGGGTTTATAAATAACAAAAAAAAATTAGCAATTTAGTTCAGTCCAAATAATGTGTATTGTCGAAATAATAGTAAGTGCAGTTTTTTTAGGAATTTAGTAATAAAAAAAATATTGATTTTTGGGATAGTCTAAAATTAACATTTTTAGATAATTTTCTTACTAAAAATTGTACGTAATCAAATAATTCTTAGTAATTAACAAATTATTTTTGAAAGAACGGAAATATCTCAAATTTAAATTTAGCGTGTAAAATATATTTTTAACTTAAACTTTAACTTTGTTTTAATAATATGTAAAGTTATATTTTATTACGCTTAATGTTAATTTTTCAACAACTTTTTGTAAGTATTAAATCTTAATTTACTTTAGATCTAATAAACTAAAACTATTAACAGGATTATTTTATTGTCGTGTTGAAATTAATATAAAAAATAAGTAATATTTAATATTTAATTTACCTCAAAATATAATAAAATTAGAAATGCTTAAAACTAATCTGAACAAATTGTTAGTATTTTGTCTGAAGATGTATCCTGCTTCTCATAATTTTTTTGCATTACACTTTTTCATTTTTTGATTAAAATTTTATTTGACACGCCGTTTAGGTTCTATATTTTTTGAAGCATTAGATTTTTTGTTGTACAACAAATTTGATCTTGTCAAAAAAAATCTATTATTTTTTTGACTGGTGTGCAGGGAAATTCAAGAACAAAAACAAGTTTTCAAATCTATGCTATGATAAGTGGTGGTTGGCTTATGTCATGGGCAAAAATGAAGGTGATGGCAAACTCACATTCCTCTACCTTACTGGACCTGGTCCATCATTTATCTTTCCAAGAAAATTAGACATTTTGTGGCACAAACATTTTTGGTAAAGTGAACCCAGTTACAACAGCACGATTCTACAAAATTTTTAATGAAGAAGAAAAAAAGACCCATGAGCTCTTCATATACACCGCAGCCAAGAGTTTCTTGGTATGTTTGTTCTTTTTAACATGTTCTATTTGAAATGAAAAATTCTTTGTGAGTTTATTGGTACCTACTGTATATTATTTTGTTCTTCACATTATATTCATGTAAATGTTGTAATTTTTCAATACTTTTTTTAAGTATGAACTCACTGCTGTCCCATCACAATTTTTATAACACTTATTATAGTCGTAATTACGAGAGCTCTTTTATGACTCATACTTGACCGAATAGAAAATTAAAACAATACAGTGTATTTATTTCACTTATTTTTTCCAGTTAAAGAAGGATAGCTAATCTTTAGAAAGTCAGTAATGCTAATCTCTATAACGTAGCTTATTTATAATGCCAGCGTACGCCGATAACTTATTCAACGTTCTGTCAGTTTATGTGTCAGTTTCACATTGAACTAAATTAATTCTTAATTAAACATAAACTGTAAATTGTAATATGTGTTACAATTGTTCATAATCATAAGTACAGTCTAAATATTAATTTTTTTAAAGTATTATTCCGTAATACAAATAGTAGTATAATCATCTAGATTTCAATTCTAGCTTTAGACTTTAAAAGTACTCATGATAGGACCGCAGTACATTCATTTCATAACATCCATTTAATAGCCATTGTCTGTCATCAAGTCAGGTCATATACTTGTAAAATACATTAAAGTTGCGATATTTTGGTTAAAACAACTATTGTTTTAAATAACCTTTTCAGTAATACTAAATATAACTCGTGTTGTGTCATTCCTATGCTAGAAATTCAAATTAATTTCTCTTTTCCGGTCATCGGCGTTGTTAAGTTTTAACTTCACATGTGCATTTACCTAAAAGAAAAATACTAAATACTAAAAATACTAATATAATATATAATAATAATATAATAATCATTATGACTATTTAGTAACTACGTAATCACCACTTCTTGAAACGTACTAACAGTGATCTGTTCTTGCTACATAAGTTGACAGTTGTTTTCAAAATCTCAATATTTTATTTTATTGGTATTTCTAGGTATCACACATTATGCGCTTGCTAGTCGGTAAGGAAATACGTTTCAGAAATCTTGAACCTTACGTTGCGTACCAATGAGTTATAAGACTTTAACAAAAACCTTATAAACACTACTGATTTTTTAAAATTTTTTTAAAAGTGCGATTTTTGTGAAATTTAAATTTTGAAAAAACTTTTTGCTCTTAACCTCTATCGGGCTGCAATGTCATATGAAAAGTCTTCGAATTAACTAGAATGTCACAAATTTCAAATCTATCTTGTCTAGGAGACGCGACAGGTCAACATTTTGTGTTTTTCGACAACTTTACATAACTATATTTTGAAAACCGTTTTAGATATTGGACTGAAATTTGGTATTTTTTAGCAATGTAGCAAATTTCATCAAAAACTGAAACGGCGAGGGAAAAAATTATACGTTTCAAGGTCTCCTGAATCAAATAAAATAAAAAATATGTAGAAATTTCTTATAGCAAAGTCGTGTGGTGACCACACCAGTTTTTTTCTAAAATATCTTGCATGTCAGTTCAAGTTTGTAAAAGTTTCTTCCAATTTTCACATAAACGTTTCGTAGGGTCATGGCGCGCTACCCATGTTCCATCTGCTCGTTTTGGTACTTCTACGTTGGGTTTTAAATATGCCACTATACAAAACTATCTGCGATCGCGTCAGTGGTCATTGTCACTCCTATATTCTAAGTCGCTGTGAATGGTCGATTTTGATAAGGCGGTTGTTCGCTTAAACGTAATTCTTCTATCTATTTAATTTTCATCGTAAGTTATTTCTGTTACGCTTTAAGCGATTTTACTAGAATGAAGAATTCTTCTGTTTGCTGGCGGGATTAAGGCGATTTTTTGATTAAGTTGGCAATCACAGGTAAAATGGCGCCGGCTATGTTGCTTTTAATAATTAAGAAAACTTTGTAGCGAGTTTGGTGGAGTCGAGGCAAATCGTAGTCAAGCGTTATTAAGCTGTGGAAAGAGTAATCTCCCTGGTAATGATGTAACACATCTAATGACATCCGGGATTTGTGTTCTCGTCGAAGTCGAACATGGCACGGCTATGGATATGACTAAGTATTCGCTGATGGCGGCAGATGACTCGCGTTTTTCTATAATTTGCTTATAATTATTTTGTACTTAAATCTCGTTATTGTAATCACTGTTCTATCTTAGACATAGAAATTTCACTATAAAACATATTAAAAATTAAATGGTGTATTTATTTAATACAATTTACATACAAGCTTTCGAACTTGATCTAAGTTCTTCGTCAGACAGTATAAATTATTTAAATTTAAAAAATCTTTAACTGTTCTATCTACTTATTCAGCCTTAAGCATTGTTAATTTGGTTGTACTGTACTACTTACGTTAGACTTTAGCTATCAAGAATTTAATTGAAGATCATAGTGAATCATTTACTTTTAGTCGCAGTTATGTAACGCTTTTAGCGTTATGCTATGGAGTTGTTTTGAGTACGCTGAATGTATTCCATTCAAAATTCTTTAATTGATTTAAACGCAGTCAAGGCCAGACTTTGGCAAACCTACGTCGTTGCATGTAAGCTTACATACTCTTGGGAATAGCGTCGATCGTAGCTAACAGTAGCTACTTGTTTAAAGAACTTCGGTGGGGTATGTTTTCTAATTTTTACTCATTTAAACATTGATCTTAATTTTGCTATTTATGTTACGACAGCCTTGATATTTGTATTACAATTTTGAATTAAAATTCTCCAGGATTTAGGCCAAATTTTTTATTCTTAATTACGTTTTCAAATTTTCATTTACTATATAAAAGGCGACGTTTCGATTTTTATTAAAATCATAATCATGCCAATTACATTAATTTTTTTAAAAACATTTAATCCTATATTAGGGCCTAGCCTAAAACTATTTTAGAACGTGTGTGGTGTTATTTAAAAAGTTTAAATAAAATTTTAATATAGGATTAAATGTTTTAAAAAAATTAATTTAATTGGCATGATTATGATTTTAATAAAAATCGAATCGTCGCCTTTTATATAGTAAATGAAAATTTGAAAACGTAATTAAGAATTAAGAAATTTGGCCTAAATCCTGAAGAATTTTAATTCAAAATTATAATTGGTCTTAATTATATTTGGTACTAATTACTTAACTAATTTGTTTGCGGCTGCATATAAACAAAATAGTTGATCGATTTTACGTTATAAGTTATGTTACAAGCTTTAGGTCTTACGAACCTTGCACGGCCAACTCACACAGTCGGAGATAGGGGAGGTTCCAGGAAATTATACTTAAGGACGCCACATCAATCCTAATTAACACTTCTGCCTCGATCACGACAGACGGTCCAAACTTGTAACTAATTTTTAGGTTCGTAATCCTTGTTACTCTGATGTTCGGGTAACCACAATAATAGAGAAAGGTATGTTACCATAAAAGAAAGATTAACAGGTATAAAAACTTTAATTTAGTAACGTAGATGATTAACACAAGTATATCTAATTCTCAGTGCATAAATGCCAGCAGTATCGGCAACACACAATACATATGTAAGTTAAGTCGAAGCGAACAG
Organism: Aquatica leii; assembly: GCA_035610365.1. Lineage (NCBI taxonomy): Eukaryota > Metazoa > Arthropoda > Insecta > Coleoptera > Lampyridae > Aquatica > Aquatica leii. The sequence goes on along the minus strand of CM069435.1, from coordinate 41,881,756 downwards.
CGAAGAAAATTTCGTAGTAAATATTGTTTGTACACAGCATGCGATATACACAAAATAATTTATGAAACTACCTTAATGGTATTAAAACAATGATAGTAATTACGGAATTAACACTAGCCAAAGTTTCGTGAGTGACTTTTCTGACAGCGATAAAATAATTAAATAAACTTACCCACAATCTAGCACCTACTTGGTCAAAGAAAACGTTTTCCCCGGCAAGTGAGCCTGAAATAAATTCGAGTAGCAAATGGTGTCAACACAATGACTCACGAAATCAAGATCTACAAAATTGTTAATTATTGCTAAAAGAAAGTACACATAACATAACCCGATTGTCGAATGCTGTTGTACACATTCAATGAAAGTTGGTTTCGCAGGTGTTTACCGCATGAGTAGGATCTCGAAGAAAAGTGATTGTCTTTGGGTTTTTTAGTTTTAATCGTAGGCCTTATATATAGAGTTATACTCGTCCTATGAAAGTATTTGTCGATATTAATCCCTCATTATTCTTTATTGAATAGAAACATGTGGCCCAAAACGTGGTGGAACGGCTATCAAATTAAGAAGAAATTACAAAAGAATTCTAATAAAACGGAAGTAACTATCTTACCCTGTGACGACTAAATTATTTTACAAGCGTAATGAAATTATAATTTGATTTCCATTATTGAGGATGTTATTCGAAATTTTCTTTAAGCGGGACAGGCCATTTTATGCAGTTGACAGCTTAACGATTTCGTCGTAAAAATGACTGTCACAAGAAAAGATCGGCAGAGGGCGTCAAAACCGGAATATAATTTTAATTCAATATACAGGGTATTACGTTAGAAAAATTTTGCACGTAACAGTTATAAAATTGAAATGTATTATAGTCGTGTTGAAAGTTGTTGGCCAGGTTAGCTTATGTAACCAGTAATTGTCTACTTTACTTATTTAAATCCTATAATTTACTATGTTGTTAACAAAAAAAGTGGCAATAGTAAGTGGTATTGTCTGAGAGTATTATATACGCTTATTACGTTTTCTCGTTGATTGTCTTTTTTTTGCTCTAGTTTAAACTCTCAGTTAGTGGGTTCAGGCGTACCCTTGGTGTCTCCGTACCGAGGACTTTGCTAGTGGCACCTATATTTTTCTATTTTTTCAAGCACGCTCATTCACCGACATCGTAGCTAACCGTCAGTGGTGAGGTAGTTGTTACCAAGAAGACCCGTTATAGAAAAGGCAATCGTATAGTTCTCGCTTGCAAACCGGTATAAAGTAGATTCCTGTTGTTGGCATTATCATAAGATTGGCTACGACAATCTTGTAATTCAATGCGTTGTGATATAACATAGAAATTACAGTTTACTCTGTTTCTTGCAGAGTTGGGCATTAGTTGAGTACATACTAATGATTAATGGCTTTCAGCAACGAAATTTTTTAGTTATATTTATCAGATTAATTAATTTTTGTAACAATTGTTTTTATGGCTTTTAAATGTAACTCACCACTAAGTATAATGTTAAAATATCGACGCAAGCGGCCGTAATTGATTTAGTTGTGATTAAATTTTAATCATAATTTGTACTCAAATTGAATTTTTGCCCAACTCTGATTTCTTGTGAGTTATGTTCCCACATTAAAGAAAAATCCCATAAAACGTTTTGTGGTTTTTCCGCGTCATCCACATATCTAATAATAAATACTAAATTCTCAATGTGAGCCATGTCGGGTGTAGAATTCACTACAATTGAATAATATTTAGCACGTTTGACTTTTGAAACCATGTTCTTTTGAGGTCACTCACTGAATAAATTTATCACAAAATGTTGAAGAAAGATACGGCGTAATACCTCTGCCAGGATTTCCATTTTCAATATGATTCTGCATAAAAGGATCAAATTCCGATATTAATTCGAGGCACATCATGAAATTTCCATTTTTATCACAACACAACTTTTCTGAAGACCTTTTGTTTTGAAAAGTTGTTTTTGTTCTTGCGATATCTTTGCCGCAATTTTGGTTTATTTCTCTGGAAAGCAAATAATCTATTGACCCATCGTTGATAATCTATTGTGACAGATCTTTACAAATATCTGTCGATGTCGACGGCTTTAGTAAATCTTTAGTGTTTTTCTGTTTTCCGTAAGTTTCTGTTATATTAGCATTGTTGATATCTGGTGGAATAGGTGTATTTTCGAGGTCGAAGGAATACATTCAGTTTCTTCTGCACTAGCTTCTGCTGTATTAACTGCTAATAGTTTACTTTCTTTTTTTTTTCACTTAGAACTTTTATGTACTGAGATCCGTTCAATTTTTTACGCTCGCCCACGTTATCACCCATTGTCATTTATTATGTTCTTATTGTTGTTTTAATTCTATCAACGGATGTACTAGAACAATACGCACTACTTGACAACATTTTTAAGCAGTACGTCTTGAATATATATAAATGCAATAACTCGATAAGTATCGGAACTTACATTTGACCTGTCGCCAATTATGCGACATTAATTAAACATTTGCTGACCAACACAATAAATAGCTAACTCAGATCTGAAGTAGGTCTTTCTAAGATTAGAACAGTTAAGTTATAAAGTGATACAAAGGAAGATAAGGTTATTAATAAATATCGGTTGTTCCACATTTGCGTTTTGGTATAAATGACAATCAATCTAAAATCATGGTTACAGTTACGATGATCAAAATAATGAGTCTAAATAAGGACTTTGTTACTGGATGACGTATACTAACACTTAAAAAATGAAACGAAAATGTAACGAAAAAAAGTTAATTATAAAAATGATACGGCTATCTAATAGTATGGACAATCATTTTTATTGGACTTACCTGACGACGATTTAAAAAAACGTGTTTAGGTGCATTCTTCGGCCTAGTTAGATGTTAATTAACTTATACAATCGGTGACAGTAGTAACGTGCGTTAGATAATAAATAGAGAAGAGCTTCTGGTTGCTGTCCTGATAAATTAAACTTTCCTTTTTTAAGCCGTCCATAAGTCATTTTTCTACTTCAAATAAAGATCGCATCTAAACCACAACCATTATTCATTAGAGACCCAATCCGTTGTTAATAAACAAGCGTGCGTGTACGTGCATGCCGATACCGTTATAATAAAAATGAAAACTATGTCGTGTAGATAAAATAGTTGTATGAAGAAAACGCATTAAGTTCGTAAGTAAGTACGGACACACATGAATTGAACGAATAGTTTAATATCAATCATACAAAACAGAGTGTACAAGAATAGGGTCGGAATGGGCCCCTCCTAAACGTGTGCAGTCTACAGAGAAATTGCCCATTCTATAAACGCTTCACTAACTATCAAAATGATCCCCTTAGCTGCTAGACTTGTAGTTATTTTAGGATTGTTCCTGTTGTCGCCTGATTTTTCTTATTGTATTACGTAATCCCTAAACTGTTTTGTTTGCACTGCAAATATGGTATATTTTTCCTAGTGCAACGAACCTTTACGAAACAGTATTTAAAATTGTTTTATTTAGAAATTGACCTACATTCAGGGTGTGTAAGACAAAATGTTTTTTTTTATTATTTCGTGGCATAGTCCGAGTGCATCAATCACTCGAACAAAAGAAAATATTTAGATTAGAATATTTACGTTTAATTTATATTTCGGGCGATTGTGCTTTCGTTTGGATACACCTGCGACGGCTTTGAATTCGTTACGTCTTTTAAAAATGATTAAACCATAAATAAATTTAAATTGTTAAAAGAAACGTAATCGGCCAGTAAATATTTTGTTAAAAATAAATTTAAATACAAACGTCGATAAAACATATTTGCATCATTTTGTGCTTTAGGTATGTTGCTAATTGACCTTCCTTTGCATTTCTATTAAGCCATGAACTGGCTGTTTTTCGTACGCACTCAATGCCAAACAATGTGCAATTGTTTTGTAATTAATGGTCCATATTTATTTACATTTCGTCGTATTCGCTTCCTAACGCGTTTTCATTAATCCTCCTTACTGTATTATTCTACTCTGTTGACAGTGACTGACGAAAATGAACAAACATTTGTTCAATAACAAATAACAATGTATAGAATTCTTCCAAAACTTATTTATTATTTTGTAATTATATATTAAATAGATTCTTCGAAGTGCAGGGAAAGCACCAGTCAAAAAATCGATTATTTTTGGCTACGTTTCGTCAGTTATTGTGCCAACTCCATCAGGCCAATCACAGCCGGAAACGTTAAATTTTTGTCAAATTATGCAAGTAGTTATCGTGACTTTAGTTGTCAAGAACGAACAGATTTAACTATTTGACACAAACATAACCCACAAATGTACATATATGTTTGATAAAGACGAAAAAATTGTAGATTGGTCGTATCAAATTACCGTATCTATGCTGCACTTCATTCATAGCGAAACCTATGGTATTTTTTTGGAGAACTTAGCTTCCAACTTATCTAAAGACAAAAGTTAGTAGGAAATTGTTAAACTATTCGACAACGCTCACTACAACCCGACACTCTTAGAAATTGCTGAGGTGTTCTGATTTTGTAATCGTTTATTTATGTGTATAACAAAATAAAGTTATAAAAATATACCATAAGTACATATAAAAATCAAAAAGAATATCTTTAGCATAAAAAAAGAACAATGGTCGCTATTTTCCGCCTATCCACCTCTCTCTTCTTCACCTCTTATGCCATAGGCGTCTCTTAAAATAATTTGTTGTATTACAATTTCAATGCTGAAAGCAACACGAGGGCAAACGTGGTCAAAGTTTGCTACATCCTTCACAAAGATTAGCGAATTCGGTATTTTCAATGTACCGCCCTAAAAAAAATAATCCGTATACGTACGGTCTACATATTGTAAACAGATACAATTCCGACTATTGGAGGCCGAGGACTTTACTTTTGATGAAGTGTTGGTTTAGATAATTAAGAAACAATTCGAAATGACGATAAGACCAAACAATAAACGTGGCGTTAACATACCTAACCGACTTGATGCTTTAATTTTTAATTGATTTTAAAGCGAGCGTTTCAAAAGATTCTATAAAAATGTTAGATTCACCAGGCGATAGAGGAGATCCCATAGCAGCATCAGAAACTCATCCGTGAAACTCAAATTGGAAGTGAGTGTATGATAAACTCTTATCAATAAGATAGAAGAAGAGGTATACCTTGTTTGTGAATTTTGAGTCCGTATAGATGAGGTGGTTTTGAATCTGAAAGGGCAAGTCGACATTTAATTTGACGTTCAATCTTCGAAGTGGGATTACGAGTTAAAAGAGGGTACCTTTCCCCTGGCAAAATAGAATGGAATTTTGGAGTATAAATTAGTTTGGTTCAAAACCTTTGGCCTTTGTCTGCTGGAAGAACCATGATATCAAGGTTCTTACGAAGACTTTTCAAGACTAACTTTGTCGACTTAAAAATGTTGGATTTAACAACCTTAGATGAGCCAAGAATTTTTCTAGTGTGAATACGAATGGGATTTGAGATGTGGCGAGAAGTATGTCTTAGAAAAGACTAAACAGCACATAAACTATTTTTTAGGAATGCGTTTGGGAGCAACAGCAAAATAGATAGCACGGATTTCTGTTCTAAAGTGAGAGTTAAACTAGATACATTGACAACTGTATTTAAGGAGCCAGTAGTAGATAAGACTTTGTGATTCTTGGATTCCAATAATTGAAACTTTTTGAAATGTGCTTCAGAGGTTAGTCTACAGCAGAATTCTAGTAAGTAATGTTGTCAAAGAGATCCAATCATCCGGAGGTAGAGTGTTAGCCAACTCAAGATGAAGTTAAAACGGTTGTTTAAAAATAATTTCGGCTTATTTATAAGTCTGCGGTTGCTGAACATCATTTTACTACAGGTCACTATAGGTTTTGATAACGACAACCTCTATTCTTCTTCAATAGAAAAATCTAAGAGAACATAGAAATCATCAACGACACCGTGGATAGTTATCGATAGTTTGAAACCAAACTATCTATAGTTTTCGATAGTATTAAAATTTTAAGTTATAATGTAACTTTTTGAGGAAATTGTCACGTTTTTTTGTTCTTCATCGGGAATTAGTAATAATCAAACATTTTTAATTAAAATAATTCTAATAATTTTCTTAGAAAGTTGAACATAATTTAAATTTGTTGTTAATTTACAGGTTCTACAGGATCCATTTATTTTGGTTGAGAAATAACATGTCAACATCTTTCGTTTTATGTGTGACGTTATGTCTAAAGTAATTTGACGTGATTTACTGAAATTTTTTTCAGATGGGGTCGAAGATGTAGTCACTCATAGAAACCTTGTAGCACATTTTTATAGTGCGCCAAAGGTAGCAAATCACCAACTTACGTGGTGTTAGGTTTTTGTGATAACGCGCAAGCTTTAAACGCACAGTTTACTCTAATACGTAGTTTATTATAAACTTTTGGGAAAACTGTTTGTTTTTCAATATTATTACCACTATCGCTCATTATCGATAGTAAACTTTAAACTATCGATAGTGACGATAGTTTGAACTGTAGATTTTTCTCCACCACTACCAATACCTTTAATCGTAACCATGGTTTTGAATTATCGACTTTTTGGTTTGTTACGGTGGTTTTCTAGTAACAACAAAAAAGAAGATGCAACGGCTAACACAGAGTTTCCCTGGAGAGGGAGATGTCGGCTTTGTGATGCTAAATTATAGATTAAAGCTAAAAAAAGGCGCCAAGACGATGAAATATTAAATTAGGGAGATATCGTATCAAGAATACGAAAATCAAAATATCGAGAGTCAAAGCGCACCCGATAAGTATGTGACACACAAAAAAGAGTTAAATATTAATTGTGATTACAACCTAGTATGTGCGTACGGCCATTCCAATAATCGACATGACCAACGAAGTAAGATAGAAAATGCAATTCTTACAGTTGTGCATTATCCAGTAGGGGATTAACTAATTCCGTACTAGTCTGACCTAAAACGTAATATGCAATTTGACACAAGCGTACATACTGTGTTAGCACAAGTAATTTGATTTAATGCATACAATATTTAACGTAAAAGAATGCGCCGAGCTTCCCTCTAATTAACTTCGCACTTGTGTAAGTATTTCTTCCCATAAAGTGGTGTACAACCCCTTAGCCTTCAGCGACCTGACGTTGTAGCCGCAACTCAGGTAATTTAGGTAAGAGAAGAGCGCGCTAACAAACAATATAAGAAAATTAATCAAACAATTAGAAAAATTGTCAAAATTGGTCAATTAACTTCTGATGTCAGGGATGCCAAATAGTTTTATTTGAAGACTAAACTATTAAAAGTCTTATCTGCAATAAAAGTTACACAACATAAAATTCATTGAATCACTCTCAAAATATTTAAAATCCTATATTCAAAAACAAAACAAAAACAATAATATAAAATTCAGTCAAGTTACTTAAAACTAAAAATAGAAACTTTTGTCATTTAAATTATTAAACTTAAAATTAAGATAATACCGGTATTTCTTTACATATAGTAAGAAAACAATATTAATATAGTTACTTTATATAATTGCAGTATGCAAATGTAATTTTGATATTAATTAGAGAAAATTTTATTATTTAGCATTCAACAAGTTACGTTAAGATGCAAGTTATTTAACAAGAAGAAAACTTAAGTTGTTGCTAAGGCATTTATCAACGAAAAGGAATGTAGAGATAAGGCAAACTCACGCATACGGATCAAATTTCCAATAGAATGCAAAGTTGATGTCGTCCAACGTTGAGATTGACGGATGATAACCTTGGAAAATTTCCCATAAAAAACGATGGTGAAGCGTATTTTCTTTATGAAAATCGATTCGGATCGTTGGTATTTATTGTATTATGCACATACCAAACCCATTCGAATTATTAAGATAATGATAATTTCGTTAAAGGTAAAATCGGTATATAAAAAAAAAAAATCTGTATTATTAACACAGAATTTTTTTAATAAAGATAATGTATATATTAGTTAAGATAAAGAAACTACATCACTTCAACAAATGACGTACTACTTCTGTACTCGTCAGAGACTCAGTACCGAATGCATCTCAAGGTTGACAACGCCCTTGAAAAGTAAGAATTCCACAAAATAAAAGTAAAGGAAGGTTTACACGCAAATTTTAATTAAATAATACAAATAATTTAAAATCAAGTAATAACAGTAACGGAAACGTTACAACGTCATGGAAACTTTTCGACAAACAGGTGTTAGCAATGTCAGTGATAAGATTACATACAAGTGGAGGGATCGGACCCGCCCATAATAAGCTTTCACTCAACCCTACGCAAAATTCGCCCACATATTCACGTGGAGTGGCGTGAACCAATTTAATAATGAAAGCCTTGTTGGGCCAGAAAGACCGCTAAGAACGGTCCGTATTTCACAAAACGTTCACAGGAAAAAGATTCGTTTTGACAGCCGGCTACGACGAAAAAGGTGGAACATGTCCAGAAACAAATTTTATACTCGGAGAAATTTTTATAGTCGAAAATTGAACTATCAACTTTTTAACATAACAAGTTCCTCATTATCCATTATCGAATCCTTTTCAATCGTAATCCAATCAGACTCAGACTCAACCAACCGCAACATTCTTCTTTTTTATATACGGAGACTACTTCTTAAGTTACTTCTATGGAGTTTAGAATTTGGCTTGGTTCACAAGTTAGATTTCGGTTGCTTGTTTGAGTGTTTCGATTCCTCTCACGCTCTGATGAAACTCCTTATGAAAGTGGGCGAAACGTTGGCAACTTCGTTTACAACAATGACACAGTTCATACCCGGAAGACGTTCTTATCTTGGTATAGACTCTGGCCGTGAAAGCCTTCGAAGTTACATTGAGAAACTTGCAAATTTTTTTTCAATTAAGAAAAGTACAAAAATGTTTGTATAAACTCTACATTACTGGGAAACTTGTCAGGAACCATTCTAAAAAGTTCACAATGAATTTGTTGAATTTATATCTATCTAGTCAATGTATATTATCACTTCATACTAATCGACGCATACACTAGGACCCGGTTGCATAAAGCATTGTTAACTTTGGCCATGTACCTGAAAAAAAAGTTCAAACTGTTAAATATGCACTGAAAACACTGAAAGTTAGCCACATGAATCTTGAAAATTTGTTAAGTGCACTGGCTGCAAAGGGCTGGCTTTAACAGACACGAACCTCGTGAAGTAAGATAGCGATTGCTTTGCAATAGTAAAGTAATGCCAGTAAGATGGGACTTGGATACACATACTATAGCATTCAAATTATAGTACGGAAAATATTAACTATTGTGTGTTGACACGCTTACCTAAACCAACGGTTACAAATAATGCGTTTTGATGAGAACATGGATTTGTTCAAATTTCATTCAGTCTATTCTCTAAAGTTGGTTGATAAGTAGAGAAGTCAACTGTAGGTTAGGTAATAACCGTTTTCTTTAATCGGTGGTGGGTGTCGGATACCAAAAATTGGCAAAGATTGGTAAAGAAGGTTTTGTACGTCAGTGTGCCATTTTTCTGTTTCATTTACTTATGCTCAGCGTTAGTCTTTAGCGACTATTTTTCTCAGGATCGCCATGCTTACTAGTTTTAGTTCTGCGTAGAAGTGCGTGGACGGTTGGTCTTCGTCTATATGAAACTTCAGCGTGGTTTTTTGGGCATTCTATATCACTTATTGGCAGCTCGAGCCGACATAGTAGAATCAAGCCCGTTGGGTTGTAGGTTATCGGCTTATGTATCCTGTTATGTTAAAATCATTTTGGTATAGTTTCGTGCTGTATGCATTTTGCTGAGTGATAAACGTCATTTATGCACTGGAGGTTACTGATTAGCTTTTTTCGGTTATACCCGATGCGTATTCTGTTAATCTACGATACTACGCTACTGTGGAAAGTATTACGACGAAATGGAAGGCATACTTGTTGATATACCTTAAGTGATTTCGGAAAGCTTAGCGCAATTTGGTTTTCATCAATCGTATGAAACTAATCATCTTATTTGTGGTAACTTGTGTATGTAGGTATCAGTTTAATTTGCAGCAATTTAATGGGGTTGTGTTGGATATGCCATTAGCTAATCGCATATTAGGAACGCTGAGTAACCCTGTTTCTTATATTTAATAATCTGTTTTGAGGTCGGTGCCGATGGCCCGACATAATCACGATTAACACACGCAACCGTTTTGTAGTAATGTAAGAAGTTTTAAACGGTGCGCTTTGTTTCAATATTGTGCAATCACCATAATTTTATGTTAATTGACAGTGTTTTTTTGTTGTATTTACAAATGTTAATTTATTAAATGTAACTTAAAGCCAAGTGTTATGTACTTAGACTTGTCTAGATAAAAACGTTTCTATAGAATAATTCTATCATCAGTTGGAAGATTAAAACGTACAAGTTAAGTTAGCATCTGTGCATACTTACGACAATTTCTCGATTGAAATTTAAATTTGCTTTGAAATTTTGAATATTCAATGATGTGCTGTTAGGATACGATCAAACATTTTAAATATTACTATAACATACAATTTTTTGTTTTGCTTCCGAGTTTGAGCTATGAATAAATTTGTAATTATATTTCAGTTCCTTTAGGATAGTAATGAATGAATACGAAAGAAATTGCACAAATCATCACCGACTGATAAGCGTATTTCAGTATTCAGAAAAGCTTCGCTTGAATTTTTAAAATAAAAACTATCATTAAATCGCAAGTATACAGTAATAATGGCATTAGCTGCGAAAAAGTTATCAATTTGTAAGCTACACGAATGATAGTAGTAAAGCTAGACGCAACTAATGACCACTTACAGGAAGTTTTTCGTGGGTATAAGTAACCAGTAAAACACATAATCGATAAAGCTGTTTTTATAATTAAAAAAAAGCGCAATGAGAAATTAATTACAAATTTATTATTACAATGACGTAACAACTGAAAGACGTTTAGACTTATAAGGTAAAGTTAATTTATAAATGCAGAAATTACTTACACTAATTAAGTTGTCGCGGAAGATGACGGCTTGCGTTCTTTAATTTTACACTTTGCATAAATCTAGTGTTGACGAAAATATTCTTAATGCTTGTTTAATTACCTTTATGTACGTCAACTTGTCGTCCATCAGTTTTAATTATGCAAAACATAAAAAACAAGTTGCCAACATATTCTCCCCAATCAAGCGTTTACGAACACACAAACACAATAAGCAAAGCGCATCACTACCATATTGCCTCTTAATATTATGGAAAAAATATGTAGGGGTGAAAAAGGGAGTGAATTATTATTAGAAATCGTCTTTTCGTCATTTCCGACTGATGTAGAAGCATACCTGGAAACTTCGATCTTTTATCAATAATTTATCGGGTAAGGAAATTAAAGGCTGCGACGATGAAAATGTGTTGATAAATAAAAGAAAACTATATTAAATAAAGCTTTGAAATCAATCAAGATTTTTCTAGATTTCACGAGAACGCAGTAAGTATAGGCACGCTGTCTCGAGTGGCCTCTTAGAAATATTGCGTCGTTCTTGATTACTGTTTTTACATTTGTGTTCTGTTGCACTTTTAAGTACATCTTCAAGATGAAATAAGGAATTTTAGTTTTTATGTATTTGCTAAATAAGGATAGCGAATGAAGCAATAGGCTTAGAGATTTTTATGGGTGACTTGACTCGTCCTTTTTATTAACCCGTGTTTATTCTACCGTATATAGATGGGCTCGGAATTGTATTTGTGAAAAAAATACATTGTAAGAAACTGTATTAAATGCGCCGTTTATCGCGATAGCTCAAACTAGTCTGGAGGTTTATGAAAAGTTGCGCTCGCGGTTGAGAACGCGACGATAATGCGTACAAGAACAATTGATCATTAAACAGCTTACTAAGTCATTAAACAATCTTTTACGCTAGCTTCAAAGTAACTTATTATTTTGTCGATTGAACCCGATTTCAATTGTTTTTGTGAAGCGATTGCTAAAATATTGTTTATTTTTCTGTCAGTATAATTTCGTTCATATTTGCTTACTGCCTTTTTTCCCAAATCAAATGAAACTGTCAAGGCACATTCAAGGTTGGTTGCTTAATATCACGGCGTTTAGATTCATTTGACCTAACTTCGTTCATTTTTTATGGGACTATATTTAGCATAATTGCTTACCTATCTACTACTGTATTTAATTTGTTAACTTTAATACATTAATTCTAGTTACACTCGACAAATACAAGAACGAAAAATAACAAACAAGTAAACGGGCGCTTGAATTGAAGTTGCATATAAGAATTCAAAAAGTATTTTTGTTATTTTAATTTTTTGCGATGTTGTTTATTGTTTGTCTTTTTTTATTACTCTTGTTAATAGATCTTTTTTTTTCATTTTTTAACTGTTTTTTGGAATTCTTGACTTGAGTCTCTTTCGAGTCGGTTTTGTTGCAAATATTTTTTTGTTTATCTACTGCCAATTATATTTTCAACATATTAGGTTCAGTGCGGTTTTCAAGTGCATTTTTACTAATCACTTTGTGCAGATAACAAAGGCAAGTATGTCAAAAAGCAGAGGATCAAAAAACAAGTCAAAGAATACTTGATTAAACGAAGGAACTTTTAATACAAACAACCATCGTAAAAGAATAAGAAAGGAATATTTCCATTCAAGGAAACTATATTTCTATCAGTAGGTTCAAAAGACATAGGATGGTACATCTTTGCCAAACTCATTCCTATACTTTTAAGAGACTGTACATAAGTAAACTATTAAACTGGTTACTGAATCGTTTGAGTAACTTGACATTGACCAACAGTAGCTTAGAAAAGGTATAATTGATATTAGTTCAAAGTAGCTAAAACTTCTATATTCTATTAACTGTAAAGTAAATAACTGTTTTTAATATCACAGATTACGGACTTATCCAAATGTTTTTATCCTGAACATGGTTTTTGTAAGTTTCTTTTTTGTTTTAGTTAGGACTGTTTGATTTTTCTCTTCCAGTTTTTCTTGATTTAGTTTTTTCGTTAATAATAAATTGTTCTTGTAATTAGTACTAGTTCTTGTCTTCCTTAGAAGGGGCAATAAAAACCACTCTAAACTATTTTTATGGCTACGTTTCGTGCCTCTAGTGTGCACTTCTTCAGGCCACTGAAAATTTATTTACGGTAAGTGAACAACATTACACACGTATATAACAACTAACTGAATTTGTTAACAGGTACAACATAAAGACAAAAAGCTTACAAGAAAAGGTTATGAGTGCAAACGGTCCACTGGTCCAACAAGCATACCGTCTAATATTATTACTTATTCTAGTTAACATAAAATTATTAAAGCAGTAGAATTAAAATTTAAATGTATATACAAAGAAAAACAACGGACATTAATGTTAAACAAACAATATACACTGAATGTAAATTCAAAAATAATTGTGAGTATGATAAGGCCAATTTCCACTCATAACCTTTTCTTGTAAGTTTTTTTGTCTTTATGTTGTACCTGTTAAACAAATTCAGTTAGTTGTTATATACGTGTGTAATGTTGTTCACTTACCGTAAATAAATTTTCAGTGGCCTGAAGAAGTGCACACTAGAGGCACGAAACGTAGCCATAAAAATAGTTTAGAGTGGTTTTTATTGCCCCTTCTAAGGAAGACAAGAACTAGTACTAATAACAACCTAACAAACAGGAGGATAAACTACTTTACCATTAAATTGTTCTTCTTTTTCTGATGTGTATTTGAAAATCTGAGTTCGGCTACTGTGTCTTTATTGTGATCTGAATTGCTATCTGTTATGCGCAAAGTGTTGTTATAGAGCCACACTCCTCTACTAGGTGGTTTTTTGAAATAGGCATTTTAGTTGCGATATTGCATGTGAATATTTTCAAAAATAATAAATCTTGCGAATCAGGAAAGGTGGTAAATCCTTCTAGTAGATAAAAGCGATAGAAAACACTACTTAATGTGTTTTTTGCGGAGATGTTTTGTGGGCCAATGTGTTCATTTCCTCAGGTCACTGCATTTAATAAAAAACATAACATAATTAAACAAACGTAATTACAATAGATAATTAGAGCTAGTATATAAACTAATCATAAAATTATATATTTCTTTGATATTTTAGGGTAATTAAAAACTAGTCGGATGTAAAAAAAACATACTTAGAAAATACTAAAAACAAGTAGCGATGATCTGCCATACACCGTCATAAAGATAAAAATGAGAATAAATAACGGAAAAAAACATTTAGGATGTAAAAAACTGAAAAGAAATATTAGCTACAGCAAACTCACAAACATAACGAAGACCTGAAACAAACTATTGAAACGTTCGAGAAATTATTTGCAAATGCAAGAGCCTTCTAGAAGCTGTTATCCATCTTCTAGAAGATATACCGAAAAATAGGGAACACTCGAGAAGGATTTCCTTATGAGTATATATACCGCCGAAACAAATCGTAGGTCACTTATTCCTGGAATGCGAATACAGCAGTGTTGAGAAGATTATTAAAGTGGTAATAAATATGTCGTTAGCACGCGTGTGTGTAGATAAATATACCGAGAATAATCGTGTACGTGATTTTTAGTGTAAACAAGTGTGAAGCTATCCGCGGACGTTATGCACTGAAAGATTACGAAAAACGAAGTGAAAACTCGAGGTCATGACATTTTATTGATAAGTTTATTATATACGGTGTTAAAGGCATTAGTATTTGTATTAAAATTTACATTGTTGTCATGTCTAGTGATAAAACTCATCTTAGTAATTCAGTGGCAGCTGGTGGTCAATCATACAAGAGGGTCATTTAAAAAAAAAACGCAACGATCGCAAAAAGGCTAAAAACATTCTTACAGTAACGTGATTTATATTTAAGATCAATTATGTTTAAGATTTAAGATATTTGTCTATAATTACAATTACAAAAATAATCAATAACAAACTCATTATTCATATTTAAAATGTTTTTAGAATGCCATCTTGTGGTAAAAATACCACATAGGATAATATAGAAAACTATAAATTAGTACGGAGGGTAGAAAAGTTGTCATTGGAGTTAATGACAGCGAAAGTCAATGATCTATTGACAAGTGACGCTGTCAAAATCCCAACTATAAAATAGGTTAGGAACAATATCAGTACAATTGTGAAAAACATCAGAACTAGCGGACAGCTGTTTCGTTCTTTAGGAACTTGTCAGCGCTAGGATACACCGATGTGTTGCCACAACTATACTATGTGGAAACACATCGGTGTATCCTAGCGCTGACGAGTTCCTAAAGAACGAAACAGCTGTCCGCTAGTTCTGATGTTGTTTTTCACAATTGTACTGACATTGTTCCTAACCTATTTTATAGTTGGGATTTTGACAGCGTCACTTGTCAATAGATCATTGACTTTTGCTGTCATTAAATCCAATGACAACTTTTCTACCCTCCGTACTAATTTATAGTTTTTCATTATTCATATTAAAATTTACAATGATTTTTCAATGCTTAGCATAGAAATGCACATCTTTCTTGTCTCATAGTATTGCCAATTGCGTAGAAATGTTCGAATTCTTTTTAACACAGAGAAATACCGCTCTCTTTCCACTGTAATCATATGTAGTCAATCAATTGTTTTATTTAATATATGTATCTATTTTTAGTTTTTACAAACATTTTTATTATAGTCTTTAATTGACCTCACAATTGGTTTTTACTTTTTTTTTAAATGCTATAAATCCGTAACATTATTTTTACAACATAATGATTATCATCTGAAAACAGTAAACATAAAACACTAAAATCGATTATTTATTTCAAATATACAAATCCAATGTAACGAATCATACACAGATTCTTTAAAATTACTGTAAACTTCTTTACTTTTATGTTTACTGGTTGGTCGAATTTGTATTAAAGGCTGAGGACGAGCATTAAATTTAAATTATAGATGTGTAAACAATTATTAGCTATTCATTTTTTAACGTCTTGTACCACAGTTATTATGAAAGAAAAACGATAAGTCGTCCCTTACAAATGAATATTATCGATTAACTAAGCAAATCGACTGTAAAGTTTGTCATATGTGATAAGAAATCTGTATTTAACACACACGTGCTGCGCAGATAACGATAGATGACGTAAGTCACGTAACCAATGTAAGCATTGCACTCCAAGATAATTGCACTAAGTATTATCTTTGGCGTAGGCGGCCCGGCTGAACACCCTGCGAAAGCATTTAAACATTTACTTATCTTCTTTTCTAACTCGCATAAAATTGTATTATGTGTGTCTCGCTCTTGATTACGATAACTATCATCGTGATATAATGTAAATGAGGGCACAAGTACGTGTCAGCCTCGGGTATATTCGCAAGTTTTCGTATCTGTTGCGTTTAAATTGACAATTGTTTAAACGGATGAAATTTAAATGCTGATAATTTTATTTAAACGCAATTTTTTTGTAATTTTAAAGCAAATAAAATACCTTTCTTATTTATTTTTGGGGGGTCATTGACCAAATGACCTAATAGAGAAGCCGCCACTGCAGTAATTAATCTTTTATTGTATTTAGGTTTCACATCTAATATTGTGGGATTACTAAAATCGAAATTGTGGCCAGTATTAATATGATGCAAAGCAAGACCTGATTCTGCTTGTTTGTTTTTGCAATCATATTGATGATTTTTAATTTGATTAATAGTTTTTTGTTTAGTGTGCCCTAAGATATAACACATATTGCACCCCCCGCACTGAATTCTGGAGAAAATGGTGTTGTCAATAGTGTTGTTCTTATAGGTCGCTATTTTCAAGCTGGTGTTTCTTATAATCGGAATGAGTTTTTTAGTTAACGGGAACGTTTATGATTTTAGTATACTCAAAGTTAGAAGTAGAATTAGTTTGAGTCGATGGTGATGGCTTGTTATTGGTGTTGTTTGTATGGAACACTATTTTGTTTATTAGATTCTTAGGATAATTGTTGTTTTTGAAGATATTTTTTAAGTTGTTCAGGTTTTTGGTATGAAATTGTGGACTACTTAAACTAATGATTTTGTTTTTCATAGATTTTATTATGTTATTTTTTTGTGGATTTATAGATATATAGAGTTATGTTGAGCTCCAAGCATACTGATATCAAAATAGACAAGGAATAAAGAAAACGCATTTCTTGACCGTTACCTCGCCCTTACCTGTATAAAAGTGCATGCATTTTTAGATTGCATACTGTTGCATTAATATTTCACACGTACAGCTATAAACACAGTCAACAGTTTTTTTTTGGAATTGGAAAATGATTTTTCTAATTGGTAATTTGTCCTACATAGAAATTATTTATACTACAAAATTATCTCAAAACGTGTTTTTTTTTTGTATAGGTGTAGGGATCGAAGTAGGTTTTTTGAGTGTGGAACATACTATTTTTTGGTTGTAGAAAAAACAGAGTACATAGATAAACAATATTATTAAAAAAGATTGACATAAAAATACAAAAATTCCCGAAACGAACTAAAGATAAGTATACATTAGGTTTGTTCCAACAAAGAGTTTTGAACAGTTATGAATAAGTTCTGAATTAGTTAAGTACGCATGCTTCATAGAGAACTGAACGGAACCGTTGAAAGCGATTCAAATGTGTTGGAGCCATCAGGTTTTATTCTAAACCACAGTGTAAATAACAATCAGTAGAGAAAACAATCAGTAGTGAAACTGCAGTGCGGGCTGTTCTTAATACAGTTCATTGCTTATAAATTTTGTAATATTGTGATTTTAACCACAATTTATTGTTTCTTTTGTGCATAATTTAACCTAACCAACACAAAATGAGTGGCAGCGGAAATGAAGGTGATGATAAATGGGTAAAGCCATAATTATAATTAGATAAATAGATATATTTTTATCTGGGAATCAGAAAAGTTTTATCTGTAACTGAAAATTCGCCGTTTGTTGTGGACTATAAATACCACAAAGATAATGCTGGATAAATACACCATTAACAAAAGCAAAGTGGAAACCCTACGAATTAGAACAATAAAGCAAATGTGGCAGTTAATTGCTGAGGAATTAAGCACCGCCAAAAATCGGTAGCAGGTTCTTGAAATAATTTTTTAAAAAACGTGTAGATAATTACAGAACTACGGCAGGAGGTCGAAAGGTTTTTGAATTTGCAGAGAAAATGAAAAATATAATAGAAAAGAAAAATTCAACAATCGCGTTTCTAATGAAAAGGACATAAATACGGGTCTAATAGAAATGGAAGAAAATCTTTTTCATGTGGCAGAACCCGAGGCAGAACAAAAGGATTTCCCTTGAAGTGCAGCCAAAAAGAAATACGCCAATTAACAAGCATAAATCAATATAGTGCCCGAAATGTCTCTATAAGCAGAAAAAAGACTACAAAAAAAGTTTAGCGTTTTAGATAATATTAGGAGTGAGAAAGCAATATATCGATGGAAAGTTCGAGATTGAGGAAGCAAAATTACAAGAATTAATAAAAAGAAATTAACTAATTGAAAAAAGAAATGAAATACTTCTTAATCAAAAAAGTTGTTGCCACTATGTAAATTAAAATAAAGTGTTTAGTTGTTAATAGACACTTTTTATTTTACGTTATTTTAGTTTAATTAATTCATTCCTAATAGCGTTGTGATAGCATTTCGAAATCTTCTAACATCATCTTCTTTATTTTCTGTTTCCGGTATTTCATCCTCGATAACGTTTTTATCAAAAATAAAGCCGTCACCCAAAGTCATGTTTTAAAATGAACCATTAGCGGTATATTTCTTATCTTCATATGATATAACTGGCGAAACGTTTGCTCAAAATACCATAGCACTGTTTAATTTTATATCCATTTTTGATTATAATTTTGTCAACGTGGAGTCAAATTTTTTCTATCTCTTGTATCAATTGTGCCAATCACACCTGCAAAACCATTATCTGCAAAAAAAGTTTTTGAACTATTCGATGAAGTGTATTGACCATAATGTCTTTTAAAATTATTCCTTTGTGCAAATTTGGTTTGAAGATTATCAACTAAATTTTGACTCATACGAAAATTTTCTAAAAATTCTTGTTCTGTAGATGTTCTAGAAAAAAAGATTCTTGATATATATCTATGCACGAATCGATAATATAAAACATACTCAAGTAATTTTCATTTTTCACTTTAACATTGTTTCAGACTAGTTTAAGTTCATTATCAGAGTTACTACTACTTGCAACAGCGTTACTATCACCTTTTAAATCGTTTATTTTACACAATTCCGTTTGTACATCAACAGAAGATTCAATTTGGGTTTCAATCATGTGCCACAATAATAGTAAGCAGAAGCCATTAAGCAATTATAATAAAAGACATTTAGTAATGGGCAAAATGGTATGTGTGTGAAAAAACCACAAAACTGATTTTACGACATCAGTAAGCAAAAAAAATTGTTATCAATTGTTAAAAAATGGATCGACAACGTAGACTATCAATGGACACTGATAATTAAAACGTGCAGTATGTGTATTTAAATTTTGTAAAATAACAAGAGATTTTTTATGTTATTGCTTAAGAAATTAAAATCATGAAACCATACCTCAAAAGAATGCATTTGCAAGCGGTTAAAATAAATGATTTATAGAGAGAATAAAATGATACAAACAAGATGCGCTAGAGGGCCCTGTATGCGCATATTTAAACGTGGTAGGTTATGGTTTATTTTTACAATGAGAGATAATATTGCAATATTCTTAGCGAATAGTTTGTCACTACTTTTATTTTATTTGAGTTTTGACCCTATACGTTTCGATTCTTGGTAGTTACATGACTTCCTCGTTTCTCTGAGTTTTTTTCAGAAATTACTATAATATTGTCAGCAAAGCGGAGTTGGTTTAGTCTTATCTTATTTGTATTGATGCTTTTGTTTCTTCATAGTAGTCGTTTAAAATATTTTCTATTACTGTTGGAAACAGTGTTGCTCTGACGAGCTCTTCTTTTTATAGTTAGTTAGTCAGTGCTGTTGTTGTCAAGTTGAAGAATTGATACAACCTTTTCTTAAATGTTCTATACGATTCTTGCTACTCCTACTGCTTTGTAACGCTTCAGTTTTCTACGCTATCGAAACACTTTTCGTAATCTACTAAACCTATAAGGTACTGTAAATATTATTATGTTATTAAACTACGTGTTACTAATAATTAAAAAAAAAACTATAATCATGAATAGATACATAGACATAAATTCAATTGGATCAGACAGTGTCCTAATCAGTCGCGCGAACGAATCGACAGTGACCGAATGCGAATTTTAGCTTATTTCACGTTACACATATTACCAAAAAGTCCGGCATTTCAGGTTGTTAGACATACCTGTCTAATGTCTTCTAAGCATGATAAAGATAAAGTTTGATTAATTATAAACAACATGGGCGGATGGACCTGTAAAATACTAATATTACTAAAAAAAATATTAAATTTGTTTTCAATTTTAATTTCAATGTTAGTGAACTATGTTTTATGGGTTTTCAGAGAACGCGTTTTCGTGGGACACTAATGACTAATACAAAATAGTAATTTATTTGTGATCCTTGTTTTTTTTCACGAGTGGGAAAAACCCGCCTAATTTATACAGGAACTAGTTCAATACTACATTTTATTGCTCGAACAGAGACTACGAGGTCTCCAAAGTCTCAAATTGTCTCAAAATAGTTTGACGTTTATGTTGACAAGATCGCAAAAACTGTCAAAGACGGTTTACAAAAGCGAAAAATTAGAATTTATGACGGGAACCATAAAATGAATTTCATCAATAAAAAATCGTTATAATTAATTTAATTTCATATAATATAATGTTGAGGGTTTGAATAAAACTACATTATTTCCTTTTAACGCGATACGAATAACATAATAATTTTTTAGGGTAAATTGTGTACTTATTTAATAATATTTACATGCATGCTTTCGAACTTGATCTTCGTCGGGCAGTATAAATTAAATTAATTTGCGACATTAAGCCGTTATAATCGTTACAAACATAATGAATTTTTCCTTAAAACTACCACCTGCGTCCCGAGTTGCTTTTGCGCGTGTCTTAGTTACCCACAATTCCTAACTGAAAATGGGTTGCGTTCAACAATCTCAAAATACGCATTTTATATTGTCATGTTTCGGAAAAAACAGAAATGTTAACAATGGATTTTACTGCATTTTAATAGCGATTTATAAAAAAAAAATATTTAAAAGTATCGTTTCAGGACAGCTCTCTCATTATAGTTTTGAAGATTAGCTTCTAACCAGATTTTGTGTTAGATAAGTAATAGCTGTAACCATAAGTAACGTTTTAGCACTATTTTATCCCTACAGGGGAACAATTTTAAATTCTGCAAATGATGATTTTACGGTATGTTTTGGTGCAGTCTGTCACGCTAACGTATTTGATCAACTGCTGCAGAAATTGTACTTTCGTAGTACCTCAATTTAATTTTAAGATTAGCTAAATTAATTTAGATAGTGTAAGGTGAGTTCGCAGTAATTTATACTTCTATTTGCGAAAATAGATACTGAAAAATTAAAACGTAATAGCATATACAATCAGTACCTGAAATTAACAATAAATAATAAAACAGTCTACTAATGCAGACGATACGTTCAAAGAGAAGCAAGTGTAAAAGACTATTTTTATTTTTATTGGCAGCGCTTTAACCTGGCTCTAGTTCTATCAGATAACAATGTGTACACCTAGTGTTTGTTGCACTGAAACTTATATTTGTAATATTCCGCGAAGTGTTAAAATTAACTTCCGCTTCAAAAATAAACCGCTTTATTACGGAATTGCTCCAAATGATTTGTCAAAATAACTGGTAGATTATGTTTAGTCTGGTTTATTTCTTAAACGCGTTTTTTTTTAAACAAACGCTGCAGTAATTAGATTCGTCTAAATACTCGATTGGTGCAAGTTAATATTTGACAACGATGTGCCTATTAATCACTAGCGAATTTTACGAGTTCTTTTTATTACTAAAGTGCGGTAGTTAATTGAAAATTTACTACGATTTTAAGGATTTAAATGCTTGTAGTCTATATAGAACACTAGTAAATTATTACGCCTCATTAACTCGGGCAGAACTGCACTTTTCAGTTATTATCCATAAATCCTGGATTTAATTACTATGTCCGCCTACACGTCTCATAGTATTAAGAAAAAACTATTTTGCAAATTTTATACTTCATGGTCGGGTGGTTTTACAAATTGGTGAGTACACGTGTTGTGTTAAGATACGTATTTTGCTCTTCATACAATATTACTAACAGTTGTACACGTTAGTTTTAAAGTTCACTATCGGGATTTAATAGTTGACACTTTTCGTATGTATTAAAGACAACTTTCGTTAATGATTGTAAATGCAATATTATTTATCTATTTTATAATGATACAAAACCAATAAGACTAAGGAATATTTGTAAAAGGTGTTTGAATCCTTCAAATGTAGGAGATGGCGCAAGAAAACACAACTTACGGTGTTTTTTGTAGGCGACGTTTCGTGAACCTGTGTGTCCACTTCATCAGGCCTCTACGTTTAATAAATGAAAAAAACAAAATTAACAAAACGTAAATACAACTCAGGTGAAACAAACAAACTTTTTTAAGTGAATAACTAGTTGTAAAAAACTAAAACAAAACAAAATAATTTCATCGAAGACTAAGGAACTTAACAATTTGTTTATACTATAGTTTGTTAAAAATATACACTTTCTTCTAAATTTTGGTGTACATGCGTGTACATCTATAGTTTGTGTTTATCTTTTGTTAATTTTCAAAGTCAAAATCGTATAATTTTTTAGTTTACGGGAAAAAATAATTGTTATTTGTATACTTCATAACTGTAATGTGTCATCATATCTGTAATAATCTTTATGATCTAGAATTAGATGTCAGAGTTAGAACAACATGCGCACTAGGTAAAAACCCCATTAAAATAAAGAAAACTTGAATAAAAAAAATAAGGCTTGTCAAATTTGTTTTATGCGATTGTGGAAGCCGCATCCCAGTGCTGGTGAGTTCTAAAAATAGACAAAACAGCTGTTCACTGGTCTCTGCCACTGCTTTCCGCACTAACAGAAACAAATTTTAGTTAACCTTGCTTTATGCACCGGGCATTAACTATTTTACTTACTAAGTAAAAATCGACGGGAAAAAATTTTAAAGAGACGTTGCTGAATATTTAGATTACACAAATTAGGAATAAAATAATATAAAGTAACAGAATTTTCTTCAAGTGTAACCACAAAAAAATGTTTTCATATGACTTTCTTTTACAAAAACTTTGCAATTCGGTAGTTGAAGTATCAGGTAACCAAAAACTTTTGCGAGCTTGTTGGTATAGTTTGATTCAATTATTGATTTCAACTTTGTAGATACTTGTCCGGCCGAGGTTTATACATGTTCACGTAGCATAGATGTTTGTCATTTGATACTAGTATTTTTTCGTGCTATTACCTCTTGGTTTAGCAATTTTTGCTGTTTTAAAATGTCTTTTGAATTATATCAAATTCTTCGAAAGTGCTTTACGTTCAGGCAGAGCTTCTATTATTGATTACGAAGAGAGATGCAAGGTTGTTATAATAATTAAATGAATCGTATATTCATGAACACATTATAATATCGCCATTTTTTTATCGTTGTTTTACTTGTGAAGAAAAACTGATTTATATTGTCTGCAATAAATGCAATAAACATGTTTACCATTTCTTGTCATTGAACGATCTAACAACACAATTTTGTTCAACGCGGCTATACCTTTAGTAGATTATGATTTGTTTATGCTGAACTATAGCAGGTATCACCCATTTTGCATTTAAAAAAAACACACTTCTATACTATTACACGCGTTGTCAATAAAAATAAATTATTACTCTTTCAGTCAAATAAAAAGATACAAGAGTGTTTCATTACCATAATGGGTAATTGGTGAACATTCTGAAACCAGTAGCCGCAGTAGACAGTACTAGTACATTACACATAGATGAAAGTCGCCAAAGTCGGACCTCTATTTACTTGTTGGCGTCCAAATATGGAAGTTACAATACCTGTATTGCAAACTGTAAACAATTAATTCTAATATATGCTTGACACAAATTTGAGACAAGACTTGTGCTTTAGAAGTTTGGAAAAAACTTGGGACATGCATTTTTCGGATTTTAGAAAAGAGGTTTCTTTTTATAGCGGCCCCCCTCTCTAAATACTTGGAAAAAGTCAAAAAGTGAACGGAAATGAAATATGGTTTTTATTTTTTCATTTCTCGACAGAAGTCACAGATGTAAGTGTCTGTTTCGGCGCCGGCGCAGCAGACGTGAGCCCACATAGAGCACTTCAAAGACTTTACCCAATGCCCTCCTCTTTTGTTTTCAGAAAACTTTACACAGCAGAAAATACACTCCGCGTCATCACTGGGTGTGCCGATTCCCCCGGAGGATATTCCAATTCAGATGATTAGTCTGAGGAAATTTTACTAGTGTCTTCTTCAGCGCTTGATGTCTCATCAGCTAGCTTGAGACGTTTTTTGGCTTCTTTTTATTTTGTGCTCCTCGAGTTTGTCCTGGGAACAGATTTGGTTTTTGATTCACAACGTGAGTTCTCGACTTGTTGAAGGCTATTTGGTAGGTGGCTTCCTTGCTCTTGTTTCAATAGACTGCTCCAAGTCAACCTTATATGGCGAAGAAGTTATGATTTGAAATTTGCAGGCTTTTCTTCCTCTCGTTAAAATCTTTTTCTTCACTTGTGGAATTGGCGCTATTTCAAATAGATTAACATGACAAGACTTTGATGCCTCAATTTGTGTGAATTTTGGAGTAACAGGAGCAATCGTCTTCTGACTTTGTCTACAAGACGACGTCGATGAATTACAGATTTTCTGGTTATCATTGCCTGAGATGCTGGTGTTCACTAGATCATCATCAGTTCCTTTTCGCATCTTGCTGGCCTCTTCAATAAATTCATTGTCGGTGAATTTGTTTCTATCTAAGGGATAGATGCCAGTTACTCGGAAGCCGTGAATTAAGATCTGTGCAGTCTGGCACTTGAAGTATGCTTTTTCAAACAATTTCATCACATCAAAAACACTTACGGCGCGGTCGTTTTGACGCAGCCACTCCACTGTCTGATCTCTTCACTGTAATGTATCTTCAAAGGACCCATGAATGTTTGGTCGAGGGGCTGCGAGGTGGAAGCGAGAGTATGGTGACATGGTTTCTTCTGGCCAAAGCGGTGTTTTGTGTGTGGCTGTAATGACCATCTAGAAGTAGCAATACTGGTTTATCCTCGGTGGGTTTTACATACTGTACGAAGTGTTGGAACCACTGAGTGAATATGTTAGTCTGGGTCCAGTTTGAGGGGTGAACAGCAAAAATTGTTACGAGTAGAACTTCTTTGTGCAGTAGGACATTCATATTTTTTTAAGGGAACATCACAAGAGGAAGAATAAATGTTCCTGCAGCATTTATGCATACAACAATTGTAATTAATGATGCACGATCAGCAAATGTCAATGAAACGATTTGCTTTTTACCTCGGAGACTAACTACTCTTGCCGTTTTCGACTGCACAATTTAGATCCCATTCTCGTCGACGTTGAATATTCTATCCGGAGTATATTTTCCTGTCTAGTAGAGGTTCATAAGATGATTGAAGAATACTTCTACGTTTTCTTTGCTAAACCCCAATGCTTTGGAATAAGATGTTCCGGTAGGCTTTAGGCTTTCTTTCAGAGAGTTGTGCTTGGTGGCGTTTAAGAAACAGTCTGACCCACTTTTTTCCAGCCTTTCCGTCACCAAAAGGATACTTGAGATTGTTTCTTAAGGCCAGCTATAAAGTCATTCTTCACAGGGCTGCACGCGTTAGTTCAAAAAACTCATCTTCTAGTGATTTATTTAAAACAATTTTTGTGTGCGAACCTTCCACAGGGCTGCCGTATTTTGTCTTTGCCAGTCTTTGAAGAGTCGATCTGGGCATATGAAATGTTTTGTTTCTTTTTTTCAGGCAAAGGTTTTTTCGCTCTAAGAACTTTAATAACTTTGGTCATGTCATCTGATGATCAAGTTTAAATCAAGATTAAAGGATTAAAAAAATAAGATTCATGATAGTTTAGAAGAATTGAGCATAAAAAGCAAGGGGTCCGCATAATGGAACAGAAAATAAGAGGCCCATTTTAGGCACATCGAGGTGGCCTGACTTAAGTGAAATCGTTTTTGTTTACCTTATGTCTTTTTTGTCCGAGCAACCAACAAAGGCTTCTACAGCATCTGATCAATCATTCCAGAAACTTTAAAAATACGATTAATTTGATTTACTTATCTGTAAAACTTCGTCTACTAAAAGAGAAATACGAACGCACGAAAAAGTTTCCCAGAACAACAAGGATTTGTTTGGACTGCCAACTATCAACCGTAACAGATGAAATCCGACGGTGGAGACATCTGTCAGGGCGCATCAAAAACTATTAGAATAACTATTTGAATGAACTATTTGAAACTGGACACTTAACAGTATGATGGTGGATTATTTAACAATCAACAAATAAATAAACGAGGAAACTTATCAATACCATTTAAAAAGGTTCAATAGGCATTAAAACAAATTCTGATTTTTAGTAACAGTTTGTAGTTGATTTCGAGTTGATTCTAAAATTTGCCAATAAACAAAAATATTTCATTCTAATTAGGTATACACAAAAGATTAAAACTGAAATGACCATGGATATACAGCGTGTTAATACTAAGTTGTAACACTCGAAAATGGCAGTTAGAACTCAGAACAAACAATTTTTCTTAGTACAAATTTTTGATTTGGAGCCCCAGTTCATAGTTATTGACTTTGTTTTTCAAAAAATCGTTATTACTTACTTATTTTAAGCAATAGTTAAGAAAATACAAAAATTTTTAGCATTTGCTTTCGGTTCTCTAAAGCAGCGGTTCTCAAACTGTGGGTCGCGACCCCCAGGGGGGTCGCGTGATGTGTCCAGGGGGGTCGCGGGATAAGGAGGAAAATCAAAAAAACAAATCAGAAAACAAATCAGTCAATAGCTGTAGGTTTTATTAATAACAAAATGTATAGGCTACACAAATTTGTAATACACATACAAGTTGAAAAAGGCCTAATACTATTTAATGGGAAACATGAGCTTGTTTGGAATCAACCATTCTTTTTATGTCCGGAATGAGTTTTGTAATACACAAAAGAATGTCATTTTCCAGGGTCAAACGATTTCTTGATTTTGTTTTGATATTCACCATTGTGGAGAAACCTTGTTCACAGTTATAAGACGTAGAAAATGGCATCAAAGTCTGTAATGCTTTTGTGGACAGTTCTGGGTATTCATTTTTAATACCTATCCAAAATTTGTCGATACAAGCACTGTTAAATGTGAGTTTTGCTGACTGATCACTTGAAATTTCGATCAGTTGATCATGTTGACGAGCAGTTAGCTCAGCTTTTGTTACGACTTGATCACTGAACGGATTGACTACCCACAAAACCCCACTCGTATCCTTATTTGGAATGTAATCTGTCAACTGTTCAATCAAACCTTCGAGATGAGAAGATACTAGTAAGGAGAGAGATGAAGTGTCAGGGGATGTACAGTAGGATGTCGACAGAAACTCTATAAACTCTTGAGTTAGTGTAAAATTTTCAAAATCTTCTTTCTTAACTCTTGCGTTCCAAACACTGAGTTTTTTTACAAATGCATTTTCTGTCTTGAGCATATAGCATATTTTTGTCTGGTCCTTGTAGGGATAAGTTCAAAATATTAAGGTGAGAGAAGATGTCAGCCAAATAAGCAAGCTTAACCAACCACTTTTCATCACTGAAAAAAGTGGAAAGTTCGGGTTTACTATCAACCAAAAATAACAACATTTCTGACTTTAATCCAAACAGCCTGCTTAATACATTACCACGGGATAGCCACCGTACTTCAGTGTGAAATAAAAGATTTTTATGCAAGGCTCCTACCTCTTCACACAAGTTATTAAACAACCTACTTTGCAGCGGGCGACTTTTGATGTAGTTCACTATCTTGACAGCTTCATTTAAAACTTGCCGTAATTCATCTGGCATTTTCTTAGCTGCCAAAGCTTGCCTATGTAAAAAGCAGTGGACCCAGCTTGCATTCGGTATAAATGATTTCAACCTGGCAATCAAGCCACTCTTCTTTCCCGTAAGGGCCATTGCTCCATCACTACAAATTGAAACACATTTCTTCCAATCAAATTCAAAAGGTTCAGTTGCTTGAACAAACACCTTATAAAGACTTTCACCTGTTGTATTATTCGGCAGGGGCTTACAAAACAAAATATTTTCATGAATAGCATCACCGTAATCGTACCGGATGAAGCATAAAAACTGAGCACAGTTGGCAACATCTGTTGACTCATCCAACTGAATTGCAAAAAAAGTACTGTCTTTTATTTGCTTCTTTAGCTGGTTCTGAACATCTTCAGCCATGTCACATATTCTTCTTGAAATAGTATCATTTGATAACGGGATTTTTTTCAATTTTTCAGCATCTTGAGGACTGATTATATTTGAAACCATATCAATTGCAGCAGGAAGAATTAATTCCTCAGCAATTGTATGGGGTTTCCCTTTTTTAGCAATCTTGAGTGCTACCTCGTATGAAGCTTTAAGAGCATTTTTATTAACATTAACAAGATCTGTAATGTTTACCTGTTGACTTCAAAGGCATAACAGTTTTCTTTGGAAAAATTCCACTGGTTTGTCTTTCAAAGCAAAATATTTAGTTTCAAGATGGCGTTTCATTTTCGAAGGTTTCATGCTTTCAGCTGACAACACTTCACTACACACCACACATTGAGGTTTGTTTGCCAGTTCAGTGAAACCGAATTGTATGTACGACTGGTCATATTTGCGGAATTTTGTCTTTCCGCACCCCCTAGCACTAGCATCACTACTTGACGACGGTCTTTTCAAAAACTTATCCATTGCTACTTTTTCTAACTGTATTTACTCGCAATACTACTCACAAAGTACACACACAGTGTTGAGTGATCGACTCAAGAAGCCAGACTGTCGTGTCGTCTGCCGGGCACCGGCTAGCAGAGAGTGCGCGCGCAAACAGCTGTGACTGCAGTCTATTCTAGGCCCCATGAGTCATCAATGCTTTGTCCTTGTTCGTGCTACGAAGTGAGTTATCCCACTTTCTCTTATTATAAAACAATTCAAGTCCAATAATTTGTATTTATTTTTACTAGTTAATAGTATTTTTATGGATAAAACTTAGCCAATAGTGTTTTTTTTTCATTTTTGCTAATATTTAAAAATAGGGGGGTCGCCGAAATACTAGATCTAAAAAGGGGGTCGCAGTGTCAAAAAGTTTGAGAACCACGGCTCTAAAGCATTTGTATCTACAATTATTTTCTATTTTATGAAGTAATAAGATGGCGACAGATAAAAAGTTCCAAAAGAAAATACATATTTTGAAAACCACTTAATCGATTTTAAAAAATCAAAAAATTACAACATCCTTAAGCTATCTACTATAACATTTGTATGAAACATTTTTTCAAAATACCCACCAGTCGCAGCAACGCAAGCCCGGCAGAGTGTTTTAATATTAGAAGACTTGCTTGTCTTCTGCTGCAGCTACTATTTTAGCCACCAGTTCTAATTTGGTGTTTACTGGTGTCTCATATACAGAGGTTTTCATCTAACCCCAGAAAAAGAAATATAGGGGAATTAGGTCGGGGTTCCGTGCTGGCCACGTAACAGACCCTTCTCTCCTAGTCTATTTATTCGGATATTCTCTATTTAGTAGTGCTATAACTTTTAGGTTTGTATGAGTCGGTGGTCTATCATATTGAAGGCAAAGTTTTTGTCTGATGTTTAACGGTAAGTCATCAAGAAGCTCTGGCAGAACGTTGTTTAAGAAACTTAAATAATTTTTGCTTTTCAATCGGTTTGGGAGAATGTAGGATTCGATAACGCACTTTTCTACGATGCCACCTATGCATTTACTGAAAAACGATGCGTATGAATAAATCTTAGGTAAGGATTTTGATCACAACACAGGTGATTATTGGGAAAATTAAATACACCGTCCCTTGTGAAACAAATTTGGTCAGTAAATAAAATAAACTTTTCAAAACGTTTCTGATTGTACCGTTCCAGAAACCAACAACAAAACAACAATCTTCAGGTCTCAAAGCTTGCAATTTTTGTTTAGAAAATAGATATAGACCTTGTTCCTTCAGAACTTGCCAAACTCATATGATTTAATGTAATATATTCGCTAATACTCTTATGCTCGTCCGATCGCTTATCTTCAATTATAATAAAAACAGCTTCTTCAAATTGTTGTGTGAAAACTTCTAGTATCTGACAAACATTTACATATTCTTCTAAACATGCGATTTAAAAAGTATTTAAAGTTTTAAAGGTATTTAAATGTGTACGTACTGAAACATTCGTTTTTGTAAATTTCGAGAGCGTTCACGTTCTGTTTATCCACGTCTAGAACGTTCACGAAAGAATGTAGAAAATTCTCGAATGATGGCCAAAATATATAAAAGCGATACAAATGAATCATAGGTCAGTTATTTCAGTAATTCGAAGTCAGCAGTGTTAGAGAGATTATTCAAATTTAAGTAAATAAGTGATTAACGCGTGTCGAGATAAATATACGGAGTACGTGACTTTAATGTAAACAAGTGTTAGTGTTTAGATAGATAGAAGTTATCCGCGGACTTTATCTTTCGGTGAGTGTACTATATAGATTAGCGTAAGTGTTCTTATTAAATATTCTTAGATTTAATTAGTTTCGGTTAGTTGTAAACGTGTAAATATTTTTAGTATAAATAAATTAGTTTTAAATTCGTTACAGTACAAACTAGCAAAGACTTGCCTCAAGTTTGTAGTACGCGTTTATTATTCGGTTTTTGTTTCATTGTTTATTGGCCGCAAGCCTACTTTCTTTTAAACGATTTACACCTTGTAAAATCTGTCTTGTAATTCAATTTGATCAAAAACTGTTTTTGGGCAGACGGAAAAAAATAATATTGACAATTTTTCGAAAAACAAAAAACGCCAATTATTATGAACTGTGGCTTCAAATAAAAATCGGAACTAAGAAAAGTTGTTTGTTTCAATGATTTCTAACTGCCATTTTCCGGTGTTACAACTTAATAATACCTTTTAGAACAATAGTAGCCATTGTTTCAGAACGCTGAATTATTTTTGCAGGAGCTATTTTACATGTAAAGAGAATACTAATGATTTTTTTTCCTCTTTAGATAGAGCTTTCAAGATTTGCATCGATTAAAAGTTTTTTGGTTCTTTAGTTTTTTTATGAATGTTGAAGTAACAAAAAACGATGAGCATAACAGGGCAATACACAATACATTGCGCTGTCATCTTGATTCAAGCACAGCTGGCACTAATGAACTTGAATGGATAAATATGTTCTCATTAACGCTATCTATCTACTTCATTATTATTAGTAATTCTTACTACCAGGTAATAAAAGATACTGCAGTATTAAAATCGAATTGCAGGTGTAAAATCAGACGCCTGTCATTATTGCTTGATAAATACCGTACTGAGAGTGAACTAAGCAATAATTTATTAATGCTCACATTAATTTTTAATATACCTTTAAAACGCAATTCTGACACCAACCTGTATATGTATTTTCACGGTAAAACTGCTTTTTTACAATGGTCGCGGCTTAATATAGATAATTTACGGTTTCAGCATTTACCAAGTCTGAAACAAGTTGAAATGTAATTGAAGATGTATTAATAGAAATCCCAAAGTAATAAAATGAAATGCGTGCGGCAATCGTTTTTTAATGTCTTCAAATGAAACTGAAATTACTTGTACTTCCTTCCAATACAGTGAAAATATTTAGATTAAGAAGCTTTTTTTAGATTCAAATATATGTTTATTGATTTTGTGTACAATTATATGTCTCTTTTAATTAAGTTTAGGAAATACTGGTGTCGTGGGGACAAGAGGATTATAATGAAACTGCAAGGAACAGGGATTCATTCTATTGGTAAAGGCAGGTTTAAATTAAAAAAAATTAATTTGTTTTAGGTAATTTAGGTAAGGTTTTTGGTATTCTTTTGCAATGAAACTTTTTATGCATAGATGTTATTTTTCTGTGTTTTTGAATTTATGTTTTAATTAAGATGGTCAGGGATTGTGAGAATTACATATTATATTATACAACGTTATGTAATTGAACATAATTGATGGATGAGAAACACTGATAGTGTTCATTTTCTACGAAAATGTTACTTGGCATCTCTTGAATCTTATGTTTCAATGTTTCTTCTTTAGATGAATGTCCGGAAAGTAGTAAGTAGTAAAATGGCAAAAAAGTCACAAATTTATTTGGGTAATTCAAAACGTTGAGTTTAATACTGATTCAAATAGATTTTTTGTGAAGACACTGTGAATTCAATATTGAATAGTGCAACGAACGATGACAACATTATATGTACAATTCTTTCTAACATTATGATCGGAAGCAAAAAATCTTGTTTAAAAACTCGATGAAATTACAGTTTTTTGGCCATTATTATAAACTAAAGACAGGAAAAAACATGTTACTTAAAAATATGATGCAACGTGAATCTTAACGTACTTTTTTGTTTTTACCTATTTATTAGAGCAGTCTAATCAGGTATTGAAAGTATGCAGTGGTAAAGAGAAAGTTTACGTACTAACAGTTGCGAGATGGACAGCACCGAGAGCTGAAACGATCGATTAAATTGACCATGTATTCATAGAAATTCAACATATGCACTTATGGAGTAATGAAGAAAATAAGATGACCAAGGGTTTTATTGTGACAGAACTAAAAGATTAAACGAAAAATATACAAATAATCAGGTTATTGAAATACGATATCAAAAAAACCAAAAACAGAGAAAGAACTTATTGGATGCTAGAAAAAAGATTTATTTTAAAATTAATTAGTTAGTTAAAACAAAAATAAGTATAAAAAAGAGAAGTGGCATAAACATAAACTCATAAGAAATTAAACAAAATAAGCTTGACATGGTTATTGCGTTGATTATTAATGCGACAAACGAAAAAGGAAAGATATACAGTTAGTTGGTGACAGATTTGAAAGAAAAATACCAACTATTTACACGTAATTTAGATGGGATTATTATAAACTTAATTTTTAATACACTTACTAACGCTACTAAAATATGAAGATATTTAAGCAAAACAATTTACAAATAATTCATACAGAACTTCGATATTTATAAACACTGTCCGAAGATAAGTCGCACTTTGGTTTATCTAAATTAGTATTTATTTTCACTGGCACGCGTGTTTATATATTTATTTAGACCGAGAATTTTTAGAATTTTAGACTTCTGACTAGATCAAACTTCAAATTCTTTAGGATACTATTAATATTATGACTTTATCTCTTCGTTAGAATATTCCATTTTCTGTGAAAATCTTCTCAAAAGTTTCCAAATAATTCGGGAACGCATCAATATTTGTCATTGTTATTACACTAAGTGATTGTCATAGTTTTTAATAACATAAATAAACCGGTAACTAGAATGCACAATCGTTGACAATATTTAAAGTGGCGGAAGTGGGAACCATGGAAATACGGCCAGGAAATTTTTCATAAATTCAGATATTTCAACTCGAAGTATAGATTTAAATAAGGACCTTATAGGTCGTTGTTGCGTTATATCACAAAGTTTATAATTGGGATATGAAATTAATTAAACTAAATTTAAAAACAAGTATAAAAACAGTATACAAACTATTCGAGGAATATTAGTGGTATGATCTCTCTGCCTCTGTTCACAAGGTGCTAATGCATGGATCAGATGCTATAAGTTCTGCTTTATTATCGTAACAGGGAACTTTTCCGAAGCCGCAAATAAACACATGAAAATTTATTGACAAGATCACACACGAAAAATATCATGCTTGCTTACTAATCAAGATTTGTTGCGACGTTCTGATCCTTTGATCACTGGTCTCCGGAAACTTCTCCGACAAAAGAAAATTGTACTGTTAAAAAGTAAAATTATTAAATATTTAAATTAAAAATTGAAAGCCGATCTATAGAAGCGAGATTTCACGGCATAATCAATCAGTTTGTTCCGGGTTCATGTCCACTGCGACGTCTGACGAAAGCTCAGCTTGTGTGATAACGACGACAGGGGAATTATCCAGAATGGAAAATTGTATTACAAATAATACCCGTGGAATCCTGAATTCTACTTTAACAATCCTTTATGGAGATATTGAAAAGAAAAACTTTTCAACCTTACGTACTAAAATGGAAAGATTGCTGTGTAATGTAACCTTTCTTATACGTGGTCGTGATAATCGCGTTGTTCCTAAGTGTTTAACACTAAGTCATCATATAAAATCCGAATTTGCTTTAAAAATGTTAATTCGCGCTGGTCTTTCGAGCAAAACTCGTGACTGTGATTAATTTATCTTCACGCTCATTGTTCTCTACAGAAATGTTGACGAAAGGTGTTGACTTTGCATTTGTTTCAAAACAACTTCTTATTGAAGAAATTGTATCAGCTGTAGCTTCTATTCAAGCAAGTTCCAAAGTTCTTGCAGAAAAAATTCGCTTTGAAACTCCAAAAATTCTTAGTTAGTCAAGAATCTCTTAAACAAGATAAATCTGTAGTCATTCTTAAAGTTGACAAAAGGTTATTATGAACCGATGAGATTATAATAATAAGATCCCTAATCTTTTCCCAAACGGGTTGTATAAAATAATTTTAAAAGATCCTTCTTCATCTATTGAAAGAGCACTTTCTAAACCTATAAAAGGTTCGTCATTTAATCAAACCGATAAAAAACTTTTAATACCTAAAGATTCTAAAATATCTCGATTTTACGGATTACTCAACACCTTATGGCTATGTTTCTTTTTTTTTATTTGTAAATGTACCCGACAATTGTGCGAATTTTGGACAGAATTAATTTGAAATCAAATTGATCTCGCAATTTTTTTATATCTTTGTAGGCTTTGTTCAATAATGTAACAGCATCAACAACATTTTTTTGTTCACTTGAAAGAAGCATAACTGTCACAAATTTTTCTAAAATATTTTTTAAAATTTTTGCTTCATCAATTTCTGATTTCGTTGTGGAAACTAAATAATTTTTAATATTTTTAAAATATCAGTATATTTGAATTTCAAAACTAGGAGTCATTCTTAATTTTATCCTTATTGTGATAATTTAATAGTGCCCACCGTTTATTACTGTGGGGAAAGAATACATACACTGTCTACGAAATTAAAAAAATTTCAGATTTTTTTTTGACAAAATCATTAATGATTAGATCCCGCTCGTCTTGGTAGCCCCGTCGTAGCTTTTCCTACGTAATTTATCTAAACATAAGCCGAATTCTGCAAGAGATTTTGTAGGGGAGAGTTAGCCAAAACGGGATAGTCGGATAAAACAAGATACCTCGGTTTTTGTTTTTACCAGTATTGCGATCTATCTGTAAATAACTGAAGCTAATGTAGCTTCGATGAAATTATTTAACCTCCTAATTGGTATATTTGAAAAAGGTGTTTGAATCCTTCAAATGTAGGAGATGGCGCAATTGATCTTGTGTGATGTTAGTGAGCTCATTCTTTACATGTTATTTTTAAGTCTCACTTCCTTTATGTGTTTTCGTGTTTTGTTTACATTGTTTAAATTTTTACGACTGTGTTGGCGGACCATCACTACTTGTTTAGTTTTTTAGGCTTACAAAAAACACCATAAGTTGTGTTTTCTTGCGCCATCTCCTACATTTGAAGGATTCAAACACCTTTTTCTAATGTAGCTTGTAAGGTTTATAACTAACCGACTGAAATTTCTACAAATAACGTCGCATTTTATTTAGTACGAATACATTGATGAAAAAGCTTAATTACGTCAATTTTTTAAATGTTTAAAAACCGACTATTTGGATTCAGAGAGCAAGTAGGATAAAATAGGATGGTACTAAGTGTTTAAAATGGGATACTATCGCATTTTGTCCTACTAAATTTCTACACATCTTAAACATATTTTATAAGGTTTGTCTCTTTATTATTTCAGTTTTTTTGAAATGGGAAGGTATAAAAGAATTAGCACTAGAGAAGGTTGGTCTTAATTGAGCATGAGTCTGGCAGTAGACAAGGTTTTAGAAGGACGAATGGAGTATTGAAACGCCTTCAAACATTTTAAAGTTCCACGTATAACTTTAGAGACGGAGTCAAGAAAATTAGAACAGGTATACTCCTATAGAAAAATTATGACAAAAAGGGCTTGGAAGATACAAGTTAGTTTTCACAGTAACACAGGAGGAAGAGTTAGTAATATTCTATCGATGGAAAAACGGTTTTTTGGTTTTACCCTTGACGTACTACGAAGTTTGGCTTTTGAATTAGCTAAAAGAAATCGTATATCTAATCCATTTAATATCGAGAAAAAGAAGGCCGGTAAAGCTTGTCTGTACGGCTTTTTGAAGCGACGTCCAAATGTGACATTAAGGACTCTGAACGTACATCACTTGCTAGAGCTATCGGTTCCAAAAGGTTCGTTGTAGGTAAATTTTTCTTGATGCTGTCTGAAGTACTTAAAAAATACAAAATAAGACCTGATCGAATTTATAACGCTCTAAACTTCTATCGTTGCATGGAAAAAGACAAGTAGGATCTTTGTCATCTGCCGAACGTAGTGTTTTAGTTACGATACAAATATGCATTAGTTCTACAGGATTGTTCATGCCACTTACGTTTATTTTTCTAAGGGCTAGAGCAAAGACAGAACTTCTCGATGAAGCACCACCTGGAAGTAAAGCATATTATCACTCATCAAGGTTGATGTAGTCGAATATGTTCGTGTCCTGGCTAGATCAATTTATACAATTTTCAAATCCTTCCAATTTACTGCTTGTTCTCTTATTGTTAGATGGTCATACAACGCACATAAAAAGTGTAGAAGCAATTGAGAAGGCTCAAAAAAATAATATTGTGATGTGCTTTCTTCTACACAGAACACACTATTTGCAAATCTTTGGATGTTAGCTTCATGTCACCAATGAGCACCTACTATACAGCAGAAATTTAAAAATGGTTACAGCAACATCCTGGTAGGTGTGTGACAATTTTACAAATAGGTAAACTGTTTGGTGTAGCATTTATGAAAGCGGCTTGTGTCCAAACAGATGTTAACGGCTTAAAAAAACGGGAAGAAATCCATTAAATTTGGTTGTCTTTGAAGATTAGATATTTGAGCCAAATGAGACCATTAATAAGCAGTTTATTGAGAATGATGTTAGAAAAAATGTTGGTCAGATACCTTTACTTCAACAAGACGTTTATTGTGTAACTCCTTTAAGACCTACAACACCGTTACAAGCGGTACAAGGATGTTTTCTTTCTATTTCTACTATACCGTTTTATGGAACTTCTTATTTCACTAATACTCCTGAAACTATTCCCTAGTAGCACAAAATATACGTAATATATTAGTAAATAACATTTGGTAAATATTTAAATGTCACACTTATATGTTTTCAATATATGGCAGACATTAGATGTAAATGTCGTCTCAATATTTGTTTCCAATATATGGGAAATATCACTTTTTAATCTGTTTTAGATGTATCTCACTATTATTTGTGAGATATTTGTAAAATATGTACCTGCTACGTATGTGTATGTTTGGAAATGATATTTAATCTGAGTTTTTATTGCTACGCATTGTACAGTTTTTATTAAACCGTATTCAAACACTGCAGATGTTTTGTAAAAACACGTTTATTTATAAAAATGACACTAACAAAATAAAATTGTAAATGATGAATAAAATATAAAATCTGTATACATTTTAAATACCTTCAAAAAATAAGTACACAAAAAAATTGTATCTTAAAATTACTTATTACTATAATTGCATATTACATAGGTTCTATAGTTTGCCAAATATAACGCAACGGATTTACGTATGTAACATCCGTTACATTATGATGTCGTTTTGTGATGGCATCTGAAAAAAAACACACGATTAAGATATTACTCTACCAAGTTGTGTTAAAAAATCTACAGTTTATAATAATAATTATGAAATGCAATAAAATGTATCAAAGTTATTTTAATTGGTATGAAATATACCGACAAATGATTTAAGTTTGAATTTTTCAATAAAGAAACCTTATGAAGATATATTTTTTTTAAACATGGCATACAAAAATTTCAACAGCATTATTATTTCTATTTATTTAATCATTTTAATAAAAGATCTACTATATATTGTAATATTTGTGTTTTTACCGACTAGTATGAATTAATAAAATTACAAAAAACTTCAAACATAATTAGTTTTAAAAGTGCACAAAAGCATTTTCTTAGGATTGCTATTCAAAAAATAAGGACACTATTCAAAGAAATGTTAGAAACTGTTTTTTGCATATATTTACCTATATATTTTTTAAAATGTGTTGTTTATTAATTATTGACCATAGCTGCGTAAATAAAAGCATTTTTTTAATTTATGTTTCTTATTAGTGTTGACCGTAGACATTTCTTTGAAATGTTTTCTGTAATTGATGAACAGCGCACTAAACAAACATCGAATTTAGGGTGTACTCGCTGCGTTAAAATAAATTATTTAGAAAATGAGTTTTTGCTTTTTTATATTTAGAAAACATGATAAAAAAATAAAAAATAAGAAAATTAATAGGCAATTACCTGATTATACAATTACGTTGCACTAAAACTCGATATAAAAATTTGAACTTTGCAAACTGCAAACACGAAGTCCAAATGGATATCAGTAAAGAAAACTTTTCTTATTCTTGTTCATGGTCTATATAACTGTCTCTGACCTCAGTACCCAAAAGCAGGTAAATGAAAAGAATTCTACGAAATTTACTGAAAGCTGCTTTGTGTAAACCCGTTTAGAATGCCACAAAAATATTTGGAAAAGATGACCTCTAAAATCATAAATACCGGCTACTAGTAATTTTACAGCAGAATTACAATACCTTGTCTAAAATTTCTTTGCAGCAAATGTAGTTTATTATTATTACAATTACTTCAAGTTATAACGCAATTGGTTTTTCAATACAATTCAAACGCTGTTTCGATTTCATATTCTACTTGTGTAATTTCTTAAAAATTAAATTGCGTTTCTTCTGCAATTTTTAACAGATTACATACTATGGTTTTGGATTACTTTTTATTAAATTTTTTAAATAAGCATATTTAAATAGTGAGAACGTCTTGTTAGGGTTTTTAGCAAAAATTAAAAATAAATTTAAGGAAAAAGTTCGACATCTATAAATACGTAAATTTAAAAGTACAGTTAAAAATAAGCATAAAAATGTTAGATGCTGATTAAGCATAAATATTAGCTCTATATATAATTATAATATATATTTTCTGTCAGTCAAACTTTGAAAAACTATTGTGACTTTAGAATACACGAACGATATTGTTGGTACATATTTTTATAACATTGTTTTTATCTAGTTTTACAATATTTAGAATAGAATTTCTACACCTTGCAATTAAAATATTTACCTGATGTCATGTAAACTTTGAAAAAATTTGTAAGATTTTAAAATATATCAATGATATTGTACGTATATATTTTTAGAATATTAGTATTATATACTTTAACAATATCAAGAATATATCTATTACACCAAGCAATATTTAGCGGACTTTAAATATTGTACCAAGATCATTAGAATATCGTACATATATTTTGTGCTACTAGGATTGTTCCAGTTCTTCACAACAAAAGATAGTTCAATTCCAATGATAGAAGAAGAGGGAAAACTGACTATAGATGTTGATAACGAAATAAAGAAAGACAAAGGAAAATCGAATAAACAGAAAGTTGAGAAAAAGATGCCTAAATTGAAGAAAGTTAACAAAAACATTGATAAACTGAGTAAATCCAAAAAAGTTGAATAGACTAGTTCTGAAGAAGATTACGGCGACGAACTCTGTTTATATTACACCGAACTTTATCCAAATTCGAAGTCTCAAAAAAGGGTGGAAGATTTTGATTTCTCTAATAAATATTTTTGATAATAATCGTTCTTTTTGAGTTAACTGATTTCTTTTTAAATATTAATACGTAGTATCCTGTTTTATCCGGCTAGGCGGCTAAAATACGATACTTGGACTTATTTTTGAAGAACGTTTAGATTTTTGTTACATTACTTGTGTTTTAAAAACAACTAATTAAAATTAATGAGAAAACACTAATAAAATCATGTATCAGAATTTATTCATATTTTTCAATTTTTAATCAAGTCATCATCAATACTCAACTAAATATCCTATTTTGTCTAACTCTCCCCTAATAATTTTCCCAAACTTGTCTAATGTTTCATTTTCAACCGGTATGAAACCTGAAAATGATTCATTTATCTTGATATCGGTGAGATATTTAGAATGTAGTGAGACGGTCCTAGGACCTGTAATTGTTAGAAATTTAACTAATAATTTAAGAAATTACGCGGGGATTTTTATCTTTGCCTACTTACCCCCCCAGCTACTTGAAAACGCGCAGGACGATCTCTTCTTAGTGACCAATCAACCCAAGCAGCGATGCATATATATGTACGGTCACATCATATCACCAGATACCACTTGATTCCGAGATCCTTTCGTTTCTAAAACCGAATTAATTTAGAAATCTTATTAACCAACCCTAATTATTTCTATTGACTATCCGTACCGATTCTTTTGCGATTTTAACACAAACACAGCTCGCAAAAAGCATTTTTTCAAATTTTCTTGAATATGCTGTGAGTTAACATACTACATGCGATCAGCGCCACAATACGACACAAATGTAGTACAATTTATAAAGATTTAGAATTTAGAAAGTTCGGGACTAACTTCACACGCCTAATTTTTAAAATTTTTGGTTTCTTACTTCTTACCACAACTATTGCTGAATTATTAGGATTTGAGAGCAGTTTGCGTTTCCAATGTATTAAGCTTAACATATTTAATATAGTATAGAATTAAACTGAAATGAAAATAAACACTAATGCAGGAATGTCGCCCTTTGTAAATCCAACGTAATTAAAATTCGAATGCAAAAAGTAAATAAATTCACTAAACGAAATAGAGAAATGACAAATGATTCAACGTGTGTGTTCCTTGTTGAAGTCTAAATACATGCATCAAAAATGTACAAAATGAATTACAAAGTACACGTAAATTTACATACATGTACGACAGTTACATAAAAAAAAATTATGAATACTCTACCCGTTGAATTTAACTAATAACTTTAGATGTACCTACTTAAAAATAACTTAAAAGTTGTCTACTTTAAACTTGGAAAAACAAGAAGAAAAAAGCGTTTTATTAAGTTTTACTATAAAAGCAAAGTTTAATTTTAGAGTTTTTGCCCAACGTAATTTAAAAGTAATTCAGTAAATGCAAGTCACGTAGAGTACCTATTAGAGTATAACCGTATTTATCTTTTACCTTGAATGCTTTAAAAAATTTAATTAATGTATGTAATGATTTTGCTGGTGCCTTATTATTGTGTGCTTTTAATGAAGTATGTGTGGAAATAGAAAAAAGTAACGGTTTGAGTATTACCCGTTTTATAATAGTAACATGTGATGAAAGAAATTATCAACGAAAGACACACCAAAATCTAAATAACACGTTTGTCTCAGTACGTGTTCTATGCATTTTAAAAGAGACATGTAAGTAATACATCGCCTTATAAGGAATAGTAAGAACTAGGTGCAGTTAATTTGTCGCATTTGACAAGTAGGTTATAAAACACGCCCACAAATTTGAATTGTCTATTTAATTTTTCGGTGTTGAAACTTGATTAAACTGAATTTGAGTTGCAGCAAAAGAAAACCTAATTGATAAAAAATAAACAGAAATTGAACTCGCAAAGTAACTTTTATATCTTCCACCAGCGATTTCTTCTATATCCGTCAATGTCTAAAGTCGACGCCCCCTAGGGTGAAGATAATTAACCCCTGTAGGGTCAAATCAAACTGGTCTTTTTTAAGGTGAAGAAAATCTTCTGCCTTCTACTACACTTTATTAACTTATCTTTTAAAAGGCTCAGTTTTGAATTTACAAAGTGTTTGCACTCAATACACAACTTGGCGTGGCGTAATTAGGGTGGAGGTTTTTAGCAAAGAAAGTTGTTCTCAAA
This sequence comes from Aquatica leii, assembly GCA_035610365.1. NCBI lineage: Eukaryota > Metazoa > Arthropoda > Insecta > Coleoptera > Lampyridae > Aquatica > Aquatica leii. The sequence goes on along the minus strand of CM069435.1, from coordinate 41,839,597 downwards.
GAAGACGAATCGGTATAAATTTTAATGCGAATAAAACGGCTGGTTATAATTTATGACGATGTATTATACGTAGAAAGGATTTATATTAAATGGAGTGCGGACAGGATTTATACGTGTTTTCGTTTACAGCTGTTGGAAAGAATCGCTAAGCGTGTGATATTAATTGACAGTTAATTTCATTCATAAAATGAATCACTTCCATTAAAATAGCCTGGCTACAGTTTTATAATTTTCTTTATCGCAGAATAATAGAGTTAAATTGTTATTGCTCTTACAATCGCCTTAAATTCGTTATTGATAAAAACAGTGCCTCATTGACGACCACACAAGTGTTCGTACGCCTCATAACAATCACATTTGTCATCGTACTCTGGCAGCCGTTATTACCATTAATAGTTTGCGATAAATGCATTTTTAATTTAATTTAAAAAAATCTAATAGTCGCACCCACATTGATTCATACAAAATACAGATCCTGACTAAGAAATTTGTCGGGCACTATAACATAAATTAACTTTGCCAGATTCAAAAACCGCAGTGTCAATTTAAACACGCAGAATTTAATAGGAATTAATGATACAAGTAGTTCTACATTCCAACATGTAAGTTGGCGCCAAATTAGTGTTATATCTACCCATGTTTTTGCTATTGTATAATACCACCCATGCAGTTTTTTCAATATAATTTGCATTCTCATCACTACCTGGTACCTACAATAAAGCCAGTTTTTTGGCCAAGTAATTATTTGGAGTTTCCTTTGAAAGAAGCTCGCGCATGGAGTTACAAAACACGAGGTAACTAATTACTTTATTGGGACATATATCAACGATTGTTTACAGAGGCATTTAATAATAATAGTAAACACTTGCTTTAGGGAAAGGGACGAAAAGGAACTGTGTGTAAGGTGCGCGATTACATCTCTACCATAATGAACAGCAAATATCAAATACTTGAATGTATTTTGATGAAGGAGTTTTAACAAGTTATTAAAAAATAAGATTTTTGTAAAAACCAAACAAATAAATTCTCTGGAAAAATATTATGGATGACAAAGTAATTATGATTATATTCCATTTTCGTTTAAACATAGATATCAGACATAATAATAATAGTTAATTACTATTACGTTTAACTAAACTAAACTTCTGAAATGCGGATATTTATTAACAGTAAATAATTTACTATACACATTGTGTCTGAAATACGACTACAAACTCATGGAGTAGTTTCCTTATAGCGTTTAATGAAAATTTTTCGTTTAAAGATTAGGTCTTAAAGTGGCCCAGTTTTGAGATATTTGCAATTAAAGTTTTCAGGCAGGTCTTGACTATCTAAACAAATGGAAATTCTTTGATTGTAACTATGCGGTAAATGCCGTAAACTCCGTGAAACGCATTGAGTATTGTGTTAATTACTAGTTTCTTTAATTGTCCATCATCTACAAAATGAATTGTTAATAAAATAATTAAAGCAAATAGTAATGTTTATCTCTTAGCATTATTACTTGTAACGAAACGGCAGAGGTGGCCGTAATTGTTTTTAAAATTATATATAAATTTGTATTAATTACGTGAGCTTTGGACTCTCGGCTGCGGACCCGCGCCTATAGCACTTTTGGCGCTCTTGTGCAAATTTAAAATAACACCCCAAATTTGTATTATGTTAATATGTGAGTACAGATACGGGTTAAGTTAAGTATTATTATCCACTATTGAAAAATAGTTTTAAAAAGTATTTTCATAAATTTATTTTCATTTTCATATTTTACAAGTACAAGCCCATAAGCCATACAAGTATTTTTTCATTGAGGTACATAACATAATTATAAACTTAAGAAAAACAGAATTATATTCTAACAGTATTGCAACTCAAAATTTTTAGTTTCAAATGTAATATATGATACAAAAGCACAAGAAATAAAAAAATATTTAAATCATTAAAAATACTCGTTTATATATCACAAGACGAAACTGATCGACAAATAAAAACAAAACAATATATTATTTTAATAATGCAACATGTCACCTTTTAGAGGATAACATCCAGGTATTAGGTATTGTTATTATTATTTTAGCTAAACGATTTGAGCTTTCCGTGCTTTAATTTTTGCAAATTGTTTAATTAAATCTTCGGCGTCTAATTCTTTTAGCTGGCCCGTTTCTATTGAAATGATAGCAAGATCACTTAGTCGGTTTTGCCCCATGGTCGATCTTAAATAATTTCTTATTATTTTGAGTTTTGAAAAAGATCGTTCTGCGGTAGCAACAGAAACCGGCATTGTTAATAAAATACGAAGTATTATGCTCGTATTAGAAAAAGAATCCACTAAGTTGTTAATTGTTATATAATTTAAAGTTTCTCTTGGAGATGTAATAACTTTTTCATCAAAATTTTGTAAATATTGCAATACTTTAACAAGTTCCACGGCAGTTATGTCTCGTTCATTGCGAGTTTAGTCGTTTAATAAATTTTCAACATTTTGACATAATTCTAATTGTTTGTTTGTTTTCAGAACAATTTTTAAATTTATCCATATTCCATAAAATGCGAAATTATTAGAGTAGGAAGAATGTAATTGGAATCTCTCATCTACTGATGTTATGATTACATGTAGAGCATTAAAATACCAATCAACTTTGAACTTTAATGTTTCGTCGTGGATCCGTTCATCGTCACATTCATAATCAAAATGTTTTTTTTTTCATTTTTCGCGGTCTTAGGGCGGTATTCATAGTCGTGTTTTAAGGTAAAGCTTAAGATCATCTTACGCAAGACGGTCTTAAATGTTTAAGATCCCCTTAAGACGGTATGTTTGCATAGTCAAAATTTAAGATATCTTGCTAAAGAACTTGCTTTAAAGCGTTGTCTTGTTTTATTTAAGATCGTCTTACATAAGACGATCTTAAGCTACAGCTTCGTCTAGTTTCGGAATATTTGTTATGTAAGTACCAATCAAATGTGTGTGACGTTTAAAATTATGCGTAATTTTGACATGGTTTTCCAGTTCTTCCTCTCTTTTTTTTTTATTCAGCAAATTTTAATATCCAGACAATTTCTTCTTTTTTTCTGACATCCTGTATACTGTAAAAAAATTAATACGTAACAAACAAATTGACAAATTATTCATAAAAAATAAGAACGTTTCGACGTCTTAAACTCAAACTCGACAGTATTTTCTCAACATTACTTATTTCAAGTTATTTCAAAATTTATAAATTTTTATAAATAGTAAAATTACAGCTAATCAATTATTCTGTTTGAATTTAATTCAATTAACAGTGATGTTTATAATATAATCAAATATAAATGGATTTTTGAGATGTAAGTTTTTGGCTGTTGTTTTAATAAATCTAAAATAATAAATAAATTTTAGATGAACTCACCTTAATTCACAACACAAAACATCACTCTAAAGTCTGTAAAACTACAAAAAACTAAAGTTTCAAAAGCAGATATCTTTTACCCCATGCACCTTTTCGCTTCGCTAAGTTAATTATCGATCGGGCATCAGGCAACAAATGAAATCGCGACCGATGTAGCGCTTAAATATATAAAGTTTCGTACATTGTAAGCTCAGACAGGTAAAAAACGCTTGTTCGCTCGTTGCAAGCGAAATTTCAAGCTCAAACATGAATAAAATCGGATTTGTTTGAGTTCACACAATTCATGTTATCATGTTACGTATTCGATCGAATAAATGCTATTATTGCGTACTCTGATTTGGAAAATATATTGTTTTCGAGAAGTAATTCGGTTCCCTGGTCTCAAAGAATAAATCTAAAAAAATAAACAAATAAAAAATAATGTAATAGCTAGCAATTCCTTGCTGTTTTTTTATCATTATAAATTTTGTTTTGACAATGTTGTTTGTTGCTTTATCTTTTTTTACTTTTGAGTTTTGAGGCTTTTTGGCGCCTCGGCGCCGTTGTACATCACACGACTTTGCCCTTATGTACGGCGCGGGACTGCTGAGAACCACCTCCACCCCGCTTTAAAGCGCGCAACTTTGCTTTGCTTAAGATTATTCAACCGGAACGAAACACAGAATAAAAGCTGCTATCAACACTAAAAACTTCCTTCTCTGCCGCAACCCGTTCCTGGCAGAAACCTTCTCTTCCACGACCTAGTCCTGGTAGAACCGTTTAATTTTCTGTTGTGTATAAAAACCCCTTCCCCTCTTTGTTACACCAAAACGCTCTCCCTTAGTGTTGACCACAAGCTTCCGCTTTATTGAGTGCTCTTTGCCGCCATTGAGCCTCAGTCTGTAAGTGAATTAACAAATCACTGGCGTAGGATCTGTTGAACGTGAACTAAATATACCGTTAGTTACACATGCACGTTTTCAACTTTTAACGTAGTTAAGGTTAACGCATTGAAAGATCACTCAAGCCATGTTGGCGCTGGATGTTATAATACGTGCAGCATGGTTACGGAAGCTTCCGTCTGCCATTAGAATTAATCTACTCCACTCCGTATAGTATTAATAACGTAATTCCACCGTATTTCATTTGTGAAAAACATCGTTGTTAATAGATACCAGTGTGTCAACCCCCGTAAAGAAGAAATTAAAACCCAGTTAGCCCGATAACAGTACACGTGCATTGCCTGAAATCCTTAAGTAATTACACCGAAGGCCTTAACATACCTGAATAATTTCCCAACTTGTAATTTCCGTACTTATTCCGGGTATACGTTAATTAACTTAATTTCTAGCACCGTTCTCAAAAAGGGTTTCCACTACGCCATTTGCATCTGATCACTTTCGTTTAGAAAAATTACTGTTTTTTTAGGTTAGATACGAATCGTGAGCCGCGTTCGCCTTACCACAACTCCACTGGATGGCAGCATTTAACAGAATCCCAAAGTTCATAATTTTATTATAAATAAGTTATTTGTTATACAAGGGGAATCAAACTACCTCAACTGTACAGGTTTATTGTAATAAATATACTTTTAGTTTATAGAATGAATGTATGTTAATTGTGTTGGAATTAATAACGTTTTAAATCCAACGCCGAGACTTAGAGCTACCGGGCTTGTTACATACTGACCTAGCTCAACAAAGTGTACTTTGTGTACACGATCACGTTTATCTTTGGTTGTAACCAAAACAAGACTTCAGATAATTAAATGCAAAATTCAGCTTTCTTAGAACTGAGTTCGACAATCTGATTTATTTCTGTCTCGATTTTTTAACGGATTTCTTTAGTTGATGCTAAGTGATTCGTGTAAACGTACTCGTACTTCATAATATTTTATTTTCTTTATAACTTACAACAGTGACACTGTTTTAATGTACGTTGAGTGTAATTATAACCTCTACACCACGCGTAGATTGTGAATTGAGTAGTATCCTAGTAGACCATTAGCTTCAATAAACTTAATTTTGGCGTCTATGTAAGGACCTACCTACGAAGGCCGTGTTTGATAAAGACCACCTTATGTATTAGCAACGGAAGAAGAATAAATCTTTTCAAAAAAATCAAAACTTTAATATTTGTTGTTCTTTAATATATGTGCAGGTATTGTAAATTGTAAAAGATCGGACACGAAGTTACACTAGAGAAATAGGTCGCCCATCTAACGTGTCCCATAGTACACTACATCGTGTTTTAAGGAATTATTCTTTGTATCCTTACCATGTTCAACTCGTCCAACAGTTAACCGACATTGATTTTGAACCGCGACTTAAGTTTAGTGCCAAAATATTATTTTCACATGAGTAGTGTTTTATACGAATGGAGTGCTGAATTTTCACAACACGCATGTTTGGAATGAAGAAAACCATCATGAAATTCAACAAAGTAACTTTCAGTGGCGGTTTTCTATTAATGTTTAGGCAGATATTTTAAGAAATAGTTTAATTGGACCATTTATTTTACCAGAAAAACTTGCAGGCTATTTATACTTTTACAAGAAACTTTTGCGCAAAAATTTGATAGCGTACCCCTTGAAGTTCGCAGAACAAGGTGGTTTATGCACGATAGAGCTCCTTTGCATGTAAGTTGCCGGGGTTTGCGATTTTTTAAATATAGTTTTTGAATCGGAAAAAACGGCACTAGACATTGCTGGTTAGTCCATAGACCAGATATTAACCCTTTAGACTATTTTCTGGAGCTATGTGAAAGGTCAAGTATAAAAAACCGCTGTAAATAATAGACTAGAGCATTTTTTGCAGCAGCAATTGCAACTAGACAGAATATGCAATTATTTACGCGAGTAATGAATAATTTTTAGCGACGTTTAGACGTTTGTTTTTTATCCAATGGAGGAGGTATTATCTAGTGTACTTAAAAAGAATAGCACATTCATTTAACCACAGTGTTACAAGCTTTAGGTCTTACAAACCTTGCACGGCCAACTCACACAGTCGGAGATAGGTGAGGTTCAAAGGAATTATAATTAAGGGCGCCAGATCAATCCTAATTAACACTTCTGCATCGATTACGACAGACGGTCCAAACTTGTATCGAATTTTTAGGTTCGTAATCCTTGTTACTCTGGTGTTCGGGTAACCACAATTAAAAGAGAAAGGTATGTTACCATAAAAGAAAGATTAACAGGTGTAAAAACTTTAATGTAGTAACGTAGAAGATTAACAGGAGTATGTTTAATTTCTCAATTCATAAATGCCAGATATCGGCAACACACAATGCATAGGTTAAGTTGCATCGAAATAGCGAAGAAAATTTCGTAATAAATATTGTTTGTACACAGCATGCAATACACCCTAAATGATAATTGAATTTACTTTAATGGTATTCTAATAGTAAACGTAATTACGGAAATTAACATTAGCCAAAGTTCCGTGCGTGACTTTTATGACAGCGAAGAAAAATAATCAAACAGACTTACCCAAAATCCAGTGCTTACTTGCGCAAAGAAAACGTTTTCCCCGGTAGCAGCCTAGAATAGATATTGAATAGCAAATCGTGTCACACAATAACTCACGAAGATAGAAAGCTACAAAATCGTTAATAATAATAAATTAAATGAGATATAAAAACCCGTGGTATCGAATGCTGTTAGGTGTAATTACGAACAGGTGGGTGGTAACGCAATCGACTGATGTACAAGAAATAACATCTCCAAAGTAATGCTTGTCGAGACTTCGTTTTCGTTGTAGGTAATATGCCTTCCTAAAATCTTACACGTTCGGTAACGGTATTTATCAATAGAATTATTCTTCATTGTTCTTTATTGAATCGAACATGTGATTGAAGCGTGGCGAAACCGGCTATCAAATTAATACAGAAATTACAAAGGAATCTTAATAAACCGGATGCAAAATATCTTACCCTGTGCCGAATAGATTACAATACATTCGTAATTGACTTATAAATTCGTACTCATCACAATGGATGCACTTAGAATCTTAGGAATCTGGTCAAATTTTTTGACACAGACCGTCTCACGTAGTTGACAGCTTCAAAATGGCTCCGCAACCTCTCAGTAACCAAAAAAATCGGCAGATGGCGTCAAAACCAGAATCTAATTTTAAGTCGATATACAGGGTACTACGTTATGAAAATTTTGCACGTAACAACAGTAACTTTACTACTACTTACAGGTTCACGATTTATTTTGCTAAAAATGTGGATTTTTTTAAATGTTTTAATAGAACTTTTAGTTTGACATTTTTTGATTGTACTTATGCTCTAATTTTAGATGCTAAATCAACAATCTGTTAATCAGTTCCACCCTGTATACTAATTTTAGAATTCGGTGGCATTTTTTTATGCTTACGAGATATAACTGTTATAGTGAAGGTACTTTTATTGTTTGAGATTGAACGTTTTTATAGAAGTTATGGCATATCTTTTCTTGCTAGTTTAACAATAAAGAAGTTTGTCGTACATCTACCGATTATGCTGAACGTTTTGGTCATGTAAATCAGACAGTGAACGAAGCGATCATCAAAAAGGTACATCATATTGCTTCGGATGATCAAAAAGTTAAAATACATCAGATGCTGATATCTTAAAGGTATCAACATAAAGTATGCAGTATATTTTTAACGAACCGTTAAAGACAACAACATGCTGGGGATTTAAAGCGATGTTTGCGTTGTTAAAACGTACTCGACAGAACTTATTTTGCAGATTTTTGATTGATGAAGAAATCACAAAGATATCAATGAAAGTTGAATGGATTTACCAAAGACATAACTGTCATAAGGGAAGGTTTTGACCAATATTAAATGTTAAGGAGGTTTACCATATACCTTACGCAAAAAGAGTCTAGTTATAGAAGATTATTATATTTAATCTCATAAGAAAATTTAATTTTAAAAGACGTGAATTCGGTAAAATTCTGTAATTGATATGTATAATTCCATTAGAAAGGACAAAGGTCATATGCATATCTAAATCAGGGCAAGAATCGCAATTTAAAGGAATACACTTTTTGTCATTATTAAAGGGAAAAGGAAAGATGAACATCTTTCATCTTTGAATTGCGTTAAAAAAAATCATTGCAAAATTTTAGGCACGAAATTAAGGTTGGTTGGGGTAAGCGCATACAGTAATTGGACTTGTTCAACTTTGTGCCAATTTCTATAAGTGCAATCGAAGTTTATATAACAGTGATAGAGATACATAGATATGATAATCTAAAGTTTCTAAATTATGTAATTATCCTAAAAATAGTTTTTTTGAGGCCAGGGGCCGCAAAACCTGACCAACATAATATTTGACGTTTTTTTTTTCATGGGAATACTCAATCAGCTCGTTTCGCACCTGTAATTTGTCGATCTATTTCTTTAACCTCCTCATTTTTTCTTCCATTTGGTCAATTATGCTTCAGATCTCTGACTTTTCAAACATTTTCGGCTTGTATTGTTTTTTTGGTATTTTGGGAGTTCCTTTTCGTCTTAAGTATTCTTGTTTTCTTTAATTTTCTATCTTCCATATTCTAAAGTCTGTTTATAACTTCAATTTTAGTTATCACTTCTGCACCGCTCGCAATTCTTTTTTTTGTTTTGACCGCACCTTGATTATTTTTATTTTGTTTTAACGTTGACAGTAGTATTTCTTTAAATGAAATTCTAAGGGTGTAGTGCTTTTGCTACTAGATGGTAAAATATTTGCACTGCTGGTATTGGGTTCAACATTCAACATTATCAGTACTCACCTAAACGTTCAAATTATTGTACAGACTGCTTATCTACTACGGGGTTTATATTTACGCCACAGTCATTCTTAAGATGGTTTTCATATCTCTTAAAAGATTTATAGTCAAATTTTTCTATAGGAGCAGCTGTGTTATCGTAAGGAGAAATTCCAGCTATCTTAAACCCGTTCTGAATCAAGGTTGGAGTTGCTTCTTTCCAAACCTCTTTTATTAATCGTACAAAGCTTTTTTAAATATTTTCTTGTTTGAGTTACAGCTTTGCCGTTTAACCAGTTTTACATTCCAATTAGCCTTAAGTGATTTTAAAACAGCAATATCAAGCGGCTGCAGGATATGACTTACGGTTCCCAAGCTGTTTGACAAATTTTTTTTTAAATAGTTGCAAGGCGCATAATACCGTTATCTTGTGTGGACCGGGACTGCTAGTAGTGCGTGTTGATGGAATTCTAACGTTTCTAACTAATTTCGTTTCAGAAGGGTTTCATTGAGATTCTAAATAGGTGCTTAGACTTTTCCAGAATGCTTAACTCTAAGAGAGTGATTTTGAGTAAATCAAAATATTCATGAACAATGAATCTTGGCACTTTCTTCTGTCGATTTCGACGTTCTGCGGTTTTTTATCGATAGTCGGTGTCACGGTCTAAAATTGAGGAATCAGTCTTCGCCCGATGTTCTATTCTTAAACCTCGTTTCCAAACGATTTGCTTTGACAAACTCTCCGACTATTTCTAGAACTTCCGGTCTTGATAGACTCCGTTTTTCTATAGCCCTAATGGTGTTTGCAATTATTGCCTCTAAAGCAGAAAGTCTTCTTAAGTGTAGTTACTCCCTTTACTAGTTTTACGTGAGTGATTCCTGGGAATCTTTAACTGAAACAAAAAAAACAATACTTATTCCTCCGTTATAAACTAGCATCGGGTAGGAGCGTCTCTTTATCTATGCAGTTACTCTAGAGGCTATAAATTTGGGGTATCTGCGACATTCGGATTATTATTTATAATTATCAAATTTATTTTGTTCGAAATGCTTTACACAATCGTTTAACACTAGAACCGTCACTAAATGTAATTACCTAAAGGTGCTACATGTGGTCAAATTGGCCTTTTCTATAATTCAACAGTCTCAAGTCGAAAATAAACTTTAGCTTGAAAATTCTATTTACTGAACATTTATTTAAAAAATCTAATACTGAAAAATAGTGCAAACTTAAGTTTATAGTTAAAACGTTTTGAAATTCACGAAGGGTCAAATTGACCGCTTCGGCGGTTCTAGTGTTAACTATTATAATCTAACAGTAACACAAGAATTATTTTAACATAACATAATAATAACAATATTGATTTCTAATAGATACTTACCAACCCACTTGTTATTTCACACAAATAGGTTACGTTAAAATGTCAACTGTTGATTTTCTACACATTTCACGATTGTCAAATTACTTCGAATCGTTCGGTCAATATTAAATAAAACATTAAAAAACAAAATAGTAAAAAAAACTAAATGCCGGTCAATGACATAGATTGGGAATAAAGAAATAAAAATACAGATAGCGCAGTTTTAATAGCTCAAAACGTGGAAAGTCTTCAAAGACTAGTCTAGCAGAAAAGTTTAATACGATCTTCTCCACGCAAAAGTACGACCTTAGTAATTAATAAAGAGCCTATCACATGTAAAATAGAAATACTAGCGATGACATCAAGCTACGGAAAGCTTCAGGCAGAAGTTAAGGAACAAGTATATAAAGCTAATAAGGTAGCTGGATGCTTGAATAACACGATTAGGAGAAATAAACACATCAGAACGGAGACAAATTTAAGAATATAAAGCTACCATAGATCTAATAATGATCTATGCGGCAGAAACGAGACCTGACACAGTCAAGACACAAAGATTACTGGAAACAGTACAGACGAGGATGTTAAGAACAATCACTGGAAATACTCTAAAAGACCGAGTTAGGAGCAATGAAGTTAGAAGGAAATGCACTACCGAGAGAATAAACGAAGAGAACAAATAAGTCAAGCCAGCGATAAATCACCATCAGGTAGAAGAAGCACGCAAAAGATGAAGCGACAACATTACGTCATAGTTATCTATTAACATACAGAAATTCCTAATAGCAAGAAGAAGAAGAACAATAATATATATTTAGTTAGTTAGCAGGCAAATAAAAAAATGACTTAAGTATCTTAAAGTGGAAATTCAAAACATTGGAAGGATTAAAATAATGGGGAGAAGATGTAGAAACAGAAGATATTTTAAAATGTAAACATTCAGGTCACGTTAATCTAATAAAAAAAGTTTTGATTGACAAATACAACGGTCGACTATTTAGTCTCTTGTATTATTTAATATACTCGCGCTAATCGCGTATTTATTTAAACTTGAATAATCTTCTAAACACTGCCGACTTCGAATTAATGAAATAACTGACCTATGATTCATTTGTATCGCTTTTATATAATTTGGCCATCCGTCGAGAATCTTCTATATTCTTTCCTGATCATTCTAGACGTGGATAGTAACTTCGTGAATGCTGTCGAAGCTGAACGTTTCAGTACTAACGATTGAACAATAAAAAACGACTGTCAAGGTAAAATTATAGTGTGCGAGAAAGGAAACCTGTCTTCGAGTCGAACTGAACGCGCCAAACGTTTTCTGGAACTTCTCAGTAACTTGAAATTGCTCAAAAAGATTTATCGTTGCCCGGATTATTCAGTTGATGGGAATAAGTAAATTTTTGCTGTTCTCAGAATCCGTGTCGTTTGCGCCGTGTGAAAGTATATTTGTAGACTCAACAAGAAAGGTATATAGTTTCCACCAGTGTCGGATTAAACTATATAAGCCCTAGGTCATCAATATTTCGGGCCCCTCTCGAAAATTGTCTCCTAATACGCCAGAGTGAAATAAACATTGTGCAATCCCTAGTGCTTCAATCAAAATACGATATGCGTTCATAAACAAAAAGAAACGTAAAATATTTCAAAGACGTATATAAAAACCCAAAAATAGCTTGAAAAATCTGATTCAATATGAGTGCAAAAATCTACCGTTACTGAGATAAGACGAATTTGTTTTGATAAATAATTGTTCGTTGATGATTTGCACTTAACGAAAACTCATAAACTTTTTTATTGCATTACGTTTCTCCTGCACGGATACATGCGTGACGCCGTCACTCAAGAGCCTGTCGGATTCGCTGAAAAATGCATAGATTGGTTCGGATTGTTTTTGTTTTATGGGCGTCGCATAGACTTATGTAAGTATATTAAAAAAAATGACGAGATTAAACTGCGTGTTCTTGGAAGCCAAATCTCAGTACCAGAAGATGTTTGTGTCCATGTTGATAACACTTAATTTCTGTTGAGACCTTCTAGTATTTTACATTTGGTTTTTAACACTAAGTATCAACCAAACGCAAATGTTGATTATCGTTTTTCTTTTAATAAACATGCAGGATGTAAAAGCTTCCAAAGAAAAGTGTGCGGCTAACTCTTTTTCAACTTGGCTACAGTCGTGAGTCAATAGCAGATCAACTCGAGACCTGTTCATACACGTCTACAAGTGAAACGATGGCGGCGAACCATCCTCTTGCTGAAGAAGAGGTTCGATTGATTGTTCCTCTACTGGGCGAATTTAGTAGTTTAGTGACTTCAACAAAACTGAGGTTTATTAAGACCCTAATATGAAAATTATATCGATTTATGAAGAAACATTATCAAAGAAGTAAAAGATTTTTAGTGCAACCAACTAACGCTTAGATGGCGATTTTTTGACTTCCAGGAGGGTAAAATAAATTTTCAGAAAAAACACATGTGTATTGTTTTCCATTCGTTTTATTTATCGAACGCATTTGATAGCATAAGTAACAGACAGTAAATGAAAATACACAATAAAAGTCAAAGACATCGGGCATGTGTAAAGATTAGTGTCGGAGATGAAATTCTTTTTATCACGTGAGTTAGATTTTCGCGGGAATACAGAATTACTTGGTTTTCAACATAATGGTAAAATTTTAGAACTGTTGTTTTTGAGCAGACATGGCCACAGGTCGAAATCAATTTACAGAAAAAATATCTTATATTTTCTACAATATCACACATACTGGCAAGACGGACTTTTCTTATGACGTAATTTTTTTTGTGGAGCAGTTTGCGTTCTATTGTTTAAACAGTGACTTAATCAAATTTTAATTTGCTTGGTTAGCTATAAATTTTAGGCGCTACGAAAAAGATTTAGAATAGAATAGAAAAATTACATATCAACGTTTATATTGTTTGATTCGTCTTTACCTATTGATTTAGAAATTTTTTATATAAGTTATACTTTTTATCCTATGGTATAAAAATGTTATAATAGTGTCGACTTCCAGCGTCTCTAGCGGCAACAAACTTTATCGGACATCTGGCAATCTCGTCCGTGAACACTAGATACAGTGTCTTTGAATTAGGTTCCAAAATGTCCACGGTGATCATGCTACAATCAAGGTGCTTACATTTTTTGGGTCAATACAGGAAACTCAAATATGCCGAGGAAAAATCGATGAAAAGATTAAATTCTTAGCAACTGAACGGGGCCCATAGACCGTGGTCTACTTGGCCTATTTACTAATCCGGCAGTGGTTTCCACATACATAGACTGAAAACATGTAAAATATTTATTTCGGTTTTAATTTTGTTTATCATTTTTCTTTTTATTGATGTGCGCTTTGATATTATTCATAAACTATTACATTTCATAAGGTTTGAAGGGGTGTATTCTTTTATTTTTTGAAGAGACATAGCTTTAGTTACTACTTTGACTTTGTGTAATTCTAGAAGATTTCCACGTAGTTGTGTTTTTGCTCTCGGGAATTTAAGTTAAGTGGACTTTTGATATTCAGCGCTTCTTTGAACAAAAAGTTAATTTTGATGGTGTTAAAGAAATCTTTGCAAGGCAAGTCGCATAATTGAGAACATTGCTTCCAGGACGAGAAAATTTCGATCTTTAAAACCATTTAGAGGAATTCGGAAGAGAATTTGATTTATTGAACAAATGGCAAATGATTTTTTGTATGTTTCATTTTTTATGTTAAATAATTAATTTTATAACAAGAGTAAAATTCTTGGTAAACTACACATAATCAGGTGTAGGAGGACGTTAACTCGAGATCTTGGTCTTATTAACCACGTGCAAAATCGAATCATACTGAACTCGTTTCGAAAACCGATTTTAATTTTTTTTGCATTAATTATGACTGGTGAAGGTGGAGACCTGCATTGAAGTTTGCACAGTAGGTAAGACAGGTAAAGTCCTAATTGGAATTTGTGTCGGCGTAGTGGTTCACAAAAAAGAATTGAGATTCTAATATTGGATTGAAAGAATCGACTTTTTCACACATAACATTATCCTTATCTGTTAGCACAATAAAGATCAATTTACAATGACCACGCTATCAGACTAATACTATTATGTGGGAGTGAAAGTGCCTTTAGATGTATATCTTTACGACTCTCGCTATTTCTATTCGTTTTCCTGCAGGTCGGTTTTATAATAAAACATCAATCGAAAGACATCGGAGACAATGAAGCGAGAAACGGGGGGACTACGGTAAACTGTTTAAATAACAAGGGATAGAATTAAAGCACCCTTCTCTTAGGTTATTTAAGTTAGAGTTTGATTCGTTTGTATTTTAATGGATCGCATTCCTTATATTGTGACTAAAACTGGTCATGTTTTTACGAAGAAAGCTAATCTTTTGTGATCCCTTCCCGTGTTTGTTAAGGGAAAGGAAATCAATACATTTTAATAATACCGATATTTACTCTTTCAAACTTATACATATATTTACTTAGCCGATATGTATATGCTTGACTTACATTTTCAATTTGGGCACACGACTTTTTCAAATATCTTTTGTAAAGTTAATATTTACTCTCAAACAAAAATTAAGGTATTATGTTATATATGTCTATTTTTTCAAAACCATATCGTTATATGAAGAAATTTCTGTATTTTAATTTAATCTATTGTAATTTTTGCACAAACTTACGTAGTCCGAGTTGGACTAATTCCATATTTGCCGTTACTAGTGTCGTAAATTGTACCAGAGAAAATTTATATTACCTAAATTACTTTGCTTTATTTGGCCAGAAGATAATTTAAAAATTGTAACTGATGAAATAAACTTCTATGGTATATAGACAAAATCGGACTTTTTTCGTAGCGGTAAACAAGCTTTTATATACCACCGTTATAAAATTCCACCGCCTGTAATTTAAGTCAATCTTGTGTCATTCGCCGTCAAAGCAACAAGAAACACTTTATTTTGTTGTTTCATGAAGCTTTTATAGATAATGTAGATAATGTTACTTTTTTTACATAGAATTAAGGCATGTGCTATATAAACATAGTAGTAAAAAAAAAGAACATGTTCACTGCTTTCAAAGCGCTTAAAGAACTGAGGTAAATTTGTTTAAGCAACGTTCTGATACATCCATCAATGAAATAGTTTACCTAAATAACTAATAAATTAAACAGCATTGTTTTAACAATGAAATTGTTACTGTATGAAAACGTATACATATATACACATTAATGCTTGTTTGCATATACTGCGGTTTTCTTACACCTTTCATTTTTTACAAGTAATAGCAGAAGTGAAATTGTTTGTCTACACTCTGTACACATCAGAAACACTAAATAAATTAGTTTCGCAATATAACACCGTCCTACTGTATTCAAGTCAAACAAATCTGTTGCATTTAAATGCAATTTTGTTAAATCTTTTTCTGATGAGCACTTTGATTTGGGACGAGCAGATAGGACTCCTTAATTTTGGTTATTTCTCAAAATGTTTTTTATGTATGTTTTGAAATCATAGGGTAATCTTAGACGTGTTAAAGATGAGACATGCTTACATAATCTACCAAGTCTTTGACGTTGAAATCTATTAATCGATCAGATTACAAAGAAAAGTGTTATAGAAAACGTAAAGAACAGATAATCAGGAGTAAATTAATGTAAATAATAGTTCAGTGAGGTTAAAGAAGTTTAAGAATAAAATTGAATGGAGTGACATCCATAACAAAATATTTTAGGTAAGGATTGTAGCCAAAAGTATTTTAAATTCATAAACATTAGGGGAAAATAAAGTTAAAATTGGAGTAGTCCGCCATTTCACGCAATTAACAGCAGAATTGATGATGAATGAGATGAATTGAGAAGGCAGCATGAAAACAACAATACTAAAACATGCGAAAAAGCTAAAGGGAACGGACATCTAGAACCAAAGAGGTTCTAGAGGAAAGAAAAGTACTAATGAGAGAAACGAGAAATAAAGGATACAGAGCACAATTAAAATAGAGTAAACTGATAATCAACAATGAAATATATAGAGTAAGTGATTTGGTGAACGAGAAAATATTGGAAAAGGCGAGTGGTTGATCACCTAGTAAATATGGTGTACCAGGATTGGTAAATGTAGTAATTATTTGGTAAGTATTTGGTCAACAATTGGTAAATATTGTAAATACCAGTAAATATTCGGTAAATATTAGTAAATATGTTGTACCAAATTGAAGTCTGCGATCAACCTTTTGGGAAAAGGGTAAGAATGAAAGCAGTGCACTGAAAAGTACGGTAACGAAGACATCTCTTGAGGGAACCATTTTCGAGGAACAAATAACAAAAATAACCCGAACTGCAAGAAAAAACTTATAAGTATAGACAAGGTAATTAATTACACGAAACGGGCTTTTTAAAGCAAAGACATAAGGCACATACAGCAGAGACAGTAAAACCAAATACTTAAAAAACACAAACTAAATAAAGAAGATAAGAAAAAGGGATTAATAAGGCAAATTGATAGGAAAAGAACAAGGACGACACGGCGTGAATATGGAATTTAGAAATTTGGAGTTTGAAATACAAGAAGTTTAACGGGAGAATACGAAGTTATATTCGAGCTCCATAGGATTAGATATATACGAAAATTTGGTGAAGATAAAAGGAATAACAACGGAAATAGATTAATAGAATACTGCTCCCTAAACAACTTGATTATAAAAAATTCATTTTTCTAACATAAAAAGATACACGCATACATACGAGAGGTTAAAAGTAGAAATAAAAGATGGATATTAGAATACATACTAGTAGAAAAGAACAACAGACATACAGTGAAAGATATTACAGTTAACAGGGGAACTGAGATATACAAGACTATTACTTATTAGTCGGAAAAATAAAGAGGCCCGAAGATCAGAAGCAAGTAGTAAAAGAGGAATACTTAGCACATAAAAAAGAATAAAAACTTATAAACTGCAAGAAACAGAAACAGCAAAGGAATATGAGAACAGAATAAGTTGTGAAGTACTGGCAGATAAAGAGAAGTTTGAATAGTTAACGATAGAAGAGATGTGGAGCAGTGGCGGCTTTTCTATTAGGCCATTTGGTCAATGACCCTCCAAAAAAATGAATAAGAAAGGTATTTTATTTACTTTAAAATTACAGAAAATTTGCGTTTAAATCAAATTATCATCGTTTGAATTTCATGCGTTTAAATAATTGTTAATTTAAACGCAACAGATACGAAAGCTTGCGAATTTACTCGAGGCTGACACGTACGTGTGCCTCAATTATGCTCGCATGTATACTATACTGAAGCCGAATCGTAAATAATAGTTATTGTAGTCAAGAGTGAAGCACACAGAATACAATTTTATGCGATTTAAAAAAGAAATGCTTTCATGCGATCTACAGCCGGGCCGCCTATTCAGTGCAATGCTTACGTGACTTATCATTATCTTCGTACACGTGTGTGTAAAATACAGATGCTGGAATGCACATTTCTTATCACCTATGACAAACTTTACAGTCGATTTGATTAATTGATCGATAATACTCATTTGCAAGGGACGACTTATCGGTTTTTTCTCATAATGACTGTGGCACAAGACATAAAAGAATTAATAGCTAATAATAGTTTACACGTTTCAACAGATCAGTTAACTTATAAAATTAAAGAAGTTAACAGTAATTGTGGATTTGAAATAAATAATAGAGTTTACTTTTTTGTATGTGTACTGTTTTCACATGAGTCATTAATTATTATGGTGTAAAAATAATGTTACGGTTTTATAGCATTTAAAAGAAAAAGTGCAATGAATGAAAATGTTTGTAAAAATAGATATATTAAATAAAACATTTGATTGACTTTACCTATGACTACAGTGGAAAGAGAACTACGTTTCTCTACGTTAAAAAAAATGAAAACAATTCTACACAATCGGTAATACTATGGGACAAGAAAGATTGTGTGCATTTCTATGCTAAGCATTGCAAAATCTTTTTAAGTATAAATCGCGTTACTGTAAGAATGTTTTTTTAGATTTGTTGCAATGATTGCGTTTTTTAATGACCTTCTTGTGTAATTGATTACCATCCGCCACTGATGTGGAGCAAGATAAAGAATTCGTTACTAAAAGCAGCTAAGTGCGCATGCCCTGTAATTAGGACCAACAAATGTACATATGAAAAGAACCACCTGGTAGAATGAAAAAATAAAATGCCAAGTTAAATTAAACAGGAAGAGGTGGATAGACTACTTATTGAAAAAATTAGAAAGTATATACAATATTTACAGCGAATAAGTGGCAAGACTTTGGCGAAAAATTAGAAAAGAACAGTAAAGAAAACCAAAAGTTATTTTATCGAGTTTTAAAAACCTAAGGAAAATAGTAAAAGATAAAAATATAATGTTATTGGTAAAACCAATAGAACTTTTACAAACCCAAGTTATGATTAATAAAGAAAGGGCAACAGAAGAAGAGGTAGTAAAAACATTAAAGAAAATCAAAAATTCAAGGTCGCCAGGACATGACAGAATTACAGGCGTTATGTTAAAAAATGGGAGAACAGCGAATTCAGTCACTCCTAAAAATGTTTAATAAAATATGGAAAGAAGAAAAATACCAAATGACTGGGAAATTGTCTCAATATTCAAAAAAGGAGACAGGAAGGTATGTAATAATTATAGAGGTATAACGCTGCTGAGTATACCTTTGAAACTGTTTGAACAAATATTTGAAGGCAAATTACTTGCTGTAATAGACCCAATATTATCAGAAAAAAAAAACGTTCGATGGAACACCTAGAGAAAGAGTATGGAAAAGTTTAAACAACAGAGGAATAACACTAAAAGTAACGAGGATAATTTGGTCATACCAAAAGACAAGGAATTACGTGATAAGCAATAAGATATAATCTGAAAAGTTTGTTACAAACGAAGGGCTGAGACGAGAAGGGTCCGGTACTATTCACCATCTTCATAAACGAAATAATACGAGCATGCCACTAAATAATTAAAAGGCTAAGTGTGGAATACAGCAAACTTCAATCTTCATTAATATAGGATTGTGGATTTGCAGACGATATTATAGTAATGGCAGGAAGAGAGGAAGACCTACAACGAAACTTATTGAATGGTACAAAGAATTAACAAAAAATTTAATGAAGATGAATATAAATAAAACAAAAGCAATGGCCATTGGGAAAGATCACCTGAAGATAAATATACAGATAAATGGAGAGGCGATTGAACAGATCCGAAAGCTTAAGTACTTAGGGGTTAACATGGACGATAGTGGAAGACAAGAAATTGACATAACAGAATGGATAGATCATCTAACAAACTATATTATGCAATGAAACAAAAACAAAAACTAAACCGACTGGGTACCAAACAGTTTGTACTCATCATCACCCATGGATGCGAATCGTGGGTACTGGCAAAAAATGAAATCAAGGTTGAAAGCTATGGAAATGAAATACCTGAAAAGAGTGAAAGGGGTCACCTTGAAAGATAGAATACGAAATAGAACGATAAGGAAAGAATTAGAGATCAACCCACTAACAAGTTTCATAGAAGGGCGACCACGCTGGTGGGGTTACCTACATAGGATGGAACAAAACAGACAAGTTAAAAAAATGTAGGAATTCAGAAAAGTAGGAAACAGGAAAAAAGAAAGGCCACAAGAAACTTGGGACAATGTTATAGGAAAAATACTAACATGGTAAGGAAAAACAATGGGGGAGGCAAAGGTAATGACAAATAATAGAAAAGAGTGGTGTAAATTTTTGTATAACTATTAAGTTAATTAAGTTAAGAAAATATAAATAAGGTAAATGGCTTCTGATTACATACATATATCTATTAATCGAAATCGTCAGTGTCTGATTTTGCAATTTGTAGAAAAGAGCGCATGTTTAGTGTCCAATAAATGTACTCTACATTTGGTGTTGTTATAAACACAGATTTTTTTTTATTTGTTGTTCTTGTCTTGATTGGTATCACTAATGTTGTACAATATCGATTTTGAATATTTACGGACATCTTGTTTCGGAATCTATAAAGAGCAGAGAAATTTGATCCACGAGGGTTTTGAAAAGATTCAGTTAGATTTTGTTTTGTGCGTTTCTAGATTGTTCTAAAAAAGGTTTTTTTTAATTCTGTAAGTATTTTCACTGTCTTAATTTAAACAGCCTGATGAATGAATGCGTTGATAAAATTAGTTTTTTCGATTCGCCAATGTTTTCTTTGCTTGTGTAAATGAAGGCAATTAGAAAATAAGTTTTTAAATTTACAAACCATCACACGTCGTTTACTAATAAAAATAATACTTTTTTATAAAAGAGTTTTTTGGTAGTTACTTTGACTACTTTGTTTCATCATCTTGACTACTATGTCTCGTAATACGTAACACTTCTCAACTCCACCTAAACATTTTACTTGAATATTTTTATCAGAACGATATAATTTTAAAACTACACATTATATTCATGTGTTTATGATTTTTTGAAATGGTTTTTGGCTCATTTTAAAGAAACTGTTAATGAAATCGGATTTTGTCGTTTTGTGAATATTGCTTAAAATACCTTTTCAACAATTATTATACGGAGATTGTTGAACGGCAGTTTTTTCACAGAAATTTCTACCGCTGCCTCCGAATTAAACCACCGCCTTTCAGTGAATATTTTAATTGCCAAAAAAAAAATCGCTCTGGATTTCTGATTTTATACGCCTAAGCAGATCTTGAATTGTATGAGCTACATGGGGTCGAACATTTATATGGAGAAGAATGACGCCACTAGTAAGTTTTTCTATACACGTAAGCGTTTTAAGGTTTCTGAATATGTTAAGTGGTCGGAGGTTGACGATGCTTCTATTTTATACTGTAAGGTTTGGATTCTGGTTTGTAGTGATAACACCGATACTGATAGCCGGCAACAATTTGGTGTAAAAAACCCTTGCCTTGTTGTTGATAGCGTATCAAATACTGTAACGATAAGACCGAACACAAGTTATTTTGTGCATGAGATTGCCGTGGAGTCTGTAGAGCATCAACTTTATTATAACTAAAGAGCGGATAGTAAGACAAGAAAAAATACCAAAAAAGGTGGCATAAAAGGCATGTTGAACCTGCCAAAAAGGCACAAATATCTATTAAAATTTACAGTTTATTTTTTTGTTTTACAATGTTTATTAAGTTCTATTTTTCCCAAACACAAATCAAATATTTTTCAATATTTTGACCAAAAAGCTGTTGCCTTTTATCATTTAAAATATTTTTATAGAAGGAAAAAGTTCTTTCGACATCACAAGATGTTAGTGGAGCAAATTTTAATGCCGATACTAAGATAAGAACGTCTTCCGGGTTTGGACGGTGTCAATGTTGTAACCGTTGCCAACGTTTCGCCCACTTTCGTAAGGGGCTTCATCAGGGCGTGAGAGAAATCGAACTCAAACAAGCAACCGAAATCTAACTAAACACTTCTCAAAAGTTAGGTAATCAACTTGTGAACCAAGCCAGATTCTAAACTCAGAAAAGGTAAGAAAGAAAACGATAAACTTGAAAAAGCAAACGAAAATCTAACAAAGAACCACTACAGAGTTAGGTAATCAACTTGTGAACCAAGCCAGATTCTAAACTCCATAGAAGTAACTCTATAGTGGTTCTTTGTTAGATTTTCGTTTGCTTTTTCAAGTTTATCGTTTCTTTCTTACCTTTTCTGAGTTTAGAATCTGGCTTGGTTCACAAGCTGATTACCTAACTTTTGAGAAGTGTTTAGTTAGATTTCGATTGCTTGTCTGAGTTCTTCGATTTCTCGCACGCCCTGATGAAAGCCCCTTACGAAAGTGGGCGAAACGTTGGCAACTTCGGTTACAACATTGACACGGTCCAAACTCGGAAGACGTTCTTATCTTAGTATAGACTCTGGCCGTGGAAGCCTTCGCTATTACTTTAATGCCGATGTTTCTGCTATTGTTAAAGATATTTTCTGTTGATGCTTCATGACCTCCCCCTTTTGAATTTCAGTCAGTTGTTTAAAGAGGCCAAAGGAAAGGTTTTTTGATGTGACGGAATCCAATTTTTGATTAATTTTTCTTCCTATAAGTCCTTGGACATGCTCTTATAATAAATTGCTCTTATTCTTTCGAATGTAGCGAAAGATTCGGTCATTTCGGTTTTGCTTTTTTCTAGCTTCCTTAATTCGTCAGGAATGCCGGAAAAGTGTGTTTTTATAAAAACTGGTCCTCTCTTAACAGCTTCATCATTAAAAGCTTTTTGAGATTTAGCAATTGCTGCAGAGGCCGTCTCGTCAAATAATTCAACCACCTGAAGTAAGACCATTCAATTAATGTATAAGACAATATCAGATTATAGTATGAACTGTACCTCTTTAATTTTTTCAAAATGTATGGCATAAAAAGTGCAATATATCTCTCTCTCTCTATAAGCGGCGTTTGTGTTTAATGTTTTCTGGAAACCATTGTTTAACAAAACATGAAAATCCCTGTTGTTATTTATAGGTTCGTGGTAAGACCTTTTGAGCAAAAAATGTTAATTATTGTACGTAATTTAAGTAAAATTCTGTAATGCGTTATTGTCATCTACCTATTAAAACACTGTTTACACAAACTTTTCAAAATTTATATGTAAAAAGGCAATATAAAATAATACTCTTTAAAAAGGCAAAAAAGACAAAAAGTTACACAAAAAGGCAAAATATGCAGGCTCCAGGCATTTGCCTAACTGTCTGCTCTTTAATTATAACCAAGACTATAAATTAAGGAATCGCTCTAGTAAGTTTAGATTTTTGCCATCTATCTTCTTTAATATTTAAAGGTGTATGATTATTATTTTAAAATTTTTATATGCTACTGTAAGTAATTTGTTTTGAATTATACTTTGCTAGTATATGGTACGAATATTTCTAAGTTACAACATTCTGTATTGTCGAATTTGATTCGTTCAATTAACTTAAGATTAAAAACGGTAACATTAAAAATTTAAATTAAATCCCAATGAGAAAATACTTTACAAATAAGGAGGAAACAAAAGAATTATATACTGAAAATTTTAACTTTAATTCATAAAATATAAATACTTTTTAAAAATAGTTAAAAACCTTACATAGTATAGAAAAATGTAGAAATAAATTGAAGCTGTTTAAAATTGCACGAGACCAAATCATACAAATTAATTAAATCCTAAGTTTTTTCCTCAAATTTAATGCTTAAGACTTACAGCGACGTTTATTCGTAATGCCTTATTGTTTGCATAAACGAACATTTCAATTAAAGCTCTATTCTATATTATAAAATCAGGCATAAATAGAATTAATTTCTTTATTTAAATTGGTAATTAAATTCGTTGAACTGTAGCGTAATTAAGCTTAAAATTAGAATTACACAGATGAAACCACTGTTAAAAAAAAACAAACAATTCTACGCTTGTTGTTTTTTATTTAATTGCCCGATTAAGACATTTTTTATATTTATCTGGCAGCATGTCAAGCGCATAAGAATGCCAAGACTTGTATTCGTGTGTGTATAACAATAGAACAACATGTAGTTATTTTTTATGGGACGGGAGTTAAAAAATTTAATATTAAATTTCTCTAGCGAGTAGATTATATCTTAAGTGCTAGTCAATGTTTTAGACAAGATTATTGTTTAGACAACGTCTTTAGGTACTAACATAATTTAGTTTAAACCATATTTTCGTGTTTTTCATTAAACGTAACTCTTATGAAAATTTTTTTTATCAGTGAAAATCGACTAGAAGGAACGAAAGTTATGTGCAACGCCATGTACATACATATCGTAACTCTATGTCTGAAAATGCCCAGCTACGTTGCAAGAAATGCAAATTGAATTTGTAGTTAGGAAGTTGGGAAATTACCGTTCTAGGAGATAATAATAATGTTAAACTTGTTGGGAAATGCTCCGGTTAAGTTCTGCATGTCATAAACACCGAAGAACGCCTTTAATTGTTTTCCTAGTTTAAGTTTAGAATCTTTCAAAATGTTTTTAATAATAAGAATATAACGTGTTTTTATCTCAGTGTTCATTCAAAAAGAAAACTTACATTTTTCAATGAAAACTTTTTTAAATACAAAAGTTGAAATTATTATCCAGTTTCGTTTAATAAAATGATGTTTTTCTTTATTGTTATATTTGACAACTTTAGGTAAACCTTCTTTTTAATTTTCTATACAACCTATTTTTTGACACGTTCACTATATGTAGTATTCTATTTATTAATAGTATACGTAAATGTAGCGTTGTTTTGTTCGTATAATATTGTAACGAATTTTAAAACTAATTTATTTATACACAAAATATTTATAAGTTTATAATTACACGAACTAATTAAATCTAACGATATTTAAGAAAACACTTAGACTAATTTATATATTACAAACACTCGAAAGATAATGTCCGCGAATAACTTCTGTTTATCTAAAACTGACACTTGTTTACATTAAAGGCACGTACGTTTGTACTCCGTTATATTTATCTTAATTACGCGTTAATCACTTATTTATTTAAATATCTTCTTAACACATCCGACTTCAAGTTACTTATGATTCGTTTGAACCGCTTTTATACATTTCTGTTGTTTTCTCGAGAATTTTTTACGTCCTTCATAGTTCTCTAACGTTCTAGTTGTTGACAACTTCGCGAACGTTTCAATATACTTGGCTGATCTTCTTTATTAAAGTTCAAGCCCATAAAGTGAAAAAGCGTTATCTTTACTGTTACAATTCAATAATAATTTTACAACATTTTTAATACGCACACTCAGTATTATATTTGGATTAGATAATACAGAGATTTTAGGTCAAAAATGAAGAAATTGTCATATTTTGGTTTTCATTTTAGTAAAAAAAACTGTGTTTTTCACTCTTAAGGCTTTTCTATCACTTGGGAAAAGTTCAGTCTTTAAGTGGGCGGACCACAGTTTTAGCAGTATGCATTGCTGCACAACATACGTATTCAATGCACATTAACGAATAACCCTTGTATTAGAAAAGAATGAAAAACAATTCAGAAGCCTGATATATGCAACTAATTTACAAGTTTACCGCTGTGGTTGGTTCAATTTGTTCCGACATAAAAGTTGACAGTCCACGTGGACTAAATCTCGACCACATCTGGTTGTGATAATTCTTGAAATTACTGAGTATGCAAAAAAATAATCATGGGTGATAATATGAAAAAATACGAAACTCATAGTATTTGTAAATGCCAACGGATTTTATTGTTTTACAACGAAGTCAGTAACTTCAAGGTTGGATGCGCAATAGAATACTAAGATAAGAGTGTCTTCCGGGTTTCTTCTTCTTATCTTAGTATAGATCACTTATCTATTTAACAATAACTTAATACATAATTATTTATAAAACAACACACAACAAAAATTTAACAATATAAGCTGTTTTAAAGTTACTTAATATACATAAAAGTCGTAGCTGAGATAGGTTAAGATGGTTGTTTCAAACAGGAGCCCGGGGGTTGAATCTCACACAGTGAACACGAAAAAAAAATCGTGAAAATCCAATGCGCACCAAACGAATCAAAAATTACTTTTTTTCATTTATAAAAATTATGTGTGTTAAATCAAACAATTTATTTAAATCAAATAAACTATTTTGTAAAATTCTCAAAGTTCTTATTTAAACCATAAAAACATCCTCTTGACGCTATTGAAACAACATATTTATTTGAATAAAATAAATTTTCTTTAATTCAACAAAACACTTTTTTCTGTGTACAAGTATTAATTAGTTAATTAATTCAGTGGTACACATCATTTTTTAAAGATATGCCGATTGTATCAATTTCATAGCAACGTTACGACAAAGATACTGAACTCAAAAATGCAGATGTAGCTGTTCGCATATGCATATCTTTATCGGCTTGAAGAAGAAATAAGGAGGGCGGAGCGATGACGCCGACCGTACCATATTTCAGGATAAAATGTTTGCGCAAAAATTAATTTACCGTCCCACTTTCAGCATATTTTTGTTCCTTATTTTTGAACAAATTGAAATATTTTTTTTTTAATAACAGTAAAACAATATTTCAAATGGATTTGTGGTTTTCAAATTTTTTTTTCAAAAATTAATTTTTCTAACTTTTAAACAAATTTATTTTTAAAAAAAATAAAAACACAAATCGATTCAGATTGTTCTTAGTAGCATATGTTCTAAGTTTCAATAAGATTGGTTCCATGGTAGCTGAAAAAAATGTTCCGAAAGTTTTGCTAGTTGATAAAGCAACCTTAAGATGAGCAACGTTCTGGTCTAACTCAAGATGGCATTGATCGAAGTTATACCAATTGCTTCGTTGACGTTTTATATCTACCAAAAGAAGGTTATGATATTAGTTTGGTGGTCATATGAGGTGAATTACTAAATTGTAAAGGAATAGTGTTCTACCAAGACGTAGGTGGTTTTTTATTGATCGATTAGTTTCGTTTACAAAGCATTATGACGTATACGGCAGAGGTGTGGGTCATAAATAATAAGAATAAAGGAAGAATATGAGGAACAGAAATGGAATACTGAAGACGATGCTGCGGTTGGTGGATAGAGTGACAAATGAGGGTAGAAACAGAGACATATTGAGGTTAGCGGTTACTAAGGTGGGTCATATTAGGAGAGTGGAGATTAGATGGATTAATCGAGTTACGGAATGGAGCCCGATGGGTCGGAGGGGTAGACTTCGACGATCTTGGAAGATCGAGGTGTACGAATTTATGCATAAAGACTCGTAAAACAGACAGAAATGGAGAATCTAGTGGTAGCAACTATGACACCATGGCTAACTGATGTGTCGGTAATTGAACGTGATTGAGAATGCTTTTATGTAAAAGAAAGAATGAAACGGACACCACTCCTAGCGTACTTGATAATCCAGCAATGGTACATATGAATCCTGTTGTCGACGAAATTAGATGAAGGAAAAAATTAAACAACTTAAGAACTCTAGAACGTTACAAATTGATTGTATATTTTACAATAGCTAAAAATTCATTAAAACATGGATAAAAATCGATCGAACATTAATAACCGCTTACAGTCGATAACGATAATTACTTGCCCTCGGCACTTTCAAGGGGTAAAGCTTGCATTTACCGATTTAAATTAGCCAGCATCGACCTTGAATACGATCATATACTAAGCTTAATCGATCGATCGGTTCAACTCAACGTAAACAGTAATACTTAAATTTAATATTAGCTGAAGGCTGAATAATTGTACTCGACTAAAAATAAAATATTAATAATGATCGTAAACACATTAAAATTGCCCGAAGGCTTAATAGAAATAAAAAAGCTGAAAGCTTAACATAATTAATAAAGTTGAAGGCTTGATATAAAAAAATACAGATAAGAACATAATATAGTCGCAAAATTAACACAGTTAACAACGCTAAAGTTATCGACAGCTGATTGAGTCAAAAATTTTCTTTTAAACGTAACCCTTGAAATCGTTAACCCAACTTTAATTGTACCGGAGTTTAATTGGTTCAATAAGGGTTAGATATCATTACAATGGAATAAACTTTTAACTTTCCGTAGCTATATGTCAAGGAAAAGGCTTTGAGCTTTTTGTGAGTGGTTTAGTAATGAACAAAACGATCTAAATAATTCAGTAAAAGAATTTTTATTCGAAACCTACTCTGATCAGTTTGAACGGTCAAAGTTCTACCAAATCAACTTACCCGTAACGGATGTCGAACGAACGGTTTCTACACAGTTACTGATATCATACCGCCAGTGGTGTACTCGCTTACAGTGTGATACTAACAATTTTTTTAAAGTACGAAATGTGAATATTTATTGCTAAAAATACGCAACATTTGGTTAAAGGAAAGGAAACAGTCACAACTGTAAAAACTTTACTCTTTAGTCTTATAGTAATCTCAAAATTATCTCTAATTCTACCAAAGAGCTTTCAAAATCGAGGACTAGTTCTAAGAATATGTTACAAGGTTGTATTTCTTGTTTAGTAAAGACCTAATCTGTACATTCATCTGCATATAATTTTTGATACTTGCTTCTTACTTTCACTAGTAGGTAGATGATATATATGAACTCTGGAGTGATTTTATTGTTATCATTTTAAACCTTTTGTTGTCGATGATTATCCCTAGTTCTGCTCTTACGAAGCGATGGTCATTAGTTTTTACCAATTATTTAAAGCAATTAAGATTTTTTAAAAATCTTTTATGGATTTTTTTACAGAAACATTTGTTCATTTGGAATATAACACTGCTGACGTAGAGTATGTTTTTTTTGTGAAGAATGTCAATACTACAATAACTTGGTCATTCTTACGTAACATGTTAGAATTTTTTAATAAAACTTTGGATTGTGTGTAATACGCGTTTTTATTCGATTTTTGATAGTATTTTTTTCTGTCTGTATATTGATGTCCATACTATACATAGTTTTTGAATACTATTTATTCTCTTCTTTTATATTTAATTGCATTTTAATTGTATACTGATTTGATAGCGTAAAGTTGTAGTTACTTTTACAAAATTTATACTTTATACTTAAAACATAAAAAGGTATTGATGTCTAGACTCGTATTTAGGTTTAGACCGTTTCAAACTTTTTAGGCTTGGTCCTAGTATCTCCTTGAGAGCCAAAACAAAAAGTAGAACTTAGCCTTTGCCGTATTGTCGTTCGTAAACCCAAACAAACTGACAATGCAGCTTGCTTCTTCGGAGTGGTGAATGTCACTATCGGAAAAATGTAAGTGACGGTTTATATTATATGGATGTTTTTCTATTTGTCTAAATTTAGCGTGTGTCCTTGGTTTCACACCTGTTCTGTCACTGCTGATTTTGTAACTTCGTGGTGTTTGCAGTCAGCCTTATGTTCTTTTACTGTAACTTCAGCGTCCTGTCTGTTCTATATAACTTGATCTACAGGAACATGGAATTTTGTAAATCCCGTCATGTTTTAAAGTCCTTTGCAGATTGAGAACCGTCATTCTAGCAGATACAGTTTTTTGAACAAAGCACATTCTTATTAACGAAAGGTTTTAACTGCGAAGTAGAAGCTGCAATACGAACTCTGTCTAAAGAGATCTGTAAAACTATTTAACAAGATGTTTGCAACATTGTACAAAAAGCAAAACCGCCACGCTCAAATATTATCAAACTGGAGAGCAAATAAAGAAACGCTATGAGCTTTTATGAACAAACAAGGTTACAACGAGAAAACTTGATACAAAGGTCTACAGAGAAACCCCTTAAACTCTCTATGCAGTTAAATAAAGTCCGCCATCAAAACTCTACTACTATAGACAAACAAGCTTTGATTGTCAAAAATCCATTTATGCCACATTATCTAGCTACAAAACTTTTACCGTTGGAAGAAAATGCAGAAACTCACATTTAAGATTCTGCAGAGGTTATAAAGAAAATTCAGAACTTGCGTATAACAAAAGAAGATATCCTAGTCAGTTTTGACGTGATATCTCTTTTTACTCGAATCTCAGTCGACAAAGTGTTGTTTTTGCTTAAGGAGAGAATTACTGACGAACTTCTACTCATTGAACTCTGTCTTAAATACACTTATTCGGTTAAAAGACTAATTTTTTTAAACAAGTAGACGGAGCGGCCATGGATTCACCGCACTTTCCAGTTGTAGGCAATATCTGCATGGAGTATTTTGAAACTGAAATTATGAAGAATGCCGAATTAAAAACAAAAGCTTGGTTCCGATATGTGGATGATACGTTTCTTGTATGGTCTGATGGCAAAGATAAACTAAATCATTTCTTTCAACATATAAACAGCAGTCTAGCCTTTCTTGAGGTACTGGTGATAAAGAAAAATAATGGAAAGTTGGGGCATTAAGTTTATAGAAAGAAAACGCACACTAACAGATACTTGAACGTCAAATCTCACCATCATCCAGTACAGAAGACCACTGTTTTGCATACTTTAGCTAAAAGAGCTGTACGTGTGTTATATAATGAAAATCTACAAAAGGAAAAGTAAACAATTGTTGAGTTTGTACAACAAAATGAATATGGGTTTAAACAAATCCAAAGGGCATGGAAAGAGTAGCAAATCTAATTTTAAAAAAGACTTACCGCCTTACTAGCACTGCTTATTTACTGTACTGTATGACTTTGAAAGGCAAAATAAGCAGAGTGCTAAAGAAACATAATATTAAAACAGTCTTCACGACTAAGGAAACCCTGAATAATTGGTTTAGCAGTGGCACAACATGTGTAGAACCAAGGGCATACGCTAAACTTTGACCAACCTAAAGTGTTAGCCAGAACTCATTTCTACTTTCTCAGACTAATCCGCGAAGCTGTGGAAATAGAAAAACATCAATATTATATGAACCGAGAAGACAGTTCAAAACTCAACAAATCTGGGCTACCATTATTACACCCTTTAAGACAAAGATCAACCTTTTTGAAAAGGACACAAACTCATATACAAAGTAATAACGAAGTCAGTCAAGCCATAACGGAAGGTAAAAATTCGTTAATTACTTGATTGCTAATGATATAATACCGTCAGTTACACTTTTTCCTTCAGTGATATTCACCACTCCAAAGATGCCAGTTGCAGTGTCTTGGAAAACGTCAGTTTGTTTGGGTTTACCAACGATAATATGGCAAAGACTAATTTCTACTTTTTGTTTTGGCTCTCAAGGCCTTACCAAGCTTAAAAATCCTGTCCCCTGTCGCCTAAAGCAAAGTTAACTATGTCGTTAGCTGATGTTAGCAAAACAATTGTTTTTGGATCAATGATGAGGCTTAACGACATGACCAGGCAGTTAACTGCATCGTCAAAATTAATATGCTTTATGCAACCGGACCTCGGTGTTCAACTACGACGCAGTCTAAGCCGAAAGTCGCTTATAATCGTAGTTGATCTAATGCTTTGGCATTTCTTTTACACGAAAAATAATTAAAATCACGAATATTGCATGTTTTGTTAGGTATGTAGACAGTTTTAATAAAAATCTATGTTCTTGATGGATCAATGACGACATTACTGACGAAGAAGGAAAATTGACATATCTAGTAAAGGAAAAAGAAAAGAAGATACTAAGATAAAGCTTCTTACTCTCCATATTAGGATCACTGGTCAACGACAACTTTAAAAATACAACTTAACTTTTGTTAACATCGCATAACATAACTTACGATAGGTAATAAATTGTAAAGCAATAAAACAAGATTCATTATTATATAATGAATGTCCAAAGGTGTACGAATTATCTAAACTTTAAACCACCTACTTAGATATTGTTGATTCAATTTTACCAACGTAAACTTTTAAATTATTATTAAAACACAAGTCATTGCTACTATATTCATTAATCCCTGGAGCGCAATAGAATTTATTTCAGAAATAATGTATTAATTACAAATTAATTTTGAAAAAGTCATCAATCAATCGTATAATCGAAGTAATAAAGAAACTCGTGTAGGACCGACTCAGGCAGCTATAGATCATAACAATCTGATACCATCGGATATTAACCACACCCTAAAGCGAAGTACCTCTATTTTTCTAATTTTTTGAGGGGTTATTAGAACTTTTTTTTGTAATTAGCGACTTTTGTCGAATTATTTTTTATGTAAAAGTAAATTTTTTCACTTGAAAAACAATAATCTAATGCTTTGTAAATTGTAATGTATTTGTGCGTATGATATGGTTTTAAGGGCTTAAGGGAATGCAGGTATAATGTGATGTCAGATACAGACTAGATGTTTGCTCTGTAAGCTTCGGGCAAACAACCATCGCACAGGGTTGTAATGAGAGCTAGCGCTACGCCTTGGGCTCTGTCGGCCCCACATGACATACATACCTTTTAAAATCTCTACACGTATCCTACTTTCATCTTTACGCGATATTAACCGCTTCCAATTCTCTGTTTCCACACGACTATTAATTAAAACGAAACGGAATTTTTATATAAAACTGATTAAAATCCCGTTTTTGTTCTTTATACATAAATATCGGTTACTTTGATGAACGTTCGTTTTTGTTGCAGCATGCGAATGTAATCAACACGCAAGAAGATGTCGATTCAACATGGAGCTCTATAAACTATCAGGAAGAGTGTCTGGCGGAGTTTGCTTAAAATGTCGGCATTTTACCGCTGGACGACATTGTCATTACTGCAGAGAAGGATACTACCGGGACCCCACAAAACAAATAACTCATCGCAAAGCATGCAAACGTAAGTCTTTTGTTTCTATTACATCAACTAAAAACGACGAACAGAAATAACCATTTTCCGTTCATCTTTATTCATCAAGCATCTCATTAAAACAAACATTAATTTCAATTCTGGTTAATATACGATTCGTAGTCCGTCATAGCGGGATTAATTTTACTGCATCAAAAATTACTTTAATTAAGTTTAGCCCCCCTACACATTACACTAACAAATTTGTTTCAATTAAATGGTGAAATATTTTTTTAAATTCCATTGCAAAAGTACTTCGTTTGTGCCCCTTTTGAAATTATTAAATGCTGCACGATAGAAAGCTTTTAGTTTCAGCTGTTACCTATAAAACTATTTATGTGGCTTTATTAAAATTTTTTTGCTTTGTCGAAGACATTTATTGAACTTAGCGTTAATGGACGTATTATAAAAATAGAGACTAAGCATATTTCTAACGGCGTCGAAATCAGATTGACGTTCAATCCTCTGCATCGGTTATTAACATTTTTGTTTTATAAAAAACGCTTTCGAAAGTACTCAAGCAAATTCGTACGTCATAGTTTTAGATAAATACGATATTAGCGTCAAAACATATAATAACTTCGTAACAAATTTTTTATCACTTTGCTGTTTATATTATATTCTTCTTATTAATTTATTATTTATTGCATAAAACTGACGTTGGTACGCAACAGTATTTTATATCATTAGATCAGTGGTTCCCAAACTCTTTTGGTTCACGAACTCGTTTTCATAGTCAACACTTGCCCACGGACCGCTGAGTGAAAAAACTACATAAATGCATGATAGAAAAATTACAAATTTAACTTTGATGTCTTGAATGGTAAAAGGTGCGCAAAAAAATATAAACAAAACATTTTGTTTAAGAAGTAATTATAGAAATTATAACTTTTGTTTTAAAATACTGAAAAAAAATTTAATAAATTAGATGAAACTGATGGGATGTTATGAGCGTATTTATGTCCGGCTCATTTTTTATTAGTAGCAACCGCAAATCCCCATGAGTACTAATTTTTAGCCTGTTTTTTCTTCGTTTTTGTGATAAGGCTCATAACGGCACTGAATCCACGTTCTACTAAATAGGAAGACGGAAAAGCAATCAACAGCTTCTGTACAATAACCTATAATGCTGGATATAAAATTGGAATCTGTTTTTGTAACCAAAAGTTGTCGTATACTTTTTAAACATTGGTTTCAGCTCCTTATTTGTGGTTAATTCAATAAGTTGCTCCTGTATTAGTATGTATTCATCTCTATTTGTGCTCTGAGTTTGACTACTTGCAAAAGGGTTCAACACCCAGTCGGCAACATCCAAGTGAAGATTGTCTTTAAATCTTTGGTTAAGGTCCGAATGAGACGCCGTTAAGCGTTGGCAATAAGCAAACAAATTTGCATTTTTATTTTGAAATTTTGAAAGATTTGGAAACTGAGAACATTATCCTCTTTCTAAGTTTTGTTTGTACAGCAAAGGTTTTGCAACAAACGCAGAAATGAACACTTTTAGCTTTGATTAAATTTAATGTGGCACCTTCTAGTTTCAAATTAGTCTCGTTTTATCTGGCAAATAAATCAGTCATATAAGCGATGTCATTTTTTGAGATAATTAAATCGTGCTGTAAATCATTGTCTTTACTCTCTAGGAATAGCAGCGATCCAAACATGCACTTTTAGATAGCCAGCGTACTTCTGTGTTAAGTAGTAAATGATTATAGTCATCATTTTCCAAAGTTGAGCAAATAATCTGTCATTTAATTAATGGTCATTCTGGATGGTCGTATATCAATGTGTTGTTTAGACGTAGCACTCATAACGTCGCAGTAGCTTTTCACATCTGTACATACGTTTTGAAGGTAGACCATTTTTAATGTCCATCGGGTTAGTACACTGTCTGTCATTCCACGACTCTGGGTCATATCTCTGTAGGTTTTTATTGATCTGATAACCTGTTCAATCGTCATGTCTGACCATTCGCCACAATAGAATTTTTTGGTGCCTCGAATTGTAAAGTACTACTTTTTGTGTACTGTTGGAATTCGAAAGAATATATTTTTTCTTCCAGTGTCAACATATCTTGAAGATACATGTGAGCACACTTGGCATAAGAAAAGATCAAGCGCATTAGTAAATTTTGTTTACATAAGTTGGAATTGTTTATTTTTGAGTAACGTTAAGATGGTGGAGTGGTCAAAGCTGAAAAACACGTCATCGAGTATACCTTCATCTTTATCAGTCAGATGTACAGTTTAATAACCTCTGTTGCCAATGCCAACTGGGTTTGATTGTGAGCCCTCACAGCACGCCCATAAGAGTGTTCAGGCATTATTTTCTCAATACTGTTTGGCACAAAAAACTTTCTTTATTCTAGACGCTTCCATTATCTTGCCTATTTTCTCGAAAGATAGGTGATTTGTAGCCTGTTCCATATAACCATTTCATCCAATATCCGAAGAAGATGATACAATGTCACTATCATTATACCTACTCAAGCGTGGAAGGTACCCAATCCATCCAATATATCGACATTGAAATGAAGTCAAAGGTGGATTGCACAAATCTTCTCTGCTTGACTTGCATTTGGTTTGCTCTTAGGATGGCAGAGGTTTTCAGTTTTACAATGCTTTTGTAACTAGCACAAAACCCCATGGTTGACAACAAATTAACAAGGTGACTGGACGCAAACTTGTGTTACAAATAAACACCTATGCAATGAAGATATAAATGAGGAAGATTTGACAGTTGACACTATTGAGCGTGACAGAGCAACACATTTTTTACGCCACTTATCCAGACAACCTCGGTTTTTCTTTTATAATCACGGTCTCCATAAACTTTTTCAGCGACTTTGGTATTACAAAATCCACATCCTGCAAAACATCATATGAGGGCGGGTATTCTTTTGTGTTGTACACTTGGGAACGAATATCCTCTTGGATAATATTAACTGCTGCTTTAACCACCCGGAGTGGCTCTTCTTGGAGATTTGATTTCTGTGCATACCAGACATCTGATAAAGTTGTAAATCCAGTATTTTTCAAGCAAATAATTGTTTTGTTTGATGTGGTAACTAGTATTACGTCATCTCCGTACTTTTTAATTAGGCGATTTTTAATGTTTTGCACAGCAGGGGGGTTCTTATCTAACAGCTCAGTCAACTCTGTCAGGAAAAACTAGCACCTTTTCGAGTTTTTTTAGGAAGTCGAAAATTTTATCCATGGTTTTATCAACAGTGCCACGAGTATGTTCTCTCTTCTGTAGTAGTTTTCTAATAGGTCTGTACAGCTTACTCTTACAAAACCGATTATATCTTGCATCTCATGCAGAAAAAATCTAACGCGGCCGAATAGATGTGAACGATTCCCGAATAGAGGCAATCAACTTACACTTGTGTCTTCAGGCTGACCCACTACTCGGACCTGACCTGCGCAATACATTCGTATTAACAGTTTGCATCGTTAAATACGTCAGTCAACTGTTTCCATGTATTGTATATAATGACTTTAGCTGTAACAATAGTCCTTGGTGGTCAAAATTAAGATAAACTGAAAAAATTCCTAAAATTTAAGGTACTACCATTTATAACAAATAACAACACTGTGTAATAATCAATAAAATGATGGTTTATTATGTTTAAGAAGGACGAATGCTTCTAAAGTCCAAGTAAAAAATGTTTTATGTTTGTGAGAGCAAGGTTTTTGAGAAATTGTCCTGGTTTCGAATGACAAACGTCTGATCGACTTTTAAACTTACCCGTCGTTGTTTTTTGTTTTGTTGACGTTGGCCATGGGTTTAACTGATTTCTCTCGGTGTATCGTTGAATATTGGTTCCAAAAGTCTTTGACCAAATTTTAAATGTAGACAGCCATAAAGGCGGAGATGGCACCGCCAATTTTATTAATAATAGTTTTAAAGTTTCAACTTCAAAGTATTGATCTAACGTCAACTGCAAAGTAACATCTTTAGGATTTGGATGCATAATGTCTGCACACAAGATTTGTTAAGACGATAAAATCATGATTTTAGAAGAATGAAAAACGTCTACAAATTCATCTAAGGTTCTTGAAATATTGCACACATTTAACCCAAAAATAAATACACATTTAAATAGGAAAAAAAAAATTCCAAGAAACACTAAAAATTATAAATAAAAAATCAATATAAGAGTAAGTAAAAAAGTTCATTTCTGTCTACATTACCTATAACAATTTTCAAAGAAATGTATTTAAGCAATCTCTTAATAGAAAAA
The DNA here is from genome assembly GCA_035610365.1 of Aquatica leii. Classification (NCBI taxonomy): domain Eukaryota; kingdom Metazoa; phylum Arthropoda; class Insecta; order Coleoptera; family Lampyridae; genus Aquatica; species Aquatica leii. The sequence goes on along the minus strand of CM069435.1, from coordinate 41,802,646 downwards.
CGCGATTTTCTCAATACTTAATATGTGTTCCACTTTAAATCGCCGACACAGACAGTTTAACGTTTAGTTTTTGTATCGTATATTAGTTAACAGCCGAGGGCTTTTTCACTAACCTTTATAAAACAATTCTACAAATTTGCCTAGCTTTCAATGTTTATTTTTTTAAAGTAGCTGGTTAAATGCGTCAATAGCGTTGCGCACAAAAAATGCCTGGAATGGTCACAGGTATAAAGGATATTATTATATGCGTGTTTTCCTAGTCAAATTAACAACAATAATAAAATTTAATATCTGTAATAAATATTTTAATAACGAAATAAATCACAACAATCGAAACAAAGAGGCCACTTTGTACTTACAGCGCTTAACTGTTGTTCTTTTTTACTGACCTTGATTTGCGCCATGCATGTATCGTCTAGGCATTGTTGTTTTATCCAAAATTCATCACCATCTAATTTTCTCCTAAATGACCAATCAAATAACTTCATCCATTATCTTTTAGTTTTTCATCCAATAGAATACGCTGGTTGGTCGAACCGATCTACACATTTCAAAATTGATTATAGTCGACTATTAGGGCAGGACCAATACTAACTCTTTTGTTTCAGAATAATGCATCTTGTATACTGACACGTAGGTTTGCTCTTTGGTATTTCCATTTTGATTTGGAGACTTCTACGCATACAGCATAATCTGTTTGCGATATTTTTATTTATTTATCTCGAAAAAAACTATTTTTTGGAAAGTATTGGCAAGTCTGTGTTATGGTTTCACATTCAAATAGCTCGTTGTCTTTAACTTTGGGAGTCAGTGGAATTGTAAACCAATTATCAAAGTATAGGGCAAAATCTAAAAAACTCTAAGTTTTCTCTTACGTCAATGTCAACGTCTAAATTTAGAAACTTTACTTGATCGGATTCATGGGTGTATACTGTTTAAGGCTCTACTATTGCAATCATGCTTTCATCCACCGCTATATTCTTTCCAGGACAAAATGGTTCTGAAAAACACTATTAGCAATGGTTTATTTTATATACTATCTTACCCTTCAGCATTACTGATCGGCATTTTTACATTATCAATTAAATGCAGAATTCTCATAATCCGTGGAAATCGTTTTATTGGAAAATTTTGTAAATGTGAGCGTTGTAGAAATTTTGTTCCCTTGACCAATAACACTGCATTTTTTTCAGAGTTAAATCCCATAATGATAATTATGATAATGACTACAGTAATTCACTCCATCACTACTTTGAATCAGAATGGATCATACTCATCTTTTGCTGCAGATGTGGAAAAAACATCTTTATCAATTTTTTATTTGCGTGGAACCAGAAAGATAGCAAAACTGATTCTCTAAAAAGAGATACCAACTAGGAAAATTCTGATACGCGTCCTTGATTCGGAAATATTATCTAAATCACGGTTAACATCAGAATTTCTTCCTATATCAGCATGTTCGTCAAACAACGCTTTTCTAGTTGTTACTTGTGACATCGAAATAAATTTGTCAATATTAAAAAACAAAATTTTTCTATGAAAATAAATTCAAACATTTCAGCCTCTATTAATAGTTCTTCTTTAGCTTATTATGTTTATCATCTCTCAGATTGTTTCATTGTTCTCTATTCTGTGGTTTCTTAGTCTATTCGTATCCTGTCACCATTTTTGATCTCTGTCCCTTTGGTTTACGGTTTTCCTCTGGTTTTTATACCGTTACGGAGTTTCTATTTTATAATCGTTCTGTTTCATTTTCCCTACAGGATCAGCCCAATTCGAGCTAGTGTTTTTATTACATCAGTTACTTTGAATCTTCTTAATTTTTTTCTGTATATGATCGCGTAGTTTAACATCTAGCAGTTTCTTTCCATGGTTGTTTGTTTTACTTGAAGCTTGTATTCTATGTTTTTATTGAGAGCCCAAACTTTTGTGCTATACGTTAAAATAGGCAAGACATATTGAGCAAGGTTTTTTAGCTTTCTAACTGCCGACTAAGCTTTCTTTGTAGGTACGATGTCGGGCTATTTTTTATAGTTGGATTTTTGCCCTGGATATACAGAAGCGTCTGCGACTAATAATTGTTTGCTCCTTTACTTTACTTTTTAATAGTTTAATAAGGGACTCGGTCTGTGAGATAGCCAGGCAGTTTTCAAATATTAGCAACACTGTATGACCATTGCTGCTTCTCTCCACAGTACCTCTCTATCACATATTCGCTTTTGCTCTTACACTGCAGTTACGTGCCAGTTCTTGATAGGTTGACTTATAACTATTGTTGGCTGTCTGTCAGACTGGTATGCTTTAATAACGTCTAATGTTTAGTGCTTTGTTTGTGTATATTAATAAAGTGTTAATTATTGTACAATCATGGAAGAAGAAGACAATCGTTCATTAACAAGTTTGGATCGAAATGTTAAAGATAACTACAGCGAACATATTCGTAGCGTTTAGTCTAAATTTTACTATAGGAAGTCTAAACCTTAAGAGGCTGTTACATAGGAGAACGCACTATTGAGTTGATGCAAAAGGACATATGGCTGACTGCAAACACCGCCGAGTTACAAAATCAGCAGTGGCAGAACACGCGTGGAGCCAAGGATACACACTAAACTTTCCCAAACTAACGATTGGATCGGTGAATTGATGGTGCTTACTATCTGTCAAAGAGGGATTTCTTCTTTGTGTATCTTGGAAAGACCGTAGATTCGTGGTATAACCAGATTTGTGACAATAAAATTAGTAGTGGCAGAACACGTGTGAAACCAAGGACACACCCTGAACTTTGACCAAACTAAAATGTTGGCTAAAACTCCTTTCTACTTTCCCAGACTAATCCGTAAAAATAGAATGTCATTCATATAATATGAACGAGGAGGCGGTCTAAAACTCTTGGCTACTGGTATTATACCCTCTAAGGCAAAGATCAACAAAGCCACTCATGCGGTAATGGAAAATCGCTTATAATCGGAACCAAGAAAACTCTGAAATTTTAAGATTCTATATCTAAGTATTTGTCTTCTGTTAACACATTAAAATGAGATTTCATATTTTCACTTTGCAAAATTTTTTTTAAAAACTGGTCTTTTCATTCCAACTGATGAATGGTTAACCTACGTTCCAAAAATCAGATTAATACAGCTTCCCAAATCAGAAGTCAGAACATGATGGCGCGTAATAAGTGAATAAACAATGAAAGCATGATAAAAGGGATGACGGAGGGGAATCCTTGCGTTAAGGGGGTTTTCACGTCAATCTCCAACTTCCAAGTGTGATTTTTAGGTGTATCATAGAAAAATGCACACTAGTTTATGACCTCCGGCGTGCACGCAATTAGTCATGTGTCAATATACTCAACGTGGACCCGCATCGAGGCCACGCTACAAAATATCAAATGTCTAGCAGCAAAAAGTGCAAACCTGTATATTTCGGGTCATAAATTATTTCGCTCGCTTCAGGCTATGAAAACTTTTTCTTCAAAAATTTGTTTCCGAATAGGTCCCTCTAAGTATAATGTAAGTATATAAGAAAAAATAAATTGTTTATAAAATAATTTAATAGGAAAAAAACAAATATGATTTAAAAACCTTTATGTTTCTATGCATTAAATTGTGACACAAATTGCGCTTCATACACAGAGAATAAATCTCAGAAATCAAAAATTTAAACACGAAAATAAATAATAATAAGTATTAAAAATAATACATCTAAGTACTGCTACTACATTATAATGAATAAAATGTGCGGCCACGGTGTAGGTTTTCATATGGATATGAAAAATCGATAATCGATTCAAATTGATTTATTGTGTGAATCGATTAGTCGATTCGAAGAAGAAATCGAGCATCGAAAATCGGGTTCGATTTAAAATCGATTTGGATCCTACTTTGTCAAGCAAAACTAAAATCAATCAATGTTATTTCATATCATCACCTCGAACATCATTTTTAAGTTAATTGGTATACTCAAAATAAACAATAATGGTTGAATCGATTCATTTTGAAGTCGATTTTATTCGATTCAACTCGATTCGAATCGTTAAAATTGAGTAAAAGTCTATTTTCGAGTAATCGATTCGAATCGATTTTTTTGGTGAATCGAAAATCGATTTGCTGTTGAGGGAATCGTACACCCTTAAAAGAAACTTAAAAATTATTATTGATTATTTCCGGGATAATCACTTCACAATAAAACTTATTTAATTTTGGCAACTTGGCGTTCCAACATTCGTTATCTTGGGCAATCTGAAAAAGGAACATTGAAGTTTAAAATTTGTAAATGTTTCAATACGTTAGTAATAACCTACTGTATCAACTATAATGCCGAAAGGTGTCCACACAACAAAATAGCAATACAGAGCACCATTTAGTGCCAATGGTCTTTGTACTTGGTTATAATATTTATCTTGCTTCTTCAGTTTATAAGTGCCATCCGTATATTTTTCTAAAAACACCTTATTCTGGGATATTTTCCTGCTAGAGTAAGGACATTTGATTTCAATTATTTCTCCCCCAGGTAAACGTACATCTGGACTGGCCCCTAAATGTGGAAAGTTGTGATCCACAAAGAGACCACCTTCACTAATTTCGTCAGAAATGCCTAGGTGTTCTTTGAATTTAGGTTTATGATCTACACCCCATCTGGTAGCAGCCGATCCGCTAAATGCTGAATTCAAAATCCGTTTAGCTATCTTCGTCGGATCCGTGCTCGTTCTATGTTTACAGACTATTCCAAAATTAGAAGCTGTAAGTCTATATCTTCTTTCGTTCTTCCACAACGGATTGCTGCACTCGGGTCTTCATTTCCAATGGAGGTTGCGATTAAGCAACTGACCTAAAAAGTATTTTTCTCGCCTTAATATTCGTCTCATCTCTTCTATAAACAAGTTCGTGTATTTTCCCGGACTTTTTTTAGTTATTTTTTATGGAGCTTTGATGTTCGTTAAATTGAAGCGCCGCCGCTCTAAATCTTATATAATAACTAACCTTGATACTAAAATTTATACGTTTGCCTCCAATGAATTTTGCTACAACAGAATTTTAGCATTCAGCTGCGTTGTTGTTCATATTCAGCAACAAACTGAACGCATTCTGTTGTAGCCTATTACCGCAGGACAGTACATCATCCATTAGGCCACAGTTCTAAAAATTTAATATATTACAGTTTACTTCACCCTCCTTGTAAAAAATATATGTCGCATTGTTGATGATTTCCAAATACGTGATGAGGGCAATTCGAAATATCAGATTTTAATCTAACAATTTGTTGTTCCTGCGTTCCTTCTTCTTTGCGTCGATACAATATGGCTTTTTTTATGCCAATTGTGAATGTAGGAATTAAAATTGTTCTAAGTTGTCTATGTCGGATTCCATTCCAGTTGAAGTTCCTTGCCAGTTTGTGTAACAACGATGGTCTGTCAATTTTTTCGTTGCAGCTATTTCTGGATGCAACAAACAGTAGTTTTCCAGTTTTAGCCCCGACTATACATGCCTAAAATATTTAAGGATATTCCTGATATTGATACCAAATGTTTCCATGTCGCACTTACTATCCCAGAATATGCATTATACTTAACCTTATACGATCGCTTCGACCAAGCGCCGTCGGCTATCACAGTTATGAAACCATAACCATCAGCATCACCAATTTCTCTAGCTAAACGCAACTCTTTTTGTCCAGCTTCTTCCATTGCACGCCATGAGACATCTAAAATGGTTTGCAAAACTAATCCGTGATATTTGGAATACTGTCGTGTGGTCAACGAAGGGATATTTAAAAGGGCACGTTGTTGAGACAGTTCTGAATGGCCACATCCAGTAGATATTGTTGCTAATACAGAGGCAGAGTCCATACATGTTACACTTTCATATGAAGAAGGCTCTTGTTGACACTCCTCACTGGAATTAACTCAACATTTTTGTCTTCGATTTGCATCGTTTCTACTACTGTTTCTGTATCATCAACATCATTACACTTAGACACTGAAGGTCTACAAATAATTATAAATACTACTATAGTCAAAATAATACACAAACCTAGGCGAATCAAGCATTGTACTGTTGTTACATTGGGAGTTTAATTTGAAATCTGACTCGCAGGATAATTCTGGTTCTCGAATAAACCGAACACAACTTAATATAATCTATTTTACAAAATGTAAAGGTACATACGTAACCATAGCTATCGATGGTTCAGCATTAGTTTTAGAAGTTTGATTAGAAGTTTCTTCCAAGTTCTGAGGATCAGTCATTCTTTCAGTTCTATTTTTTTTTTACTTCAACATCCATTTGCGATAACCTTGTTTTAAAATATTTATTAAAAAGTACGTATCTTTTTAATGTCGCAAAATACACAGGGTGAGTGGTGTATAACCTGCAATACTTTTTTACACCACTCACCCTGTATGTATGTACAAACATAATTATTACGAAAATTGCAAGATTTAGCGATTAAATCATTATAAAAGTAGCACACATTAAATTTTAAAAACTGGTTCTAATCGGTAGCTGGTAATTATTGTATTATCAAGTCTCAGTTTTTTTATCATTATTAAACGCGTAATGTTGTGATTACCATGAATAACAACATATTTACTATTTAAGATTTGACTTTTTTTGGGCTTGGTTTGTATTTCCTTTTTGGTGGCATTTTTATAAAAAATTACAAAAAAAACTATAGTTTATTCACGGCCAACTCTTAAGTCACTTAATTCACTATAAAGCTACTGTGAGTCACTTAACTCTTACTCGGGTGCACCTGCACTTAATAGTAGGTGGGGTTATGAACTTACCATATAGACGCCTTCGATGACAAAATTTAAGACTTTTTTCCCAAAATTTCGAAAAAGTTGTTTCTTTACTTTCGCCTCAAAAAGTAATTTTGAAGATAATGGTTGTTTTAACATTTTGATTTAGTAAATTGTTTTTTTTAATTCGTTTTGAAACAACCAATCGACAGAGGTAACACTAAAACGTATGTATTCCAAATTTCAAATCTATTGGTTACAAACTAAGCTCCGGAAATTTATCCCAATTATTCAAGCGCTTTTCAAAACGTGAAAGTCCCCTTAACAGGTTCCAACATGTTTATTTTGTCACTTACAACGATTTAATCACTTCGGCCTGAGCCAAACTAGTTTATCCTAAATTATAAAGGCCAAACTAGACTGTCCTGGGCTAAATTAGTATATTTACTGACACGCGTAGGTCACATAGTCTATTTTCTTGCCAAAATGATTAGATTAGTGAATAGAGATATTCTTTTAACTGAATGTTTTTTATATTTGACATTTTTTTTCGAGTTTTTAGAAATGCTTTAAGACATCGACACGATAAATTGTAACTATGCATTAAAAAGTTTATTTTAAAATTTCGCCTTAAAATTAAAAAAATTGCTCGTGGACATTTAAATAACGTAAGGTATTATTAATGTCGTGTTTGGTGATTTAAAAAAATACGAAACGCCTGAAAGTATTTCATGTAACTAGGTTTGAAGCTGTCTATGTACTTAGTTATTAAAACCAGAAGTTATTGGCAATTTGCTTGTTAAATATTCTTGACATTTTGAGTAATACGCTCTTTAGTTTTTTCCTAATTCATTTTTCTTTTGATTTTATTAAAACGTATAATTTACTCATCACGAATACGTCAGCAATTAAAAGTTGTATATACGCAGATTTGTGCGATTTCCCGTATTTAATTATCGTTTAAAAATTTCATAACGTGCCAAAAATTGTTTCACAGATTGTGTAATAAAGCGCCAAGAGTGTACAAATTACAGTGCAAGAAAAAGCAGCCCCATACGTTAACTTCTATCAGATTAACTTACAACGTAATTAAATCTCGCTGTGAAATATTGTTTGGAAAGTCTCATAAATATGTTCAAAAAACTTGTTCTCCAAACAAATGGCAACAGTTAATGAACAACTCGGCTTGGAGGAAACCATCTCTTTAAAGTAATTTGTATATTTTACAGTGCAAACTGCATTCACGCTAACTAATAGCGTTCTCCTAATGCATTTTTTTTAAATTGCAGTTGTAATATTTTTCGTATAATCGTTGTATGTAAGAAACAATTTTGAAATTGAAGTTAAATCTGGTGTCGTTAAATTTGCTTTGAATCGAGTACATTTTAAAACGAAAATATAAAAATGCGCGCTACACCTTTCACTTCCAATTCATTTTAAAATTTATGTATAAATGCAAACTTTACACGACTCTGAAACTTAATACAAGCCTTGGATAGTTCGAAACTTGTATGTAAGTTTGAATTACAAACAGCGTTATTTTGTCTTTTTCTTTTATTAAAAAGTACGTGATTTAAGGAGGAAGACGGGTGACTATAACGTGCAACAACGCCGTTCAAAATTTATCAAATTATTGCACTGGAAAGGAAATGTAAAATTGCAAAGCAGCAGGAATTAAATGTATTTTAGTGTGAAATAAATTAGCTGCCAGGACAAATGGCGTTAAATTGCATAAGATAAGCAACTATTTATTTTAGTCACTCACACGCTTACTACTGCAAAGGAATGTGAAACAATAATTAACAACATTATCAGAATAAATTGCTGCTAATGCAGATCGTGTTCCATAAACTTTGTTCGTTTTAAATATGAATATGGACGGCAATTAGAAAATTTTTAAATTAGTTTAAACGGATGTTTGAATTTAGATTGCACTAAGTGAGTTACACAAATCCAATTTGAAAATTCGCATAATTAACGCCCTTGTCACGAAATCTGTGACTCTTAAGCAAACAAGTTTTATTAGATTACATTTAGCGGCTAAATTAAGTCCGAAGCAAATTTAAAATACGAAGTTATTGTGCATTCATAAGGGGTTACGCTTTCAACAAATATCGCTTTATTTCATTTACCTTCTAAGATTTTATTTTTTTTAAAATTCGGTAAATCAATGCAGATATCATGAATTATTTATTATTTTTTTTCAGAAGTTTTATGTAAAGTTGGTTCTTATTTAATGGAGAGCTAGGATGGGTAATTATAACTGAAATGATTACATTTACCCCTTTGCACTTAGGTATAGGGGAGAGTGGGGTAATACCGACCACCTAAGAGAAATCAGTCTTGAATCTTACCTGTTACAAAAAAATTAAGAACTCTATGATTCATGTCAACCCTAGACATGTTACCTATCAAAATATTTTACCGAAGTACCGAAAATTTAAGTTGTGTTTTAAATATGGGCATAAATTTCAAGATCGACAAAGTCGGAATTACCCGATACATTAAGGGTAATTGCGACCATGGCCGCCTAATGCCGACCAACGTTTATAGGAAGTGATAATATAGGGAATAGTTATGTTTAATTTTTATTTATTGACAAAAATATACAATTCTGATAAAATATATTAATAAATAATGAATATAAAGAAAACAATAAAAAAAATATAAATTCAGAAACAAAAACAGGAAATAAGGTAACACTTCTCATTAAAAAAAATAATTGTCACTCTAAGGTGTGCAAATGTGACAAACATAAATATCTTTTTTGGAAAGACCAGTACATGCCATGTGAGCCCACTCAGCACAGGTTGAGCATTGCTTCCACCATTCCTTATCTTTTCCTACATCGTCACAGATTATGCAAAATTCAGAAGCGGGTTTTTCCACTGCGTTCTCTTTTCCTTTTCTCTTGTTCTTGCACTTCCTTTTCTCTTGTTCTTGCACCTACCCCTTTTTTACCTCTTCTTGTTCATCCACTGCTTTGTTTTCTTGTTCCTTCACTGCTTTCTTATTTTTTATATTTGATTTTGTGGCTGGTGAATGTTTTGTAATTGTTCGTGTTGCTCTTCTAATTTGTAAAAGATCTGCTTGCGTCTTCTTCATCTTCTTCTTTTCTTCCTTTACTTCTAAAACCGTCTTGTTCGGCGTTGAAGTGAATATTTGAGAATGGCCCTTATTTGCTTTGGTACTCCTTTGTTGAATTTTTGCAACAGGTAATTTCATCAATTCAGATACTCTCGCAACAGAATCGTTCTTCAGTCTGAGGGATTTATCTTGGTCATCGGTATCCTCGCTATCGACAAAAGCTTCTAGAGATTCGCTACTATCGCTTTCATCATTGTTCTCGAAGTTTCTTTTTCTATCTTTGCTATGCCCAGAGGGTCCGCTATTGGTTCAGGAGCAACATCTACATTGGTGGGGGGTTCTCATATCTTCCCTCAATTCATCCCTATATTGATTATTTTCGTCATGAGCGTCTTGGATATTGACAAATTCTTCTTCTGAAATGACGTTAGGATTTAGTGGAAAGATTCCCGTAATTCTAAAAGAATTTACAGCTTTCTCTAACGTTGCTGTTCTATAGTAAGCATTCTTAAAAAGTTCTGCGACGTGCTCTTGCTTTACTGTATTGTAGTGGTTAGTTTTCATAAAAGAATCCAATTCTTGATTGTACGCTGTTTTTAAAGGGCCAAAGAAATTGACGTCTAAGGGTTGTAGCCTGTGGGATGTGTGTGGTGGTAATGTAACAACGGAGATCCCGTTTTCTTTACAAAATTTATAAGATTTGTAGCTGGTATGGCTCCCATGGTTGTCCATTACAAGCAGGAGAGGATTTTCTCTGGAACATTTTGTACACCGAGCAAAATGTCGCAACCAGTCTACAAAAAGATCCTCGTTCATCCACCCATTTTTAGAACATGCATAAGTAGCATTTTCCGGTCCATTTCTTTTCAAATTATCATTCATTCTTTGCCGTCCGTATATGAGCATTGGAGGAATATAGTCACCAGATGCATTTATGGCACAGACGCAAGTAATTAATTTGCCACGCTCGCCACTTGTTATGGAGCCAACCTGTTTTTGGCCTTTCGGTGCTAAGATACGGGGCAGCACATGGACGGTTGTTATTCCTGTCTCGTCCATATTAAAAATTTTATTAGATGTAAAACTGTGCTTTTCAAATTCAATAGACAAGTTGTTATAAAATAATTGAACCTCTTCTTTGTTCATACCTAATACACGATTAAAAGACGTAGCCTCCGGTTTCCTTAAGGAAATTTGCTGATTGCGCTTCAAAAAAGCGTAATACCAGTCTTTGCCGCATATTTTTTTGTCTTTATTAAAATTATTTTTTATTTGATTTATTTCTGCATATTCGAAAGCAATTTTTCTAATTGCTGTAGGGGTAAGTCCGTAAAATAACTTTGACATCTTAATAACATACTCGGCCATTTTCTTTTCTTGTTCCTTGGAAAATACCGCTTTCCTTCCTAATCTTCGATCCAAATTTACCTTTCCTCTCAACCTATCTTGTAAACTACCATACGGTACGTCGTACAACCGAGCAGCTTTTCTGATGCCGGTTCCCTGTTTCACCGCTTTCACAGCCCTCTTCATATTTTCGATGCTCCATTTCCCTTTATTCGTTTTTCTCACGTAATTTGACGGCATTTCTCCTAAAAATACGTGCATAAAATCAAATCAATACCGTTTGGGGAATACCGACCACTTGCAGGGTAATTGCGACCGCTGTGGTCGGAATTACCCCGTGCGACCGTTGATAAGCATTTGAACAAAAACACAATCTTCATGTTTACAGAAACACAAAGAACTGCAGTAAATGTTTATAACTAAAGAGCGTTCTTTCTAATGATCCACTTGTTATATAAGTGGAATTGTAAATTTACTTGTACTTACCTTATTTATAAGCACTCAATATTACTACATTTAAGCATTAAACAACAAAAACGCGATTGTTATGCGGCTATTGATCGAACTAACTAAGTTTCTGGTTACACCGTGTTAAAAATGCGTAGGCTAGATGCCTGTAGTAGTTTTAAGTCTAGAAAACTGTAATCTTATAGAAATCTGTAGTGATCGGTATTACCCAACGGTCGGTATTACCCCACTCTCCCCTAACCTCTTACACTAGAATGAATTCGTATTCTATAAACGAAAATCCACATTTCTCACGTCTTTCAAGCCTTGGTTTAAAGTAATTCAGTAATCTGATTTTTATTTAATTATTTTTATTATACAAAAATTCGGGGAAAATAATCATGTCAATTAATAGGTTAGGTTAATTTCTATTTTTTTAGTGCAGTGATTCCCAAACTTATTTATCCTACCGCCGCTTTTCCAAAAAAAAATATTACTCAGCGCCCCCTGGAAATTGATTTTTTTTTAAATTTTAATAGCAATTAAACAGAAATATATATGTATTAATGTTTCTTTTGATGTAAATAAGAAACCTTGAAGTTTGAAATTATAAAACTAACTCAGAATAGAAAGGTAATACAAAAAAGTTGAAACATTCGAAATAATCTTAATGAGAAGGATGAACCTGGTATGCTGCTACCAATTTAGTAATCCTCGGCTCTATTTTCGTCAGTAGTAATCTTAAATTACCGCGATTGACTGTTTGCAATCGGTTTCGTTTTTTTTTTTTGTTAATAAATTGGTTACCCCACTAAATCTACGTTCCACTAAATATGATGAAGAAAATGCAATTAAGAACTTTTGAATTGCAGCCCATATTCCAGGGGATTCGTAGGGATCTCCTTTTGCAGCTAGATTTGTTACTTCTAACAGTTGTTCTTGTAACTGTGGAGATTCTTCTGTTTGCACTTAAAAAAGGATTCAAAAACAAATCAGATATATCCATTTTCAAAATTTCATCAAATCGTTGATTAAAAATCTGAATTGATAGCATCCTAGTGCTCACAATAAAAAACCGTTTTTTATTTTTTTTCTGCTTCTGATAAATTTGGCAACTGACTGAATTTCCGTCGTCCAAAATTTCGTTCGTACAGGAGAAGTTTTGTGACAAATGCAGAAATAACAAATTTCGTTTTTATAAATTGCAGTTTATCACCCTGAACCTGAAGATTGCTTTCAATAAATTTTTGAAACAAGCCGGTCAAGCAAGCGATGTCACTTTTTGATTAAATTTAATTGGATCGTAAATCATCATCTTTACCTTTCAAGAACTCTAGCACCGAGTTAAACAGCATATAAAACCTATCTAAACAGGCACCGTTTGACAAACCACGAACTTTGTTACAAGCTTTAGGTCTTACGAACCTTGCACGGCCAACTCACACAGTCGGAGATAGGGGAGGTTCAAGAGAATAATAAGTAAGGGCGCCAGATCATTTATAATTAACACTTCTGCCTCGATCACGACAGACGGTCCAAACTTGTAACTAATTTTGAGGTTCGTAATCCTTGTTACTCTGATGTTCGGGTAACCACAATAATAGAGAAAGGTATGTTACCATAAAAGAAAGATTAACAGGTATAAAAACTTTAATTTAGTAACGTAGATGATTAACACAAGTATATCTAATTCTCAGTGCATAAATGCCAGCAGTATCGGCAACACACAATACATATGTAGGTTAAGTCGAAGCGAACAGCGAAGAAAATTTCGTAGTAAATATTGTTTGTACACAGCATGCGATACACACAAAATAATTAATGAAACTACCTTAATGGTATTAAAACAATGATAGTAGTTACGGAATTAACACTAGCCAAAGTTCCGTGAGTGACTTTTCTGACAGCGATAAAATAATTAAATAAACTTACTCACAATCCAGTACCTACTTGGTCGAAGAAAACGTTTTCCCCGGCAAGTGAGCCTGAAATAAATTTGAGTAGCAAATCGTGTCAACACAATGACTCACGAAATCAAGATCTACAAAATTGTTAATTATTGCTAAAAGAAAGTACACATAACATAACCCAATTGTCGAATGTTGTTGTACACATTCAATGAAAGTTGCTTTCGCAGGTGTTTGCTGCATGAGTAGGATCTCGAAGAAAAGTCCTTGTCTTCGGTTTTTTTAGTTTTAATCGTAGGCCTTATATATAGAGTTATACTCGTCCCATGAAAGTATTTGTCGATATTAATCCCTCGTTATTCTTTATTGAATAGAAACATGTGGGCCAAAACGTGGTGGAACGGCTATTTAAATTAAGAAGAAATTACAAAAGAATTCTAATAAAACGGAAGTAACTATCTTGCCCTGTGACGACTAAATTATTTTGCAAGCGTAATGAAATTATAATTTGATTTCCATTATTGAGGATGTCATTGGAAATTTTCTTTAAGCGGCACAGGCCATTTTATGCAGTTGACAGCTTGATTTCGTCGTAAAATGACAGTCACAACAAAAGATCGGCAGAGGGCGTCAAAACCAGAATCTAATTTTAATTCAATATACAGGGTATTACGTTAGAAAAATTTTGCACGTAACAACTTCTATATGAAGCAGCAAACGATTAAATTCTTTATCGTTTTCAATACAAAGCTGTTTAAATAATCTATTATTCAATGATTTGCTTCTGATTGTATTGATAGCTTTAATAACATATTATAATGAATGATTAGGCGTGCACTTAAATTTTTGGCAACTAGATATTGACGATGGATGATACAGTGTACTGTGAATGCATTCGGCATCTCTTTTTTTTAATATATAAAAAAATCCATGTAGCGTCCTATCATCGCTGGAGCACCATCTGTGGCTACTGATAAGATGTTAGTCAGAGCTATTTCTTTTTCTTTAAAAAACTCATCCAATGCATGAAATATTGATTCTTCTGTAGTATCAGTTTGCAAATATTTAGTAAATAATAATTCTTGGCAAATTTGTTCTTCTTTTGTGAACTGCATGTATGCTAAAAGTAAAGCTTCATTTCCATCAAGTTGAGTAGAAAACACAGATGTTTTTAAATAGGCACACAATGCAGTTGCTCGCAGCAATGCTCGTAGTGCTCGTGTTTCACGCTAACGATGCTGATCTACAAACCAAATATGAATTCAGCAAAAATTTTGTTTCTTTGTAACGAGCCACTAAGAACATCTAACCCAATACTAGTTAGTTGTGAATATAAGTAATAATTCAGCCCTTACGTCCGAAATACATAAAGTAAAAATCAAGTATTGAAAGCGTATGAGAGGGTCCTTAATTTCTTCTAAACTATGTTCTTCGTCACTAATTATCTCTGTATTCCAAGAAAAGTGTTAATGCAAAATTTTGTTTGATGCGAGGATGCGTGTAGATATCGGTCGGTATGTGTCTTCTTGCGATATACGAACATCTAGAAAAGGTAACGTTTTTTTCTCTTTGATCTCCATGGGGAAGTTGATATTGTTGTGGTGTCTATTGATGTGATGCAAGCGATCTTGTAATGTTGACATTTTACTTTCTTGTTACTTGAATAGCTTCTTGTTCAAAGATTTGGTATTTGGTATGATACACTTTTACATAGTAAATACAACGCGAACTGTGAAATAATTAGGAACTATAAACGAAGGTAATGTTGTTTTAGTCCTATTCTAACTTTAATTTAATTAAGTTCGTTACTATATAGTTCTTCTTTAGGAGGTGCAAATAAACCAATCAAAATATTTTTATGGCAACGTTTCGTGCAACGTAGTGGCAAGATGAAGTGCACGCGACGTTGCCGTGAAAATATCTTGAGTGGTTTATTTTCCCCTCCTAAAGAAGAACTATATAGTAACGAACCTAATTGAACTATAAACGAACTGTGTTACTTGCACAACTGACGTTTATGATAAGTGAGCGATATTTGGCAAAATCATTACCTGCAAGTCAAAACAAATCTTGTCCGGACGAGACTCGTTTTTTGTTGATGACTGGTTTTTAAGGCTTCAAAGGAAGAAACTCTAATAACAAGAACTAAATTGATGATATTATTCCATAATGTTACTCACCCTTTAAGTTACAATAGTTTGGACTGTCTTGGAAAAATTTTAGTAAACTGTTTCCTTATAGGCAAATTGCGGCCATTTGAAAATCATTCTCTTACGCGGTAGATTATTATGAGGGTCCCGATGAAACATCAGGAACTCACACAAACAGTCCAACAGACTAGAAAAACCCTCTGGAGAACACGCTGCCACCTTAGCGAAGATTGGATGACCCCCACCGAAGACCTCCCACCGGGGCATAAAGAAAACTGGGGAAAATGGAAGGCTTTGAATAGACTTCGTGCGGGTGTAACGAGATGTAAAGTAAATAAAATAAAATGGGGCTTCCCCTGCGAGTCCCCCCTATGTGAGTGTGGAGAAGAAGAGACCACAACACATCTCATGGAATGCCGACTATGCCCAGCCACCTGCACAATGGAGGATCTGGTAAACGCAACACCAAATGCGCTCGACGTGGCCAATTACTGGTCCAAACATGTGTGATATTTGTATGTGTATATACTTTGTACTTTGTATGTTGTATTGTTCCATATACTTTATATATTATATATAATTTTACCCTTTTTTCGATGCTTCTGACACGAATAAATAAAATAATAAATCAGTAGAAATCTTCCAGTGTATGCGACTGATGTGCAATTGAAGAAAACCAGTGCATGTAGTGCTGACAACGCATCTGTAAACTAGATGAAATTCAACTTTGTGTACCAAAAGTTAATAGATCAAATAAGCCAGATTTTTAAGACAAATTACCTAGATATTGATGTGGAAAGTATTGTAATTAAGATATACAAAAAATTTAGTTTTTTTGTTTTAAGGAATGAAAAACTGAACGAATGCTTTGAGTGTGCTCAAATTGGAAGTAAAAATCTACTTCGTCATATTACTACAGAGTTCAGTTATACTTGCAATAGGTAGATTGGTTTATAGCATGCAAGCACGGGCCGCATAATTGTTACAAGGTTGGTTTTTCTCTACAATTTGTTGGCCAAATTCCATAATTCAAAATTACAGCTCGAAAGTGATAGTTGTACAATTATAGAAATTGGCAATATGTGTCGTCTTACGAAGCGATTAAAAAGTCGACTTTCTACCACTTTTTTTGGAGTAAGGTCAAGAACCTTACAGAAGAAACAAAAACTCAGTTTTTCTCACAGGCAGGCCAATCTCTAGAAAAATCGATTTCATATTTGGAGAAGAGATATGATATTAGTGCAGACTGCATGTATAAACGTTCTTATCACTTAAATCGAACGAATTAAACTAACGTGCGAATCGTCATCTAGATTTCTAGAGTTGCTAGAAATTGAAAATGCGGATACGGATGCTTTTAATTTTGAGTTATTATGTCAGAGAGCTATACAGTATATTTCAGAGTAAACGTCTTATTTTTTTTAGCCACACTATGGGTACTACTTTCAAGATATTTGACAGTAATATGTTTCAGGATGTTCTCTACACAATCGTGTCATCAGGTTTTCAATTGGAAGAATTATTTCAAAATGGCGACTTTCAACTTTAAATGGAATGCAATTATTTTTTATTATTGAGATCCTAAAAACATTCTTTTTACGATAGTATTTCGTTTTTCTTAAAAATTTATTTTTTTCCTTATCAAAAAGCAAACAAACACTTTAATCTAGCAGCGCATGAATGTTTTACACTCGATGTTATGTTTGTCCATATATCAAGTACTGGTAGACACAAAATAAACAATGAAACTTTAATCTAGTAGTCAAACTTGAATCAATGCAATTTAGTTGTCAGTGCTTGTTAATAACAATTATAATATTGAAGATTATAATTGTTAATTTAAAATTAATTGATACGTTTTTAAAATGCTGTAAAGTTACACGGGAGAAGAGTTAATTCATATGCTCCTAATATTTGGAAAAGCAGATGAAGATCTTTATGAAGCAACCAGATTGTACAGAAATAAATATCCAAGCAGAAGGCACCCTGAACATCGAACATTTACTAAATTACTGGAGAGAACACGTGAAACAGGAACTGTGAATTATAAAAAACCGGTACATGAAGACCCACCTGCTTGCAATGACGACGAAAAGCAGGTGATGCTACACATAATTGAGAATCCCTATGTCAGTACTAGGGAGTTGGAATATCGCATACTTCGGTCTGGAGGATAATAAAAAAAATAAATTTCACTCATTCAAAATGATTCTTCACCAAGAATTAACCGAAAATTATTTTTTGTTAAGAATCAATTTTGCACCGTGGAGTTTGCAACAGATAGAACAAAATAGAAACCTTTTTGTTAACATATTATTTTTTGACGAAGCAAGTTTTCAAAATGATGCTGTTGTTGTAAGACATACATGCATTATTAGGATAATGTAAATCTACACTGAACCCGTGAGCGACGTTGTCAACATCGATGGAGTTTAAACGTGTGGCGTGGAATTATAGGATAGCACATTGTTCGGCCAATATTTATTAATAGACTAAATGGAGAGAATTACCTCAATTTATTAGAAAATAAAATTCAAAATTTTTTGGTGGCAGCACGATGGCGCTCCAGCACATTATGCCCTTCCAGTTAGGGAGTTTTTAATAATCGATACGAGAACCGTTGGATTGGTCATAGACGACCAATTGGTTGGCCGCCTAGGTCACCTGATATGACTCCGCTGGACGGTTTTCTTTAGGAGTATGTAAAATCCCAGGTGTACATCGTTGAACCAACAACTATTGAAAATATGCAAGAAAGAATTCGTACTTGCATAAATGAAATTTCTCCGGAAATTATCCTTCGATCTATTGGCTCCATTGGACGATGTTTCAATTTATGTATTGAAAAAGAAGGAAAACATTTCGAGTATTTTTTGTAAATACCTAATTTTTATTTGATGTAAATTTTTAATTTTGAGTTTCAAAAAGTACATGTTTATTACAAATTAAAGTTTAATTTGTGTTACTTGATATTTGGACAAAAATAACATCGATTTATTCATGCGCTACTATATTAAAATGTTAGTTTGCTTTTTGATAGGAAAAGAAATGCATTTTTAAGAAAAACGAACTACTATAGTAAAAAAAAATATCTTGAGGATCTCAATAATAAAAAAAGAATGATGGCATTCCATTAAAAAAAAAAGTTGAAAGTAGTCATTCGTTCAATTGAAAATCTGACAACACCATCGTGTAGAGAATGTCCTGAAACATGTTATTGCGAAATATTTTGAAAGTATTACCCATAGTGTGGTTAAAAAAAAAACATTTACTCTGAAACAGGCTGTATATAGTGAAACTTTGGACGCATTTTTTGGAATGGCCGAAAATCAAGATTTTGTAAGCTTAGAAAAAATAATGTCATTTGTTCTATCCTCGGTTCTATCGATTACAATCAGCAACGCTTTTTGTTAGAAAATATTTAGCATTATGAACATTGAACATGTTACATTCCAAAATTAACACAAAGTCACTGCCTGCAATGTAGTAACATAAACGGGGGTTGTGCCACTAGCTCAATGGAGACGGGGTGGGTTTTATTTAAAATTCCGTGAAAAATTGGAAACGCGATCGTCGTAAAAATGGAACTAGAACGGTAAAATAGTCAAATAATCGGTAAGGGCGCCAATCAAGGATTTCTATAAGGGGAAGCTTTCAAACCCTGATTACCCTGAAGCTCATCCGGTTGGTTTATAACCCAGAACTTACCTTGGGTTATAACAATTCTGAAAAACACTAAAACAAAAATTTACGTATGCGGCGGCTAAATGAATAAAAGCTCTTTACATTTAACAATACAACATTTATTGATTGAAAATTTAAAACAAAAACAAAATAAAATAACAAGTACTAATTGATATCAAATAAATTTGAATAAAAGAAATGAAATAATCTTAAGCAAACAAAAATGAATAATTTACACACAAAACATTACATTAAAATTTATAAAAAGAAATGCTACTACAATAGCGTTAATTCGACGTCAAATATAATTAAATCTCAAGATCTTGACCGCATATTTATAACAAACAAATAAAATAACACACACAAAAAAACAATACAGTTTATAACATATATATGTCCGAACTTTAATTCGAACTAAACAAAATATAGTTTATAAGTCGTTACATTATCATATATTCGAAATACGAATTATTTCTCAAACGCACCAAAACAAAATTAATTGATTTTAATTTCGCGCAAACACTATACGTGTTCGTTGAAATAATTAAATTCAACGTTAGTCGTAATTTCAATTGACTCAAAATTGAAAGCTTTTACTGCATTTTTAATCGCGGGACACTGCACGATCAAACAACAAAATCGATAAATACCTTAATTCTTAGTTGGTGATACCGGTCGAACTTTGGTCCAGTGGTTTTGAAAGCTAACACCTCGATGGACTTTGGCTGCTTCCCAAACAATAGGTTACCAGTGGAAGATTTATTAATCCGCCCCCAAGGCGAAGGATGAGATTGCGAAACAAACTCACGCACAAATTCACGTAACGAAACATGCGATATTAATTTAGGCAAAACAGTGATCTTAATTAACCGTAATTACGAAAAAGGAAAGTTTTCCACTTAAATTCACTGCACCATCTATCGTTATTACTTCCACGGTAGATTATTAGAAAAGGTGAATTATCACCTGCGTGATCTACATTTTTATGACCGTCAACCAACTAACTTCCCACTCACACATTTACCAAAAACACGTCTATATATCAACTTTCGTCGACTGCCCTTTCCACAAAGGCTGCGTTCGAAACTTCAAACACCAAAATACTCTCGCGAAGAAGTGCAATAAAGAGGCAAACAATCATGTTACGTCATATTTATATAATTAGGACACAGCGTTTCGCTTGTACGTGAAACTGTCAATTTGACAAAATATTATATTACAAGAATTTAAACTGCCTAATAAATTAAGATAACGACTTAATTTTTCCACGTAATCTAAACGTTTGACATAAAGAAATTCAAGTACGAATGTACTCGAACAAAGAACTCATAAACCAACTTAAAATAAACAAACGGCGAAAATAGATTTAATTACGATTATATCTCAGAAGGAAAACATAACTCACAACTGGAATTTTTCAACAATCCAAGTGAAACATTCAATAAGCAAAATCGCGAAATCAGATGGTTTACAGCGTAACAAAATACAAAACTTTATCAACAATTTACATTGTAACTTTGAATTAAAAATCGTAAAATAACTTATTAAACTCAATCCAAAAGTACATTAAAACAACTTCAAAATACATTAAATGAAAAAAAACGTCAATCCAAATACTGTGTCCGTTACCAAACATTACTCAATCAACCAATCGATTCTAAACGATGGTTACAAACAGAAGAGATAAATCGAATGTGTATGGACGTGGTGAAGGCTGAGGTACAATATCATCGTCTTGATTAGAATTTTTGTCTTTCATTAACAGCTTCGAAGGCGAAAAATTTAAAACTTGCCAAGTCTAATGAATTATTTACCTTTGTTTAAGTTTTCGACTATGCTGAAGTCGTCATTGGTGTAGTTACACGAGTTCAATTATATATTTTGTTTCGGTGATACATTTTAGTGCGGGTACAAACAATGTCTAGCATTTTTTTTGCTGTGTGACACTTGAGTCTAGTATTTATCGCGTAGACTTTGATGAGAGATAGCTGATAAATATATTCCAAACAACATGATGTTCCATAATTGGTTTTGGTTCACCTAGTTGAAAACTGTAGTGATGTCTAAAAACGGGACATATAGTGAGGTTTATTGTTTGATGTCCTTTTCTTGTAATTGAAAAAGTGCAGACATTAATTTGTGTTTTACAGATTTTAAATACTAATTGAAAGAAGGTTACAAATGTCGTATTGTTGATATTCTGCGTTGGTACCATCTCTTTATGTTTCAGTATGGACGCGTATGACGCTTTGGGAAATAGAAAGTTACTGGAGACAATTACAATATTGAGTTGAGGAAAATGTAGAGTCGAATTCCACAGAAATTTTTAATAATTTAACATGTGCTTTCATTGACATTTAGGACAAAGCTATTACCCATTTATAGCAAAAAATTTAAAAATAAATTCAATTATACATTTTTGCAACATTTGTAGTTTTTCTTTAAATTTTATTTATATGTGTTATACTTACTAACTTAGGATTACGGCCCACTTAGTTGTTTAGTCAGCTGTTTAATCATTATAGAAAGTTCTCTTCCGCTCAAACTAACTAAATATGCTTATATAAACTTACAGTATAATTAGTAATATTTCGTATTGGTATTTTCAACCGCTAAAAAAGTTTTTATTTGCCATTAAGTAATGCAAATGACTTGATTGTTTACGATTACGATATTGTTATTCGTCTGAGGTGCCATAATTTTAAAAATAGTTGCAGTGCTTACGAGGAAAATGAACCTTTGTCACGCTCTTCTCAAACCAAGTAAAGGTAGGATTCAATTAATGGTTAACTAACATAAAATATACTTTAAAAGTGCTACACGTATGTTGTGTCTTCTTATTATCCGGATCATTGTTTAGCAGTTCAGTTAATTATTGTATTGTTATATCTTGGTAGATATTTGCGCTAACGACATAGTTACATCATATTTATTGTTATTGTGATTAATTAAACCTAAATGATCATTTTCAGAGTTAATGCACGAAGTTATTACATTTGTTCTGAAATGAACTCCACTTTTAGAGTATTTATCGCAGTTGTTTAATCCTTCTATTGTGTTCGGGTCAATATACTACAATATATATATATAAAATAAAATTAACTTTTTACAAAAATAAAATAAAATAACTTACACATTAATACGTTTATTAAACAAATTTCTTCATGGTAAAACTATTTTTTGCGTTCTATAACAAGTCGATTCTTGTTTGTTCTTGTACATGTATATTCTCTTGCTGAGTTATTCTGCTTTAGTCTCGTGGTAAACACCTTGATGTTAGTCTAATACAAAAACAGTAACAGTTTGTGGAAACGTGGAGCAACCGGCCGTTAACGGATAGTGAACTTAAGAAGTTTTTATACCTCTTCTTCTTCTGGCCGTGATGACAGTGATTCTGACGTAGAGGATTATTTGTTCGAAAATATTTGGTATAGTAGTAAATCTAATTCTAATCTAATTTGTGAGACAATGTGTTGAAAGTCTACTGAAGGTTTATAATGTTTGTGCAAATGTAACAGTACATGAGCAATTAGTACCTTTTAGAGGCAGTTGCCTGTTTCGAAAAAAGGAAGGTGAACCTCTAGTGAAAGGCCAATGTAAAAGAGTTGTGCTAGATCTTATCTATGGTCTAAACGGTCACAATGTAACTTGCGATAATTTTGTTACTTCCTATGAGTTCGGACAAATGCTATTTAAACGAAAAATAACTCTGCTTGGTACTATTAGAAACAATAAATCCGAATTGCCAACGGTTCTGTTTTTCAGCAGAAAAGAAATCCTATCTTCAAAATTCTATTTTACTTAAGACACAACAGTAGGGTCGTATATTCTAAAACCAAATAAAAATGTGACGCTCATGAGCATGATGAATCACGATTCTAGTGCGTGTGCAATCAACCATATAAAAAGCCGACTAAGATCTTGGACTACAATAAGAGCAAAGGTGCTGTGAACACTTTAGACAAGTTAACTATACCATATGTACACGTGTATGCGGCAAACTAAAAGATGGACAATGACCGTTTTTTTATAATATTATGGACGTTCCAGCTTACAAAGCGTATGTTCTGGGGCGAAATAAATCTAACTTGGAACGCAGGAAAACTTACAAAACGTCGAATATTTTTTCAAGAACTGGGTATTTCTTTAATTACTGCATTACTACAAGAAAGAAAACATCAGCTGAAATCGTTAGGATATCCCAAGCTTCAACCAGCAATGTGACTGTAAAGTAACAGACAACTACGACCAAGCGTAAAATATGTAATTTTTCTTCTTCTGCAAATGATAACAATACAAATACATTGTTTTGCAGCTGCTCAAAATATGTAACATAACGTAATATTCCAACAATTTATATAAAAAATTGTTGGTACGTTAAAATGCTTGTAATCAATTAATTGTTAATAAATATTGCTGATATATGATTTAGTATTATTATTTACGTTTTGGTGTTATAATAACTAAACAACTATAAAACGTCAACTATAGACAGTTTGGTCATATTGACCCGAACACAATAAGTGTAATCTAAATGTGAATACAATAGGAGAATTACCTTGGGCAATTATTTTTTTGTTGGCTGGTTTTACAGTTGTTTTATAGTTTAATTAGTTTTGGCTTTTATATTCTACTTTGCTAACACAATTTCTAAATGATAAGGGTTATAGGTTTTTAGGTCGTACGTAATTTGAGTCTGTTTGCATATTTGTTTATTACATTCCACTTAAAGAACTTTAATTTGTTGTAGGATATACCGTTTCTAAAAATTTCTTCTCCGACACTGCAAACCTTAAACGAAAACTGTCTACAACACGCTGATATTTTTACTATGGTTTTTTGCCGACATGATCAAAGTCTATATATCGTATGGTCAATGTCAAAATAACAGATTAAAGAAACTTCAAAAATGTAAGAAATTATCGTATTGATTAACTGATTATAGTTATTTATTAAACTATTGAATATATTTTAGACATAAAGTGTTCACTATGAAGCATAATTAATAGTTATGTCACTACTTTTTGGTCACTAGCGTCAAAAGTGAAGCATGACATAACGAATGCTAATGTGGCGCTAGGCCGTAGGCCGAAGGCTCCATGAGGGTGAGTTATGTTATGAGAAATATTTTGAAAACATGACAAATTTAATGTTGGCACTATATTTATTACTAACAAATTCTGCCAACTTTGAAAACCAAATTAAAGTCTAAGGTAACTAACACTACCAACTCCGTAATATATCATACTCTAAAACCCAGTTTATGGTCACAAAAAATAACAATAAGAAAGAAGAGAATAAGAATAATAAGAAGAGATAAGATAATAATTGTATTGACGAAATAAGAATTAAAAAAAATTAATTTCAGAATTTTTGACGGTCTTGATTTGATTAACTTGAGTTTTTAATTTTTTAGATTTATTACCTATTACAAAATTAAATTTAGTGAAATAAGTAATGATGGATATTGAAACAATTTTGCTGACAACTATCGACGCAATTTTGTAATTAAGTATTAAGTATTTTAAGTTGAACTTAACTAAGTTTAACTAAATTTTATAGACTTTTAAATGCATTTTCCGTCAGACACACACTGCTACTTAAATACCATTGACTTAGAAAACATATTTCTACGTAGATTTCGATTTTTCACTTTACGACTCTAAAGTTATTTTACGTCATTACATAACCACACTAACGAACGAATGTTGATGTTGGCAATGAGGGCAGCACGAAAAACTATTTTATGGTAAATAATGTAGGTATTTACTTAATTGAAAACTCACAAGCTTTTGAACGTGGTCTACGTTTTTCCTCGGTTGACAATTAACAATGACAGTTATAAAACTACGGTAATAACTAGAAAAAGCAAATGGTTGGAGAACTTGATAAATGGCGCAAGTTCTTTTAGCTACAGCATTTGCTCGAAGGTCTAAAGGAAAGGCACCACAAAAAACTACAGACGTAGCTTAAAGTTCTTTCGTAAAAAAGGTAAAAATTAAGAAATAAGTAATCGTTGTCTCGTTTGAAGTGATTGGAAAATTTAATAATTTTAATCTCTTTTTTGATCTTTCTTGTGTTAGCAACCGTTTTAGTTCTTTCAAAGTTTATGTTGTACAGAGTGTCTAGTAGTCTAGTGCATGTTCGGCAATGGCAGACTTAGTAGGCTGACGTAAACAAAGATGTCTTATGTTATTTTACTTTAGTATCAATCTTCTACCAGTTTCTTTAATGTACATAGGTGCATGAAACTTGGTGCATTCTACAGGTCTTATAAGGAATTTTATTTTACAAAATTCACCAAATTCTTAATTTTTATGGTAGCATTATAAGAAATTTTATTGTTATGTTTCTTGACTATTTATTTGTATTTAGTCACTTATGTTGGCAACAAAAGGTAAAATAGCAAAATTGCTGTATATTGTTTACTTTCTTAAGGTAATCTAATTTTTGTAATTTATCTTGGTGATAAAATATCAAAGCACAAATTGTACAAATTGTTTAAAGTTTCTTAGCTGGATGATGGTAAGAATTTGCGTTTATTGAAGAAAAATTTATAGTTATATTCATGTACAGAAGAGTACAAAAAATACTAAGCGTAGATCGAATAACGAATGCAGAAGTAATAAGAAGAATACAAAAAGAAATTATTAATACCATTAATAAGAGAAAACTGCAATACCTTGGCTACGTCATGTGGGGAGACTCATGATAAAAAAATATTGGAAGAAGACATCACTTATGGTTACCAAATTTAAGCGAATGATTTTAACTTAAACTCACTTTTCAGATCGGCTGCTTCAAAAATTCGTACAGCGGTGATGACTTCTAACACATTAATTGCGAAAGTGTAGAAACAAAAGAAAATTAGTTTGTTCTTTCAACCGTTTTGGCTAGCTTAGAATCGGAGATGGTCGTAGGTTAAGATGGTAGCAAACAAAGTAGATTGGTGAATCGGTGCCTTGCGCCACTGTTTCTTGCGATTCGCAAAAAGAAGATCTGGGATAAGATAAAGGGCATCCAAACTTGACACAATCGTGAATAAAGAAGAATAAAACAATAGTACGTTATGACGCAATTATTACTACGATTCATTATGACTAGTTGTGATCAGAATAAGAAGTAAGAGAGACAGTGTATCACAGCGAATTCCAAACTTATAAACTATTCATAGGTAAATTGATTAGAATTGCAACTATCATCAAATAGTGATTATTTAGATCTTATTATAGAAATGGCATTATAGTGAAATACGAGAAAGCACAACAGGTTTCCCGTTACAAAAAGCTAGTAAATAAATTACTTAAACGCGTTTACGTTTTTTCTTATAATTTTTTTCATCGGGATGAGTGATGTCATCCACACAAGCGGCGTATGAAACTGGGTTTCGTTCACGACAACAATACCCAAATTGGTAGCATCAGTAGGAACGTCCGTAACCTTTTACGTGTCTTTAGTAGAGATGATGAGGGTAATAAGTCGGGACCTAAATTGTAAAATGTGTAGCTCGCAGCCACGTGTGAAACAAAATTTATGACAAACCTTATTTAGATAGACATTTCAAATAAAAATCGACATCGAGCAGGCTGCTCAGATACTCTTTGCAACGCAAGAAATTTTCCCTAAAAAGATTGACATAAGGTGGATGTATGCGGAAGAAAATAATTAACGAGCGATTCTTAACGGAACATCAGAAGTGCACCAAATCAAACGTAAAAATGACGTTCGGCAACAACATTTATTGCCTGTTCTGCCTTTTACGACAGAAAGATTTATTGGCCAGTTGAAATTTTGAACCTTGACGCGACTGTGACTAGAAAGATGCATACCCGTCAGTTTGAAATGTACCCAAAATGAATTTTAAATCGTTACAGATTGCCAACCTTTGTGATGGAGACGGTATCCATAAAAGATGCTTAATGCAATTGATATAATATACTAAGAATACCAAGAATTTCAATACTAACATAGACTGCGATGCGTTCCAAAATATGTTATTTTTTAATTTTTTTATTTTAATCAGCTTGGTTATGAACGCAAACATTCTACGGTACAATATCACCGTGTAACTGACGTAATCAGTACAGTACAGAAAATATTGTTGTGAAGCTATTGCTATCATTGATCCTCCTTTGGCGTGAAGGGCTGATACTTAATAATTCTTTCCTTACTAATAAGTTCTCTTTTTTCAAATGTTGATAAATCAACTTCGGACCACCTCTTTATCCATTGCTCCTAGATCTGGTTACAATCAACAAAAGTACTAACGATGGTCGATGACATTCTTCTTCTTTTATTAACGTCTAGAAATTACAAACAAGCAAATACGTAACACATTTACGTATTAGGCGGAAAATGTATTCTGGTTTCTTTTTTTTTGCTAATCTAAGTTATACTGGTACAGGTCTATCTGTATGGCGAAACGATCAAAAAAACCTCGAACAAAAGCAACGCCTTATTTTTTTGTGTTCTCGGCAGATTAAGATGTAGATACTGAAACTGATTTTAGTTTTTTTGTTTAAGCGAGTTACGTGTTACCTTGTTGTTTTATGTTGAGCATTTGTTATTACTTTCCTTTTTTTCAAAAAATTGTTATTGCATAATTTTACGTTTCAAGGTTTCCTGAATCAGAAAAATATATTTTTGACAAAAACATTTTAGGTGTCTTTGTGTAACGATGTACCCACGATAACTCTCGAACCAAAAGTCCTAGTAACTTGAAATTTGGTATGGAGCTGGCTTTTCATATTCTCTCGGTTCTATCAAAAGATGGGTCTGATAAAGAAACCGGAAGTGGGTGTGGTGTATCCGTCATTTTTAACAGTTTGTCTTATATAATTTTGTACGTATGTAAATTATTCGAATTATTTTTACAGTTTTGTATAGAGTTAATTCTTCCTAACAATTTATTTAAATAATTTTTTTTTCTTACATTAATAGTTTATTAGACATTTGATTTATAAATTAAAGTGAATTCCATATATTATCCTAGGTTCGAATCCTGCCTACAACAATTTTTTTTTATAAAAAAATTTTGTATCTTGAAGGGAAAGAAATATACGTTAAGAAATAACAATTTTTCTCTATATTCTTTTGACTTGTTTATATACGGAGTGCATGTGCGGCTTCAGAGGGGGGGCCGGGGGGGTTATGCCCCCCTCCGACATTGAAAATAATACTGAAGTTTTTCTCTTTGTATGTAATACATTCGCTTTTTTTATAGTTGTATAATTTATGATTTTAACGCTTGCAAGTAAAAGCTTGGTGCATAACGAAGTGTTATTCAATTTTATATTAACGCCATATTAAATAAATTATTATTTAAAAATGTGATGAGCCCCCCCCCCGCTTTAAACTGATGGAGCCCCCACCGAAATAAACTGCTGGAGCCGCGCCTGACGGAGTGCTGCATCTTATTTAAATTATCTTTGGATGTACCCACGATAACTCTCGAACTAAAAGTCCTAGTAACTTGAAATTTGGTATGGAGTTGGCTGGTGTATCCGCCATTTTTAACAGTTTTTCTTATATATAATTTTGTACGTATGTAAATTATTTGAATTTTTTATACAGTTTCTAATAGAATAATTCTTCCTAACAATTTATTTAATTAAAAAAAATTCTAAAATTAACAGTTTATTAGGTATTTAATTTGTGATTTAAAATGAATTCACAAATATAGTTTCCAATCCTGCCTGCGACGATTTTTTTTACTGGATTATTAAAGGGGTAAGTAATATCGAGGCGCAGAAATATACGAGTTAGTCGATATGATCTTAATGAAATCGAGGATAAAAACTTCAAAAAAATTATAGCATCCTAGGAGATCAATACAAACGTATACATATCAATTCAAAACGGTTTTATGACAACATAACCTTCAAAAAATATGTAGACATTCCTTTTAGGAAAGTTGTGTGGTGACCACACCAGTTTTTTTTAATATAGTCTTTTTTGTCAATGTTTCAAGGTTCAGCGTGGATTTTGGTTTTTGGTAAACTTTTCAAATTCTTAGAAACGATTTGGAAACAAAATCTGAAATGTTATCGCACAGTGTATTTTCGTTATTTCAATAACCACTTAGTTATATAGAACTCAAGATCGCTGCCGTTTATAAGTGCAAGTTTAGATGTAAAACTTTTTGACTCTTGATTGAATTATCAGCTGTCTTCTGCTATAACGAGTTGTTGCATCTTTCCTATTGAGTGTCAAAGCCTTGCATCTGTTTACTTATCCGCAACCTTTATTTAGGTGTCCATTTAAAAACATATTCTAGGTTCAAAAAAGTTAAATAAGCGCCAAGTTGCCAATATTTTAATTTTTTGGTACTATGACTATTTTAGAAAAAGTGAAAGGTTAATGCATTTATGGTACAATGTTTTATGTCACTGAAGATGTTTGTTTCAACTTCTTTATCAGACTTACATTGTTGAGCCTAAAAAATAAGAAGTAAAAGTGAATCGAATTGTATTTTAATTTGTTAATTTGATTTATTGCAGTGTGGCGGCATACGTTATTCTAACGATATTAATTTGTGGTGTGTAGACGGGTCTGTGTTATTTAATTTGTTGTGTAGTTAATCCAATGGGATAGCATATTATTTACGGTTTAGATCAATTAAATTTGAAGCTATAAGTAATAATATGTAGACGTTATTTTACCCTCTTACAAATTGTAATCTGGTAGTGAAACATTTAAACTAAGAATAACTTTGACAGAATTATTACAATCGGCCCTTGCCAACGAATAGTGGCTTTAGTACATTTGTTTTTATTGTATTTAATAAATACTAAAAAATAAGTTTTGGGGTTTGTCCTTATGTGCATACTTTGTTATAAGTACCGTTTGCAGTGGCGTGCTTTCAGGTTTCTTAAAATAACTTCCCGATATATTTAGATAATTTTCTCTCGTCCGTCGTTCGTTTGTTGTATGTAGTAAAGCCAGTTAAAATGTCATTGGTTTATTTTAAACGCACAATATTCAATTTGAACAATTTTATGCAAATTTCATGGTTGAGCAAGCTAATCAAAATTTGTTTGAAAACACTTAAGTTGTGTAGGGCGTCCTCAAAACTTTGAAAATGAGCTTGTAATTCAGCAGTCATTTGTTGACTCACGTTGGGGTGAACACCGTAGGGTAAATGTTTCAATAATGTCATGTAGTTAATCATCGACGCTCGTAGTGATACAGCGTGTTTTTGAGACTGCGTTGTTGTACACTTGAGCATTTTTTTTGTAAACGCGCGTACGCGTCACCTAACGATTGATAACAAATGGGTTTTATTATCACGTAAATTACACCACACTTGCTAAGTTAAACAGGCGTTGTGCAAACGCACTAAATTGTAAACGTCGCTTTTTCAAGTTTTTTTTTAATTTGTGCTATTCTTTGAACCGGTACGTTATGGGCCGCGTATTGTCAAAGTACGAAATTCCGATTCAAAGTACTAAATTAACATACAAAGCGTTTCACTTCTTTAAATTTCGTTAACTCTATATTCGGAGTATATGTTGACTGTAGCCAAGGAATCCCGAACATTAAAGCTTTTAAGTTTATTAAGAGCTTGTGCCTGTCGAGAATAGAATTACTTAACACATTTTTATTGTTTAAAAATGATGCGTTTTTTATCTACGCATAAAAAAGTATTTAATGGAGTAATTTTATTAGTCTCTCTAACAGGAGTAATTGAGAGTAATCGATAAAGGTAAGATCGAATAAACCAATTTATCCGTCGTTTCCAAATGAGTCTGTCAGATTGATTTGCATCTACATGTCGGTTATGTCAAGGAATGAAATCACGATTTTGTGGACCGCCTAGACGACTTCATTAACGTTTTGGAATGTCTTAATTGCTGTTAATAACATCACGGTGAGCTTCTTCATAAGTACCAAAGAAAATTAATTCCGAACAATCAACCTGCGCTTTCAAATTACGACGCAATGTAAACGTCTTCGTTTTTTTATTCGCTTAAACATACTGTGTTTAGATGGACTTTAACTGCAGTTTATTATCCTGGCGACGCGACGCCAACAGGGATTTTATCCTTTTCTTAGTTTGATAAAAAAAGAAAAGAATGAATTGTTTACTTTATGTAACTTACCTTTATGAATTTTGTTATTGCTGAGTTGGAAGCTTAAGAAACGGATTGTTTGTGTAACACTTAGACACAATTTATGGCGTTATAGTTAGATCAAGTTGGAATATGTCCAAGATATTGCCGAGTTTTGTGCTTGTAATATTAACACGTCTCTTGACCCAGTACGACAGACTGGAAAATGCAGACGGAGTTTAGTAAATACGGAAAAAGGTATTGCGTCTGCGAATTGAAATTGTCTTCAATGTTAACATTAAAGTTCTTTTTAGTGTATAAGGCGATTCACTTTTAACTATTATAGCGTTTGCTAAGTTTGTGATTTGGAATAAACTAATTTAATTTTGTCATGCGTCCTACTTTCATCGTTCGTTTTCTTAATGATTTATAAATATCACAGTTAAACCGTTGTATTTTGTTAAATCTCCAGTATCTTTTACGGTGTTTTATTATTGTTTAAATTGGGAAGACACGAATTATTTGGTATATTGAGTATAGGAATTAATTTAAAATCATCAATTTACACTACTACAATGAATCATATACTGCTAGATTTGTGGATTTCAAAATTATAGGATAGTTTTCTTTCTTCAGTAAAATGAGGTTTTTGTACTGCCCTCATCGCAAACATCAATATTCGTTCGTTAGTGTAGTTACGTAATGAGTATTTATATATTTAAGAGTTTGTACTACGTAAAACATTGGAATTTGGAACTGGACAGATTCAGTCAGTTATAAATGTACTACCAACATTATATTTGTGATATTTCCAACGTGGTT
Organism: Aquatica leii; assembly: GCA_035610365.1. Classification (NCBI taxonomy): domain Eukaryota; kingdom Metazoa; phylum Arthropoda; class Insecta; order Coleoptera; family Lampyridae; genus Aquatica; species Aquatica leii. The sequence continues at coordinate 41,770,410 of CM069435.1, read as the reverse complement.
CTTTTTTTAATTTTTATCAAAAATTTTACAAATAATAATGTATGTTACTCTCGTCGAAAGTCTTATAGCATAACTCACTTGCATGACGAGTTCGTTTCACTTTCGACACTTGTTACATACTTTACTATTCTTTTTTGAATATAACTACGTACTCTGTATTTTTTATCTTGGTAGTTAATTTGTTCTTACATACTGTTTTGGATTTATATTTAAATTTAAAGCTATCCCTAGAAATACTCCTTCCTTTTGTTGTATCCCCGATACTCGCCCGAACCCGACAAACGAACGACTAATTGATAATTGTTGGTTGAACTTACGAGCCGACTTTTGCGTTTTGATTGAGTCGCCCTTTTTAACATTAACCGTTGGCACCGTTGTTGATTGAAAGAAGAATGGTTCATTAAGACATAACAGCCGGGTAGCTTGTGGTGGACGTTTTGGCCATGTTCCACGCTGGATGTTGGCATGGATGAATCCCCCATTCTAAGGCATTTTTATATTGTGTAGACCACGTCGGACAAGTATTTTGGAAACAAGGTTAGTTCGCTCCTTTTTCCGTTTACAAGTGTATTTGCTATGATTTTATATGTAAATCCATCACCCAAGTCGCCGGCCGCTGATTTTTATTATTACATACATAATTTTTTCTTGAAATTATCAGTAACGTTTCTAGCATAAGTGTTCAAAATATCGAGTTTTGCCACTTTATTTTAGTTTACACGGTTATAATGCAAAACTTGTTTGAATTACGCGGACATAAAATCAGTTTTTAACGTTTATTTACATATTATAATTCAAGTTTTGTGTACACTGTTGAAGAGGATCGCTAATATAACATAAAACATAAATTTTAACCTCTGTGACAGTTTCTTTTCAATCTTGACCAAAGCTTTGGTTTACTATTAATAATTTTTTTAATTTATTTTTGAGAGATTGTATCTGGTTTGACTAGTTTCTTTGAGCCTATGGTCTCTGGTTATTATGTTTTGGTCTATTTTACTATCTATTCAGGATGTATCTGTTTGATACGATTTGTTTATATTTTTTTACCATGTTTACATTATTACATTTTTAATATCCAGTTTTTGAAAATGCTTTCTTTCAAAGAAGACAGAGCTGTCTACTGGTTTCTAATGATGGTTTCTGCAATCATATAAATAAATGTTTGCATTTGCGTAGCACAGTTTGGAGCATTATGCCCCGTTTTAATCAAAATACATTCTTTGAAATTTGCTTTAGATTTTTTTTGTGTTGGCTGTTTGGTAGAAATGGAGTTTAGATAAACTAAATGGAGTGTTTTTAAAATGTATGTTTGTATATGGGGTTTTTATTTTGCTCCCATGAAGCGTGAATAATCGGAAATGTGAGAAGGGGTTGTAAGGAAACACATCTACGTGATTTCCCAAGCTGCGATGGGAGAATCCACGATATTTTATATTTTTTATGTGAGAGGTATTGGATCCACAGACGAAAGTTCCACGCACTAAGCGATGGAGGCTTTTCAAATAACGACTAGCATAAACTAAATGATGAAATAGAGAAGTGAAAATTTTAAAAAAAGTAAGAGTTGGAAAAGATTAGTATTAAAAACATCTGTTATTGATATATAGTCTATATTGTATAGCCCTACTATCATGGTTCTTATTAGTAGTTTTTTTTTGTTAAATCTCATTTTAATGCGTGGTAGGGTTTGTATCAAGGTTTGGTTAAATAAATTCTTTAGTTTATTAAATCTAGCTTATCATTTTTACATATTGTATATTACTTTAATGTTAAATTCACTCCTGCATTTTACAAATTCTGTTGACTTTACTGGAGAGCAAGACACAATGTTTGTCTGCTTTTTTTCTTTGGTTCTGTTAGCGTACAAACCTCGATTGTAATGTTTGGCTTTTTATATTATAATTATTTGATCCTTGACGTTTCGCTATTGCAGTTTTCTTTCATAACCTGGATTCGTCTGCTACCTCGCTAGTGATCGTTCAGTTCTCGCTCTGTGCCCACTATATGGACCAGAACGAATACTGAAACGGAATAGATTGCCGAACGCTTTATGGGTCCAAGGCGCACGGACACTCGCATGGACCCCAATTGTATTGGACCGCGTACGGCTACCACAAGACGGTTCCGTTGCTGGAAGGACAAGTCCTCTCTACCACGCTTTTCGTCAATAGAGCTTTCCCTCTCCTTCCGAAACTGGGTTTTGGTTTACGGGCACTCATGGAAACCTTCGGGTCCAGGGTTTAACAGGCTGGGTATGTCCCCACTCAGACTTCTACCTGGTGCCGTCGCTTCTGCTGAGGTTAAATCGCTATAGAAGGGAGTCTATTTAAACGACGAAACTTATCACGACGACTACCATATCAGGATACGGTACACTTTATACCCGTTTCAGCGGGGGTTTTATGGGTAGGGTAGAGACGGAACTGTTTTAAGGGTGGGTTTTTATAGGGTGGAATGCTGGCTCGTGTTAGTCATGAAAACGTTACTACCATGTTAGTAATGTAATTAGCTAAAATGCATATAATTTATTCTTTTCAAGTCTGTTTCGTAAATGTCTGCTTGAAAATATCTGTTTTGTTTTTTTTATTGCAACTTTGTGTTTGATTTTGTAACATTTAGAACATTTGACTTAACTAGTGAAGCGCCTTTTCTTATCATTGTCTTTTCGTTAATGCTCTCGCTATTTTTTTCTCTATGGTCATCTTTCGTATTGCATTAAAGTTTGTTTTGTTTTTTGGTGCAATTTTTTGACATCTTTTTCTTTCTTCTTTGAACGATTTTTATGTATATTTTTATTGCATTTAAAATAGCTGATTTGATAATTATCTAGCACGACCACCAAAAACATTTGGAACAGAATTGGATTTTGATTCTTACATTTTTGCATATAATTTATGCTGTTTACAACCGATGGATTAGGTTTATCTAGAGTGATGGTATTATAATCTTCTATTCTGGACAATTTCCGTGTTGTCGATTTCTCAGAAGCTGAACTTGCGTAACAGGTCGCAGTGGACATTTTCAGAGCCTGGAATAAACTGATTGATTGTGCCTTAAAATGTACTTTCAGAAATTATCAGTGGTAAATTCTTTTAGTGTACAGAACTTGTTCAAGTCAACAAGTCAACCCCAAAAGCTTAAAACAAAGTTAAATCATCTAATAAAGATGTTAACACGCAAACAACTACAATAGCAAAAGTATTACATAATCTTACATTACAAAGTTTACTTCTGCGAAACTAAACAGCCGAATCGAATTGAATTTTCTTTGAAAACACTAAGATTTTGGCTAATGTTTCTAGTTTCTAATTACTATTAGCGAAAAATTAGGGAATCTCTTGAAATAATCGAGATTCTACTTTTCTTTTGCCATATATTTGGAAACCTGTTTTATCGATCGGAGACCGGTCTATAAAAGCTAGTTTTCAAGGCGCAATCAATCAGTTTATTCTAGGCTCTGAAGATGTTTACTGCGACGTTTGACGAAAGCTCAGCTCGTAAGAAATCGACAACACTGGTATTATCTAGAATGAAAAATTGTAATACGAAAGTAACCCATGGAAACCTGAATTTTACTAGCGTGATGGATTTATTTTTGATTTGCGACATCTTTGTTTTTGTCTGTCTGTACATTCATACCGGGATCGGTTTTCTTTTCTTTTACTTTACACATTTCTGCTGCTTTGCTCAAATTTTTTCTTTTTTATTGTCTTCTCTCAGCTGTCTTATAGTCTTTTACGTTTGATCTTGTTCAGTCAGTTTTTTTTAATAATTGCTTACAATAAAGAAGTACTAATTCAAAATATTGACAACGTAAGTTGTACATCGTAATACAAAAATTAAAATAATCATACTTTTACTCGATTTCTCACTAAAGCTTCCTGAACAGGTACAATAAATTTTATTTTTTTGTATCAAAATCACGAATGTATTAAAACTGAAGTATTAATTTACGACGCATCCAGTACAAACTCACACAGCAGATTGACCCACTTCATCTAAACTGCGATAGAGGCTCATGTGGTGCCATAATCTAACGGTCGCTCAGAAATCTAATTGACACAACATGCCTGTGCCATAACTAGCTTTGGTCTATTATACTATTTGTTACAAGCTTTTGCTGTTTACGAACCTGCACGGCCAACTCACGACAGTCGGTGAGAGAGTAGGGTTCCTAGATAATAATGAAAATATATTTAAGGGCGCCAGAGCTTATCCAAAGTCACGTCTGTCCCGCTCAAGACAGGTGGTAAGAAACTTGTAACTAGATGTTAGGTTCGTAACTGCTGAAAGAAACGAATAAAAGGAAAAGAAACTCAATCGTTAATAACAATTGTACTTTAATTACTCTATCACGATAAATATAGTAAGAGTTAAATAGTCAAATCTAAGTAGGTACTAGCGAGAATATACAAAATAGAATAACAGCAGGATCGGCAACTTACACTACACGTCAACCAAAAGTGTAGCCACCAAAACATATATAAACTTTATCAATAAGTAACATGAATAATAATAATTTACGGTGGACATAAGCAGCAAGCGATAAGTAATTTATCTAAATTAATTTAGTAACAATCACAAGTAACAAATCAATTCGAACGTACGATTAGCAAATATAATAAGTCGTGAGTTTACACCGTAGCGACACGCATAAATAAGTAAAAATTGACTTACCAAATTCCAGGGTACTTTCAGAAAAACGTTTTTCCTACGGCCTCCTGCAATTAAACTTCCTGAAAGATAATCGTGTCTACCTGGCGACTCACAAACTACAAATAAAAACACATTTAAGGGACAGTAAACGAACCGACACTTATCGTATGCTGTTACAAATGTTACGCCTATGGTGGTATTAAGTAATTGCCGCCGAATAGAATTCAATCGTATCCAATAATTATGATCTTCCGAACAAGGTGAGAATCATCAAGGTTAAGTTATGGCCTCCGAATAGAATTCAATCGTATCCAGTAATTAGGAGCTTCCACTTCCAATTATAGTTTTCCCTTGAGGATTTTAGGTAACGATAAGAATCCCCTTATTCCTGAAGGTAGCACATGGCGCTAACCAAAAAGACATAAAAATTACCTTTAATTAAAGAAAGAACAAAATTACTCACTCTGCGCGGATGAAATCAATTTAATTCAGAAGACTTCTATTTTCCATCGTGTCCCAACACGTGGATGCTTTTTGAAAAACGATATTCAATTCACGCAGACATAGGTACTAACGTGCACGATGTTAAAGTGAAAATGCCGGTTTGTCACCGGATGTCGTCGACGCAATACAAAGTGACCAACGAACCCGATAGATGGCGTCGAGAAATATAAAAGTAATTTTTAATTAAATTGATATACAGGGTAATGCATTATTTAAATTTATGCACGTAACATATTATTATGTTGAACTTTTATTTTATTTATTTGGTTCGTTTTTTTTTATTTCAGAACTCTATAATTGTCCTTGTTAATTCGTATTTCTTAACTGTAGTTAGTTGTTGAAGTGAAACTTCCTTAGCGCAGCAATTTCTGATCTTTATATTGAGATGAGCTTCTTTAACCTTTTCATTGTGAGTTTCCACGTGTTTATGAAGTTTATGAACTGGAACATTTAATTTTTTCATCAATAAATAAAAATAAAAGAAATTTTTTTCTTACTTTGGGTTGCCGTTTTGCACATATCTGTTGTCATTATTTGAAGTTGATCTTTTTTTATTTTTTTCCAAATTCTTCGGAAATTTTTGCGATTATGCTACATACATATTAGGTTATTACATGTTTTTGTACTTATTATATTTTCTAATAATTGGTTTCTTTGTTTAATCAAATATCGAAATACACTACTATAACCTCATGCTGTATGCCACATTTTTCATTTCTGCGGTCTATATTTTATAGATAAAACTAGTGGTCTCGTATTGAAAAATTCAGTACAATAAAAATCTATTTTGCCCTTTTAAAGTTTTTTTTTAAATATAGGTATCGGCTCGTTTATTTTAAGTTTTACCTATTGTTTTGTATCGTCCTGATGATAGCGGGCAAAACTTGGGCAGCTTTAGTACAATTTCTAAAATTATTTAATGTCGGCAAACGTTTTTGTTCTAGTTTTACCGATATAATTTATTGGACTCTTTTAAAAATTGTGAATCTTGGTTTTAAGTTTCATTTTTTTAATAAGAGCATTTTCGTTTTAGCAATGTTGTTACAACTATATTTTAAATCTATATTATATAGCGCTGAATGTAGAAGAAGGTTTTAATTATGATTTGATTTTGTAAGATATCTTGGTTTTGTTCTTGGTCTTGGCAGTAAGATTTTTGCAGTTTTGCTATTGACAACAATAAATGGATGTTTTCATTAGTTTCTAATTTATGAAGACAAAATTATAGATTTAATCAATTTTATGAAGATTTTATACGAATTATTTGCAAAATTTGTTCATGTCTTTATATAAATAATATAGTAATATAAATGATTAAATGAAAATTAAATTAAATAAAATAGCGAATGTAATCGTATAACAATCAGTAAGGTAAACTTCAGTGTATTTTCATTATTTAATGTGTAAAGTGTAAATTTGAAGATTTCACTCTAACGATATTAAAATATTTAGAAATTTATTTTAAGTTAGCAAAAATGTTGTAGGTTTCTCTCGTTTTTTATTAAATTTGTTCTTGATCTTGTACATTCCAGCCTTGCAATTTTGGCAAAACCGAGACTGATTTTGGTTATCAGTATTTTTTGCTTACTTTTTAACTGAGCATTGTATTTTTTGACATAAAATACATTTAAAGTCGTTCGTTTATGAAGCATAGGGAATCAACATTTTTTTCTTATTACAAGAGGGGATTCTACTGGAGGTGTGCATGTTTAGATAGTTTTTAATCTAATTTTTAGGTCATTGACTACACGTAAACCAAAGTGGAAGAGTAAAACAGCCAGACAGTAAAACAAAACACAAATCATTGATACTCTCCGTCCTCTATGTTTAGTCTGAAATTTGCTCAGATAGTGTTTTATTGATATTATTGATTTTGGTTCCATAGTTGTCTTAAGCGTATTTGTAAAATTTTTTTAGGAATGTTTTTTGGTTACTATCATCAATGTACTTCGTTATATATATCCTATCCTAGCATTTTGCCTTACTACCGGAAAATTTTGTTTTTGTAAAATAATGCTTTTTATTGATACATCATTTTTCATTTCGTGTATTCATCTCTATATTTTATGTTTGTTTTGTTAATTTTAATTATGTCAGCTCTAATTAAAGGGCGTTTCTCCAATTCGACAATGTTTTCTACTAATTATTTTTAATCTATTCCTAAATCCTTCTTGTTTAGTCTTAACTTAGCATTTATTCTAATCAAAGCATTTTCAATTAGTACAAAACTTTAGTTTTGACAGGAATTAAGTTTATATCTCATTGCCCAACCCCACTAATTTGTTGTAGCTTGGGGTCGGTAGTGGCACCTGATGAGCTACTCAATCTAGTCACGGTTAGTCGGATGTGAGATTAATAACAAAAAATTGCAAATGTTATAAAATAAAAATGTCGAAGAGTTATAAATTAAGTTAGGTGATTGAGACTATTTTGTATACGAACAATCGTTCACGCTCTGTTTAATTAAATCTATACGAAACTATAAAATGTCGATTACTAAAATGAATACGATAACTTTATATTCAGTTTTTCTTGCACGTGAAAGTTTGTTGAAGATAGTAACGGTTAAAGTGTCAAGCAACACTGTTTCATCATAACTACTAACTAGATTAGAATATTTTGCTTGCCTTTGAAACGGTGCTGTTGGTAATAAAATACAAGACGAATACCGGTTTTATATTAGGGTATCGCAATATCCAGAGACTGTTAGAGCCTTTGGGGTGTATTTCTAGTAAACATGCGAAAATTGTTCGATTCCCGTAGTGCCTTCTTGTATTCGCTCTGAATTTATGTTAAGGATTCTACTAGTTCGTTTATTTTTTTTTCGTTCGATTCCACCCTCAACCTGCGTTTTCAAGCTACATTAAATTTTAGAATTTAAATTTATATCCGGCTTACGTTTTTTGATGCTTTTAAACTAAATCCACATTGGAACATAAAAACACGAAGCACGAAAATTATTTATATAAAATCGGTAGTAGGATTAACTACACAACACGAACTTAATCTAAAAGTTTTTTTTAGTATCTGATAGTCATTGTTCGAAACAGTTTCTTTTTCCGATTACAATATGAATGAGTGATTTTTTCTATTAGATATAAAGAATTTATTTCGCGGATCAGATATTATAAAAGCTGTTGCAAAGGTATAAAAGTAGTCGTTCAATATAAAAAGATTGTTAGGTAATTCTCAAGGGCCCATTTGAGGGCCGAGTTATTACGTGTCGAACAGCGACTGAATCATTTTCAGTCCAGCAACAACGACCCCTATCAGTGACCACTCAGCACCCCGTAGCCCCAAGGGACTCGTCTACTAGTCCCAATGTTTAGTTACGCCTTATTGCCTGCCCCTTCACGACCCTGCTCCAAATTGCGACCACTATATAAAGTAGAGATTCTCGTGCTCAACTTGTTTCCAACTGTTAAGTGGAAAAGTTTGAGATTTCCCGGGATGCTAAACCTGGAAAATCGGACGCAAATATTTGAATTTGTTTCTAAATTGCTATTTTCGAGTAAATTAACTTATCTTTTTTGTTTCTTTTTTTCCTCGGTATATTAATTGCGTATTAAGTTTGAAACTGAATTGTTCTTTAAAGTTTACTTAACGTATACGTGCCTCAACATTTTTTTTACATTTCAATAAAACGGAAAACGTATTCTAGTATATTGAATATTATTGTTACAGTTGTTAGTGTTTAGCTTCGCTGCGTCTTAAAAAAAACAAAATATATAACTAACTTAGTCTCAAATGTTAATTAACTACAATAAGCAACTCGGAAGATACCGACTATTATCATCCTAAGACAGCAAAGCTTTACTTTGGATTAAATAATCCTTCCTCTCGTCTCTTGTAGATTAAATAACTGTTTATTTAGCTCTGCGTTAATTTCACGTGGTAGTAGACTTGTTTGTTCAGTTAAAAAACGATTCGTTTTGTTATGATGGTCTTTGTGTTATGTTATATATGATTTTTTTTATCAATGTCAATGCTTGTTTGTTTTAGGGAATATTTGTGGTGTGTATTTTATAATAATTTTACTATTTTTAATACTTTCTACTTAGAATAATTTTTTTTCTCAATTTAACTTTTTTTTACACCTATATCATTTATTTTGTTCATTGCTTGTCGAAATTTTTTAGAGATTTACTTATTGTGACATAAATTTTCTACCACTAGTTGTAATATTTTTGTTCACACCCAAACTTTTCTGCAAAGTTTTATAAACATAAGTTCCGCAAAAGAAATAAACTTATATAAAAGGTTGGAGGTAAATAGAGTCTTTTCCGTTTGACGTTTTTTGAACTAATGAAACTTTATAAGAAACTAAACTACAAGATGACACCTAAAAATTAAATTAAAAAAAATATAGTCTAAGATTAACAAAAGAAAAATAATTATCTAATCATTTTCTATTAATGCAACACAGTCAGACTCGAAGTTTAAAAGGTTGACAAAGTAGTTATACAGAAACTGACGATATGATTACAACGTGACACATTAAAAAAAATTCTTACACAGTTAAGCAATTTTCTTTTTACATTGATGCACTTTTTATATAACCTGCAGTGTATGTCAACAATTAGGCAACACATTGGGTGGATTTCATCTCAATATTAATATTAATAGAATGAAATAAGTAATTATCTACTCATCAAAAAAATTGAGTTTAAATTTAAATCGAGTAGGTTAACGATAAAAGCTTAAAAATCTTAGTTTTCGTTAGATTATAATAACAATTTTGATTCTATTTAATAGTAGAGATAACGAACTTGAAAATAATAAATCATAATTGAATCATTTTGTACCAAGTAACAATTTATTATTCAAAATTCAAAACTTCTCAAAAACCCGCCTTGTCTTAATAGGGGGCATAAAGCGTGTAAACCGCTCGGACAAAGCTGGTAAGCACTATAAACTTGACAAATTTTAACACGTATTAATTTTTTTAACATTAATGATTATTACAGTATTAATTCCAGACTAATCAGCAATCGCCTCATTCATGACATAGGTCGCAAAAATAAGAACCTCTTCTCGATACTTTGTACAGGCTTTATGAGCTCACTCTTCACAATCTCTACATTTAATCCAATCTTCTTCAGGTGGGTCTATATAAGGTGCGCCACAAACCAGACAAAAATACTGTTTTGCAGATATTTTCTTCGAAACTTTTTGCTTTTTAGTTTTGCCTGTTTTACTTGTAGATAGAAGATCTTTCAAATTTTGCTTAAGGGCAGCTTTGACACTAAGACGCTTCTTTTTTTTCTTCTTTTTTTATATTTTTAATCGCTACACTATGTAGTTAAAACTTCAACTCTTTGAATTTTACGCTTGCGGTTTGTTTTTTTTTTGGAGTCAATTTAGATAACTGTCTGATATCTATTGACTTTACATAGGGTATCAAGGGTTCTACTACGGGTTGGAGTGATTTGTTACTCACTGATGTTGAACATGAGGTTTCATCTTCAACAGCTGGATAACATAGAGTTTCCATAGGCATGACATCAATTATTTTTCTGTTTGTGCGTTGTATCGCAATTGCAAGGACTTGAAGTGTATTGTGGTTTACGTTTTCAAAAACAGACGGAGAAACAGTGGGATCAGAAACATTAGAAAGACGACCAACATTAGCAGATTGGGCCTGTGATGTATTATTATTGGTATTTTCAACAACTTGGCCCCTCTCTGTCATGCTAGATGGCAAAAAATCTGCATCATTAAAGACATGTCGATTTGTGGGTCATATTCCAGTAGATTTGAATCTTTGGATAGCATTTTATGTACTATGGCTGTTTTAAAATATGCTTTTCCAACAAGTTTAGCCACTTCATTTTGAGAAATTACTCTACTTACATGACTGTTGAAAAGCGAAAGTTTTTAACGGTCCATAAACGGTCTAGAGGTTGCATGCAATGTGTTGTGTGAGGAAGCATCGAAACAAAAATTACATTATTTTATTTCACATATTCTAGAGCCTCGAGATACTTGTGAGGATTATGGTTATCTAATATTAATATCACTTTATTCTCTGGAGTTGGGCGGGTGATCTCGACGAAATGACGAAGCCATTCTGAGAATTTTGGTTCATTTATCCATCCGTTATCTGTGCATGTAGCGTTCGTGCGAGGTGATGCTCTATCTAACAATCTACCAACCATTCTATTTCTTTTATAAATGAAGAATGGGGGTATGAAAAATCCAGCCACGTTGCTACAACAGATAACAGTTGTTAATTTTTCTCTTTCTGCGCTAAAAATTACACACACCTGTTTCTTTTCAGATCTTGACAAAATCTTTGGAGGCTTATTACTAGTTGTATGAAACCCAGTTTCATCCATGTTGTATATTCGGGTTGCATCAATGCCATGTTCATCGATTTCTCTTTCAAACAAATCATAAAATCTGTAAACTTGAAGCCTGTTAAAACTTTTCTTTTGCAATTGACGTTGGTTTTAGTTGCCTAATTTTTAGGCACAGCCGTCTTTAAAAGGATGAAAAATATTGTTGTTTTTGGCATATTGATATACAAGTTTCAAATCTCATTTTTAGTCAGGTCTTTGAAAAGATCATCAACGTGAAATGCATACTCTAATAATTCAGTTTCTTGAGCATCATTAAATACTCTCCGATGTCGTTCAAGTTTCTTGTCACAGCTGCCTATTTTAGAGTGTCGTTGTAAGGTAGAAAGTGGAATACCGTACTTTTTAGCAGTTGCCGAAACCAAAGTAGTTTATTTATCACCTGAAAAACATACGGGAAAAGATTAGTATAAAACTGTATCAGGCAGCTGCTTTGCCTTACCCGCTTTGCTCGAAAGCACATTTTCTACTCGAACATCAAATACAAAGAAAAAAGACCGCACGTTTATCATATTTGACAGGTCAATAGTTTCATTAACAATAAAATAAACGTACTAGTTATTGACTGGTCAAAATTTACATACCTTCAGTTTTTTAAATAAATTCATCATTTTTTTTATATTGCACTTAGTTACGCCATGTCACACCGCCAATACTCGATTCGCACTTCGGGATTGTGTACGTACACATTGACACTCGCGCGGCTTGCTGCACCAGCAGGGGAAAGGATCTGCCTTTCGAGATCCGTCTCGGTAGAATCTCAACTCTTTCTTGAAATCTGTTCCCGAAGATCTAAGAACCCGTAACCAGAACTTTCTTTAACGATTAACCGATTGATAATCACCGCTTAGAGTGCTTAGACCTACCTAGACTATTCGAACGAGCTGCAATTGACCTGGACATGTTCTTCGCTTGTTTCATACATCGCTGTTTTATTCTATCTATTTTCTTCTATTCGAAATAAGTGTTGTTTGGTGGTGTGTTGTATTTGTTTATTCTCGTTGGTAGTTGTATAACGCTTTTTATTTGTATGGCCAGGAAGCAAAACCCTAATCGTAAATAATGAGGGTGTTGTTCGCACTTATCTTGGCATCAAGGCAAAATGTCGCCGTTGCTACTTTTATCACATCATAGCATGGTCTATATCTACACCAGTATTTTGCTGTCAATCTAATTTGTAGTAAATAACTATCGATAACCGACACATTTCATATTTCAACTACGTCGTATTGTTAATACTGTAGTACCGTCCAGATTTAAGCTATTAGACTTCCAATTAATACCAATATTTTTTTATATAACTCATTGGGTAATAGTTGTTTTGAAGTATTCACAAAAATACACAGTTTTTCAAAAATTACAAAGCCATAATTTTTATTATTGGATTCATTCTCAGTATGCTTTTTGCTTTGTTATTGTTTAGTATTAATATAAACCAGTAAATCTTTTCTACTTTGCTACGTGCTTGACTAAGTTGAAAATGTCATCCAGTTGCTTGGCGACGACAAAAAGAAAAACTAATAAAAACAGCTATTGTAGTTAATCAACGGCGGCAGCTCTACGATGATGCCAGAGATGTGAGACACCACAAGACAAACACAATTATTGAATTATCCTTAGAAACTCTAAGTATAGAATAAAGAAAGTCACGTTTTAATGTGATGTGCTTTTTCTGAAGAATACATATCTATCACAAGAAACTTAAGTTAGAAGGTGATGCAAGATAAATAAAATCGTCGTTGAACCTACTCTCACGTTTGCTAGTAAAGTAGGATAAAATAAAGGAAGGAGAATAAGTAAATGCTATTTAAGTACATCGAAATCGCCGAGAACAAGTAATAAACTACGAAAAATAACAAATCGAGAAAATAAATAAAGACGAATTATAATCTCCGAAAGGTAATTAAGGCCGCACGTTGGGTGCCAAAATCTGTAACATGCTCTTGGCAGAGGAGGTACCATGACTAAAAGAAATATAAATAAATATAACTGTTGCAGTTAATCTGTGGTGAGAGCTGTACGATCGTCGGAGGAGACGTGGGCAGCAATTCCGATATGATTAGTCGTAAACAAAGTAGTGTTTTTGGAAGATTATAAAATTAGAGATTTCGGGCGCTAGGTCGATTTTTTTTAAACGGTGTTTGCTCACATTGAGTACAAACAGAGCTGAAAGAAATAAAGCTAGCTAGTTGGAAGAAATAGATATATTATTTTTGGTATAATCGTGATAATAAACTAAGCCAAGAATAAATTACGAAATATTACAGTCATAGTAATCTTGCTGGAATTGCAATACAAAATTCTTATAGAAAAAAAGATTAATTTCTGTTAAGCAATACATTTGTTAACTAACTTTACTGTGAAGTTAAATTGGCTTTAGTTTCTCAAAAGCAACTGATCATATTTGTGGTCAAGCTTATTATTATAACAAACACACATCGTCTCAGACTCGATTATAATGACCACAAAATAATATTAAACAATTACATGAGATACTTAATGCGAACTCTCTCGGTTAGATCTAGTCGATGAGGTCGGAAACTACGTTAAGCTGAAATTAAGAATAGTTAGAAGGCACAAATACAATTAAATTAAATACAAAAAGTGACAGACACGAGTAATATGGTAAGCCTTTTATAAGTATCCTTGCACCTATTTGCTAATTTACTTAAAATGCGAGATCATTGCAGATAGCGAGAATTGTAAGAATTTGGCCGGGCACAAACAAGCGGTGTTAAGTACGTTTTTGAAGTAAAAATAATAGCCGCACAGAAAAGAAAAGCCACTGGTTATTTTTGCGTTGCGTAGTTAAGCATTTTGATAAAATATACAGGATGTGTAGGAACAAAATGTTATATAGTAATACAAAACAGGTAATTCATAATTGTAGTTTTAGTTAAATGATAATTTTTGTTAATGTTTTCCGCATAGATAACAACTTGGTGTAACTTTGTATGTGTTAACGCATCCTAAGCATTACAGTTCAAAGTAGTTAGGTCATCTGTGTTACTAATGCAAGTTCATTCGTATTCACTTAATTTACTAAGTTTTAAGCATATTCTTGTTTGCTGTGTTTTGTTCTCTTTGCTTTGTACTAAATTATTCGACATTTTTACAGGTTAGTTAATTTTAGGTCAAAAACGTTTTGTTCAACAATATAAAAAAGTCTGGTTTGGCGATATAAATTTACATTTGTTTTGACACCTTGTTGTCTAACGTGTTTCTAAATGAAAAAAAATAATTTAATGATTTTTATTGGATGTTTCAACTTTTCAAAAAGCTGCAAAAATATGTTTCTTGCAAATTTTTTATATATATCGTATTTTGTCTTGCTGGTTCCCAAAAAAAATTACAAATTTAAATGTACTACGTGGTAAAGTTTGGTACTTATTGTGATTACGTTTCGTTGGTTAACTGTGTCAACTTCATCAAGTTAAAAACTATAAAACGTTTAGTTTCTGCCCCAACATTCAACTAATTAACAAATGGCTTCAATGGTTCCCATTTTTTTTATTTTATACATTCTTCTAATTTTCAGCCGTTCTGTTCTGCTCTATATTTTTTTAACCTCTTCTAGTTTTCTTGATTTTGTTCTATTTGATACTGGTTCAGGACTGACTATCGATTCAGTTTAGAAGTCGATTAATTACCCAAGACGAAACCTTTTGTTTTCCATATTAATGCATATCAGTTTTCCTGATCAGTTAGTTTATCAAGGACAAATATTTCTGTAGAAATGTAGTAAGTAGTGTTTTGGGTTGTAACTTAAGGTGTTTTGAGAAAGTTTTTTTGTGCATTAAGTGCGATTTTAACGAACTAGGTAACTGAGCAATTGGCGTGAAATTACTTTGTACTATGATTTTATGACAAAAATTTTGAACTTTTGATGCACTTCAGTCTGTGTTTTGGAATAAGAGAAATGTGTAATTACTTCAGTCATTAGTCAAAGTAATGAAATAAATTGGCATCTGCTTTAGTAATGCTGCTTTTTGAAGAATTATCTTTTGCGGAACCTTATTTCAGTAGCGTTTTAAAATGATCAACAAAGCATCAATATTTGAAATTACGAGTTTTGAAAATGAATTAGTATGGCGTCAAATATCGGAATTAGTTTATTATCTCAAATTTTTCTTATAGATATGTGTATACTCTTAACTTTTGTCAGAATTTTTATACAAATCTATGTACAAAATATTTTAGTGCAATTGAAGGTGTTGAGCGATTTTTTATAATTTTGTTCTGCATCCTGCTTCTATTTTTTTTTAAAGTATAATACTAATGTATAATATTATTCTAAGAAGTATTTCATATTTACGGTCTAATATAAATATTTGTAGTAACGCAAACGTATTTTATTAAAAACCTTTTGAAAAAGAATTTTCAATATAAAACTGAAAATATGAAAATGTGCGGTTTGGTTTTTCTCTAAAGAATAGACGTGCAATAGTTTCTCTAATGTTTTATCTTTTGACAAATGTGCAAATGATTAGAAAAGCTTATGTGAAAAACGGTAGATAAGAGAAATCTATCCCGAACCTGACTATCCTTCGGAACCCTAAACCTAACTTTTTGCTTTATTGGTCGGCTTTTACTGTCTACAATAATTTGCCACCAATTCATTTTATTTCCTTCTATCTACTTATCAAGCTTTAACGATTTTAACGAGCACGTTAATTTTTAAACACAATGTTTTTATGTACCTTGTAATTCGAACAATGCATAAAATGCTATTATAACCAATTTGTATGATTATAATGCAACTTCATTAGATGTACATTAACGTCAAAGGTCAAAGTTGATTCTACTCGTGAATGCATCAACCAGTAAGATATTATGCAAAGGCAGTAATAACTAATAACGGACATTACCGATATGGGATGGATAATTATTGACATTTTGCTATTTTTTCTGTACTTTAATGTATCGTCGATGTTTCAAAGAGATAAGCGTTTTATAGTCGTGTAATTCAAACCCAATCACTTGCCATTATGATTAATTACGATTTTCCAATTTTGTCTACTTTGCATATAAAGTTTATTTTACGTGCACATTTTTTTTAGTATTCGTTAAATAATTCATAATAATAACTTTTTTACAAAAACGCAACTGAATAATTAATAACACATTCGGTATTTTCTATAAAGCTTAAAGTTAAACGAAGTTTTTTGTTACTGCTTTACCAAAACACTTCCCCGCAAACAAGTTCGAAATTGTGATTGTTGTAATTTGAAATTTAATATCACATCTATATGCATACCAATTCACGAAACTTCATTGTAATATGCAATACTGACAAATTGATACGGTTACGTTGTAATATATCAAGATACATAAATATAACGAAATTCTACAACTTTCATAAATCAGACTTTAGTCTTATTGTTTGAAAATGCTATTTCATTGTTTTCGTTTTATAAACATACTAAGGGTTTTCTATTTTAAGCTCATCATATTCGTATTTCATCTTCTTTGATACCTCTGCTCAATTTCATCTTAATGCGACCACCCTTCTCGATATTTGCTTTGTTTTGAGAAGGCAATTAAGATAGAGTCATAAAGTAGATTTTGATGATCATGTTGTAACTAACATTACGGAGCTTTTGCAGCATATTTTAAAAAACTTTTTTATAATCTTGAAGTTTATAATTTCTTAGAAAGTTTTCTTATGGCACTCTTTTAACGGTAATTATAATTGTTTTAAATTGACTATTTAAAAGTAAGTGGAAGATCATTGAAGTTTTCTTTGTTGCATCAGATAACTGGAAAATTTACTACAAAGATACTTAAATGAGTTTCATTTCTAATTATTGCTTCTTATACTTCATTATACCTAATTTTATAGTATGCAATTGAGGTAAAAGTGTTTTATTTAGTTTTAATAAACTTCTATAATCGATACTTTCTGAACGGTTCTAGATTGTGCTTCAGATGCTGTTGTTCTTTTGTCTAATGTATCGCTTCAGCTCTACTATTTTTTTAAGTATTTATTCGGGATTTAAGTGTGTCTACAGCATTGAATCGACAACACATAGAACAATTTTAAGTCTTCATATAGTTGGTACTCGAGGTCTTGATATTTATTTTGGGTTTTCAAGCTTCTATTAGGCGGATGAAATGGACTAGGTACTAGTATTCTACAAACTTGTGTTGTAAAAGAAGAAACTTCTAAAACTAGTTTTTATAATACCTAAATAAGAACGGGTTTGGATCGAATAGTCTAGGCCCAAAGTATTAGGCACTTTAATCTTTTTGCGGTACAGGCACAACGGTTTTATTTTATGGTATCTTTTATGGTGTTATGGTGTTGTCATAAAGATTACTAAGAATTAAAGAAAGAAGTATACAGCAGGTAAAATTACTTGCAGTATACTTCTTTCTTTAATATTTAGTACGTGGAAATTGCCAGGAGGTGGAAATTTGTTATTACTAATAATTTTATTACTATGCAATACTTGAAATAGGTAAGGAGGCCATCACAAAGAAAAACATGCAAATTTTGGATTATTTAATATTCTTTTAGTGTGATGCAGCCGTCTGAAGTGGAAGCAGTTACGATTAAATTTTGTTTATTTGGTTTAATTTTAAATGTACCGGAAACTGCTCAATTTCTGTCATTCCATAAACTTTTTGTTGATACTAATATCGACAACGTGTTATTTCAACAAGATAACACACCTTGCTACAAATCTACAGTCACCATGCAGTGGTTTATGGAAAATAACGTGACGCTGCTAGATTGGTCTCCATAATCTTCGCATATCAATCTAGTTGAGCATCTATGGGGCATTATTAAAAGTAAGGTCCATCAGCACTCAATTTTATCAAAAAAATATTTTTGCCACATGAACAAGGAATTTGGTATACACCTTCAGATGAAAATGTAGGAAATTGGTCTTTGGAGAAGGAATCAATCTAATTGATTTAATGCAACGTTTACATTGCAACCAGACTTTAGGTTTTAATATTGATGATTCTTAAGAAAACCTTTAAATGAATTTCATAAAAATGTTAACTACAAAAGGAAATAAAGGAGTATCCTGCACCCGAAACTTGTTCGTAATACTTCTCAAATTGAAACTAAATGGATGATAAACACTTATCAGAAACCAAACTCAAATGATTGTCATTTGAGACAGAATTTCCTTGATGATAATAAGCAAATCCTTAATAGAAATTTTGGTAAAAAGTGAAGTTACGTCAAAACTCACAAGAAGATCTTGATGTTCAAGCTTTATAGATTTCAAACATCGAATGAAATGATGAGAGCATGTGAGAAGAGATTTTAGTGGAAAATTTGTAAGGAATGTTGGACAAACACTTGGCTAGCTTGTAAGTAAAAGGTTAGATGGTGCTGACGATAGGTCTAAAATGTACATATTGTAAAGAATTTTAAATCTCTGGGTTACGGAATTGCAATAGCCATTTTAAGGCGGCTCGTCCTCAGTAAAAATTTTCGTCCATACAAAAAATTTGTAAAAGTGTTCTATGGACTTGACGACTGCTAACGGCTCCTTTCTAGTCACGCAATAATTTCTTTCTGACCTGGACAAAACTGTACTAAAATACAGGATAAATTTTTCTGGTCCATCTTGCACCTGCGAAAGGACCGCGTCTATGGCCAGATTGCTCGCGTCAGTATCCAAAACAAATTTTACCTATTCTCTTAACTTAACTTAAATCAGTAAAGTGACTAGGGTCTGTTTTAGTTGATGGAAGGCATTTTCGTAATCATCATTCCATCTAAATTTTGCTCTCTCTTCGGTCAATTTCGTCCAAGGTTGGGCAATATTGGCAAATCCGGGTACCAATTGCACTACTCGGATTTTGTCTGGCTCAGCCTTTACTCCATCTCTAGATACAACGTGACCAAGGTAAAAACGTAGCACTTCTTTGGGCTCCGTTTTAGCTTTGCCATACGTTGTCGCTGGAACACTTCTTTTAAGTTGTTTAAGTGTTTTTCAAACGACCTTTCAACCACGATCACGTCGTCTATGTAAATGAAGCACGTCGTCCAAGACAATCCGCGCAAGCTGGTCTCTATCAAACGCTTGAACGTTGCAGGAGCGTTACACAGACCGAAAGGCATCACAGTGAACTGCCACAAATCAGTTGTAATCGTAAAAGCTGGTTTTTCACGATCTTTGGGTTCCAATTCTACCTGCCAGCAACCACTCTTTTAAGCTAATTCGGAAAACCACTAGGAACCTGACAGGGTGTCTAACGTATCGTCAATTCTCGGTAAAGAGTAGCTGTCCTTTTTGGTCACGTCGTTTAGCTGTCTGTAGTTGATCCATCTTTATTCTTTACGAGTACCAATGGATACGCCCATGGGCTATTGGGAAGTTCAATCACACTTTCTTTTTTCGTATCTATAACTATTTGTTCGGTTTCTTTTCTTTTTGCCAAAGGAAGTCGGCGTGGATGTTGTCGTATCGGTCGGCTTCTCCAGGATTCATTTTATCACCACGTCAGTTCTTCTTTTGGAACTATTTTCCAGAGCAAACACATCTTGATACTGTTAGATCAACACTTTACTTTAATCAGCTGATCTTTGTTGAGGTTATGGCATTTGGAGGTAAGAATGTTCAATAGATATTGTGGACACTTTTTCGGCGTTAGAATTCACGCATCTCACTTCTTCGGCGATGTATCTTTTTTAACGTTACTGGATCTGAGTTGACATTTAAGATCCTTACTGGCATGATGTTTATCACTGGTACTGAAATTCTGCCACCGAGTAGTGTTTTTTCCATTTAACCGCCCTTCATTGGTTCAATCGCGCGAACGTAACTTTCCCGGAGATTTCCATCCAGGCGTGCCATCACCAGACTTTCAGTCATTGCAGGCAAAGTCACGTCTTCACTCAATAGGACTCGCACAGCTGCCTTCTCTGACGAATGAAAATAAATTTCTTCATCACCGATCGTCAGTACATCGTTCTTCATATCCAAATGGAACCCATACTTCTTTATCACGTTAATTCCCAGGATAACTTTTTTTCGTGATGTTGGCTACCAGTACTTGATGGTCGAGTACTCCATTTCCCAAACCAATGGTCACTTGTACTTGTCCATGAGTAGGTATTTTTTAGTCTGACGCCATTTGAAGTCGTATTGTTACTGGTGATGTATTCTCGTTTTCCGATTGTTTTATAGGCGATGCTATTTGAATGATAATCTCCGGGGCATGGCTCGTTGAGGTCGACTTTGGCCCCATTTGGTCGACCTGTTCTATTTTTCCGGACGTTCTTCTGGTCTTCTTTTTTCTCCGCACTTCTTTTCCACAAGCTACTTGTTCTCGAAATACACGTCACACTATTTCTTCAATGCTTTCTTGTGTTTGCGCGAGTATTTCTGCAGCTGTTTATGGCTGCTTCGGCGTGACGCCTGTTTTGCTGCTTTAAATTCCAAAGCATGGGTTAAAGCGTCATCCAACTAGCGGTGGCTAGTATTTCCAGTAACTATTATTTTGTAACAGTTATTAATAAGGAACAATAACAACTTGTTACCTACGTTGTAAAATAACAGTTATTTAATAACAACTTTACAAAAAGCGTTCTTAATATTCTTTAGTATTTTGTTCTTACATTACGTATGCTACATACTACTATTCCTACCTAACCTAGTACGTACTGTTGAATAACAAGTAATAACCCAGAAGATTTATGGTCTATGAGATTTAAACGCATTTTTTTTCTAATAAGACAGTTTTCCACAGGTGAAACAACCACCTAAAAAACGAAGGGCAGATTCCTTGTGTAAGTAATTGCAACATACGAAACAGGAACAAAATACTATAAAAAGAGTGTAAATAAGATTGAAACAAGAATATTTTTTAAAATAGTAATTAATGACTAACACATGGATATTGGGTAGGATAGGTATGTCTGTACCTACATCTACATATACTCAAATCTTACGGATTACGCAATAACAACTGTTACTAAAATAACTGTTATTCGAAACTGTTATTCCATAGTAATAATAACAACTTGTTACTGTTACTGAAAAAAGTAACAGTTCACCATCCCTACATCCAACGTTTTTGGTCGAGCTAACCGGAGAGTCTGCTGCGTTTCGCTGTCTCGGAGGCCATCTACAAAGGTGTAAATAGCCAACTGCTCCAAGAAAGTATCTGGTACTGTAGGATACGCAAGCCGTGTTAATCTGGCGATATCAGCCTCAAACTCTTGAAGACTTTCGGCAGCTCTCTAAACCCGACTTCTAATTTGAGTTTGGTACACTTGTTGAAGATGAGCATCTCCATATCTCATTTCTAAACGTGAAATTAATTGTTCGTAATTTTTTTGCAGTTGGTCAGGTACAGTCTGCAAAATTCCAAGCGCTTCTCCGCGTAAGGACACTATTAAAGACCTCCCTTTTTGCTTGTTGCTCCAACCATTAGCAGTAGCTGTAGTTTCAAACTGCTTGTAGTAGGTCGACTATGGAACTTGACTAGCAAAATTTAGAGTACAACTTTATACTTGTGAGTTTTTTCTTTTCGATGGTCCATTATTAAATTATTACATCTTCGCTTATGACGCTTCCTCCTTCCATGGCGATACAATTGGTTTAGTTTTTCTTCAAGCAGTTTCCTTCTGTTTTCTACTGCTTCTATTTTGTTATTCATAGATTTGCATATTTCTTCTTTTAAATTTAACATATCTGCTTGGGTTTTCCAATGAACAATTTTAATTTGATTTTCCATATTAACCTGTATTTGCTTCTCAATATCTTTATTTGAATTTCAATTATTGTTCGTATTTTTTCTTTTAAACTTCTAGAATTTTGATCCATTTTCTGAGAATTTTCGTAAAACTGTTTTTCCGTTTTTCTAGAATTTTCTTCCATTTTCTAAAAATCTTGGTAAAACTTTTCTTCCATTTTATTGTAATTTTCTTCTATATTTTTATTCATCAATTCTTGGCCATTTTTTATTGATTCGATAAATTCAAATAACTTTGAATTAATTTTAACCGTTTGCACCGGCATAAATTTAAACACGAATAAAAAGTTTAACAAAACAAGTTTTAATAACGCTCGACACTACTTTATTGAACTGGAACAACGAGAATTACAAGCTATAAACAAACACGCAAACCGCGAACTAAGCAGTTGATTATTTACGCAATATCAATGTTTTTATTACGGGAGCGATATTAAATTATTGATATTTATAAAATCGCGAACACCACACTGACACCAATGTAACTAATTTTGAATCTAATTTGTTTATAAGCAAACATTTACACGGTTATAACTACACGAACTAGTTAAATCTCACGATATTTAAGAAAAACACTTAACACTAATTTATATATTACAATCACTGGAAAAATAATGTCCGCGGATAACTTCTGTTTGTCTTAAAACTCACACTTGTTTACATTAAAGTCACGTACGTTTATACTCGGTTATATTTATCTTAACCACGCGTCAATCACTTATTTATTTAAACATCCTCTTAACATTTCCGCTTTGAATAACTGTCCTATGCTCTCTTTGCACCGGTTTTATATATTTCCCTTATCTATCTCAAAAATTTTCTACATCTTTCGATAAACGTTATGGAAGTTTTTTTTAAGATTTTCATGATCATAGATGATTTTGAGTAAGTGAGTTTCACTTTGAAACCAGTCTTGAATTTTTAGGCTTATGGCTATTTTCAGGACACCTTTTTCTATGAAGGAAAATTTAGTAGTATATTAGTTATTTTAAGCTTGAGCTTTAGAATTATTTCACACAGTTTTTGCACTTACTAAGAACTGCAAAATTTGTAAATGTTACTGATGTAGTTTACTATTATGCTTAGATATTTGTTTTGATCGATAAGAGTAAGTTGAAATTGAATAGTTTCTTTTTTGTTGTGAACAGAACTAATTCTCTTTTGGTTCAATTTACTAAGAGTTTATGTTTATTCTATCATCGCTTAATCATTTTTAGTGCAGATCTAAAACTTTTGTAGTCGTCGTATATACAAGGTTTTTGTTTTTTGAGCTAACGCATGAGGATCTCGGTTATTATACACCCTGTATGTACGAAATGTTTTAGAAAAAAACTTTCACCATATAACATAAAAAAATTGTTTTTGGGTAAATGGTAATTATATGCTCGGAAACAATTACTGCGGCTACTGTATGGGGGTTTTTTGGGGTGTTAATTCGCCTATATTTTTTGGTTTCAAAAAGAGCATTTGATAAAAATTGACTTTTTAGCAAAATTTAATTTGCAATGTTTAGATTTTGGATAATTACTGCTACTTATATTCATTCAATTTTGTGCGTTGATGCATATGAGTTAGTTACTAATCGACTTTGGTATGGCTTTTAATATTTTCTCTTTCACTCTTCTTGTTGGCGTTGTCGTACTTTTTGTTGTCGATCGGACAATGCTGTTTCTCACGTTGCTGGTAGTCTTTGGGTATTCTTTTTTCATTTTGATTGCGTCTCTGATTATTTTTTGCTGAATAAAATTAAACTAAACCGGATGCATTGGCAAGCGCCATCTAGTGTGCAAAACCAGCGACTCTAAGTTAAATCAAGTACGCGTGACGCGAGAAGTGTTCTTAGTTAATTAATTAGTTAACGTAGTTATAGCTTTGTACAAAACTATTGTTTCTTTGTATACACATTTAATAAAACATTTTTGTTAAAGAATGTCGAGCTCACTAATATTTTTCCATTTTCAAAATTCATATTGTGTCTTGTAGTTTTGACATGTTAAGAAAGGGATGACGTTGTTGGTCTTTCTTAATGACATTGTTAAATTTTTCTGTTCTTACACCAATTTTTTTTATTAGTTTATTCGATTTACGTTCGATTACGGTTTTTGCAATAGTTTGTATACTTTTCTTGGTTCTTGAAAATTTTGGCGTTGGGATTTTGCAACATCGTGCTAATTTTGCGTTGTACGTTTACGGTATCTTAAAATAAGCTTTGGCGATCAATGTCTTGATAACATTGATTAGTTTGAACGACGTTGGGAATAAGTGTTTAGGTATAAGTGAAAAGTATTTTTTATCGATAATATTATGTTTTGGTTTAATTGGTTTTGAGATATTAGTTGATAGCGATTTTTGGTATATTTGAGATGTGTTAAATTTTTATGAATTTTTGGTATAATATTGTCCAACATAATCTTTGCACTTTTTAATTGTTGTTTTATATTTCGATAATAGTTTTGAGTATCGAAAACTTTTTGTAATTAGCGTTTACTTCTTTGTTGGACTTGGATATTTTCGACTTTCTTAAGTTTGAATTCTGTGTTCTTTATTTTTTTTTGTTGTTTAGAAAGTATTTCCGATTTGGAATAAACGTACCTACGTGTTGATTTCTTGCGAGTCTCTTTCAATAAGAAGAAGCTTTTAGATTTTGTTTCGTTTGTGTCTTAACTTTGCGTTGAAATCACTGATGAATACAGTTTTGAAAGTATTTTATGTTTATGTTTTTGACAGACTATTGAAGTAGACATGACTTTGATATTCAAATAATATCTTTTTAACAATTCCCAACTGTTTATTATTGTAAAATATGTTTTATTGTTGTGTTTTACTTTATTTACATAATTAGGATCAGTATAATAAATAAATAAAAAACAAAAATTGGATTAAAGTTATGATAAAATCACTTTCAAATGAGAAAAACTGGTATTAAGATTACACTAAACAATGTATTGAAATGCAGAACTATAACTAAACTTTTATGGCGAAACTGTATTTCGTGCTGTATTTCTAGATCGTTGGTTTGCAGTTTGTAGATGTCATGTAAACAATGTCACCGATAGTTTATAATCTTTTCATGAAATCGTGACTTAAAATCCTCTGCATTGTGAACGGTCAGGCAGTATATCATGTTTATCAACATTATGAATGTAAGCTACCACCATTTCTTGCACGTAACTAAAAAATAAAAAAGAAACACGGCAAAACTTCTAAGTAGATCTCGAAGAATTTCATTTCATATCTGTCGTAAACATTTTTTGCTTTGTCGGCGTAATTTGTATAAAAGGTGTTCGCGTTTAATTCGAGTACACCATGACTGAAATAAATCATGTCCACGGTGACTTTCATGTTTCAGGAGTTATTTACGAGCCGTATGAAAATTTAGTTCAGATCGATTTGTTTTTTAGAACGAAATTACACTGTGTAAAAGCGATGTATATTTGTGTAAGAAGCTACTTGTGTCCATTTATTTAAATATCGTGAGAATGCAATTTTCTCTTGATAAAAGCGATGGTGTGCAAGGAAACATGACACTGTATTAATGCGGGTATAATTTGATAAGTCATTTAGATTTCCTGCCGTATTGTATCCGAAACGTTGATAAATTGTGGTTGTAAAATTTTAATGGGCGTTCTTAAATTATATTTCCATTAGTGGAAGATGCCAGGATCAATATTTAACTTAACAAAGTACACAAGCTGATCATTTTTAATAACTTCTCTTAGAACATTTAATTTCTGAATCCTGTTTTAAGTGTGTAGCGTTCGTAGGCATTAGTATTCCGGTAGAGTTTTATAAAGCGAAACGCTTGGCAAAGCATTCTTCTTATTGCGTTACTCCTCTGTCGGAGGTGTCTTCAAGATGAAGAACGATGTCCGATAATGCAGGACCGTATTTAACGTTTTGAAAGGATTATTTTTTATTGTATAACAAATTTGTTTCAATGGCACAATTCGAGAAACAAATTGCTGTTATGTGTTGAAGTTGCGCACAATAAAAAGAATGTAATTTACAGCTGAAACGGGAACAATGAATAATAAATACCGGTCATAATAATACAGTATAAACTTCAATACAATGTGAATCACCACACCTCTTTCTGCTTTAGGTTAGAAATTACAATATTCAACATTTTCAAGAATTTTATCATATTAAACGTGATTAATGCAATAAAGTTGACGTTTGTATTATTTAAAAACTTTCAAGCATAAATCATACTGTATACGCAATACAGTTTTAAGATAATGGCAGGTTATTATTATTATTTTCAGCTGAAACGGCAACATTTAAAACATGACGTTTTTCAGCCCTATGTAGAATTTTTATGTTTCAGTTTTAATTAATTCAGTTATTTTTTTAATGCTATTACCCCAATATTCCATTCTTGTTATTGTGTATTTTTTATTACTTCAGTAATATCTTTTCCCAGTACGTGGTTAAGAAATTTTTATTCATAGGATTATAAGGAAGAGGACTATTTTTGTTCCTTTTTCCTAATTTTAGTTCATTCAACAAGTTTGTATTAGTATACAGTAATTAAGGATTTAGATATTGCGGAATCCCATCTAATAGCAAACGAACTTTTTAACCAGAAAAGTCATATTTTTTATACTTGTTGAAAGTACCATCAAGCATGATAGAGATAAAAAGTTGGTTTGAGTTGTTTCTGGGTACTACTTACTTCTAAGGACGTTACATGTAAATCAAAACAACTCGCTGTTTATCTAAAGTATAGATGGCACTTAAAATGGAAAACATTCTGTATTATCGGCAATACTTCTAAAATATTACTTTCTACACGAGAAACGCTAATATTTACCTACAAGATGAAGTTAGCCCGATAATTTGACTGATTTTACATTTTTCTATCAAATACATCTATACAGAATGGTCCAAAAGTCTGGAAAAAAATTCATAATTTCCAAAATGATTATTTTTGGAAAAATCTCTTGCACAGGTCAATTTTTATTTTTTTGTTGTTCCACGCGCTATTTTGTAAAAAAAATTAAATGAAAAATGTGGCAAATCGTTGGAAACCTCTTAACAATGTGAATTCAAATCAGTTTTAAAGCAATTGATTAAGGTATAACAAAATAGCGGTTTTCTCAATGCGTCATTTTTTTCCTTTCTGGAACGCATTAGAAATTTTTCAAAAAAAAAATCGCTTGCGAATTTCAAAAATTTTTATTTCTGTAACAAAGCAATCAGACGTATGATAGGTCAGTTAATGATCACCGGAGATGTTCAAACTGTTCGCTGTTGGCGATTTGGACCTGCCCAAGACGAAAGTAGATGCTTTCCACGGTACATTCGATGGTTTACCGATCTATGTATCGCATTTCCACACGGGTCCGATTTTTAAGCTCATCTTAAGTCATTGGGCTTACTTAAATAAACTTTTGACTTTACATGACCGCATAGAAAAAAATCGAGTGGTGTGAGGTCGGGTAAGCGGGCAGGCCATTTAATTGTACCCCTTCGTCCTATCAATCTGCCCGGAAAAAACTCTTGTTGAAACCAGATTCTGGGGTGACTGCGTCTCGACTGATTTGCTTATCAATGCCGGTACTAGCTTGAATCTTTAGAAATCTAAATATCTTTCACCATTTAAATTTTTCTCCAAAAAGGCAGGTTTCAATTTCCATTGTTAAGAGCTTTCCAACGATGTGTCACATTTTTTACAAAATGGCGCGTGGCCGCCATCTAGAGTTTTTGGTAACATTTTTTATGCTAAAGTGTGAGAAACTTTTCTAAAAATAATTATTTTTGAAATTATTAATTTAACGGTACCGGTAATGCCATTAGATGGTGTTGTGTCAGTTCTCCTTTGACAGCTGATTTCTAGCTATCGATTTTGATTCAGTTTTTGACGGTTATTACATTTGATAAATTACCGAAAAGTGATTTTAAAGAGGTTGAGTTTGATGTAGTGCACATTGTGAAATGTATATCGTTTGTCATTGTGCACGTATCGACAATAAATCCAATCTGTAATTTTTGACTGTGTTTGATCGTCTAATTTTTGCAATTTTATTTCAACTAAAGACGAGCTCATTAACAAAGTCTTCTCAAACATGATTGCTAACCACAGAAATAACAATTGGCTGAGTGAACGAGAAATTCTTGCGTCAAAGATGTGGATCACTTAAACTTCACAATTTAAAAAATTGTTGGTCCACTGCATTCTTTCAAATCTATTGACTGTGTAACAAACGAAGACGAGGCTATCGACTATCCAACTGAGTTTTAAACTCATTGTACCTGTGTGGCTTTCCACCGCATAAATTACAACTAAAGGTTGAATCGGTAGTCATCATGCTTCGAAATTTGAACAAACGTA
This sequence comes from Aquatica leii, assembly GCA_035610365.1. Classification (NCBI taxonomy): domain Eukaryota; kingdom Metazoa; phylum Arthropoda; class Insecta; order Coleoptera; family Lampyridae; genus Aquatica; species Aquatica leii. Next base: position 41,741,829 of record CM069435.1, on the reverse strand, counting down.
ACGATACTCAAAGGAAAGATTAAAGGCGAGGAAGTTCTCATTCCGAGAATTCCGATGATCCTAATCGATATGTTATTCCAGTTCAAACGAATTCAATTTTTGATTCGTCGTGCATTTGCCATGACGATCAACAAATTGCAAGACCAATCTGTGAGTGCTTGTGGGCTGTCTATCCGCTTTATTCGTTCTCGCACCGGCCCGAGTTCAACCCATCTAGCAAATAATTTAACAGAAAGTAGCGAATGTTACGCGAATCATTTCGATTCACTTCAATAAAGTAAATGTTTTCCTGTCACCGAAAGTATATTAATTTCATAGTATTTAATTTCCATTTCATTTTGATTTTTGTACAGTTATTAAAATTAATTCATTTGATCATAATTGAAAACTGAATTTATATTCAGCTAATAAGTTAACACAATATTTATTCATTCTGAGGCGGTACGAACTAAGCCTATTTCTGTTAGATCTAAGAATTTTGAGTTTTAAAGTATTTCATTCAAAGAAAATTCCATAGTTGCTTGTACACTTGTAATTTAGAAAAGCAAATTTTTTTGTTTGGTCAGTATATTTGGACATTAACTGTTAAATGATAAAATTGTTTTGTTGAAACCTTTTTAAAAACGAGAACAATTGAGGACTTAGGGTTTTTTGGCAGAATAAAAAACCACAATTTATTTGTAACATATTTTCAGACTCGAAAAAATATGATAAATGGAGGCAAGATCAAGTCTTTTGCAATCATCATGGTCATCTTCCTCACTGTAGGTTGAAGATATATCATCAACGTGTTTCGATATATAATCGCATTTGAGATATTTCTCAGAAATGTCTTTTAAGAATTTTTAAATATAGGTTCTTCAGGCTGATACCGTGCACGACGTTTACTAAAACATTTGAATTTCTTGTTCCTATACTAGATTATTTCGGGTTTGTACTTCTGATATATAAAGCATTTTCTATCTTCAGTCATTGTATTGCTTCTTCTTTACTGCATTTGGTTCTGTTTTTTATTAATATTGTTGACAATTTAATAAAACCTTGAAAAACATCTGGCAAACTGTGTAATTAGAACTGTTTTTGTTGCTCCCGCATTTAGATCTTGCAATTCGGTAATTTTTTAGCCAGTTTTGGATTGTCTAAACTGAAACAAACTTTTTTGCTATTTGTGCTATCGACTTCCATAAATGTGTATCCACTCTCTAGAAATTTGTGGTCTACTCTATAGTATCTAAACTTGTAAGTTGAACCAAATATAAATTTAAAAGTATTTGCAAAATTGATTGCAAATCAAATGTATATCCTTCGAATGTCTAATCTGCCTGACGTCTTTCTTTATCAATTGCTTGGGTCTGCTTGCATTTTTCCTTTCGTCTATGTGTTCCTAGTAGTCTCTTTCTAAAGTTTGTTTTTTTTTCAACGTTTTTTATAGAGTTTACCTTGTGTAGAGCTGACACGGGTTCTTTTTTGGTTTGTAAAATGACAGATGATAATCGTCCTGTTATATAAGTAATGTCGCTGGCAAGCAAAGAATTGTCTTATGCAGTCTTTGTTATAGAGACAATACGGTTTTGTAACGTCGGAAATGTGTCTATGTGGTCGTTTATCTATTTCAAGGTTTTCGGATTGATTTTATTGTGAAGATTTCCTCGATTATCTTCGCCGATATACAAATCAGCAGAAATACATAAAGTTCAAATAAAAATTTGCTTGCATAATGCATTCTGACTAATTTGTCAAAATCCGTTAGGTGCACATACAGGTTTTTTGCTGCAGTCATGATTACAGTAATAACGAGTTATAATTTACAGGCAAGATCCGCTAAGTTACCTTATATGATTTTCACTATCAAATAAATTGCGGATTAGTTCAAAATGTAGAAAAATTTGTTAAGTGCTCTGTGCTGGTTTTTTTCTTGTTTATCTCTGTACATATGCTCTTGTGGAGCACTAATTTTGTTTCGTCTCTGACAATTGCGTGCATCTTTTAGGTATAATTTTTATTAGAAATATTGAAAATTATTACGGTTTGTTCGATGTTAGCCGACGTTGTAACCCATAATTTTTTGTTTTCATTTTTTATGTAAAAGCTGAATCAACATTTTTTCTTGTGATTTTTTGATCAATTTTATCTATTGGGACTACGCTACGACGTGACTTTCGACTAAGGCCTACTTCTGACATGTTTTTTTCTTAATTAAATTCTGTTTGGTATTATTCCGTTAGGCTTGTATCAGAAGAACTGAATCTATGTTTATCAGTGAATTGACTGGAGAATCAGTTTTAATTATAATTTTTCTGTATTGACTCTTTGAGACATTTATGAGTTAATTACTGTCTATATATAATTTTTTTGTGAACTTCTATTTATATACAGCTTGTTAGTAGTTTACGTTTATTGAATTTTTTTTTATTTTGTTCTATTTTATTTGACGTAACTATTATATTTATTGGGTTACAAACACAAAAACCCGATTTTTTTGATAAAATTTTTATCCACATAAGGTAGGTTTTTGGAGTTTTTGAGATTTTCGAACATTCGGTAATATAATGAAAAGTTTAATCAAATATTCTAAATTAAAATTAACGGCTGCACTGGTGTACACACCGCTACTGATTGTCAAATCACTTTTACGAGTGGGGATAAGCGCGATATCGCTATCGAAGGTCTATTTACTCTTTGTTTTACCTTTTCTAAATTGCTGTTAAACGTCGTATCAGGGCTGGTCTGTTAATGTAAGTAGTTTTTCTTTAATTTTCCTCTTTAGTTAGTTTGATTGCGCTTTTAGCCGATGTGCTGGAAAACTGGCACTTATTCAAGTGTTAAGCAGATTAAGCGATTTCGTTAATTACACGACCTTCCAGGTGACAGTAATTTAAGATGGCGCGTCACGTTACTCTTTACCTTTTAACGATTTTCGAAGGGACTGCCGTTTTATCCTTATACATGGCTGTCGTAAAGAAATGTAACCTGTGAAATCTACCTTCTTTAGTGAATCAGAAGTGACAAAATATGACTTCTTTCGAAGTTTCAGGATTGTATAATTTTAATTACCTAACATAGCGTTTTTCTTTATGATGGTATTGCATTCGCTAATTAATTATGTCAATTTTATGCGTACTACTTAATAGTATCGTATAGTTTTGCTTTTGTTTAATTGTATTCATTTTAATCAGTTAACCGTTAGCCTTAAGCAAAACATTTATTATATGTAACCACAACATCGATTATACTGACTTAATTTTACTTTCAGTCACAAACTTTGAATGGGGTTTAATTTTATGTATTGTCGTTTGAGTACATGGACGTGACATCCGTCAAGGTTATTCGATGATTTGAACGCAGTCATAGCCAATGAGGCACTTAACCGTTGTACATAAGCTTATATATCACGCATATTTTGCTCTTAAATTAAATAAAAAGGAAGTAGTGAACGTTACTACTTGTGACAAAGAATTTTCGGTTGGGTAAGTTTTTATGCTGATACATATATCTTGTTTTGCAATTCATTATCATAATTGTCAATTATCGACTCGTTTCGCGACTGCATGCTAAAACAAGTAATTGTTCGAACACTATTTAGCTGTTAATAAAATCATCACTTGTAACTCTTTTTCGTAATTAAATGTAATTAGTTGTATGGTGTGTTGTCTGATCGATTAGGCCTACATCGATATTATAGCTGTCATATTAGTCGACGAATCTGTAATTGTTATTTAATTGTTATTGGTCTACCTCTTTCTTTTGTATTTTAACGCCTATTTTCTGTTGTTGGAAATAAATATGTTATTGTTAGAATCTGTGTTTTTCCAATTGTTTCTTTAAGAGATCGACATATTTAAACAAGGTCTGGTATTGGGTGTTATTTTGCTTGTTTTTGTACCTTTTTAATTTAGTGTAGGATTAGCACAGCAAGACTTGCGACCCTCTTGCCGAATTGAACTGAGTTCCACGTTTGCCTTTAAGCTACGAAAAAATGCTTGTAACAAAATTTGACGCACAACTGTTAGGGCTCGATTTGGTGTGTGCGGTTCTAATTTCTTCTATTTGATTATTATTGATTCTTTTACTTCTCGGTTGTTATTGTGGAGTCGACTTACCCACATTTAGTTAGTCTTTCTTTAGTTTTTTTAGGAAATTTTGTCACTAAGACAGCTATTTGGCGTTTAGAAGTGAATTGGCTTCGGAAGCAGGACCTTCAATACGAATTACTCTCTCATGGGTTCGATCCCAAGGTGGCTGTTTCTACATTATGAGGTGTGGTGTGTCACGCTTTTTAGTTAGAGAGAAGCATCTTTTTTTGTGGCTACTATTGCCTTAGTGTTTGCGAATTATAAAATCGCGGCCGAGCAAGTTATTGTTGAACTACAAACGTTACTAAGCGAATTTGATGAGCTAATACCGTTGAAGTATACATATGTCGTCTAATGGGAAAGAAGAAGCAAAATGCCAAAGTGTCAATTTGGACTCACACTACAAACTCTACGTAATGAGTTCACGGGTAAGGGGAAGAAAGTTGCTAACCGTGCATTGGTTTCTTTTGCTAATTTCTCTTCGTCTAGCCCTAAACAGGTTTCGTTAGAGTCACTACTTCAGGATGGAAAACCACCACTTCTTTCTTCTTGGAATTCTAAAGTTGAAATGGAAGTATCAGTTCAGACTATTTCTGCTCTTCCGAAGGCTGTTTTTACTAATGTTTCGTTAGCTAAGTGGAACTTTTTCGGGTGAAGGCTCGTTCTCGCTCACCGAATTCTTGATACGGGTTGATGAGTTGTGTCTGTTGCGTGATTACGACGATCGTCTATAGGATGAGATTGGGAATCGAACAACTTAAGAATCGATCGGTACGTATGCGACGATTATGTGAAGTTTCTTTCAGCGATTATCTTTAATCGTTTTTTAAAATCTGAACTCAAGACGATCCGACGTAACTTAACTGCGTACTACCAATCTGCCTAAGGATTGGCAATTGGAATTAACTACGACCAAGTCGTAGATTCTGCACTATCTTTAACCACGGACTCTATTTTGGACTTGACTGAAAAGCAACGTATTGTTTTGGATTTTATATTTGCTAGTGTTCGTTCTTTTGACGAAATTGCTTCAGTTATCTTGTATTTTAGAGTGTATTTATTTTAAATAATTTAACAATGTATTCATTTTTATAAAGGTGTTGTGTTTTCGTGGTTTTGTTAGTGATGGAAACACATTTATAGCACTATCGATAACTATCGATAGTTAAAACTATCGCCACTATCGATAGTGTGAAGTTTACTATTGATAGTGAGCGATAGTGGTAAAAATCATGAAAAACCAACAATTAAAGTAAACTGTGCATTTAAAGCTTGCCCGATTTGGTCATTATAAAACCAAAGACGTTGACGTGTTGTTATTTCTCAATTAAAATAAATGGATCCTGTGGGACCTGTAGGTTAACTTCAAATTTAAATTGTTCAACTTAACGAAATTATAAGAATTATTTTAAATAAAAAGTGTTTTTTTTTAGTTTATTGTTGATTTCCGATCAAGAACAAAAAACGTGCACAATTTCTTCAAAAACTTAAATTTTAACTTAAAATTTTGATACTGTCAAAAACTATCGACTGTGTCGACTATTAATATTTCTCCACTACTAGTTTTTCTAATGACATTGTGAGGCGATAATTATATATAAAATTTTTGTATACATCGAATGCTGAAGTGATTTCCAATGTTATTTAAAATGTTATAAAACCATGGCTGCTTTATGAATCGTTTTGTTGGTCATGGTTAGGATTGTGACTCTACAATGGCAAGTAATGTACAAAAGTTATTAGATGTACCAAAAAATATATATTTTTGTAATTTGGTCGTAAATGACAATTATGCAATAACAAAAAATGAGGTTTCTTTTTCTTCTTTTGCTGCTTGCAAGCTTACCTTCGAACTACGAGGTAAGTGGTGCCTAAATTATAATAAAAAGACTGTAAAATAAAATTTGAAAATACGCTCTAGAAATCTAAAAGAACTCGGAACTTGAGCATAACTTAAGACTTTAGAGGGTCGGTTTTAGCGGAAAAAAAGAGAAAGGACGTTAATTTACATACATTGCATCTCAAAACTATGATAGTGGGAGGATAAAACATTCACGCACTATGTTCTTTGCTATTTTAAATTCACGGCCTATTTGGCGTGTTGTTTTATACTTTTGTCAAAAAGATCATGTTTGTGGACGTAATTACTAAAAGCAGAGTACTTAATTTCTTGAAATGTTTAACGATTTTTGATTTTGTCCATTGCAATCTAAACGTGCAGCAAAAATCAATCAATTTTTGTGTTTTGCAGTCTCTCGTTTCAGCATTTCTTGGAAAAAAAACTTGTCAATTATTAAAACGTTGTAACTGTCGTAGAAATGTACACAGTTGATTATGCAGTAACTGCATTTGTGTTCCTTTTGAAAGAATGTGTTCTAAACGTACAAGGAAGTTATTGAGTAACTGTAAAATTTGCAATTTCAAAACGTTTACTTTTTTACAACGTTGGATTGTAGAAATAGCTACCGTTATGCATTTATAATTATATATTATTTCTTCTAACGCACTTTAATAACATTACAGAAAAAAGAAAAATTTATTTAATTAAATTAAATGAAGTTAAAGTTGATTATTTTTGTATACACGAATAAACAAGGAATATGTTACAGCTGCTTTACTCACTTATGGAATAAATTACACAAGCTCGAGGTGATTAATTTGTTTATGTTTTATTTTCGGTATACACACATGGCCCATTATGAATATTAGAGTCCAACGTGTATATTTTACTTTTAGCAACACCCAATTTTCAAGTTTAATAAATAAACCTGGTTTTTACACTTAATTATAATTTCAAAGATACATTAAAAAAAGTTTTTTTTTTAATATGAAAAAAAGTGGTTTGCTTTGATATCGACATTTCATTAAATTATGGATGCAAGTTACCAGATGCTGCCGATGCCGGTGTTCGTAAACAAGCAATTTGCTAAAGATCTTTTTTAAAGTGTTTACATTCAGTCAATAAACGAAAGATAAAGTTTGCTTTAGGAAGTTCTTTCATTTAAAAAAAAACGATCATCGTGCTTGGTCGCAAAAGTAAAGAACTCACGTCTACGTTTTACGTTGTTCGCAAAGAAAAAAAAACTGAAAACGCTAACAGCAGCAATATCACATGTTCTTAGTGGAGTTGATATTTCAACTGACACCTAATGAGGTACAAACTATCCTGTGGAAGATTGAATCTACCGCCCACTCCGTGCTTAGAATTCTGATTTCGATATAAACGCTATGGAACAAATTGCATACTCGTTCCAAACAACAGTTCTTTGGATTTATTAAGGCCACGTAATGTCCCTTATAGTAAACGTATTAAAGTTACAAGAAAATGCTAAGAATTTTAATGGAAAATTTAATTTATCGAAGTCTAAACATTTTACACATACGTGAAATTTTATTCTAGACTGTGAGCAATGATTGTTGGACTATGAATGATCTACAGCTGTTTCTTGAATTCTATACCCGTTTTATTTTCAAATCAACCACCAACGCACATTCACACTAATAAAATAATTAAAAAGTATATATTTAAACAATTATAATTTTAAACAGGTTATAAAAAACTACACGCAACATTCCACACGATCTATACTATAATTAATGTAACTGTGACGAGAAGACCTGATAGGAACATTATTTTTCGATATAAATAGACGTATTTAAATATTGTCAACTTTAACAACTTTGGTCTTTAATAAACGTTTCCTTAGTCGAAACATTAAAGCTCGAGGGAGCTTAGAATGCTTAATTAAAATGCATTATAATCAATAAGCTAATGATTATGTAGTTAATAAAAGCGCATTTTTATTATTCAACATTTAAATTTAATATGTAAATTTGTTACTTTGAATAATCAATTTGTCAGAGCCGTTTTACATTATTTACATAATGTTCACTATAAATTTTTTTATTAAAATTATTGTTTAACTCTCGCAAGAGCTAATGCATATGAATTAATTTTAGGAAATATTTAAGAAAAAGGTGTGGACAATTAAGAATATCAAAACAAAATTTTAATAATAAGCTCGACAATTTTTAGTAAATTCTTTGCACGTCGTTAAAATTTTTGCATTAATTATTATTACCAGGAATTACGAGAACGGTAGGTTTCAAATATTATGATTTTTTAAAAGACATTATATTCTATGCGCAACGGAAAACATTTTATTACTTAAGAAATTAAATACACTGCTTTAAAAAAATCTCCTTGTTCTCATAAATATAATTTTTATTTTTATTTTCGAATACTTGTGTATAAAGTATTTACAAAAATTATGTTATTGTCGCCAGTTCTGCCAAACTTGTGTTTAGTATCTTTTTAGAATAAGGACAACACTACATATTCCTCTTTATTTGCACCATTACGTATTTTCTGAATGATCCTTCTGAATTAGAACACTTTTCAGCTCTTCAATTGATCCTAAAGATGACTAATGATAACTCGATATAGGTATCCAGATTTTTTGCTCACCTTAACCAGTAAAAGATTTCTAGGTTTCTTTCATTTTTTGTTTAAGCGCTAAAGGACACTGTCATTTCTTCTTTTATTTATATCCGCTTATTCGGTAGTTGTGCTTGCTACTATACTATTAATATACCGGTTTTTCGCTGGCCAGCATATTTATTAAGATAGAATATAAAATTTACTTTTTATTATCAGAAGTAGCATTTTTGTTTTTAAATTGTAATTGTAAAATATATTTAGCTTTGAAGTATCGTATTATCAAGAAACATCTCTTTTAGGCTATGACAAAATTGCTTGTACGTAGTTCACAGTTAGAATGCTTTCTAGATTATTGTTTTTATCTTTTTCTACTTGTGACTTGCTGGTTTGTGCTTTCCTTGTAGAAGACGTCAATATTCGTTGTACTAGACGTAATCAGCCGCGGATCCATGGGTGTAGGTATGCAGCTGATGCTGTTTCCAGACGCTATATCAATTTAATTATAGGAATGAAGATACTAGAGATTTACCAAGCCAAGTAGCTTGGCTTGAGTCGTAAAAGCTTGGCTTGGACATGAAGGTCAAGCTTTCTAAAAACAAAAACTAGACTGGGCTTGATGTTCTTGGATACAGACTTGGCTTGGTTTTCAAGTTTTAGCAAGCTCTTATCGCAAATGTAGTATATGGTCTTGTCAGTTTTCTGTATTTAAAAAGTGGAGATTGACTTTTGATGTTAACTAAATGTAAATGCTGCAAGATCCGTATTTTAAAACGTCTTCATTTATAGCGTTAATTATTGTTTTTTTTTAATTTTCCGTCATCTACATCTAATTACAGTAGATGCCAATCTTTATTCCTTTGTATTAAAAGTGACCTAACTTAACAAAATGTATATTGCGTACTCGATTACGTTTATCTGTGGTGGTAACCAAAACAAGACTTCAGCTAAATAAGCAAAAAACGTTACAATGTAAGTAGTAAAAATTTTAAATCCAGCTTGTTTAGAACTCAGTTCGACAATTTGCTTAATTTTTGTTTTGATTTCTTCAATTGACCGCTGTTTGGTGAAGTGATTTGTGTAAATTGCCTTCAATAAACTTTATTTTGAGGTATAAATATTACATAAGGATAATATTATTTGGAAGAGCTTGAAAGCTTGGTAACTGCTTAAAAGCTTGACCTGTAAAAGCTAAAAGCTGGCTTGGCTAATCTTAAACTTATGTACCAAGCGCTTAAGAGTCCATTTGTTCAACACTTTTCAACTTATGACTTGGTTTTGAATTTTTTGCTTTTCTGACGTCATACTAAACGGGTCCATAGCTGCTCCCAACATAAGTTTCTGGAATAGCGCCTGTACGTAATGGCAAAAAAACTCTAGAACCTGCAAAGTAAAAAGTAAAAACTTTCATAAAACTAAGATTATAATACTATATTGTACAGCGGTTGTGAAATCGTTTTTTCAGCACATGTTATAAACTATATTCTTCCGACAAACTATACTTCTCCGACGACCACAAAAAAGTGGTGTTCAAACATAGTATTATTAATTAATTTTTATTGTAAAACTATCACAATTTTGAAAATAAACTGGTGCTTGAAGACGCTTGTTTACGATTTAATTTTCATAATCATTTGTTGCCTTTTTTGTATATTCTTCCGGAACTACTAATTCAGTTTTACGCAGCGGATGTTGTTTGATATATTAGTAGATCCTACAGCCTCGATAGTATAAGATTTCTATCTTTTTACTGATAGTCATTTACATAACTTTCAGCAGTTCCATTGGACTGCCACTCTCTATGGCGTTTCAAGGCCAGCATATTCGATCTTTATAATTTTTTTATTATACATGATTCCAGTGTAGTCGATTTCTCACAAGCTTAACTTTTGTTGCACGTCACAGTAACCATCTTCAGAGCCTCAAATAAACTGATTGATTGCGCCTTGAAATCCCTCTTTATAGACTGACTTTTAATCGGCTAAAATATCCGGTAAAGGAAAACAGGAATCTCAATTAATAATAAAAAGATTTTTAAATATTTTATTGGATTCTCTAATTTTTTCCAGATACTAATTAAAAACATTAGCTAAGCTTGAAAATACTATGGTTTTGGCTAATGTTTCTAATTACTATCAGCGAAACAGTGAATCCATTGATATCTTACAAAATATTTTTAATATTATCGAGATTTTAGTTTTCCCACGCCGGATATTTGGAAACTAGTCTCATCGATTGGAGGCTAGTCTATAAGAGCGGAATTTTAAGGTGTTTATTCTAGGCTATGAAGATGTCCACTGCGACGTACGACGAAAGCTCATCTTGTGGGAGATCGATCACTCGCGAATTATCCAGAAGAAACCTGTGGAAACTTGAATTCTACTATAATGTTGGATCATTCTTAGTCATTCTTAAAGGTCACAGATTAATGTATTTTTTACAAATAGTAGAAAAAATGTCAGTAATGTTTTAGTATAAGGCATATCAACAATTAGCGCTAAGTTTGCATTTTTAGCATTCTCGAACTTAACATTATAGAGTTCACTTTTCCTCAAGCGCTCTAAAATTTCAAAAATGAGGACTGTCAAAAATATTCAAAATTGAGTTAGAAGAATTAAAGTCGAATGTTATGCTTATATATCGTTGTTAACAAATACAATTCATTAGAAGTTGTTTCTATAAATATTTTAACGTAATCAATGGATAAAAAAACTGTAGCAATTTTGACATCATGTTTTGATACTAGCGTTCCTAGGAGTATGGAGTATATTAACCACAGCGTTTGTATTTGGCACCTAACTCATTAAAATAAGTGACTAATATAATTTCAGAAAAGGAATTAACATGTAGAAAACTTGAAGTTGTTAGTTAGATAGAAAATATTAATACCGCCAATTTCAAAAAACGTTTTTTTTATAATACGCTGGACATATATTTTTGTAACGTTTTTAAAACTTAATTCATTTTAACTTATTTATATGTTTAAATGATTATTATAAATGTAACTTTTTTTACTATACTAAAACACAGCAAACACTAAAAATTATGGCTAGGTAATAAAAATTAATACTTACAAATAATTTTTATATCACTGTAACTGTACACCGTTCGTTGAAAGATAATCACTAACATGTATTTATTTCTACGGCACACGCGTGACACTGACTTTGCACTTTTTTTTAAGACCGATTCAGATATATTTTGTTTACCTTTTACATTTTCGCTTTATCTTGGACTAAAATTGTCTGTTAAATAAATTGGCATGTTTTTGAAGTTTTAGCAATGCTTCACTGTCTCTTCCTTAAGACTTCTGAACTTCCAGAACAAGAAGCCGGACGCGGAAGGGCCGTGGCGATAACATCAGCTTTCTCCATTTAGGCAACTTTCTTGAGTATAGAAGTAACAGTCAATAGACAATAGAATTTTCTAGCCGGATGTTTTTCTTGGATGGTAACTGTAGACCAACACTTAGACACCTGTTCTTCGGAAGACGACTTCTAACATATTTATAACAGTCCTCTATTTCCGTTGACCTAAACCCTAACCAAGATTTGCTACTGTCAACCAATAGTTTTTTTTTAACCAAGTCACCCTTAGGGATGGGCAGTATTTCAACTACATGCATTTAAAATACAAATTTTAATGCATTTTTAACGTGTATTTGGCATTTTGTATTTCAAATATTTTTATTTAGAACAGGTATTTTGTATTTCGTATTTCATATATATTTTTGTTTTCAGGTATTTAGCAGTACTATCGCTTTTACTTTTTTTTTTGTTGTCTCTAGTGTGTTTTTTTTTAATACGATTCTTATCACCAATACAATCCGGATCTTATATTTGCGGTGAGAAAAGTATGTATCCATTTCCAACATTTTGGTAATTTAAGTACGATGTGATAAGGGTATTTTGTACTTAGTAGTTCAAATACTATGATGTGATCAGAATAATTTCTATTTTTTATTTAAAATTTACTTTGATGTAATAATTTGATTTTGTATTTCAAATACTTCATGTCAGTATTTTGCTCGGCCCTGAACGCTTTCTATGGTTCAATAGCGCGAATGTAATTTTAACGATTTTCATTTAGGCGTGCAATTACCACACTTTCAGTTCTTCCATGCGGACTTATGTGATGTTGATTACCAGTATTTGATGGTAGAGTACTCCATTTTCTAAACTAATGGTTACTTTCTCCGTGTATAGGTTACTCTTTGTCAGTTGCCGTCGCACCCTTACTGGTGGTGTTTTTTTATTTTCTAATCACATGTCAGTACAAATGATGGTCTTGTCAGTCCCATGCCAACTAGTAACTCAGAATTCCACTGATCTTCAAGGTAAATGCTGTTTGACAGGTGATACAATTCGTATAGCATTCTCCGGAGCATGACTCGTTAAAGATGACTTTTGCCCTACTCGGTCTAGCTACTCTAGTTTTTCGGACGCTCTTTTGGTTTTGTTTTGGGTTTAGTCGTCGCACATGGTCTACTTCGCCGCAGTTTCAGTACGTAACTTCTCTCTTACAATGAACTTGTTCAGGAAGTAGTCGTAGTAAATTATCGATACCTTTTTAAGTTTGTACGAGTTCTGCAGAGGCACAGCGGAGTTTATGACTGCTTATGTGCGACAAATGTGATGCTTCTTCAAACTCTGGGTTAAAGCGTCATCCAACGTCCTGAGTCTCGCTAATCGTAAGGTCTGAGGCGTGTCGTCTCTGACAACTTCTACAAAATTTTTGTTATCTAATTGCTCCAAGAAACTATTTGGTGTTGTAGTACAGTTTATAACTTACATACTAAATAAATAATAACACTGTTGCTATGCGTCATTCGATTACGTTTGTTTGTAGATCTTCTTTGTCTATTCTTTTTTGTTTCTAGTCGTTCTCTTCCGTTCACTCCAAGTCAGTCTTTCTTGTCTTAAATTCTTTATTATATCTTTATTCCATGACTTTCTTTGACTGCCTCATTGTTCTTTTGTTGCGACTTTGCTTTCCATACTCTTTTTGTTATTCTTTCTTCGCCCATCCTAATTATATGTCTAAACCTCGCGTAGATAACTACATCGTCTGCAAATACACTTTCCGATATATGTGTTACTTCCATATTTTTGTATCCTACTTTTAGCTTTCTTACTTTATCCTTTATTTCCTTCAAAACAAATTCTGCTACTAAATTGAACAATGCAAGGCTAAGAACCACTCCTTGCCGTAGTCCATCCTTAGCTGTGAACTCTTCCGAATCTTGATTACGCGTTCTCACATAATGTTTAGAGTTAAGATTGATGTGCGCGCAAAGTTACTGGTAGGAGGGAGTGCTATGTGGGGGTAGTTTTAAGTTGAAGTTTTTATATAGCAGAGTAACGAAAGTTACAGTAGCATTTTAGTAGTGTTGACATATTGTATGTAAACAATCAAGTAGTTTAAATAAATACATAAAACAAATAAGTGCATTTCATCATATGTTCAAACTACGGATCACAAATAATATCAGAGAACATTAAGCAACGCTGCATAACATCTTCAGTGACACAACACATAATTTCTTGTGTTGGTTTTTTATACAACTTGTCAGTTTATCATTTACTCCTTCCCTTTTTAGACTGCTCTACATTACTTTTCTTAGGGCACCTCAAATGCAATTTTTAGATCGATGAATGCTATGAATATTTTGTCGGAGGTAAACTTTTATATTAGTTGCTGTATTACAAATATGTGGTCTTGTATTTCTCTTTCTTTTCTAAAGCCACATTGAGCTTGGATTTTTTTCCTTCTTTAATCTAACTTAAAATACTTTCATATGTCTTTGCTATTATTGGTAGCATAGTTATTCCATTATAATTTGAACAGTTCCTTCTATCTACTTTTGTAGTAGTAGTGAAAGTATTACTAATAGTTCCCAATTTTTGGCGATCTTTTTCTCCTGCCATGCTTTATTAAATAGTGATGTTAGGACTGTAATATCGTTGTTTCCTAAATACTTAACTATCTCCGCCCTTATACCGTCGTGTCGAGTTTATTTACGTCTTTTTAGTTTATTTGAAGCTTCTATTACTTCTACAGTAATTTCTTCATGTTTTTCAATGTTTTTTGTACTATTTTCTTTTGTCACTTCTGGTATTGCTACTTCCTGTGTCTGATTTATCCTTAACATTTATTTCTTTCCATCCCTTCATAATCTTATCTTAACTTTCTAACTTTCTTCCATCTTTTACCGTTATACGTTGACGTATATGTGTTTTCTTTTTCTTTTACTTAGCGATCTTATTATCTCATATTATAGCTTTGGTTTTCCAATCTGATTCCATAACTTTTTTTTAGTTGTTACCTTCGTTCTTAATCTTTCATTCCACCAACTTGTTTGCTTCTGTCCTTTAATGCTTTTTGTAATTCCGCATACTTCTTCTACTGTATTTATTAAGATTTCTTTAATATTTGTTTTTTCCAGTGTTAAATTATTTTTGCGGATTTTAGTAATCTCTTCTTCAATTCTTGTATTATATCTTCTTCCGTCTCTTGCTTTCCCAATTTATATGTTTTGATTTTTACCTTATTTATTTTTGAATCTTTATTCTTTTTAGTAAAGTCGTTTTGATGTACCTACTGCCCATATTTTTAGTTTGGATACCACTTTTAGAATTATAAAAGGTTAAAATTAGTCTACTGCATGGCCATAACCTCAACCATCAATTTTTTCTAAATTCTTTTCTGGTTTTTATTTTTACTTTTTAACTTTGTTTTATTTATTGCTGGTTCAATTTATGGGCAACTAAAAAATATGGTTTGTTTTTAGTTTAGTTTTTATGATACAATTTCGAAACAGTTTGATTCATATGTAGAAAATGTTTTAGTTTTTCAATATTTTAGTCAGTGATTTATATTAGCTACCTTTCAATAAACCTTTTGGTTTAGTGTATTATAAATCTTGGATAGAGTATATAAGTCGAAGCTCGTAATATCGGAGAGTAATTGATCATTTTGACTATTTTGTTTGTTGTTTTTTATAGTCTATGCCATAGAGTAGATGTTGCACAATATCTCTTATTCTTCACAACTAATAGATTCTGTTTTCCTTGCAAAAAGAGTGTTTTTATAAAAGTAATTAATTTTTAAATTTCAACAAAAAAAAAGATAGCTATTTGAATCAATAGATTTCTTAATTCAAATTAAGAAAGTTATAATTAGTCCTGCAATTATTACATTAATTTATCAATTTAAAGGTTGCAACTTCTTATTAATAATAACTTTAAATAATTTAATTTTCTCCAAACAATTCAAACAAATTTACATCTTTTCTCTATTATTAAGAGATAATTCAACTCTTGACTTTGAATATTTATTATGAAAGTAAAAATTGGACTTGAAATTGAGTTTCGTGCCTTGGATACAATCATCTTAATTTTTGTAATTAAACATTTTTAGGACGGATAAAAATTTAAATGTGCGTCAATTTTTCAGATTAATATTATTAAAATAATAAATCTGTATTAGCTTCTGTTATTTTGTGTTACTTTCAATAATAAATACATATAAAGTTTATATTTTATTGAATTATAATAATAGTTCAAGTTGAATACCTACAAATGTATTGTATTGAAATGTTACTTTAAGTGACTTTTCATCTATGTGTTTCTAGTTTTGTTTTCATTTAATATAAATTTTATTTATTATACTAGTAATTTTCTATATTTATCGCAAAATTACAAAATTAAAATAAACGTTTGTTAAATGTCAAACATGCATCTAAACAAGTTTAGACAATAATAACTATTTTCTATCATTGAATAATTGGTTGTTGGTAACTTGTGTAATTACATTCAACGTAGCATCTTTGGGTTATTTAATGGTTAATAATATTAATTCTATTTTTTCAATTTTTGTTTTAAACAACTTGAATTTATACTCGTGTTTCAGAGCGTCCAATCGTTTAATCACCATGGTTTTCTTTTCTGTTTATTACGCTTAATCTTGGCAGAAGATTGCATTCAGTTATAAAGTTATGAAACAGAATCAACTAACAAAACGCACAGATACGTATTACTATTTTTAGATTTACCACTATGATATGTTTAGTAAGGTAGTGATTGTGTCTACAAACAGAGGTCTCTTGTAAGTGTCCGCAAGGAAAATAAGATTTGGTAATACGAAACTGAATATGGTTTATGAATACAAAAAATCAGCTGCATGACACTACTTAACGGAAGAAAATAGTTCTTGACTTTTAGTTACACGATTGGTTACAACAGTTTTTTATTTGTGAGGATGGAGAGGAATATATCCATAATAAATAAAGCTACATTGGAGGAACATAAACAAATAATATTATCATACAGCTCTAAACGAGGATTATCACGCCGTTGTAGAAAGAATTGTTGCGTATGTATCATAAACAGTGAGTGGTTTTTTACAGAGAATTGGCATTTTGCAACTTTTGATACGACGGACCTCCAAAAACTTTAAAAAATTTGGCGGACCCTCCAAAACTAATAATAAAAATCTGATGAAATTAAACGATGAGAATTAATCAATAAAATTTAAAGTTTGAGAATGAAATTATTACCTCTGCAGGGTTAACATTGAAAGCGTTCTTCGCATTCACTTAAAATTTCAGAAGTAAAAACAAAATGATGATATTTGAGTTTATTATTAAAAATACATGATTTTCTTTTAACTTGTCGACAAACGCTAATAGACGCCGCGGACCTCTACCGATAGCTTTGCGGACTCCTGGGGGTTCGCGGACCACAGATTGAAAACCGCTGAAGTACAGCATTTTTTGGTATTTTATATGAAGTCACCGAGGCATTTTTCCAGCAATTATTTTTGTAGCAAATCTTCATAAATGGAAATCAATAATTAACATTTTTTAGTAGTGCTAGCCTACTACAACATTTTTTAAGCGTATCACTAGGTTGTGTCAACGCCTTCTAGACATAGATAGTGCTGTGGATCATTTTCTGGTAAAGCGTCCATTTCGTCGAATCGCTAGACCATAATAATTGAATATTAGATTGATTGAAAAGGTTGTTTGGCAGATAGAACTACCAACGATCGATATTTTTACGTGTCAAATGACTTTTTTCATCAAGAATTTTTGTTGATTTTTTGAACGACTACTTCCTATTTAATTCTGCACGTGATTTCTTAACGATCGCTATAGGGAAATACTGTAAATACTAATTTCTGCGAATTCGAAATATATTTTTTTACAATCCAAGGTAGTGGTGGTCCTCTATAAATCTAGTATGGCTTGGTTGTAATTTATCCGAAGAAATGGTCTACTAATGGTAATAGCGGTGTTCTGAATAGATAGTTTAATTTTTATCTAGATGAGATAATAGATAATTTTTACCTTTTTTTTATCTAGACAACGATTTAGATACGAGTATCTAGATTTATTTATATAGATAAAAATATAGACGATTCTATCAAATACAACCAGGTAGTAATTTTAATTGATTATTACCATTTAATTGTTAGTAGCTAGTAAATTCGAACTAACGATAAAGCGTATGGGCGAAAAGAAAAGACAAACGGATAAAAAGTAACGGACTAACAGGAGAATGACGTAACCTACTGGCGTATATCTAATTTTGTTTTTTTTCTAAATACCTATGAGCCGAAATCGATAACATGATTTTTATCAGATACGTAAATGATTTATTCTCTCATAATAGAACGAAAACCAATTAATTATTTATCAAATTTAAAAACTAGAAATTAAAGAAAAAATGAAACTTTGACTATTTTCAAGTGTAACACAAATTAATTTTTTTATGCATTATGGTCCTTTCGAAATGTTTTCAGTTAGTATTGAAGATGTGTTTAATAAATAACTTTTTTACAAATGGAGAAGTGTTTAAAACTTAATGAGTTTCTCTTTTGAACAGTTAAAAATCTGGCTTTGATATTGACGTCGCGTCAGTTTAAACCTCTGATGATAGGATATTATAAAAATTATCTCACATAATCGTCAGTCGAACTCTTTCAGTTACTGCTTTTTGATTTGAGATTTTTAGTTCTCGTCTGTAGTTCGATTTTAAAAAATTGTTTTTTTGCAAAAAGACAAGTAATCTTCAAATGATGTTCAAATTTTGAGTAGTTTACAGCAGATTGCGTAAAATATTTAGCTTTTAAGTTAAGAATGTGAGCGAAAAATTGCGGTTTTTAATGGGTTTCAATGTTTTAAATACTTTTATGGTCTGCTTGCTAATTTTTGCAAATGTAAGTGCAACATTTTTTTAAAAAAATTGCATTTTTACTTTACATTTTTATTTACTACATTTGTCAGTGCTTGTACTCATAAGATAAGTTTGTACTCGTCACGGTATGCATTACAATTTTCTTGCGGTTTTACATCTCAGCATTAGTATTACTTGTCAACAAGTTTATCTAAAGAGTAAGGTTAAATCTCCGTGACTTTTAAATACTCTTAACCCTACAATACCCGCAAGAAATTCTAAAACATCAGTACCCGTATCGGTCTCACAGACCAACAACCTTCGGCAGCCTCCAAAAAAATATTATGTCATCATAAGACGCTGAAGAGGGTTAATACGATTTTTGTAATATATTTATGTTAACAAATTAACAAAATATAGTCAAATTAATTTAATAAACAGTTCAAACCTAAATTACATTAGCTAGTATTTGAAAGAAACATTTATTCAAGAACAAAAAAACTTCTTATACCTAATGATAACATTTTATAATAAAAATCTTGTAAAATAAAATACTAATCTGAAACAGAGTTTTCGTAACAAGATTCGCAAATTACCGTTAGATGCTTCAAACACATAAACTTCTTACATTTCTTGCAAAAATGTGTTTTTCTATTTCTCTGCGTGTCACAGAAGTAACATCTGCCTTTTTCGTTTCCAAGATTTGCAACTTTAGGATTTTCTTCTAAACCATACAGTTCTTGCATACGGATCTTCAAATTTCGAGGAAGACTCTGTACATTAGCTCTTATTTGTAAATGTGGCTTTATCATATCCATGGCAAGTTTACGTAAAAATTCGCGTGTAAATATGGATAAATTGGTGTTATTAGAGCTATGTATTACTAAACTGTTGATTCCAGCTACATTTAGAGTTGAATAAAACACTACCATGAGCCATCTTCGAGTATTCCTAGCGCAATTGTAACTTGAACATAGTTGATCAACGATAGCAACTCCGCCCTTTGTACTTGTACATTGTTATTATCTCCGGCTTAAATTCTTTCCCACTTGCAGGATCAACTGCATCGTCGTGATGTAGGCTAGAAACTAACAGTACGTTCTTATTTTTTCGGGGAACGTATGAGACTAAGGTGCAATTGTCCATGAAGCCAAATATACTAGATTTCAATGGACGTTTGACTGGTTTACTAAACTCCAATGGCAATTTTCTTTTATTCTTTCAAATTGTGCCGATAACGGTCAGTTTTTTCTACAGCAATCTATCGATCAATCTAATACTTATAAACCAATTATCTAAATCAATAAATAAAATAGACAATGTTGTAATCCAATATGAAATGTTTTATAATTTATTTTATATATTTAGTGACATGTTTCGGCCTTTTAGACACATATGACCATCTTCAGACTAAAAACGTTATTATTATATAAAATTGTCAACTAATATTAATTACGCTTACCTAGTAAAAAACAAATATTTGACTACATAAAACTAACTAACACAATGAAATGACAATAACTAATAAAATTGATAAGGTCTGAAATATCAAATTTATATATAAACAAAATTGAAGGTGAAATATTTTTATAAATTTTATAATCGTACACAGATGGCAGAGGTAGCATCTTCTTATATATTATGAATAATTCAACTGTAAATTTACGAAATTAAACTGTTATTGTAAATAGGATGAATAAGAGTGGTAGATATATATAACTGAGTGGTTAAAATTTAGGACATGTTCAGCAAAGGTTGACTTTATGGACGACGGATTATTCAAATATTTTGATGGTTTGTTGATATACCGTAAATGTTCTTTTAGTCTGATATAGAAAGCCCCCTTAGTTTTACCTATATAATTTTTTTTTTGCAGGAATAAACCAATTGGTAAATGCCACCGTTCCCATTTTTGTTGTGATGTTCAATGTCTGTTGAGAAGATGCTGCGTAAAGTAGGAGGTTTTGAAAAAGAAATTTTGAAATCATAGTTTTTATTTAATTTGGAAATAAGATGATAAAATTGTGGAAAATACGGAACAGAAAAATAATTAACACAGTCGTTTTTGATAACCGAAAGTGATGTGACGAAAGTGATGTGTTTCTTAAGGAGCAATTTATTGTAAATATTTTCAATTAAAGGTACAGGAAAATTATTGACATAAGCTAAGTAAAATATAGTCTGTAATTCTTTATTATAATTGGCAGTTGATAACGGAGTTGAAATTATCTTGTTGAAAAAATAATACCTTCTTCTGTTCCGTATTTTCCACAGATTTATCATCTTATTTCCAAATTAAATAAAAGCTATGACTTTCAAAACCTCCTACCTTCTTCTCAACAGACATTGAACATCACAACAAAAATGGGAACGGTGGCATTTACCAATTGGTTTGCTCCTGCAAAAAAAATATATAGGTAAAACTAAGAGGGCTTTTGATATCAGACTAAAAGAACATTTACGGAATATCAACAAACCATCAAAATATTTAAATAATCCGTCGTCCATAAAGTCAACCTTTGCTGAACATCTCCTAAATTTTAACCACTCAGTTATATCTACCACTCTTATTCATCCTATTTATAATAACAGTTGTAACCAATTGTTAGATTCACTTGAGATGATTTATATAAAAAGTGCCCCTAGATCATCACTGTTGAACGATCAATTTAATTTCGTAAATTTACAGTTGAATTATTCATAATTGTTATAAGAAGATGCTACCTCTGCCATCTGCGATGCCTGTTATTACTTGTATTTTATGCACCTGTCTATATCTATATTTTACTTAGGATGTAATAATCGCTAATAATTTATTAATTGTTATTTATTTTATCTTTTATGTTAATTAAAATGTGTCACAATTGTTCGAGGATCCCCAATCAATTTTAATTTTCCACGGACTTCCTGAATGATCCCGAGGACCCCTGGTGGTCCGTAGGGATCACTTTGGGAATCAGTGATCTAGATAATATAATTATCTAGACATGATGAAATTTTTTTAAATGGAAGCCACACAATCTATCTACCATCAAAATCACGAGCTGTAGAATTTTTAGATTTTTTCGCATTCCTTCTGATTCCGTTTTATTGTCGAAGTTCAAATTTCTTCTAATTCCCAAAAACGTTTAACCAAATTTTTCACCGATGAATCGATAAAAGTGCAAAATGATTATAAATTGTCTGCCGGTTTTTCTATAGTAAGTTTAAGTTAACTCATAACTATATATTCTACAGAAGTTTTTAAAGCTGTCTGAAAACATAACGGTTACACGGAGAGAAAACGTTTACTGTAATAAAGCAAAAACTAATATATTTCATGCAAATAGACTGTTGGTTTTGAGTTAAGCCGATGTACGCTTAAATAAAACTTTCATTATATTATAACAAATATTTTGAAAAACAATTGTATAGATTTTACAATATATCAATTCAAGAAAACGCGTTTTCTTTTATCATTCTAAAGTTGCTTAATGTGATCGAAGAGAAGAACCATAGTTGTAACAAGTACTGCTTTTTCTGATCTCTGTTGATTGTTGCGTTTTATTGTAAATAGGTTTAATAGTAATAACATTAGGTATTCATTTATGCAAGCAGTTTCTAATGTTTGCTTCAGCGCAGTTTCAGGGTATGAATATTTGGAACAATTTTAAGAACATTTTTGGATTATTTCAGTAAATATACGCGTAGTTTAAACCTAGGGGTTGATCACTGACTTAAATTTGGTACACCACATTCAATATATTTATTAATATTTACCTACTATTTACCAATATTTACCAATATTTACCAAATATTTACCAAATATTAACCAATATTTACCAAATATTTACTACATTTACCAATCGCGGTGCACCATATTTACTAGGTGAGCAACCCCTCGGTTTAAACGTATTTATTTGCTAAACTCAATATAAATGTATTATATTTCTATCATCACTACAGTTTATGGTTTAATCCGTAATTACGTTAAACTTTATAATTATTGCTAATATTACCCATCCAAATAATACTGTCCTTGACACCAATATGTACACGCATCAACATTATTAGTAAGTTACCGTTTGATTTTACCCACTTAGAATCTACACCATCCGAGTCAAGTAATCTTCTTGTAACGTTTGGAAAGTTATTTTTTCTGTCAAAGCATTCTCCAACTAGGTAGTTTGCTTCTAAATTTTACCATCAACCCAAGTTCACCTTCGAATATGTCCAAATCATTTTCCGTTAAGTACACAAGAGACGTAACGTCAATTTCTTTCTTTAAAAGAAATGCAAATGCATGATAATTTCATTTCATTGTAAAAAACTAAGTCATACATGCCAAAAAATGTGCAAGCTTTGCAACATAATTCTAATATATAACGAAAGTGAACAATATTCAAAATCAGAGTCAATACTTACTGGCTAGTTTCTGTTAGTACCAATCATTCATTAATTGATGTAGTAAGTTATAGGTTATATCTTTGGATCCATGTATAGTCCCAAACAAAAGAGTGTTGGAGTCACGTTACACTTTAATTTATCTTTGCCACAGCTTTAGCAAAGAGTTTAGTATATATAGCTGATACATTATTTTAGACCAGCGTGGAACAAATAGTGATAAATGCTTACTTGATTTATTTTTATGTTTCGCATTCTTGGCAATATGAACTAATAAACTCAGTGAACTTACTTTTTCTGTTTAATCTACTACATCGACAATCATCATAGAAAGAACTACCGTTTGACGTGCAAAAGTGATTGTTGATATTCTTAACACTACAATGTATAGTATGGTATGTAGTACAATTGATTTTCAACTTGGATATAACAACTTAGCGAAACGACAATCAATTTAAACAACGATTATTTAAAACAGGTTTTAGCGTGCCGTTCATTGAAATATAACCCTAAAAGTTTAAACATACTGAACAATAAAAATTCTTATTTTATCACTATTTGTCACTAATTTGCCCGGTCAGTACAAAACTTTACAGTCCTACTTAGATGAAAGTCTTACTGAGACGTTGCAAATGTATACCATCGATGGTTACACGAAATTCAAGCATTGTTACTAATTCAAAAATTCTATTATAATGATTTAGGTTATAGTACTGACGAATTTGTGTTTATGTTCTGTGTGAAAAGTATTTAAATTGTTTTAACAACTACTTCCTGAACATATTGTGTGCTATACATCATGTCTTTCTTTCAAAATGTATAATTTGCAATAGCATCACGTACGTTGTAAAAGAACTATTATTGCAAAAGTCATTCTTCTTACGAGAACAAACATAGTTTTGTATTGAACGCATAAACTTTTACATTCTATATTCTTTAACATTTTCTATTATTTACCACTTATAATAGTAAAAGCAGGTGTATAAATGTTCTTCAACTTTAAACTAAGTTATGTCTTTATCAGTATGAAGTGTAATTTAAAAAAAAGGCTGATAATTAGCAATGTTATTTAAATAATCAAAACGTCGGCTTTGAATGTTACTTTGTACTTATTGTCACTGTATAGCACTTCAAGCGTTGACTGAAGGAATGTATAAAGACTCGCAAAGCCTATGTTAAAAATCGTAGTCACTGCAGGATCCGAGATATAGGGGGCGCCATCGTATATTTTGGATCCGAGATTTTAGTTCATTGCCGGCAGTTGTAGCGTTTACATCGTACCGTTGACTGAACGATCGTACTTATATTTATGCCGATAAAAATGAATACGACGGCGAACCATATTTGTATATACAATAACTGTTTTAAAAGTAACAGAGTTCATAAAAACATTAGTTTCTTTAAATTTCCTGTGAAAAACTGTAAAATAGCTGAGGAGTGGAAAAAAAACTCTGGAAATATCAAAATTGCGCTTATGGACGTTAAAGACCTAAAAATAATCTAATTTGTGAAAAACACTTTTGTCCGGAAGATATTATTAAAAACGATAAGCGAAATTTGTTAAGAAAAGATGCAGTTCCTAAAATATTTACAGAAAAAGGTACCTAAGCAGTTTGTTTCTTTATTGATAAAATTTTTAAACATTCTTGGCACTCATATTACAATCTAATCATATATTATTTAATTTTATAGATAAAGATGAAGCATTATGTTCATTTGCATTAATTGTTGAAAATGATGATATTATTCGGCCTTCGAGCAGTGGCTTACCTCAGTCCCTTAAAACATATGTAAGAAAACGCTCTTTTTGCAGTTCAGATGATGATAATTTAACAACCGATTTACATAAATTGCATTTACCAAGAATTACCTTTACTAGTTCCAGCACAGATAGTTCACCATCAAAATTAAGTGATCGAATTTTTGCAATGGAATCTCCTACCAAAACAGTATTGAAAAAACAGTGTAAAATATTGTCAAGTAAATTAAATGAGCAGAAAAAAAAATACAAAGCCAAACTCTCGCAAGCGTATAGATTAAAGAAAAAAAATTCTTTTAGTGTAGGTGCGATGCTTAATAATTTATTATTAGGTAAAAGCACATATTTAAAGGTATTTGTAAATATGCAGTTATTTCATAAGAAAGGCGCCAAATGGACAAAAGCCGAACAACAATTAAGCCTTTCTTTACATTACAAATCTCCATCGGCTTATAAATTTATGTTGTATAATCTTAAATTGATATTACCTGCAATAAGAACAATTCAATTATGGTTAAAAGTTATCAATTTAAGAACAGGATGCAACAACAGTTTAACCAAAAAGCTGTACTTAAAAGCAAAGACTATGGAAGAAAGAGAAAAAATGTGTGTGGTGCTGTTTGATGAGATTTCGTTGAAACGACAGTTAGAGTTTAACAAATCTGAAGACTTTGTGGAAGGTTACCATGATCTAGCCTCGCTGGGTAGAAATAATAAATTAGCAAATACTGCGTTAGTGTTTTATATTCGTGGACTGCTGCATAATTGGAGAATACCTTTTTGCTATTTTGTTTCTGCGGGACTGTCAGCAGCAATTCATTACAACAACTTATTAAACATGTTGTTAAAAAATTGGAACAAATGACATTTAAACCAATGGCTTTAGTATGCGATCAAGGGTCGAATAATCGTCATGCATTCAATTTACTGAACGCCACTAAAGAAAATCCAGTTATAGACATTGATGGACAAAAGTTATTTACTTTATTCGACGTGCCCCACTTACTAAAAAGTTTGAGGAATAATTTAATGAATACGAGACTTCGATTTGTTGTTAACAATAGACCTATTGCATGGACCGATATAACAAAAACATATGAGATCGATCAACAGAGTCTTACTACTAGGACCATGGTAAAAATAACTTCAACTCACCTTATGCCCACAAATTTTCAAAAGATGAGAGTTAAGTATGCGGCACAAATTTTTTCGCATACCGTTGCTGCAGCAATTAAAACAGCTGCGTCAACTAAACAACTCGTTAGTTCCACATCTCTAGATACTGCAGAGTTTATCGAAACTGTGAATAACATTTTTGACGCACTAAATAGTAGGGTTTTGAGCGATCCTAACCCATATAGGCGTCCGTTATCCATTTACAATAGTAAAACAAAAAAGATATTGCAAGATGGATTACAATATTTTAAAAACATAGAAGTTTTCGAAGAAGTGAACAACAAAAAACGGAACAATATCTACTGCTTAGACGGATTTCAGTGGACAATAAAATCAATTCTTTTATTGTGGAGTCATCTACAAGATATAAATATAAAATATTTGATAACTGGTTTTTTAAATCAGGATCAGTTAGAAAATTTTTTTTCGGTTGTTAGAAACAGGGGAGGGTTTAATTCTACCCCCACAGTTCAACAATGTCGCATAGCAATTCAACAAAATATTAACATAAGACTACAAATGGCTGTAGACAGCGGAAATTGTGAAATTGATAAAGACAATGAAATTTTGAATACAGACATACAAGAACTTGATGTTTCAAATACGTTCAATCAGCCAGTTCAAAGTACTTCTTTAGGTGTGCCAGTTAATGCTAGTGATAACAACAATGAAGAACTGGAAGAATCTAAAGGTGATACATTTTTTGAAAGCGAAAAAAAAAGGACGATTTAGGCAATGTTGCCGTAAGTACCTTAGAATCTTGTTCAAATATATACGTGGTCGGTTATTTAGCACATAGTATTCAAAAAAAATTTAATTGTGAAATTTGTGCTAATACCCTTACGAAAAGTGTAAATGATTTCATAAACAAAAATGAAGCATTCTTAATGTACAAAGATTATTTTAGTGGACATAATATACAATTTTTAAAGAGACCTTCAGATGAATTTGCTAATATTGTATCATGTCTTTTACAGACTTTTAATACATCGTTTGATAAACATAAATGTGGCATGAATGTTAGCAAAAACATAGAGACTGATTTAAAAACAATTTTACAACAGTGTTCCAATTGGTTTTCGTCAGATACGCCTGTATTATGCGTACCTCATCAACAACATATTTTAAATTTATTTATTAAAATGAATATACATAGACACTTAAAATGGGAATCGGAAAAGTACGTAAAAACGAATAAGAGAGCATCCATTAGTGTCAAGCCACATCGAAAAGTCAGAATTTTATCGTAAAGATGATTAGCCTGATTTTTTTTTAAATTTCTAATATAAAGTTTTTTTTTAATAATTTGTTGATAAATTAATATGATTAATTATGATAAAAAGTGTCATATGGTGAAAAATGTACATAAACAAGAAGGATTGGCCGGTATAGCACCTAAAAAATAAATAAAGTTACTTATAATTTTAAGTAAGTTAGAATTCCAAGTGTTTCATTTCTCTGAATAAAAACTACTACTGCAATACAAAGTTTTTCATAGAAGAAAAAAAGTTATACGTATGTTATAAGAAAAAGAAAAAAGATAGGGTACTTACATTTCTTACTAGTGAGTTTTTATTATTTCGTTAGATTAGTTTTTAGATTAGATTTAGTTATGTGTAGACACATAATTTTTCATTGTAAAAAAACATATTGCTTTTAAATAACCAAAAAAAGATATGCTGTTTTGTAGTTAGTAGATATATTTAGACTTTTAACTTTTTTTTCTTTATATCTGCGTAGCAAAGTTTTTGTAGATATTCCATACATGCGTTTAAGACCAGAATAAAATGAAAAAAGTGTTTTATCTCATTTTAACTGAAATTTCTAATTCTTTTATCCTTAGGAACAGTACGGTACGATTTTTACCATGCCGTTGCGAGTCTTTATACATTCCTTCAGTCAACGCTTCAAGCAAGTGTATTAAAAAAAGTTTTTTTAGTTCATTTTATCTCATTTTTGTGTTATAGTTGTAATCATTTCATATTGGGAAATTTATATAATTATCTAACTTTTAGCTGGATTTATCTGTGAAAGTTTTAATCTTGTGATTTTTAGTTTTTAATTTGGGCACATGTATTGTTATAGATAACAAAAATGTAATACTATACTATTACTTTCTGATATCTCTTAAATTATTTTTATCAAAATTGGTTGAATCATAGAATTGCTTATAGGTTTATCTACATTAAATACCATTACTTGATTACTTTCACTTATGTGTCACTACTGATTAAATTGACATATATCGCGCATTTACTGTAGTTTGTTGTCTCATTGTTTTTTAGATTGTTTTGTATACTTTTAAATGTTGATTTCGACAAACACGTTTATGGAATTATTCTTTTCAAATTGTTTTATACTTTTAGGTCATCGATACTGTTTCTTTAATCACTGCTACTAAATCTTGGTTTTACATCTTTTAAAATCCTAAAACTGTTTTACTTATTTGTAATTTAAGAAGTTTGATGTTGTTGATTTAATTTTTTGAGATTTTAGATTTTTGATCAACTGAACCTGACTGCACTTTTTTAAACTTTTAAAATCTTAGTTTAGATAAATCAGGTAGACAAATAGACTATTTGATTTGGGGTCATTGTATATTAAAACAAGATATTTACTAACGAAGGAAAAAGGAATATCGTTGTTTGTTGAACATAGTGATGGCCAAACGCAAGACCAAAACAAGACTACCAGGTCTTGGTCTTGCATCAGTTGGTCTCGCTCTGGTCTGGTCTAGTTTTGGGCTTGTTCTTGGTCTTGCACGCAAAACCCTTGCAGTCTTGCATTTTTAAACCGTACTATGAATGAAACTTTATATTGAAAGTCAATGTTAAAAAAATTTTTTTCAATGGATATTTGAATAATAGCGAAAAATTAACGTACTTTAATAAATGTAAAAAATTCTGTCTAACCCACATAAATTATAATAGACACGACATGTTTCGGCTTTTTTAATAAACCATCTACAAGTACAACTGCATCTGTAAAAGTGGAAACATGTATTTGTATTGCTTATAATTTTTATTATTAAAAAAATGAATGTGGATTAGACAGAATTTTTTACTTTTTATTAATCTACTAAACCTGCAATAAGAACGATGATACAGAATATTAAATTACTTTATTTTTAATTTTACATGTCAACAATCTAACACGATTTAATTTAATTTTATACTCAATAAAATATCCAAATACAAATACATAAATACATAAGCAAATGTTAATTAAATTCAATTCTTAATTTTTAAGGGCCTTAAAATTGTGTATACTTACATTTTTTATTGAATGGCTAAATTTAAATTACAGACAAGTAAAAATAGTTGTGAAATTACAAACTTGTTGAAATAATTAAATGTATCGTGTTCATGAAATGTGCTGAAAGATCGACAATTTTTTTTTAAAGGAACAACGTCTCGGCATGTTTAAGGGATCTGCATGACTATTACAGGCGCCGTGCCGGTTTAAAATCCTTTGTAGGTGCCTTTATTGTAAACTAAGTAAAACGTGCTTTTTGGTACAAATTTAGAATTAAGACTTTGGGACTTGTCCACAAGTTGTTATTTTATGAGTTATTTTATTACTTGTATATACTTTTTTTAGATCATAGAAATGTGAAGAGTTTAAATTCGATGAACTCAAAAAAACATTGAATTAATTCAAATAAGCTAATGTTAAAATTCGTAACAGCGCCTTTCAACACTTTAAGAATCGATGAAAATTAATATTTTATTGGTACCTATCTACCTATATAGTTTCTATTTATATGTGACAGAAAAATATGTTTTATTTGGTTTCAGTAAATATTTCATTTAAGATGATTATAGTGGTTACCTATTAGTTATAATTTTATTTTTCAAACAAACATTTTTCTAAAGTCGAAACAACCTTTTTAAAAAAAAAACTTTTTACTTTCACGTATACATACAATAATATTTTTGGGAAAACAAATGTTTTATTTGTATGTGGGATAAATAAAAAACGATAAATAATCGTTCGTAATAAGTAAAAAAATGCAAGAGTCTTGCAAGATAGTCTTCTTCGTGCCGATATCTTGCAGAGCTAATCTTGCATCCAGTCTTGGTCTTGCAACCTTGAGTCTTGGTCTTGGTCTTGCTAATGGCGTTGTTATCTTGCACTTGGTTTTGGTCTTGCAAATATTGCGAGACCAAGACAAGACTACAAGACCAAGACCGATTTTGGCCATCACTAGTTGAACAATAATCTGTACGGTTTACATAGGGGACGAAACGTTAGCATAAATTGCAAAATTACATCTCAATGTTTACTTAACTAATTTTCAAAAAATTAAGGAATCAACACTTTTCGCTCAAATGAACAGCGGCTCTCTGCATTAAAAAAAATCTTATTGAGCTATTTTTACTAAAAGATGTGTTGTCAGTGTTTGTAGATGCTAAACTTATTGAATATTAATCTAATTTTATTTCCATTTTACAACGTCATTTAGAATACAAAGAAAACTGTCGTCTTAGTAATGAGAACATTGTTTCTACTGACATAAAGGAATATAAATGAGTTTATAGCGTCTACTGTCAATTACTCAAAACTGTTGTTTATTACGGTTAATGGAAAAGTGTACATAGTAAAAATTCTTAATCATCTTTTATATCTATTCTAACTAGTTTTATTCTTCGTTTAGGAGGGGCAAAACAAAACACTGAATACTATTTATATGGCAACTTACGTTACTAAACTTTTTAATCAGTAATAACAGAAAAACAAATGAAATGTCAATAATTAAAATAACAACAAAAAATAGCAAGAGACATGAAATGTTCGACATACAAGTAATGCATTATAATATTGAATGCCAAGGCAAAAGAAGATAAGCATTTAGAATATAAAGACGACAATTGAACAGCGATCGAATTGTCCTATATAGTTATTTCGCAATTTTTGAAATTTTATTATTGTACACACCACTTAAATTATTAGTATGATTATTAAAGTTGATGTTATTTTTATGTATGTTGGTGTGTATCATTTTAGAAACTAAACGTTTTTTTTTAATTACTTTCTACATCCAAAATTATGGTATTATTAAAATCGGCTTCACCTCGGCCATCAAATATGCTCATACTCTCAAAATAGCACTTTCTGGACTAGTGATACAAATAACTATTGTGTTAGATTTGAGACGTTCATGATTTTGGTGTATATGATGTTAATATTAAGGTTAGTAATAGATGCGTTAGCTGGTGGTGAGTTGGTATTAGTTATGTTACTATGAAGCAGGATTTTATTTATTATGTTATTAGGGTAGTTATTATTCCTCAATATCTTCCTTAGAATGTTAAAGTTATTTTCATGGAATTAATGACTTCTCAAACCTATAATCTTATTTTTCATGGGTTTTATTACATTGATTTTTTGGTGGTGTGGATGCTTGGATAAGTAATAAATTGTCGTATTTCAGGCGGTAGGCTTAGTGTTCCAATCAGATCTAACATCCCTGATAGGTCCAACATCTATAAATGGTAGAAAACCATTCTTTTCCATTTCAAAAGTGAATTATAAATGTGGGTTGTAACTATTAAAAACCTTTAAATTGTTATTAATTTCTGTTTTAGGAATACATGTAACGATATCATCAACATAGCATAATAAAAACGTCGGTGTGTAAGTCAAATTGTTCTTAAGGTATTTCAGTAGATCGTGCATTGTGAGATTAGCTAATATAGATGACGCGGTTGCTGTATTAATTAGTTGTTTTAAACTTACAAGTTTTTAATAATTTTTAGCGGCCTGATGAAGTGCTCACGTGCAGCACGTTGCGATATAAGGATTATCTTGTTACCAAATGCGACATATTGCAATTTTTAATTAATTATTTGAGTACTGTTTTTAAGGATTTGATAAAATGTAATTTAAGATGAGCGTAGACAACTCAAAAGAATATGAGTAGGTAAGATTAGGAGCAATAATACGACAAATTACGTTTATATTTTAAAAGACTTTCAGAATAAAATGTTATTTTCAATCAACAAAAATTATTTTTTGTTAATAATAATAGTATGTTTAATGAAAATCTAATTTACCTTAACGTTGTACACGATTCCTTCTAAATGATTATTTCAAAGTATCAGCTTTTGTAGTTGGTCTTAAATTACCGTTGTTGGAGAACCAAACTTGAAATGACCTTTTGTGAAGCTTCGCAGATAAAGAGCTTACCATATCTCTTTGCGAAAACGAGAATTTGTAAAACTTAACATTGACGGTTTTCGATTGCATACTTGATGGAGATGTGTTGTAACATTCTTGCTATATTTTACTTTTCCAATTTCAGGTTTTCATGTGAGTCGTAGAAAAAGCTTGTCGTTAAGTTGAATGAGTTACCAGTACAAGTAATTCTCTGCAAATGCCTTTTCTAGATTTTATGTCTTAATGAATACGATTTTTGTTTCGGTCACTAAGAATTCTTATAGACTATTAACTTTGGGGTAATTTCCAACATACATTTGTTAAGTAATACTAAAATAGAGAGAAAAATCACCTTTAAAAGAAATACTTTGTTAGAAAGAACATAGTAAACTCTATTAACACACACATATATTGTTTTAAAAGCTGTGGTAAATATTACTAGCCATAGAAACGAACCTAACATTATTCTTTAATAAATATTACGTCTTTTATATTATCTTCTTTTTTGATCAATTAACTCTATTTGCACATGTCTCTTTGTTAGTTTAAAGGAAAAGATCTGTTGTATATTTACAAATTATATTCAGAAATTAGGTCAACATATTATTTTAATATCGTTTTACGCGACTTCTTCTTATGTGTGGAAATTTATTAGAAAGAGAAAACACATCTGCGAATTTCTGGACCAGGTAAAGTTTCTGCTTTACAAAAATGCTTGCTTTATCAGGTTTCATTTTACATTTTACAAAAACTCTTTCAATACGAACGTTTTTTAAAATAAAACGATAAAAAGTGCATAAAATTATTTAGAAAATACTGTAACAAATTTTAAAACTAATTTATTTAAAATGAAATTTTTACGCGTTTATAACTACACGCAACTAATTAAATGTAACGATATTTAAGAAAAACAGTTACACTAATTTATATATTACTATCACTCGAAAGATAATGTCCGCGGATAACTTCTGTTTATCTAAAACTGATACTTGTTTACATTAAAGGCACATATGCTTGAACTCCATTATATTTATCTCGAACACACACGTTAATCACTTATTTATTTAAACATATTCTGAATACTTCCGATTTCGAATAACTGAACTATGCTCCTTTTCATATATTTCTGTTATCTATCCCCAGAATTTTTTACGGCCTTCCTTCTGGAAGTTGATGATAACTTTGTGAACGCTCTTGAAGCTGACAACAAATTTGCGATCGTTTCAATACATCTATTTTTTGCAGGTTCTCATTTTAAAGAGGTTCCGCGTTGGTACATTTTACACTATTGTAGAAGTGGAATGTATTCGTATATTAAAATATGGCATTTTTTTGGATTCTATTGTTTTGTTCACTTTTGTTGGAGACTTCGAAAGGACTAGAAAAAAATCAATGAACTTGAAAACAAGTTGTTACGTGAATTTTTACTTGTAACTTAAAGGCAGACGAGAGGGTCGCAGGTCTCGGTATGCTAATTATAAACTCATTAAAACAGACACCAAAACGAGGAAGTACGGATCTCGTCTAAATCTGCCGGACACTGGAAAAAAAAAAACAAGGAGTAGGTAGCCGAGGTAGAACAGTAATTAATATATAGTGATTAGCGATTTGTCGACAAATATTACAGTTTAGAATATAGATGCAACCTCTTTTCATCAGGCAACACAACGTATAGTTAATTGTATTCAATGCTAACATGCACTACATATAATTGGTTCTAATAGAATAATAAAATTTAATTGAAAAGCCGATGACGTGCTTTACAATAACCGTACTTCAAACGTATTCGGTGAACTACTTTGTTTAACATGCAGTCACGAAACGAGTTGATAATCGACAATTATAATGAATCACAAAAAAAAATTATGAGTACTAAAACATACGCCAACCGAAAGTTCCTTGTCACAAGTAGCAATGTTTACTACTTATTTTAGATTTAAGAACGAAAGTATACGTAGTGTGTAAGTTTATGTACGACGATGTTATGTGCCTAAGTTTGACTTTGACTGTGTTCAAATGATCGAAGTAACTGGACGGATGCTAGCGTAGTCAAGAAAAATTGCGCTACATAAAGTTAAAGATGATTTCAAGATTACGACTGAAAGTAAAATGAATTAGTGTGATACGTTTAAGGCTGACTGTTAGTTATAAAATTGAATACAATTAAATAAGAGCCGAATCACACGATACTATAAGTAGTACGCATAAGGCTAACTTTTAATTATATGTAGAATTACATACAATTAAGAACGCATAAGGTTGACTGTTAATTACAGAGTTAAATATTATTAAGGAATTATACGATACTATAAAATTTTAGACGGAGGCGCTAGTCACCTTTCGACACCTTTTCTTTCAAAAAAGCCATGGAAGCTCGGTTTGAGTGAATATATTTTCTATATTTATATTACTTTCCAACTCTTTTTGTAAATGTTTTGATTTGAGTTTCTTACCATGCATTTGAATTTCCGATGTGTTTTCATTTTTGTTACTATGCGGATTTACTCTACAATAGGTAGGTGTACGATGATGGTAGGTTCTTAAATAATTTACCTGCTAGTCAATTACGAGCTGCAGCAGAAGTAAAATTTGTAAACAACCAGAGAATCGGAGGTTGCGCCGACATTGGTGAACACGACGATAATTCAAGCAACAACTCACCTCCTAGAGCTCCCCCTTTACCTAATGGAGTTGCGCCGTTACCTATGATGGTTGCCAGTAATACGTCTAAATTTAAACCTTCTGGTTCTAAGAATATTGTGTGGATCCAGGGAGACATGGAAGCGAAAGGTTTAGATTTTTTCGCTGGTAGCTATTACAAATATAAGGATAGAATATTAGCTATTACAAATATAAGGTAGAATTGTTTGAGGCCTTCTTAATAATAATGATGTCATGAACACGCTTATAGAAGAAATATCACGATACGCCCTACTCAAAAATTGATAGAATCTAAAAGGTTTTCTCCGCGAACTCAAATGTTATCTGGGGATTCTTATAGGGACTGGATACAAGACGCTACTGGGCAAAAAAATTCAGTAGGATTCTAAAAATGACATGAAAAACGAACTTGTCTATAGTTCTATGAGAAGGAATAGTTTCCTTGAAATAAATCGATTTCTGTACCAAGCCAGATATGTCTGATAAGATTTGGAGATTGCGACTTCTATTGGATAAGGTGAAAAATAACAGCTTGGGTTAATTTGAGCATAAAGAACATTTATGCTACGACGAAAGTATGTTGAAAACTTTTGAAGGCACGGGTGCAAACAGTTTAACCGGGGAAACCTATATGTTTTGGTTACAAGATTTGGTGCCTAAACAGTTCATGTGGGTACCTTATAAAATTCGAAATGTACCAAGGCAGCAATCTGTTACGTTCTTAGAAATATGAAAAAATATTATTATATGCTGAATGAAGTCAACCAGGAAAGCTCTATTTTTATAATTTCTTTACTAGTTTGACGTTGATCAAAATTTTCGGGATAATGGAATTCAAGCAATCGGAACTATTCGCGAAAATCGCATCTTGTGGTCGTGCCTTCTGACCAACAAAAAGCTGATGAATAAAAAGGAGTGCGGTTTTCATGAAGCCGTTATTGATAAAAATGATGGTATAATTATTGTCTGCTAGAAAGAAACAGTACCGTAACAGCGACATCTTCTTGTTTAGGAGTGGATCCGATTACCAATGTGCGGCGCTATTCACAAGCTAATAAACGCAATATTCAAATCCCCGTCCAAACATTATGGGAAAATATAATCAGTCTATAGGGGGGACAGATCGAATGGACGAAAATATTTCTTAGTACCGTATAACCGTTAGAGGAAAGAAATGGTGGTGGTGTTTGTTCACTTGAATTGTTGACGTATGTGTACATAATGCATGGTAGCTCCTTAAGAATTTCGGAGGCTTGCTTTCTCAACTGTAATTTAGGCGTTCTATTGCTCAAACTTACCTAAAGTGCCACGGAGTTCCTCCAAAGAGTTCTGAAAGAGCTTCTACTTCAACAACGTCCGTAAGCTCCAATCGTGTTTTGGATGAACTACGTTACGATTCTTCAAATCATCTTGTCGTTCCAATGCCAAATAATAAGCGAAGACGTTGTTCAGGTAAAGGATGCATTTCCCACATTAGAACAATGTGTCAGAAATGTGACATTGGCCTATGCATAAGCTGTAGTAAATATTTTGAAACCCTTCTAATTTTCATATTGTTATTGATAAAAATGCTCTCAGCGTAACCATATGGTTACTCTGTTTTTTGGCAATTCTGTTTGAAAAAAGGTCTTTATTTGTCGAATAATTATGCTATAAGTCAAATAAATTTACCAAATATTCTAAATTGAAAGAAATAAATAATTCGGGCGCTAATGGGTTAAGCATTCTTCGGGTACTTTTTGCAAGTAATAGTAATTTGTCGCATATGGTCTATGCGATTTTTCACGTTGCCACTTTCGCGACTAATACAGAATAATAATTTCTATCTGAGATTCACCAATATTAACTAAAACGAAGTAAACGTTGAGTTTAATCAAAACTAAATCTAACAAAAACTGCATAAGACAAATATGCGTTGCAGGTTTTTTGATAAAAAAATGTTTAGCGGTTTTGGTTTTTCCTGGCAGTTGAGCCATTATAATTAAACATGCTATTTTTTTAAAGTACCTTAAGCTAACATTAACTATAATTAACTAAACTAAAACTAAAAATTGTGATAGTATGTTGTTTTTGCTTTTAATCAGGTTGTTTCTTTTTCATTTTGTTTTGTTTTTTATTAGCAGTACTAACTTGATTACTGTAATAATTTTGAATTGGAATTTTAAGGAGACGTTCTACTTTTTTATCGCCAAGATAAACTTCTAAATACTTTATGTTACAAAATTTTTATTACTCATCGCTCTGTATGGTTTGCATCGTTCACGTTAAATTCAGTTGGTAGCATTGAAGTGACGTTTCAAACTTCTTTTCTTCCGGTTATTCACGCTGTGGAGATTTTAACTTAATGTTCAGTAGAACTATTTGAATCAATGGTCACCAAGATGATTTATATTGAAATTCGAATGTGAAATTAACCGTTGCTTATGAGAAGAGCGGCTAAAGTATGATGCACTTTTACCTGTTGCTGTTAGATTTAATTTTGTTTTTACTGTATTTAGCATTTATGACCGTATTACTTAATCACTTGTTTGACATGTTTATTAATTCTTTCGTGGACTGAAATCTTGGTGTTCTTTTGGTTTAACGTCGCCGTAAACATTTTTCGTAAATTGGTGGGAATTGTCGAGTTTGAGATCGTCTTTGACACCCATTATGTCAAGCGTATTATTACAATGGGGAAACTAATGGAACTTGCTAATAGATTCTGTGTTTAATTTAAACTTTTAACTACAAATCTGGGGGACTGGAGGTCTAGCGCACATCTTGTTTCAGATTTGGTTGTTAAATAATTGGTCGTATTTGTGATACCATTTTGATAGATTTGTATTTGTATTGATTTAAGGATTATGGCTCTATCTCACTAGTACTAGAAAAGGAGTTGAAACCGCCAGTATCTCTTTGTTTTTGTCACATTTTGCTGTCGATCGTATGATGTACAACCGTGTATATGTACTGTATTATCACAAATATTGATGCCATGTTACCGTTTAAATTATTCAAGCTCGAGGCTTGATTTGCTTTCTCCATTCTTATTTAGCCACGTGTACATTACAATTTAGATAATGTCTGTTCTTGAAAACCACGGTGTCATCCTTCCAACGAATTATTTTTTAAACAATATTAAAGTCACTCGATTGTGGTAGTTTTATATGTATATCGTGGTTACCAATGGGTGGTGCCTTTCGTCGTAAATGTCGATGGAAGATTAATTTAGTCTTCAAAATAGTCGACAATTTTTTAACTTTCTTTTTCATGGTAATTCGTAAAGCAAAGTTGTAGATTAAAATAATTCATATTAAAAAATGATTTTGTTGAAGAAAAGTTACATTGAGAAATTCTGTTGCAAAGAATTGGTATGTTGAACATGTATCGGTAACAAATAATTTTTGCAAAAATGGCGAATCTTTATTGTACTGATCTGTCATTCTATATATCGTTTTCTTTTCTTCTTCTCCATATAAGTTAGGGACAATCCCTGTTTTTCTTCACGCATTGGGCGCCGGAGTTTTTTTGATGGATGTTGAAACCCAACTATCTGCCCATGGTTTTTGTGGTCTCCCTGTATTTCGTATTCCTGCTGGTCTCCGATTTCTAGCGATTTAAATTAATCTGTTCTCTCCTGCTCTGGAATCATGGTCTTTCCATTCCTTTCTTCTTTTCTGTACGAATCTAACAATGTCTGGTTAAACCTATCGCTGTTTGGATTGTTGTTGTTGTGTTCGTGTTTATGTCCTCCACTACTCTGGCGTGTTCTCTTCCTGCAGTATCATTGTTACGTCATCCAGTCTAACCCGATTTCTTTTGTTTTATTTTTTTTTAATTTTTCGTAAATTAATTTTAAAAAAATTGCGAAAAAGGAAATGTTTAGCGATTAAAGCGTTCTAATCAAACGCAGTGATGTTGCTTTTGGTAAAATGCTATATTTTTATACTTTACGTATTCTATTAGAATTAATAAAATCTATTGGTTTTTTACTTTTTTCTTTGAAATTTACAGCTTACTCGTACTGAGGCCGCAAAACAAAAATCACTCTTTGACGAAAATATGAGAAATAAAGTACAAGTCCGTATATAGTTGCTAAGCTTAAAGTCATTTAGAAGATTTAAATCTAAAAGGTGAACGTAATAATGCAAAGAATAACAATATGATAGAAAAACCGGGCCTCTTAAACAGTTAAAAAGAATCTGAATCAATTATTCTATGACAAGAAACCAAAGATCATATGCAAACAAATCAAACACCTGAAATATATTATAGAACTGGAAGTGTCAAGCGCGATAAAATACTTCAAAATGTAAATATATTAACGCATGACACTTAAATTTATGATAATTATAATTTTAATACAGAAGATGTATCAGAAATTCATAATTATAATACTTATATACATATTGGAAAATAAACTTGGATACAATATACCTGAACGAAGCAAAATAATTAATTTTGAAAAACTTATAAACAATAACACAAACTTCCGCTGTAACCGCAAATGACATAATTTTGTTTATAAAATGTGTTAACAGTTTAAAAGAATCACTCAGTATGCATCTATACTAGCATTTATTACCCGTTGTTGAAGGATAACATATTTAAAATTCTGGTCTGCTCGGTATAGGCGTTCAGCAAGATTTCACTAATAATTTACGATGTCCACAAGTGTTGTCAAAATTTTATCTAAAATCAACAAGAGCGTTTACACATGATTTATGACATTTTTGCTTCCTAAGTAAATACGTATAAATGTTTGTTAGTTAACGAATAGAGAGTCTTTCGTGAGACCCATCTTTAAAATTTGGCCCTATCTAAACTCGAGTGCACTTAAGTGCAACAAGAATATGTTTACACTAGGGTAAATAAACGCAGGAAGAATTTTAAGAACGACTAAATTGTATATTACGTAAAGAAACGAAAACGTTAGAATGCAATAGAAAAAGAAATTTCTACACGGATGATTTCCTCACCGGTACTGTTATCACAATAATCGTGATTGTACGAGATACTGCAGCATAATTTTTATGCAGCAATAACAATAAGAAAAAAAAACGTTTCATTCCGGAAACAATTTCAACTTTCAACAGTCATTAAAGGCGTAGCCAATTCTGAACTGAGCGAACCATAAAGTGCTTTGCAGATTTTAATATGAAGTTGTCGGGCGTTAATTACGAAAAAACCGCGTACGCCTTTTTGATGTCTTAAGTGTTGATCAACCTGTACAAATCAAACACGGAATGCAGTTCAATAATTTATGTATCATCGTAAAATGTTAAAACAAATAAATTTTGATATTAATAAATGTCAGGACGGTCGTTGCTTTAATAAATATTCTCACTAAAATGTTGAAACGTGTTACAAATGTCGCAGATTTTCTTACTTTATAATCAAATATTCAAATCGGGCTATTTGAAATTAATTATTAATTTAATAATAGACACCTAAACTAAAAAAAAATTAAGTAAATTATGAAAATTAATTCTGAAGTTAATAACAGCGATGCTTCGATATTATTTTCAAATTTGTCTACAGGTTCTTAACCTTCTCAGTTTCATTGAATATTAAGTGTCCTTACCTTCTTACCGCCTACTTTAAAAAGAAAAATTTACAATCGCTTATATGAAACCGTATCAATATGAATAGCATTAATTCATTTATTTGAATAGTTTTTGCCTAATTGGTTGAAAGTTGAGTAATTTTTCACTGCCTCAAATGACAATTTGGTGCTGATGTAATTCTTAGAAATTGGTTGGCATAAGTTTTCGTTGTTGCTTTTTTGTTTTCTTAAAATCGTATATTGGTTGTGGTTTTTGAAACTATGTTTTTTTGGTACGATGTTACGGTTTAATAATTTTATATTGTCAATAATATCATGACATTCCTCTGTAAATATTTTTTTACGTAATGCAACTGTTACAGTATCAGTAGTGTAATTAGACAAATCAAACATCTAAGAACTTCGTTTACCCAGATTTTCGGTTCTGTAACAATTTAGAATGTTGGGAAACTTTTCTGTTTTTTTTATGAAATAATATTTTTTTCTTCTTTTTTAATACTCCAGTAAATTAACACGCAGCGTTTTAATTGCATTAGTGTAGTAATTACTGTAATTAAATTCTACCGATAAATTTTTTCTTTTTTTCTTTTCTATATAGTTTCTAAACTTTTTAGAATTGTTTAAAACAATACTTCGTTTTTTTAGAACTTAACGTATTGACATGTAATATCCTCTAATCCTCCTATAATGAATGGTTTAATCATTAAAGAACGTACCGGACATATGCTACTACATAGAAATAACATCGTCTTTAGTAATCATAATTTTTGATGGTAAACCTTGTAAGTTGATTTATCTTACCGCCGTTATAGCTTGTTTACAGTTATCTTTTATACATAGTAACTTATACTATGAGATGAATCTGTCATCAAACGTAGCTAACATTAACCTTCCAGTGGGCGCGCTCAATTTTAAGAAACCAGTGGGCGCTGCGGACTGACACTCCGCATTAGAGAAAAATGTGTTTTTTTTATTGGTAAAAGAAAATGCTGTAGGTACATGTCTGTAATATATTTTTTCATAAAATAATATTAAACTAACAAATTCTAACAAGAAACTGAAAAAAGTATTACAACTGGGAACGAATAACAACCGTTCCTTCCAAGTTCTCAAATGAGATTCAATTCTGTCTAGAAATATTATTTCAGATAGTCCACTCAGCACTTTCAAAGCAATTGGGACATAAAAACGTTGTGTGTTTCAAACATACAAAGCAATAACATTTCTTGCAATAATAACGGGTAGAGCTATTTTTTTTCTATCACACATCGTACATCGCCCGCGTCAATTGTCTAGAGGCTGCTCGACATGTTCTTCAAGTGCTTCTCCAGGACCACCATCCTATTGCCTAATAATTTCTTTAATTCTTCAATTTATATTTTTGAAAGATGGGAAACATTCAATCTGTTTTTCAGATGAGTTAGAATTAGGCTAAAAGAGAGTTGGCGCATAAATTGAATTATTTGCCTTGTATACAACTAAGGAATTTATTCCTCCAACATTCATCATTGAGTAAAAAATCACCATGGGCCATCTACGGGTGTTACGGGCGCAATTATATACAGAACACAATTTATCTACGGTATCCAGACCACCCTTGGTTTGAT
Organism: Aquatica leii; assembly: GCA_035610365.1. NCBI lineage: Eukaryota > Metazoa > Arthropoda > Insecta > Coleoptera > Lampyridae > Aquatica > Aquatica leii. The sequence goes on along the minus strand of CM069435.1, from coordinate 41,699,847 downwards.
TGTACGTAATTATCATTTCGGATTTACCGGTTTCTTCATCAATGTTATCGTCCTTGTGCATACTGGACACGAGCAGTACGTTTCATTTTTTTAGGTATATATGACACAAGAGTACAAAGCTCATTGAAACCAAACAACGAAGTTCTCTCTGGGCGTCTAGTAGAAGAAACTAATTCGACTGGTAATTCTTTCTTATTTTTTCTAATGGTTCCCAAAACCGCAAGCATAAATCTTTCTTTGAATTTTTTTACTAAATTGAAACTGGTAAACCAATTATCTACCGTCACGTTTCTTCCGGTTCCCTTGATTATCTGACACATACGATCGACAACATCAAACGGCGAATTGCTCATTTCAAATGGCCGTGCTGGCTGTTTACCACATACACTTCTAAATTGCAAGTGTAAAACATTGTGGCATCACACATAGCAAATATTTTGATACCATATTTGTTTGGTTTGCTGGGAATATATTGACGAAATCCACAACGTCCCCTGAAAGCTTCCAGTTTTTCATCTACTGTAACACAGTGATATGGAATGAATGCAGAAGCACAGTTTTCAACAAATTTGTCAAAGACCACTCTAATGGGTGCCAATTTGTCCACTGCCTTGTAACGTCCCGTTTGAATTCATTACATTAAAATTCAATTTTACATTCGTTTATTTTTTGCAACTAATATTGCACGTAAATTTATTCAGTTTCACAACGTCGCGTTGTATTTCGGAGGCGTCTGCGTAGTTGACTTAAGTAGAAGGTTGAACTTCACTTCCGTGTGAACATCTTGCGAGTTCACGTGTGTGATGCGAGGAAGACAAAATTTTCTTGATTATGGCGTAAAAACCCATGTAATTTAATTTTTATTCATTCCATCTAATTATTGGTGAGTTTACCTTTATTCTGATATAATTTTTCTATTGAATTCAACATTTTTAGTGACTTCGCAATATTGCGCAATCGTTAGACAAAGGACTTTATTTTGAAGACCGTTGCTACGCAGCGTGAGTACATGATGTCATTTAAAAAACCATTCTAACTATTTATATTTAGGATCTTTCTCTTTATTGGATTTTTTTATTGGATCTTTTCGTTTATTGGAATTTTATTCTGGATCCTTTCTTTTGGTTTTGTCGTTTGATTACTGGATTTTTCGTTAATGAAGTTTATTATACGTTCTTTATTTCCATTCAATCAGTGTTGTATTTTTTATTACAGCCTTGCGTTCTTTGCGAGTCTCTAAGTTGTCAAATCTCAGATGGCGAAGTAAAAATCGGAACCGTTTCAGCGACATTGTAAACCCAAATATATTTTAATGCCGGTGCCATCGCTTCTCCATAAGTCTTTCGCATTCAAATGAATACATTTCACAACTCCGGATAAATACGGCAGTCCTAAAAATGCTTCAGTCAACTTAGCGTCTCTTTCGCGAGTATACAAGTTTTGTACACTCTGTATGTGCTTGTTAGTGTTTTCTAAAATAACTACCAGATTTTCTTCAGACAAAAAGTAGCGCCATATGGATAATGGGGCTTTGCTATTTTTTACAGCTGCTCGCACTACAGGCAAATGTGTGATAATATTTTCAGATCTGGTTCGAACATTTCTAGGAGGCATATGCTTTTTCCACTTTGTTATTTGGTCCTTGCCTAGAAAAAATGGACCATTATCGGTTTCTCGTTCTTTATTTTCCGTGTCTGAAATTTCCTGTTCGGTATCAGTATCATGTATTTTAGTATCCAGTATATCGTGCTCTCCTTCATCGCTATTATCGTCCCATATTTCTTCTTCGTTTTCTGATATTACACATTCTTCCATCAAACGCTGTAATCGCTCTTGTTCAGCTTCATAACTGGCCATTCTAAAATAATATTCAGTTGCCTAAATTACTTTTGAAAAAGTATAGTATTACTTTACTTTTTTGCACAACCAGAAAAAAAATTTACGTGGATGGGCGCTGCGGACTCCCAGTCCGCATTCGTTTATTACTAAGAAAAAAATTACAACTACACCCCACGGCCTTTACTAGCGTACTAACATATTAATGTAGGAAAGGTACTGAAGGTTATACGGTGGGGTGGGAGATATTAATAGAATGACGAGAAAAATAAAACCAGTGCGGACTGTGAGTCCGTGCGCGACCACTGAAAGGTTAACAAAAACCTATTTTGTATGAGTTTTTTAGCTGAATTTTTACAATACGCTTGTAAAGCGAGTACAATATTTAATTATGAATACTTGTTTTGCATGTTTAACTTTACTTTTGCAGTTTTATTTATTTAATCAAGTATTTTGACAGACTTACGTAGCATTTCCTCATTTAAATTTCTGTAAATAGGTTATCTTCAAATTACTTTGTATTTTCAGTGCACTTAGAAATAATGTCTAGCTTTTCGAATAACAATTAAATTTAACTACGTCCTCTGTGATATTCTGTGATATTATTTTGTATTTAGTTTTAGTGTCAAAAATAACTGAGAAGAAATGTGTAGTTCTTAAATGTATTTACTGCTTTCTTACCATTAAACATTTATTTTTTAAATATTGGATACTGTTATCATTCGGTTATTGTTATCAAAAACCCCAAGTCCCAATGTGATTCTATTAAGCGGCGTATACTGTATTTGTTACTTCGTATGCTACTTATCATCTACGTATAGTAAGGACGTTTATGCTTACTGAATGTTATTATTGTTCAGTTTCAATGTGATGTGTTAACGATATCTAATGATGACTACCATCTTGTGGGTATCTTAAAAATTACTATCGGAGTAAAAAGTCAAATTAAATCAAAAGGAGTGAAAAAATTTAAAAAAAATTATCAATTGATTACTGATAATTATAATATTCAAATTTTATACTTTTAACTAATGCCATTTTAATTATTTTTAAAAAAATGTTCAATAAGATGTAGTTTTTAGCACTCACTCAGAAAAATTGCAACTTAAAATACCTAAAACAATTGTGTTTTCTTTTGAAATTACTCAAAACTTATGTAGTACATAAACAAAAGTATACTGTCTTTAGCAATATAAAAATTTTATTTGAATTTTGCCACATTTCTGCTAAAACTGAATTTCTATCAAATGATATTATTTTTGTATATACTTATTTAAACGATTTCTGTGTTAAAAATAATTTAAACAATACAATAATTGCTTTTAAATAATACCTCTAATGAACAGAAATGCATAGCTTACATGCACGTGAAAATTGACGTAGGCGACGTACAATTTGACGACTTTGTACAGTGGTAAAATGAGTTTTAGCATCACTATAGAACGGCATACATACATGCCATGGCATTAAAAATAATTAAACGGTTCGCATCCTAGTAATGAATTATATTTCTATGATGAACAAATTAATGATTTCTTCTTATAGAAGGTAGGGACTTCAGTTTTTTGCGACATTTTGTGTTCTAGATGAACACGACATGACGCGTAAATTTTTGTATAAAATTAATTGTTTTATTTAACTATTAACCTTTTTTTGGCTCAGTGGAGCCTGATGAAGTGTTCATCTAGAAAACGAAACGCCGCAAAAAATCGAAGTAGTTGCTTAATTTGATTATCATAAAAATATAATTAAAACTAATATATTTATTTATGCAGAATGAAATGACAGAAAATACTTTTTGCAGATTCTTGTAACAGTTTTAATTGTTTTTACAAAGAATAATTTCTGATTTACAGTGTTCATCAATTAATTCTTCACTTACATAATCATCATCGCTATCATGTAAATTCACAATTAAAGGCTCAATATCTAATGAATTTTCTTTTTCTCTGTACTTTTCTTCGATTCTCATAGCATGCTCCGCATAATTGGGCCAAACGATTTCAGGGATATTTTCTGTTGTTGATTTTTAAAGATCCAAAACGTCGTTTATTTTAAAAGTAGAATGTAGTTTTGCTACCATACAGGGCTGTTTAAACAGAAAAAAAATAAATAAAATGTTTGGATAATATGCATACATTCTTACATGTTAAAACTGCGGAACAAACTTCTAACATTGTCGAACATGTTCTAATTTATATTTTTTTGGCAGTCTTGTGACTTGCTCATGGTAAATATTTTTTTTTCTTCTTCTGTATTTTTGCGGATAATAAAATTTTCAAACAGGAGTATGTTGATTTTCATGAGTGGGTTTGGTGTGGTATAGACCAGATAGGATCAATCTATCTGATCTATTTACCTGTTAACGTAATTATTCTGGAACGAATTGAGGAGGAGTTAAAAATGTCTCTGGTAACAAGTTGTCTAAGACAGTTATGGTATTATCGAAATAACAAGTATTTTGGCCGCAATCAGCGAAGGCGCCAGGAGGACCTGAGTGGGCACGTGCTCAACCTGTTTATCGGGGCGCCGACTCGCGTGCCCACCCAAATTGGAGAAAACTATTTTTGAATGAAATTGATTTTATTCCAAGATTATATAATTTACTAATTTTTGAAAACTCCTATAATTTTTAGTTTTGCCCAAATTATCATGCCCACTTCAAAATATTGTACCCATCTGTGCTCGCCTATCTAAGAAAATCTGGCGCCGTCGCAATAAAACTACCCGTGATAAAAGCCTATCGACTATCGACATTTCGTTAAATTGAAGTAATCTTGACAGCTTGCAGAATGTTTTTCTACACTATTGGTGGTTTACGGACTTTTAACTCTATGATGCTACAACCTGACTATTTATTGCACGTTGCATATTATATTTGTTTTAAAAATTCGATAACGTTAATTTAAGAAAAGTCGAGTTTAATGAGTTTGTTTTGAAAAATATAAAAAATTGTTTTTTCTTTAGTCTCTGTTTTTTGATCGATGAACGAATCCTGCGGCAACAAAATAAATAGGAGTTAACATCACATCCCTTTGTAATTGGCGTCCAACTCGCGGCCTTGAAAATTTATTAAAAGTGTAAAGACTATCCATAGAAATTTTTACGTTTTGTATTATTGAAAGTAGTTTTTAACGTCAAAGTGTTGAACGGTCAAAATCGAATATGGATTTTCTATAAAGAATGAAGTAATGCCGACTGCCAACGTTGTCAGGTAGAAGTTTTACTATTAAACGATACTTTTGTGAATCACATTGTGTAAATTAATTGTTTTGAAATGTGAAATTAAAATTGAATTTTGGCAAACAGGTTCAATTACTGAGAAAGTTATTGTTTTATGATTCGCATTGTCTACGCTGTTTATTAACATCCTTTTTTCTTTGTATCATATTAGCTTTTGCATGGTTGCTGAAACAATTTACCATTTTATGATTTACGAATAGATTTATATACTTCATAACCATTAATACTTTTTAAAAAGTTTGTCAAAAGAATTGACAAACAAATTTCATTACATTAGAAAGCATTAAGATAAGGAAGCTTTACAAAATGTGCCTCTTGTATTGATGGGAAAAAAGATTCAGATTGAAATATATAAAGAGTATGTAGTCGTGTCGGACACTAACACATTTTGAGGATTACCAACGTTTTCAAGTTCTGAAAGAAAACAATCCTGCTTTTGTGCGCGATCAAGTTATGGTTAAACTAAGCTACGGAAGTAACACCGAACAAGATGTTATGGTAGCACCAGTATATGTGTGTTTAAAGAATCGAACCATACCTACAAAATTGGTTAGTTCTACCGACTCTATTAGGGATTGAATTTATGCAAAACGCTGAAATGGTAATTAATGTTATTCAAGAAAAATGGAATTCTTTTACTGACCCAACACTGGAGTTTGTTCTTTATTTTGAAACCTCCGTGGAATCTACCATCATTTTAAATTCGGCCTATGCGTTCAATCCACTTCGGTGTTCATAAAGGTATTATGCCAACTTTGTTATTATTGGAGATACAAAGTGAGTTAGCAGATATCAAGCATTTTTCGGCACGATTGTAATGCTGGATAAAAAAAATGCAAATCAAGGTAACAAGATACGCAACAAACTAAGATTTTTTAAATGAATCATCTTGTATATTATTACATATTTTGAAAGAAAATGAAATTCTGAATAAAACACGTTTAAGGCTATGAATAAATTGAAATTAAAACAAGTACAATTCATTCAAGTTTTTACCTTACATAAAAGAAGTAGGCGTATTTGTCATAATTTCTATAATTTCTGTCCAAAATTGAGTGCATTTTATTGTAAGATAACATTAGTAAAAATGGTTGAAGATGGTATTTTTTCATTTAGAAAATGCGATATGCTGAAAAGCTACATAATTTGTAGAAAAAATTGTCAGCGCGCTCTTGAACATTATGGAGAGTTGTTGCCTAAAAAAATTCGCCTAATAAGAGTTATTTTTTGATGCTCTATTGAAGGTTTCTATCAAATAAATTAGTTTTTGGTAAAGCTGCGGTTAATAAACAATGTACTATTGACGACGAACCTGAAACAAATGGCGACCAATTAAGGCTTGTGCAATTTTGGCAGTGGCTGGTTGGCACTGTTAGAAAAAATTCAAATATTTTGTGGAGCGACGAAGCCAATTTACAACGGAATCTTTAATCGAAGAAATCGACATTATCGGAGTCGCGAGAATTCCTTGCTTCCATCATCTCCATAATCTTCAAGTGCGGTTTAGTATCAATGTTTGGTGTGGCCTTAGTATATTAAAAGTCGTTTCCTGTATTTTACAATGGAACCCTTACATTTTATCGTTATATATAATTATTGAGGAATAACATTGAGGAGTTCTTAGACAACGTAAACTTGGCTTATCGGCAGCACATTGTCTTTCAGCAAGATGGAGCTCTCCCACATAATTCTCATAATGGTTCTAAGGGAATTCTTTAAAAACTGTTTGATTGCTACACGCGGGTTTATCTTATGGCCGCCTCGTTCCCCCGATATTACTCCTTTGGATTTCTATTTTTGGGATTTTCTGAAAGGCGAAGTTTACAAACAACGTTATCAAAACGTAAACGTAAACATCGTAAATGCTACAATGCATAAACGGGTTCAAAAATGTCTGGAGCAAGAAGGAGACATATTTGGACAATTGCTATCACATAAATTTATGTTATTATTCATTAACAGTTGTAATTTGTTTATTTACTTATTTACTTATTTACTTAATTTTTAGAATGTAATTTGAAGGAAAAAATTCGGTTTTTTGCATAAAATAACTTTAAATATTATGGCTTATAGCTTCTTCATTATTAATTTTAGATTAGTTACGTGTTTATTCAGAATGTCATTTACTTTTAATATATCCAAAAATATATAAATAAATAAAAAAAAATAAATGGTACTGTGTTGAGTATCTTGATTTTATTTTTATTACTTTTCGGACATTGATATTTATTTGTAGTCAGTTTTGGCATATCTTTTCTATTTACTACGACGATTAGTATAACTTTTGTGGTATGGTTTTTTAAAGAACGAACTATTTTAATGTGAAAATCAAAGTTGTTAACTACTTTTGAGTCGCATTAAAGTAATCTAATAACTAATAAAATGAATACACAGTAATTAAACTTTACATACAAATATATTGATTTGTTACAGAATATAATTGTAGATCAGATGTATAGTTTGTTCAAGAAAAAAGATTTTATAAAAAGCACAAGGTGCAAAACACTTAATATTTTTTTTAAATATAAAAGCATATGGAAAAAGCTGGGTCGCATACTTTTAACAAATCTTCGTCTGATCGAAATTTATAGTTTTGTTTAGCTTAGGCGTTTTTTGAATATGGGCTTTGAAGTTAATTTTTTTTAAACTAGTTCAAGATTAATTAGTAGTCCTGGATTTTGCATACCCACTTTATTTAAAACGAATTTTTTTGATTTTGTAAATGTGTGTAACAGTGGCTGCGTAAGATAATATTTTTTTAGGCGTGTGCACAAAAATGTCGCAGCACTTAGTTTGAAAAACGTATATTGTAAATTAACATTGGAAATTGCAATTTCTGCAGGAATTTTTACATAAATGTGGGTCGGTTTTATTAACTTGTAAATTCTAATGTAATCTTAAAAATATCGGTATTACTAACTACGTTATAAGTAATATAGTAATTTCATTTTTTAACTTTATCATTTTTTGTTTTTGAAACGAAAAAACTATCTTTAAATTAATTTAAAATATTTAAAAAATTGCTTAATCCTTACTAAAAGTAGTGTATCGGACTTGATAGTGGCTGGAAAATGTACTATAGTAGAATCAACATTCTACTATTGTTTCATGTTTTGTTTTCAAGATGTTTTTTTGCATTTTTGTATGTAGGTTTTTTAAATTCATTAATTATTTTTAAATAACATTTTTCAGAATTAACAATTTAGTAACTTGATAAAGAACTGCAATTCTTTATAGCTCAAATTTCATAACAAATTTACATTAAAACCTGCGTTCATTCATCTTTGTTATTCTACATATTTTTCAAATTTATTTAAACATTCTTAAATGGGCACGAGTGAAATTCGAAAATTAGAATAAAACAATGAATAATTTATATTGTAACAAGTGTTTTTAGGTTCGCGTCGTATTGGTTTTCATTAACGCGGATGATTAAGTATGTTTAGGAGTAGAAAAAACGAACATTTAACGGCCAAACGGGGAATAAAAATGCTTTTTCGTGTTGAATAAATTAAAAAAAAATTACAAGGCGCCTTTTCTTATTAAGCGAGAAATTCGCATGGCGCACACACTTAGTTAAAAACGCAGAGTTCGCCATCCTTGCTTTAATCTATTTTGCGATACATAAAATTATCATTACAGCAACTGTTCTCCGCAATTTTGGTATCTACAATTAATTTCAATTTACATAATTAAACAGAATAAATTCCTTGAGATACATAAAATTATAATAATTCTAAGGAGATTCGGATGGTATAGAATTACCCCCCAATTAATTGAGGCTGCTACGTCGGTGAACTGTAGATAACAGAAAGATAAGTATTCAGTAAGTACGTAGTAGATTGCCTAAAGACTTCTTCTTAGTCGTGGTATTAACAACTTAACACCTACCTACATACTTTATCTGGGTAAACCATCTCGTGTTGATATCCGAGCCGCTATAGGCAGTGGATAATAACACTTCTTGCGTCGAGGTAGGTACACTAAATTATGGAAAAAGGTATAAAATTGATGTTTGCTTAACAATATAAAAGATGCGCCTCTCGACTCGGTAATGTAAATATAATGAGAGCAATCGCTTCTCTTCAGATTAACCTACATCATTTAATAATATCATCGAGCGGATCCAAAAGTTAAACGGCCATCACTATGCATATAACGAAGGACTTAGCAAATTATGCGAGACCGTGTCCAAACTATTATTATTACGAAAGAAAATGTAGGAACGTTTAGTTTTATTTTCACGCCTAATCTAGTACCATCTCCGTCGTAGTTACGGCGTTACCTATTCAAATATGTTACGTGTAATTCCAAATTGAGAAATGGATTTTGTAGAATCGTGTAATGGCACGCGGTTAAAAGATTAGTGGTCCTCAAGCCCAGGTGTTAAGTCATGAGATGTAAGGAAACTAATGGTATACTGTGTACTGAACAAACATTGACCTTTCAAAACTACATAAACGGATTCTCTTCTGCTATGCATACTGATAATGTCGACGTGTGTCATAGAGAAACTATGCCTCTGTTTAACATACGTGGATAACATCATTATAAGCAGAGAGGTATTATTAACGCATTTCCGTACGCACTACATCTTTGTGTTAATTTATTAAAATAAGTAGTACTTATTATATAAGACAATATTTAAATTGCTACCCCTAATTAAATTTTAGAAAAAAGTTGAAATTCTAAACATCTACTAATAAGAGTTATTTATGAAATAATACTTAGTTTAGTGTTTATCAGGGCATTATTTTAAAATAAATACTGTAATCTGAGCTATGGATTACTGATACTAAAGCCTCGCATAGCAATTTAAGCAGGTATAGAAGCACTCAAACCATTACATTTAAAATTTAAAGATTTTTATTTTATTTTACATGAAAATATTTGCTTGAATTAAATTATGAGTTGCCACATAAGTACTAATTGTTTGGGCTATTTAAATACGACGAAGACATTGGTTATGCAAATTTCTTAGTTTACAAATAGATCTTATAAAGCAGAAATGTAATGATTTACACTGATTTTGACTAGAAAAAAGGTAATAGGAATTATACGGGGGTTAAGCTACAATTATTAAGAATAGATAAATCTAGTTAGCTATGCAAAACAAACTTTTGTTTAAATAGTGCATTATTTTATCTGTCTATGTCAGTTTAGTTTGTGAAATTCGGTTGAATAGTGTTTGAGAAATAACTCATTGAATAAACTTCTGTTCTCGAAAAAAAGGACTGTCATGAAAGAACTTTCGGATAATGATTTACTATAACTTCAAGAAAGGCTTGAGCGCGTATGAGTGTGAGCAAAGTTTGAAATCGACGTTTGGGGATCATTAGCTAGGGTTTATAAGTGGTATAAAGAAATTATTGCACGAACATCTTTCCAGATTTGCAAAAAACAGAATGTGCTAGAATTTGCTAAAAAGCTTTAGATTTGATGAATGCCGCAGGCCATCAAATTACACTGGTCTGCATGAAAATCGGCCCTGATACCATTCTTGACGATTCTAAATGTAAAATGACCTCCTGAATCCAAAAATGAGCTCCGTTTTTACCCATCACCCACCTATTTTGGGGGGACCCCATTTTTATTTTATTTTTTGCATTTTTTTTTAGAATTTTAACTTATAGCCGGTATAGCAGAGAATAAAATGTATACCAAAGTATATGGCAAAAGTTTTGCTATAAAATGTATATAGAAACAACAATAAAATACAAATATATAAAAACAGTAACAAAATATCAATAAACAGTTAGGAAGATTCACTGCACGACGCTGGCGATCTCAATACCACCTCATGCAGGTTTGAACAGGAATTTTCGACAGGCTTGAACTTGCATTACTCTTCTCATTATAGTATATTACATTGTTTGCTTAACTGCTTCGATCAGTACATCTATAGCTGTTGCAGAGTTAACTTGTAGACGTTTTAAACGTGCTGGATTTGGTGTCATTTTTGTTCATTTGTGTAAAACAGTAAAACTACTTTTACTCCGGATTTTTTCAAGTGACTAATTGTGATTTGTGGTTAATGTCGGGCGTTGAATTACTGTTTAATTATGCCACGCGAGTGTAAAAATCATCCCGATAGCTTCTGCTATGTCTGCGGGGAATTAACTTTAAAAGCGCAACGAAAACCCCTTTCTCCGCTTGTTAAAACAGTTTATAAATTGTACTTTACTTGTCAAGTTGGCGACCAGGACAAGACTTGGGCTCCATCAATTTGCTGTACGACTTGTTACAGTAGTTTGACCAAATGGTTTAAAGGTACCCGCAAATCAATGCCATTTGCTGTGCCCATGGTTTGGCGTGAGTCTCGCTGTCATCTTACAGATTGTTACTTTTGTATGACTTCCACCGTCGGGTTTTCGAGCAAAAGGAAGCATACAATTCAGTATCCCAATATTCCGTCAGCTCTAAGACCTGTTCCTCATAACGATACTTTGCCAATCCCAGAGCCCCCAAACACTTATACTCTAGAGCCGGAAATTGATTTAAAAGACTCTGAGCCACAACCTGGGGCTTCTAATGATATGTTCAATGATGATGAAGAGTATTCCGCAGATTTAGTTTCTCGGCAACCTCACCTCCTCACTCAATCGGAAATAAATGATCTTGTCAGGGATTTACAGTTACCCAAGACTAAATCTCAGCTCCTAGGATCGCGACTTTAACAGTGGAATCTCTTAGAAAAGGGAGTAAAAATATCTTCTTACAGGACCAGACAAGCGACCCTGAAATGTCTTTTCTCAGAAGATAAAGGTTTAGTGTTCTGCCCTAACGCAAATTTATTGATGACAGAGCTACAGATGTCATGTGACCCAGACAAATGGAGACTGTTTAGAGACTCATCAAAAACAAGCTTAAAAGTTGTGCTGTTGGCAAATGGGAATGACTTCCCATCAGTTCCAGTTGCATACTCTGTTGATATGAAGGAAACGTACGAAAACATCTTCAGAATCCTCGATAAAATTAGTTATCATGATTATAAGTGTAAACTTTGCGGTGACTTAAAAGTTGTTGCTCTACTCACGGGCCTGCAATCAGGATTCACAAAATATTGCTGCTTCCTTTGTGAATGGGATAGCCGAGCCCGAGATACACATTACATCGTACGGGACTGGCCTCTGCGAGAAAATCTTATTCCTGGTCAGAAAAATGTCGCCCACAATCCTTTGGTTCCGAAGGAAAATATTGACTTACCACCTTTACACATCAAACTTGGATTGATCAAGCAGTGGACAAGACAGGTGGCGCATTTCAATTTTTGAAAACTAAATTTCTTCGTCTTAGCGAAGCTAAAATCAAAGAACGCGTTTTTGTTGGTCCCAGATTAGACAACTCTTCCAAGATTCGACGTTTATTGAACACCTAAATCGAAAAGAAAAACGAGCTTGGCTTGCATTTCAAAACGTCTGTAAGAACTTCCTGAGTAACCACAAAAGTGAAGATTATGTCGCTCACGTCGAGGAACTGCTTTTAGCGTACAAGGACATATGATGTAACATGTCTCTTAAAGTTCACTTCCTTCACTCGCATCTGGAGTTTTTCCCTGAAAATTTAGAAGCAGTCTCGGATGAACACGGGGAACGGTTCCATCAAGACAACGCTAAGCTGGAAAAGAGATTTTCAGGTAGGTGGTATGCAAGCATGTTGGCGGAGTACTGCTGGTTTTTGAAACGAGAGAGCTGTATCTTAGGGTATAAAAGGAAAGCAAGCACCAAGTAACGATGAATATCTTTTTATTTATTACTGTTTATAGCTAAAATAGTTCTTTTTTCCCATTTAAATTAAATTCATGTCCATATATTTGTTATTATAATAATTATTATAATTATTATTATTGTTCGATAAGTAAATTATAATTAATTTATCGAAAAGTGGTAAAATTTGAGATTTGGGGCTCCCTCGAAAATGGTGGGCGATGGAAGAAAACGGAAGACATATTTGAATTCAGTACGTCATTTTACACCAGAATCACCTAGAATAGTGTCAGGGCTCGATAAAAAATATTTTTTTGCAGACCAGTGTTATTAGTAAAATCAAATATGGATAGATGAAGATACGGACTTCTACGATAGTGAAAACATCTAGCAATGAAGAAAGTTATACTAGACTTGCTGAATAGATAGAAATAAGTTCATCCCACTAAAAAAAGGGGCGGAATGATGTCAAGTCAGATTTACATACACGAATAATCAAAATGGATACGCATATGCGTATCTGTATTGGTGGTTGCTTATACAGTAGTCAAATTTTTATTAGACGAGTAATTAGCTATAGAAATGATAATTTATTCAACATTAAAAAAAGTTCTTTCTCAAATTTTATTCTTTACCAGTCTACTTCTTCAATTTACGTTCTGTAATAGTTTATAGTATTGCTATCATAAACTTACTTCATTCATACATAAACTATTTTTTTACAAAAATCAAATTTCTTTATTTTCAATGACAAATCAAAAATTAAAACAAACTTGAAGTTTATCTACAAAAAAATTAGAACTTCGAAATAGCAATTATATTGTTTATTAAAAATTATTATAATTATTGTAAAATTTAATTCCTATAAACTAAAACAATAAATTAGTATTACAACGTTATTACAACTTTTGCAAAGAATTTACCTTCACTAGGTATAAACAGCGGAATAAAAAACAAAATCGGCAAAATACAAAATGAACTACAAAAGATGAGCGACATATTTAAACAACACTACCAAGAAATGCTATATACAAAAGAAGAGGAAATGCAGAAGGTAAAAAGACAACTAGATCAAGAAGAAAAGAACTGCTCCAAATATAAAAAAATACAAGAAGAAATAAAAAAATTAAAAAATAGCAAAGCACCGCGGCAAGACGAGATCGAGACAGAACTGCAAAAATATGGAGGACAGCAGATAAACGCACAGATACGTCACTTAATCAAAGAAATATGGAGACGAAACAAGATGCCAAAGGATTGGAACACTGGTATAATAATCTCAATATATAAAAGAAGGGGGAAAGAAAACTGCAAAAGCTACAAGCCAGTAGCTCTGTTAGGCATCCTCTATAAAATCTTGGAAAATCTGATGAACAAAAAGCTAAAGACACATGCTCAAAATATACTTGGGGACTACCAGAATGGCTTCAGATCGTAAATGCCAGACACACCCTAGAACAAATAATTCAAAAACAGTGGGAATACAAAAAAATACATATTATATTTATAGATTTTAAAATGGCCTTTGATTTAGTAAGCAGGAAAGAAGTAATAAGAGAACTGGAACACTTAGGAATACTTGGAATACTATTAGCACTGTTAAAAATGACCGTAATATGATGATGACTCCTTATCTCTATCTATATTCAACCTAGTACTAGTAAGCATTATACGAAGAGCTAAATTAGAAAAATATCATTAGCAACCAAATACAAATAATAGCGTACTTAGATGACAGCAATCATAGAGAATAGGAAGGAAAATATTAGAACAGCTGTAGACCAACTAGACAAAGAAGCAAAAAAAATTAGTATGAAAATAAACGAAATAAAGTCGACTGCTTTAGTTATCTGGGAGTCGCGATGGAACAAACCAAGGAAAACAAAGTGAAAGAGAAATTGCGGAAAGGCAATTAGGCATACCGCAGAAATAAAATTCTACCAAAAAGCAAAGCGTTTAGTAAACCAACAATAAGAAAATTCTATAAGATCCTGATACAGGTTGTTTAAGATAGACTCAATGTTGCAACATCCTCTGTCAAGTTCCACTGCAATTATAATGTTTACTTTTTGATTTGATCTCTTCATTACTGTATTCAATATATACCTTCTTATCTGTCTTCAATGCATCTTCCAATGTCCAAATATTTTACTTCCATCAGTTTCACCTATAAGTAAATTGATCTAATTAGGAACAACTATACGTTAAACTTTTCGAACTTACCATCTGGAGAAGTTGTTAAATAATCATATTCTTTACCAATAAATAGATCTTTTTAAACTATTACCATATTATTCTTTATCAGGTATATCACACTTTAGCAACTGATCGGTGCATACCTTGCATACTTCACTACTAAAGTTGTACCTTGAATCCCGAAAATAATAAAGCAGACAACAGTTTCGCTCTGTTGTTTGTCTCATTCTGTATTATTTTATACACTTTATATGTCATTCTATAGCTTTTAAAATTAAATTTATTTTTTAAATTAATGCATATAATATAAAAACTTACTATTTTTTTAAAGTTGAATAAATAAATATCGTGTAATTAACAAACGTGGAGTAAGGATGAAAAAAGTGCTTCTTAAATATTTACATAACACAACTGAACCAATTCAACAACAAAATAAAAATTAATTGCCCAATTGAATAATAATATGTTCAACTATAACTTCTAATGTGAGGTCTGTGTGCCACATTTCTTGTTCTAGTTTAATCACACGCTGTATAGAATTTTTCCAATTATCTGTAGAAACATTGGCTATTATTGCTTCAAGAAATAGATTTTTAACATCTTGTATGTTTTCTAGCAACTCTCCCTCTCGAACCACAACTCGTTAATGACTTTTGCCATTTCATCCACCACAGACTGTGTTGCTGAAATGTTTTTCTTGACAAGTGTTAAAAGTTCTGCTTTAACCATATCTTCCTCAAATTCAATCGATTTACTTGTCAACCAATCTTGTATATCAGCTTTCTTAGTTGCGGAAGTTGGATTTTTTTCTTTTTTTCTGTTATGATATGAAGCATTATCTAACACTATTACAGCACCTTCTTCTAAGTTACTTAGCACCGACTCAAACCAGTTTTTAAATACTCCAGAATTCATTTCTTCGTGGTAGTCGATAGTTTTTTTCGATTCGAAAATAAGGAAACTATTTTGATCTAATTCTGTATCTAATCCTAAACGTAACATAATTAATCGTTTGCCTTTACCAGAAGTATTCTTAAGTCTAGTAGATAATCCAGAAATGGAGGCTGTTTCAATTGTCATATCTGTCCAAATTTTTGTAGTAACATGACCAGCATGAACCCAAGTTTTGTCCAAATAATATATTTTCTTGTCCTTTTTTTTTATACTTTCTTAAGGAATCTTATTCTACGTACTTTTTTTAAAGTTTGAAAATTTTCATTTTCGATAATACAAGCCATAACTTTTTTTACTGTTGGTTGTTCATTACATAAAAAGAACGAATGCACTTTTCATTCCATCAGTAACATTATCTATCTTGATCTACGGTACACTTTCGGAGAATGCAGTACGCCATCTGTGTTATATTCATTTAGCACGTTGTATACAGCAGATACAGAAACACTTATGTAAATAAGTAAAGTTAATATAAATTTTCACATGCAAGTATATAAAAAACGATAATAAAATCAAGGGTTGCGTGGCTGCTGTAGCTGTAAATTTAGTATAATTTGTTTTCGAACTACATACTTTGACTTCGTTCAAAAAATGCAAGCGTATTTTTTGTATCAACGGTTTTTGTTTTGAATTTACCAATTTAAATGTCAGAAAAATTTTAAATTCTCTATTCTAGTTTTTGAATATAACATGGAAAAATAAATTTTTTTTAAGAAAATCTGACAGATCTGTCTTCTATTTCACCGTATATTATTTTTAGTTTAAACAAGATGTTACAAAGTTTTTGTTCCAGAGATTGAAAAGAAGTTTGGTATCATTGTCTTAATTTTTTTCGTTTGACAGAGTACTCTGATATGTATATGACGTTATGATATTTTTAAAATTTTGAATCATGGCTTATGTGGTAACAAGGTTGCTCGGATGCTAACTTTTTAGAAGTTTTCAAGTGGTGTCATATATTCTATTAAAGTTTTTAGAATGCCAATCTCATCTTGATTTAATATTATTTGTTTTCTCTGTGAGATCTCATTAATTTCAGCATTGACTACCGTCTTGCCAGTGTACAGGAAGAAAAATGGTTGGAAGTTTTTCTGTATGAATGTTTATCATTTCACATTTTAGTACTATAAGCAATACATGTTTTTTTAAATTTTATCCAATGTTTCTTTAACACTTGGAAGGGTCAGTATTTTGGAAATGACATTGTTTAAAAAATGTCCAAAATAACGAATGTTATTAAAGTTTAATAATATTATTGCCGCTACTACGTTAGTTCTAGCATCAATATTTGTGTCGTTTCGTCTTGATTGATGTACTGTCAAGCCAGATAAGCTAATTTGAATTTAAAATTTTCATTAATTAAATTTGTTAGGCTTAGATGGAATTCACTTTCATGAAATTTTTGAAACGTTTCTTTTTTAAAGCACTAAAAGCAATACCGCAATCTATAGTCCATCAGGTATGTCAGTTTGCTGGTTGTAGTCAATAGTATTTAACTTTAAAACGAGGATTCACATTCTGCTATATTCCGGTGTAATTGGTGTTTTTGGCATACTTATAACATATGATGTTGAGGATGCAGTACTACTTTGATGATATTGTATTCAACGCACAAAATTGAGTTACGATTCTGGTAATCTTCACATTCATTCGAAGACCCATATTTTGTTCTCTTCAGATGCTGTTTCAGATTTGAGGTATTCCTCGAACAACACACAATTTTATTGCATTTCTTATAAACAGCTTTATTTTTGCATTTATTACGTTTTGTAAAATAGGAGCAAAACCTACTTTTGACTGGTTTTCGACATAATATAGTTTGCAGTTTACTGAATCTTAATTGTCTTAGAACAAGTTTTTACAATTATTATTACACACACTTACTGAGCAAAACTATCAACAATTCCACTACTACTATTCACGCTCAACTGATTTTACGTAATAGTCTTTCAGTATCGACATGGATTTTTTTTCAGACTATGCAGAATTTGAACCATTGCTTCTGCGATAACAAACATTTTTAGATTTGGATAGCTTTCAATTTGTTTTTTGAATCACTTGATTTAATGTTTGAATTCAATCATTGGGAAAAATCGCCTAGGGATATATGACTGCACTATGTGGGTTTTCTTGACACACATCAAATTTTTTCTATTTACCCTTTAACGGGCAAATTAAGTTTTATTTAAATTTTTAGGTTTTTTTAAAATTTCTATTTGGTTTAGAAAAATTCTTTAAAAAATCCCGAATTTGTACCAGTGATCGATAGAAATTTTGTATCATTTATGACGGGCATTACCAAACAAAACATTTTAACTTTTATTGTTTTGATGGTATCTATAAAAACATGGATCTATTTGTTCCATTTGTGGGCCATTGAAGACCAACGTCCACTAAATTAACTGAAGTCGGTTTTCGTCCTAAACGTTTTCTCATATTCTAGGTATCAATCAAATCACTCGCGATGGTAATGTAGAAATTTAGATGAGAAAGGGTTTTTTCTTTTGGAACCGTTTTTTATATATTTGTACAGAACGTAGATGTTGGCTATTGCCGTATCCACAAAGTAATAAAATAATTTAACCCACCATTTTCCAGATTTCCACTGTACCATACGCAGATTTACTTTGATCAAATAATAGATCAACGCAACTTAATTTTAAAGTAGAAAAGAAATTTTCGAAATAGAAACATCATCCTTTACCTTGAAAATTTCTTGAAAGGTCGAGAATTACTCGAAATCCAAGCATTTGATTATTTGCATTATCTACTTTGCTTTGGTATACCTGAAAATTGATTAGGTAACTAGTTGTTGAGCAAACAATACCTTAAATCTTGAAACCACGTTTCATAGGCTTCATTGGCATATACTGCTTCAAGGATGTACGACCTGTGAATGCCACCACGCTTTCATCTATAGAAAGGTGTCTTTGAGGCCTGTAAGCATCACTAAAAGCTTTCCTGATATGATTTATTAACGAACAAATTTTGTTTAAGTTGTCATCACCTTTCTTGGGCATGTTATCATTATTATTTAGATGGAGATACCTCAAAGTTTTAAAAATATTTTAACGGTGATGACTTTCGTTATTCGAGAAACATGAAAGTTTCAATCATTTGACCAATAAGATCTCGTCGTTGGTAATTAGTGAAAGCTCATAAAAATTAATATTCCCAAAAAAGCATCTAATTTGTCACTCTTTGCAAATTCACATGATTTCCGTAATGGTTTCATTCATTTACTATGGTGTTGCAAACATTATTATTAATTTTATTTTAAATAATCCACAGGTTTTTTTGTGATTTATAGTGGCATTTACTCTCTGTTCTTCGGTAACAGCAAATGTGTTGTATTCTAGCGGTACAAATTTAGTTTTTGACCCAGAAAATTTATTGTTGGATTTCTGCTATTGAGTTATTATTGTTTGATTGTGCGGATGGATCTTCTACGTCAGATTCTGGGAAACTTAATTCGAAGTACCATCTTTTCTTTGAGTTTTGGTTTGAAGTTCTAATAAATTCGGGTCCTATATCAGAGTGCTTCGTCACTTGATTCTACATACTTCTTGCTAGCACTAGGACGAATGGTAGAAGAACTTGAAGACAGTCGAGAAACTGGTGTGCTGATTCCGGAAATTACTAA
This sequence comes from Aquatica leii, assembly GCA_035610365.1. Lineage (NCBI taxonomy): Eukaryota > Metazoa > Arthropoda > Insecta > Coleoptera > Lampyridae > Aquatica > Aquatica leii. Next base: position 41,680,269 of record CM069435.1, on the reverse strand, counting down.
ATCGTCTTCTGCGTCAGAATTTCCTTTAAAATAGGAATCAATATATTCATAATCTCTTTCTAATAAGGCTGCTTATTCGGCTTCTTTCAAAATCTGAGTTGGCGTGAGTTTTGTTTTATCAACGTTTTCCACGTTATCCGCCTAGGAAAAGGAGTACCCTTGTTACTAAGTGTAGAATATTTTGTTTTCTATTATATAATTCTCAATCAGAGACATTGTGTAGATAGTCAATTACTCATACGAAGTAAAAAACTAAGATATATTTGTGTATTTTTAATTTTTTGTTTTTGAAATTTGTATAAAAATATTAAGTTATGGAATGCAGTAGCTTTAATTTTAGATTCTCAAGCTTAAGAGCAAAAATGACTATTTTTCCGTATTGACATGTGTTACACAATTATTTAGCAAAAACTTATTATCGAAAAAAACTCTTTTCAAAGTACCTTTTTCACTAAATACACACAATTTCAACAGTAGATGAACAAAGTACAATGCACAAACGGTCGCTGGTACAAATTTGTATCGTTAATTCAAGACTGTTACGGCAGAGACATTTACAAGCGACTACTAGTACATATATTTACCAAAGAACGTTTCTGCAACTGATAGAAACATTAATGTCAACGATTTCATGGCTTATTGCAGAAAAATCTCTAAGTGCTTTTTGGTACATATATGTAACTTTCTCTGACTTTTTTATAATGCACCGTTTTTATGGGTAGTCGATTAGTTTTGGTATGAGATCTGACGCACTAATATTTAACGTGGTTTATTCACGACCACTTTTCGGTAGCTATTGACGTAGTTCTTATTTTTTAACTTAAATGCAAGCGTCTCGGTGTTGTAATCTTGCAATAAATTAAAAAGCCGCCAAAACAACTAAATAACGCCCAATACAGACCTTGTTTAAATCACTGAAAGAAACAATTTGCAAAACACATATTTTAACAATAATATACTTCTTTTCAACAAGAGAGAATATGAGTTAAGAAAGAGACAGAGGTAGAGCAGTTCGTCGACTTATATCACAGCTATTATATCGATGTAGGCTTTTTTGATCAGGCAACACTTATTACAATTAATTATATTTGATTGCTAACAAAAATTATAAGTGATTGATTTTTAATAAAATTTAAAAAGCATTTGGTTAATTACTTTGTAACGAAACGAAAATAAAGTCCACCATTTGGGAAAAATTGAAACCAAATTTTAAAATGGTGCATAGACTTTTCCCCCATCCTCGTATATCCCACCCGCGCCAAAACGATCCCCGCTCTAAAACCGGCACTGTAAGAAGGGAAAAAGGATATAAAAGCGGCTGCACCGTCGAGAAGGGCATCTTTCCGTCGTCGTCCGAGCGGCGTTTCTGAAGACACCTCGGACATCCTGAAAAACGCCTGCCGATCCTGAAAACTAACCGTAAGTTAACCTGTAATCCTGTAAACAATCACCGCCTGTACCTGGAGCATTTGCTCAACCTGATTAAATCCTGTAAACGATCACCGCCTGTACCTGGAGCATGTGCTCAACCTGATTAAATCCTGTCCGGTTATTAAAACGATCGAAACCTGCGTTTCACCTGTCGCAATAAACTGCGAATCATTTTCCATTAATCCGTACGTATATTTAGTAAATTGTTGTGTTTTGGAGTGTTGTATTTGGTTATCCTAGTTAATAATTGTCGAACGCCTGAAGTTGTCTGTTCGTAGAGTACCTTAGTGCTCGCCGTAGATAACTAAAGGGTTATTCTTGTTGGTAATCCTCGAACACCTGAAGTTTTCTGTTCGTAGAGTACCTTAGTGCTCGCCGTAGATAACTAAAGGGTTATCCTTGTTAATAATTGTCAAACACCGGAAGTTTTCTGTTCGTAGAGTACCTTAGTGCTCGCCGTAGATAACTAAAGGGTTATTCACTATTACTGGATTGTTACATACTGCACCTTGGTCGACCCGGATGAGTAGCCCTTAGACATTTGTTCGTAGAGTACCTTAGTGTTCGCCGTAAGTGTTTAAGTTGATTTTATTCATCTCTCGAGTTGTACGACACTAACTTTATGTAACTCATACCTGTGCCATAAACATATACAATAGAAACTCGTTTTGTTACCGAGTCGTGTTACAAACCTCATAAATACATATTGAAGTGTATTTCAATCCATTTTCATTCAGATTTCATTTGCGACCTTGGCAAAATAATAGAAAACGCCAATATAATATTAATTGTCGTTTGATCTACGTGAAATCAAATAAATTTGGTCCTTAATAATCCGCCGCATCGACCTGTAAATTCCTGAAATCGTATGTTCTTACGCAAGTAATTACATTGTATTTAAAACGCACCTGAGGTCAACGTACGAACAATTCGACGAAGTTGTATACAAACTAACCTGTCAAATTTCCCCGGCACTACCTGGTGAATATATCCCGATCAACACACAGAAAAGGCACCGCTGGCAAGGAGATTTGTGTCAATTTAACACCGTGGAACGCTGGTACAAAAACCGTATTTTTTTTAATTGTGTTTTAGCGTCAACGTTAAGACAGGGTCGTGTACGAGCCCACAGAAGGCGCTGCCGGCGCAGTCGATGAATGAGATATACCGAGCCTTCCCGAATTAGTTTCAGTTTCCTTTTTCATGTATTATTTGGTTGCATTGTTGTTTATGTTATATATTTTGTTTAGTGTAATTTGGAATTTAATTTTGTTATTTACTTTATGTAATAAAACGCAAAGAGATATTTATTTTGTTATACATCTTAATTGTGTTATTATTAATTTCTCCACTTAGCTATCTAGGGTGTTGTAAATAAAAATTACAACCCAGGACCGGTTACAACTTCTTGTACCTTGCAGTAGTGAAACGAGTCGACAATCGACAATTATGATAATGAATTGCAAAAAAAAATAATAAAATTATCAGTATAAAAACTTACCCAACCAACAATTCTTCCTCACAAGTAGTAACGTTCACTACTTCCATTTATTTGTTTTAAGAACGAAATATGCGTGGTATATAGGCTTATGTACGACGGTTCTGTTATGTGCGTCACTTTGGTTTTGACTGCGTTAAAATGATCGAAGAACCTTGACGGATATCACGTCAAAGTTCTTAAACGACAATACATACAGTTAAAGATGATTTAAATTTTGCGTACTAAAAGTAAAATTGAGTCAGTATGCTCTACGTTGTGATTTCATATATTACTTGTTTTGCTTAAGGCTGACGGTTAACTGATAAAATTGTATATAATTAAGTAAAAGCAAAATTATACGAAGCTATTAAGTAGTACACACAAAACTGTCAAATTAATTAGTGAATTAAATACAATCACGAAAAAATATACGCTATGGCTAAGTAAGGTGGATAAAGTTGATTAAACAATTATAGAAGTAGCAAAACAATAAACAAATTATACAATTTTGAGACTTCAGAAAAAAGTGTAAGTTATCTTTCGTCACTTCTGGTTTACTAAATGAGGTGGACTTCATAGGTTAGTCTCTGCGACAGTCGTGTATAGAGATAAAATGGTAGCCCTTCCGGAATTTTCTTAAACAAAGGGCTTAATCTACTTAATACTTGAATAAATTTTTTTCTGTACATTCGCTAAAAGCGCAATCTAAATAACTAACGACGAAAATTCAGCAGAAAAAAAACCAGTAGCGGCGCGCATACTGTGCAGCCGTGAATTTTCATTTAAAATAATATTGTTGACAAATACAAAATAACGACATGTAACAGCTTCTTTTGATCTATTGTAGGTGCTTCTTTATTACTTTTTCTAAGTTACTTGCTCTTGTTTCAATATTTTTCGGCTAATTGAAGCAGTTGTGTAAGTTATCTATGTATCTATAATCATGTAGTGATAATTTGATGGCATTTGAATTGAGAAATCGAACAGATCTACATCAAGTTTTCAAGAAAATTGTCGAAGAACTTTTGCCTTCAAGAAAATTCGGTTTCTATGCGATGTCTTAAATTGAATATTGTTTGGTAACGTTTGTAACAAACTCTTTTTTTAACAGTTTTTCGATCTTTTTTAAAGTTTTAGTTAACTTTGTTAACGTCTTGGTGGCAATATTGTTTTATGATAAATTTTAACTCGCGCTCGGTACTTGTTAGTTTTAGATTTGAAGATGGAAAAATCATCTATAACGCTTATAATTTACTTTAAACTTACAAAATTCTTATTTTTTCAACGTTTTTATTTGTGTTAGTATTTTTAATTCGTGACATATTTTTATTTTAATTTTGGTTTTTTAATTTGTTGTTCTATTGGAAAGTTAATCTAGAGATTGCTACATTTGGAGTTTTTGCTTACTTAAAATGTCAAAGAAAATATTATGTAAACAAAATGAGAATTTCATAAACAGAATATAAGTACTAATTATTTTTTACGATTTAATGTAACTTTTTCTATTAATTACGTGGACTAAATAGGAATAAGTCTCCGAACAATTAGCGTATGATAAAATTGCAAAATTTAACGTTGGCGTTGAAAAACAATTAGGAACAAGCAAGAGAAAGCAATTAATATAAGAATCTAGTTAGTGCATTTGCATACGAAACGTTGCATTAAGAATTGTATTTAATGTAAACCAATAAAATGTGAAAACAAATTGAGCTCGAAGTTTAAAGGTAGCTTTAGATTAAAACAATGGAAAACAAGTGATTCTTGAGTGATAAAATAAAAAGCCAAATACATATTCATAGCCGGGCTGCGATAAACTGCTACCACAAATCGCAAAATTATGTCCTGAATAATAACGAGCGCGTTGACAACAGGACAAAGAGCTTTTGTCCCCGAAATACATAATTCCGCAACCCCGCAATCTTGATGTGCCGACTGAGATTTACAAAACATACGCCTTACTATTGTTACCAGTATCAACTGAGATTAACTGATTCGACGTTAATTTTTTGTGGGATTTTGACAATCGACGAAGAAACCGCACGACGGATTCTTTTAAATTGTATTCTTTGTCAACGTTTCAGTTTCTAAATCTTATAAAGTAATACCACGTAATACATTTGATACAATTTTAGAGCAATACAGATTACAACTTAGTTTTAATAGAAATTTATCATTTTAGAGAATAATATAAGTTATCATCGGTTTTTTATGAGTGGATATTATTTGATACTGAAATCTTATTGAAAATGTTGATACCTACAGTAACGAAGCATTGACTAAGAAAGTAGTTGCTATTACCAATATTAGTGCTTGTCTTATTACTCGAGTATTGGTTCTATTATAATGGTTTTTTATATTTTTTTTTGTATTAACACCACTCATTGTTCTAATCTCCAGAACCGAGAATGTATTTTAGCTATATTTAATCATCTCTGAAGCGTCTTCTAGGTCTTGCCTTTTTAATCTATCGTTGGGAAGCTGTTGTTTAAATATGGCGGTACCATTGTAGCACTTTACCATTAATGTACTTCGTCCTTCTTCGTATTTCTTGAATAGAAATATTTTCTCCTCTGCTAGTACATTTTCTATAGTATTACAAGGATTCTATTCTAATCTCTCTTTTTCTACAATCGGTTTTTTGCTCTGTATGTCAATGTCTTCAACCATTTCTATGTTTTTAGATTTTCTTACAAGGATTCTCTCGTAATTTAATTGCTGGGGACTAACCAAATTGAATCGGCAAGCGGATCGCAGGTCTCGATGTGCTAATTATAACGTAGGGGTAAAAGGCGTCAGAAGGGTAAAATACTATAATGGAAGACACCGTAAGTATAGATTACAGAGAGTTAAGAGAACCTGAGCGAACCTTTTTATAACACACAAAAAAGTTATCTAGTTAATTGTGACGATTGTGCAAACGACTGACAACGTGGATAAAAGAAAATTAGAATAGGAACTACAATTTATTTTTTTCTCTTCGAAGTATGCGGCTAGCTAGCGGCACATTTCCCAGAATTTTCTATAATTTGCTGAAATGAACAAATACCTACATATTCCGTTATCACTAATAAGTTCCTTTCGGTTCATACGATCTATGAGAAAAAACAGATGCGCAAAATTTCCCCCAGATTAATGTTGATATTTTGGTGAGTGGGCTTTCCAATACGGTGATCATAGTAGTAATTAATCAAAGGTTTGGATATTAATCAACGTAGGCGCAACACCGTTTTCACTATATCGAAGGTTGTGACGTCATCATAGGAATTTTCCCAATATGAATTGTTAATATCTCCGCATTAAAGCAATACCTGTGTGTATCTAAAATTGCTCACATAAGCAGCAAAAGTACTACACACATTTATAACGTGGATGGTGATGTTAGATGATTACCGTACAACAGCGAAAGCGGGAGAATCATATACGGTACGAAAATCACACCGAAACACTATTAACATAACATTTTTATAATCGTTTGTTCTGTGAATCAATTTCTATATATCATTCGTTTCTCCATTTTGTTGACGTTTCCGTTTGTCGTCTGCATTTTTTAAGATCTTTAAATTTTTAGTATTGAATCACTTTTTGTATAATTATTTTATTTATTATTTACATCAATACTATTTTTATTCATAGCTCTTATCGACGCGAAGTTTATCTATATTACTAAAAATCTTTGGTTGTTTTCATATTTTGCTATGATAGATTTTAGTTTTTTTGGGGTTTGCATCTAGTAACATATGGATGATTTTGTGCATATAAAATGCTGCTTGGATCTACTGTATAAGGTAAATTGGCATTGAATCATTACTAGACAATAATCGTAGTTGAGACTCTTAACAGGGAACATTTTTCAGTATAATAGCGAAGGCTTCCACGGCCGTAGTCTATACTAAGATAAGAACGTCTTCCGGGTTTGGACCGTGTCAATGTTGTAACCGAAGTTGCCATTTCGCCCACTTTCGTAAGGGGCGTGAGAGAAATCGAAGAACTCAAGCAAGCAATCAAAATCTAACTAAACACTTCTCAAAAGTTAGGTAATCAACTTGTGAACCAAGCCAGATTCTAAACTCAGAAAAGATAAGAAAGAAAACGATAAACTCGAAAAAGCAAACGAAAATCTAACAAAGAACCACTACAGAGTTAGGTAATCAACTTGTGAACTAAGCCAGATTCTAAACTCCATAGAAGTGACTTAAAAAGAAATAGTCTCCGTATATAAAGAAGAAGTATCGTCACGGGTAGTTAGGCTCGACTCTGATTGGGTTACGGTTGAACGAGGGCGTGTTTTCGATAAAGGACTAATGACCGGGAACCAAAGAGGGGATAGCTCGAAACCATGATCACGATTGAAGTTATTGGGGTGTTTGATGATTTCTATGCTCTCTCGAAATTTCCTGTTAAAAAAGAATGGAGATTTGGCAATTACCGAAACGTTATCGAAATCTATCTTGTGACCTGTAGTGAAATGATGTTCAGCAACCGCAGACTTAGAAATATGCCTTTTCCTTATACAACTATCATGTTCTGAAATGCGAGTAATGACGGAACGACCGGTCTCACCAATGTAGACTAAACCACATGAACAAGGAATTTGGTATACACCTTGAGATGAAAGTGTTGGAAATTTGTCCTTGGGAGAAGGAAGAATCTGAGAGATTTTACCTGTCGAGTTGAAAATAGGTTTGATACCATTCTTACGAAGAAGTTTCCCTATCTGATCTGTAACCTTGTGAATGTAGGGTAAAAAAGGCCAATTTCGGATTGGATTCGGGAGTTGAAATGTCCTTAGGTAATCGAGTACGTGGATGTAGACGACGATTAATAACTCTATGAATATCTCGCTTCATATAACCATTGTTTACTAAAGTTCTAGTAAGATGACAGAGTTCCGAGTCTAGATTCTCAGGTTGACAAATAGAAAAGGCGCGATGAACCAAAGATTCAATAACAGAACGTTTCTGTGCAGGATGATGATGAGACGAAGCATGAAGGTATCTATCAGTATGGGTGGGTTTGCGATAAACAGAATGGCCCAAAAGTCCGTCGGGTTTACGAGTCACAAGAACATCAAGAAATGGGAGAGAACCATTACTTTCGATTTCCATAGTGAATTTGATATCCAAGTGTTGATTGTTAAGATGATTAAGAAACTTAGACAATTCAAGATGACCATGAGGCCAAACAATAAACGTGTCGTCAACATACCTAAACCAAACCTTGGGTTTCAATATTGATGATTCCAAAGCAACCGTTTCAAAAGATTCCATAAAAATGTTAGCTACAACAGGTGATAGAGGAGAACCCATAGAAGCACCAGAAACCTGTTCGTAAAACTTGTTATCAAATTGGAAGTAAGTAGAGGATAGACACTTATCAATAAGAGGAACCAAACTCAAGTCCTTGCCATGTTGAAACAGAATCTGTTCGATGATAATCAGCGAATCCTTAATAGGAACTTTAGTAAAAAGTGAAGTGACATCAAAACTCACAAGAAGATTTTTACCCTACATTCACAAGGTTACAGATCAGATAGGGGAACTAAATCATAGGAATTATTCACAGAAAATTTCTTATTTGGCCTAAGGCTTGTTATAATTTTTGTAGGCAACAATAAGTCTGATAGCAAGCCATTATTGTAAGTTGTTGTTTAGGCATTTTATACTAACTGCCATAGATGTGTAAGTACAATCATGAATGATTTTTATCAAAAAATTACTGTCTGTATAAAAAGATTCTTCTTTTCTATATTCATACTCTGTTTCAAAATGTCAATGTAAATGTAAAAATGACACAAGAGTAAACCACTGGACGACCGTTTCGGCCTTTTGGGACTCTTCAGCAGTGTGAAAACACTCGACTCTACTTCCACAAATGCAGTCCTATACCTTTATATTAGTAAATGATATGATTAACATGAGTGAAATACGATGGCAGAGCCATCTATACTATAAATTCACTATGTATGCAAATGGTTATAGAGATGGATTATCGATATTATATCTTAATAGGAGAAAATTCAAATTGTATATTCAAAAATTTGTTGCGAGATTTTGTTGCCCGTTTTTTGAATTTGTTTATTTTAGAGGATTTTGTAGTTTGCAACAACCACACATCTAATGGGTAATTAAAAAAAAAACTATAAAGCATTGCTTTTTTAGATACTTGATCTTTATTTTAAAAATAATTGCACTATACAATAGTGATTCTTGTTGAGGTGCGTGGTTGACAATCGGCGTTAGAATGTAACGCTTTGTGGTTTATTTCTAACAACAGTTGAAGCACCCGAAACTTAAGAAATCTGCTTCAGTAGCTGGTTTTGATAATTGTTTTTGATTACTACACAGAATCGGATAGTAACCATTATAATATACAAACTAAGGTCGTAAAAGTTTACATGTAATTATTTACTCGTATTTATTACATGTTACAAACGATGTTGTAAAAAAAAGAATGTGTTAACCACATTGTAATATAATCTACCACTGTAAATGAAATAAATTTACCATAACCGTACAATAAATAACGAATAAAAAATTAATAGAAAGATCTAATGGCGTGATTTACAAGTCGAATTTGTCTTACATCGATAAAAACAAGTATAACAAATTGTTTTGTTTAACATTTTACAAATTAGCAATTTTATTATGTTGGAATTTAGAAAACGACCGGTTTTAAAATTTACAGTCTTGTTTTTATTCAGCATTCAAATATTTTCTTTTAGTCGTCAATACCAATTTAATTTTCTCATATATAACTATAGGTGCGGCAAGCATTAGTGTTGCACGTTGATTCAGATTACGTTTAATAATGTAATTACGAGGAGGAAATAAGTTTACAAGTTGATATAGTTTTCTAGTTGTTCATCCAACTTGTTTATATTTGCAACTTGATACTGCAGATATCGGTTGGTTTTAGCTTGAATATGTCGCACTACTAAAATAGAGGTCGGTGTTAGAGGTAGGAGGAAATTTTTGCAGATCAAGGTGTAGTATGTACATATAGGTATTCAACATGTTCAAACAACTATAAGCTTGTAAAATTTACGGATTAGGACTTTTTTCTACACGAACTTTAAAAATAAGTATTGAACTGCAATGAGTTTTTTATATGTCGCTTCTGTGTCTGTGCTATTGACAAGTACACGAACTAGGACTGTTTTTTATGTATGCCCTATTTTGAGCGAAATTTACCTTAATATCGCTCTTTTTACACATTAAGTTTATATTTTATCTAAATGGATATAGATTTGGAACCATTGAAAGCTAATTTTATACCCGCGTAATTCAAATAAGTTTTTTCATGCATTATGTGATTTTTTCTATCAAATCTGTAAAATTTGTGAGTTAATTTGGCTATGGTCCTTGTGTATTTTTACACGTCTATCAACTCCTTCTTTGCAGAAGTCTTCATATTTTTCAAATATGAAATAAACTGTCATTTTTGGTGTTTTTATTCCAATTAAGATTTCATTTGTTCCATCGCTTCTATCTACTTTAAATCAATCACTGTTGTAAATTAATGGTATTTTAAATCATGCATTTTTGGTTGATTGGTATTAATTAAAGAATTAATTAATTTATTCACTTTAAAATTTTTTTTCCAAACACATGCTCATATCTTATATCCTCTACAGTCTCATCGCCGTTGAACACTAGTTTTGGATTATGGTGTATTGTATTGTAACCTATTATTGCAAGGTATAAATCAATTTCATTGAACGAATCTCTGATATCTTTTTCACTGACGTTATAAGTAGCAGATGTCACGTTTTTTTCATTATGACAGCATGATGACGTCTCAGGAATACTTTGTACCATCATTCAACTGGACAGTTGTTAGTCAAGTATTTTCTTCAACAGGGGACAATTGTTTCGATGATACTCATTTATCCAGTGTATCAGAGTATCATCTTCTGAAGACAATATTGAAAAAGGACTATGTTCGGATTTTACGAATTTGGCAGTAGATCAAAATTGGAATGTTAACCGAGGAATACCGAAATCTTTTTCAGCTTCTCTTTTTGTCAAATTTTCTAATATTTCACCAAGTTTTGCTTTAATTGTTTTTGGGATTACTCTAGACAAAGAGAAAATTTATAGAACAGGAAAATTTAACAGGTTAAATGATGGGTAGTTGGAGAAAATTTTTACAACAAATATTATAGTAACGATAAATAATCTTCAAACTATTCTTACCACAAAAATACATTACAAATTGTCAAAAATACAGTAATTGGCGGAGAGGCCAATAGCAGTAGTTTTTGACGATTTGCAAATACAGTCATTGGCCACCCATTAAAACACCTCTGCATAAAATAACAGAGTTTTCTTATTTCGATGCATTATAACTAAGAATGCCAATAACTATACGGGAACCAACAACTGTACTGCTTACCTTATTTGTTACTAAATCGAACTAACATATCAATTACATAATATAGTGTTTTTACCTTTTTTTTTTTAAATACAAAAAAGTAAACATTATTGAGCCTAAAATAAATGTGTAACTTCCAGAAATTAACAAAAAGTAATATCATTTTCTAGAAAAATGCAAAAGAAATTTAAATTAAGAAAAGTGGCGCGTAAACACGTAATATTTGTTCATATTCATGGTTACAAACCAACTATAATTTATAACTTTTTATAATTATATAAGTTCCGTCTTAGTGGATGTTTTTTTGTTCGCTAAGTTACCGTTTGCCTATTCAACTGTTATTAGGGGTGACGGGGGATACATTGAAAAAAAATTAGTTTTTTTATTTATAAGAAAAACATATACTGTTTAATTTATAATTCATGCTGTTTTGGCAGAATTATGTGCATTTCTAGGCCATTCTTCTTTACGTTATTCTTCTTCTCATTTATAAGAAGAATCTTGGATATTATTTACATCGGATTCGTTTCATGAATTTTCTTTAAATATTTTTCTTTTCTCAACTTTTACTTTTTTTGGGCAAACTACTTTCTTCTGTTTCTTCTCGAGCTTCTCTTTTTTTGCGTGTCAGTTGCCAGGATAGTTCTTCCAAGTTTTCTTCTTCTATTCGTTCTCGGTTCCGCTTTCAGATATGGATTTATTATCTCCGGAGAAAATTTGTGTTATTCAATATAGCTTGTGTAGAAGTGTCTGTCTTATTCGTGGAAGGTGAAGTTCACTAGTTATATGAGACATTAATCGACTTGTATAAATAAAAGCTTCTTCTGAAGTACCATTCTGATTTTGTTCACCATCTGGAAGTGGACTTCACTCGATGTTCACCAAATCGCTCTCTGGGAAAGATCCAGATGGGAGGTAATGCATTTCCAGTTGCACAGATAATAAAGTGTTGGGTTACTAATTCACCACGTTCTCTGGAAGTAGCTTGTACTATTTTAAAATACAAATAAGATTTAAGTCATTTTTATTAAATAAAAAATATGGGTAAAGCAACCTGTTTTTCGCCCTTCTTTCTCACGATTTTCTGCATTGGAGTTACTGTGGTTACACCTGTCTTGTCAAGATTAAAAATTTTGCTGACTTTGTAGCGACTTCTCTTATTTACAACTTCAAGTTTCTTAAGAAATGTACGAATAGTAGCTTTATTAAAAGCTGTCATGCGTGCAAAGGATGTAGCTTTCGGTCTGCGAATTGACAAAGTTGTATTTCTACGTATCAATGCGGAAACCCAAAGTTCCCCTGCCATTTCACGAAGAAGAACCAGGTATTTTAAGACATTTTTTCACAGCTAACTAAAATGCTATTTGCTAGTTTATTTTGGGCCAATCCGTAAAACATGCTTGAGAATTTTAGCAAATATTTTGCCAATGATCCTTCCATTTTATCTTTTTTTCTACTTAAAATTAGGCGAGAACAATACATTTTCGATTCTCTTTTCATTATTTTAACGTAGTTTGATAAACGTGACTTAGTCACATTATGTAAGTCGACTACCTTACGTAAGCTTCAAACGTTGTTTAAAACATTCTCTACGACTCTTCTCATGCCCGATTCAGTGAAAACTCTCTCGGTTTTTTTTTGATATTTTTAAACTATCTAAAATAGAATAAATATCTGTGGGGTTAGTGTGTACACCTACCGGGGATACAATGGACCACTGTCCATACTATTCCCAGTTAACGCCATGATACATTTTGATTGATATCTTTCTAAAGAGGTTACATTGTAAAATATGTTGCAGTTAATGAATAAGATAAACATTCATTATTATAAATCTGTAAAAAACAAGGTATAGCGTATTGCAGAAAAACGTAACAAGCTTAATGGCTCTAATTCTTCCACATTTGACCACTTTTGGTTGGTTTTTACGGCTTTGTTATTTCTCTACACGCTAAACTTAGAGGTTTTTTTAAAAGACATTCTTAACAAATTCGGAACCTTTTGTATACGGTACACTGCAGCTTATTAAATATATCAATTATTAAGATGGTTCCTAGTGTTGAAAATGTCAATTCTAACGTCTGATAACGACAGAGCTGTAGCTTAAAACACGTTTCTATAATTCAGTGCAGTTCCTTGTAAACACCTTGAGATTAGTGTGAAATACTAACTAGCGTAGTATATTTTGTGATTGAAACATACAGTGATTTTCATATTTTTATGTAGGTACTGTTTATTCAAATCATTTAACAAAATGCAGCAATTGAAATAACTGTGTAAATACGTAAATTTAACTGTAATTCAACGCAGACAGTACTCGGTGTGCTAATTATAAAATAATTAGCAGAGCACCATAACGGTAGAAATACTACAGATCCCGTTTACATCTGTCGAACACCGAAGGTAAACAAGTTGCAAAACACAATTAAAACAACGAATATATTTGTTTTAACAAAGAGTAAGAGGTTAAAAACGATGTAGAACTATAGTAGATAAATAGCAATTAAGGGTTCGTCAACAAATATCAATGTTAATAACAATGATACAGGCTCCTTGGATTTAGCAACATTTTGTACATATAAACAAATCCATTGGCTTAACATTACATTCAAAATAAATTCACGTTGGTGAATACACACAAATGCCCAATATCACGAGCTTAAGCGGAACAGAGTGCACTTTTTAATTTATTACATGCAAAAAAAGTTTTGTAGTAGTTGTGACAACAAGCGTAATATGTACGTTTAGTCGTGCGTGCATACGGCTGACAAAGTAAAAAAAGAAATTTTAAATAAGAAACAAAGTACATATTTTATTTTGTCACTACAAATAACTGAGTCAGTTTTATACCCAAGTGCGCTAAGTTTCCTGAAGTTACTGTGTTTCAGTAGATGTGTCCTCCAATTTGGTCGTAATGCTGTTCGCAGTCATAGCAATCAAAGGGGTGGTTTCAATTTCCCTATCTAACATAGGTTCACAGAATTCTCAATAATCTACGCGCGCCTTATTAATTGTTGATAGGAATTTTTCAAGATGAAAGAACATGAACCAAAGTTAAAGAAACATGTGAAGTAACTCAAGTTAAAAGAACACGTGCAGATAACCAAAATTGCTGATGATAAAATAGAAAAAAATTGCGCTGTAAAATGAAAATGCATTCCTACCCCAGCGAATTTTTGACAACGATCATATCCTAAACCGCAGATTCTTATTCAAAATCAGCGTGTTTGATTGAAGATACTTAAAAATGTGGAAACTGACGGAGTTGACAGTAACACATACCTGTGACTTTCTGAACGTACGAAATAAAAGTGACCTTATTGGTTTCGGGTATGTAAAATGACGTTATCGCAGGGCGAAATTCCTACAGTACGAAAACCACACCAAAATATTTTTAACATGACTTAAAACAAAATGTTTTTATGAAAATAAAGGTGTTGAAATTTAGCTTAATTCAAAACATATATGAGATTTTGAAAACGACGTTTCACTGTTGTTTTAAAACTACTGATTTTACATCAATATTTTTGGGGATAGCTTATTGCGAAACGAATTTTTGTGTTCAAGATGGAATGAGAAAATATTTATTAACTTTATATAAACATTATAATATAATACACAGTAAATCGTTGTATATAAAATACCAAACAATAATTAATTTTTACTAAAAAACAGATTTGGAATAATGTTTGTAAGCCGTAGGCTAAATCAACATAAAAAATATTAATTTTACGTACAAATTTTTTGCACCGAACATTAAAAATTATTTTTAAAATTTAATTACATTATTTACAAGAAGTAAAATCACTAGAGGCGAAAAGCTTCAAGTTATTATATATTAGTTAGATTAGCATTACAGAAGTGTACAATATATTTTCTTTATGTGTTTTGAATTTGCATTTCGATTACAGAAATACTATTATTTTTTTTGTAGAACTTGACTTATTTATTACTCAGAGCAGTGTGTTTATTTGTTGAACTAGAATTTAAATACAAGATAAACGTATTTGGAAAGTTAATAATTATAAAAATCTGTTCGACAAATTAAATTTTATTGGACAAATTACAAAGAAGCATAGGAGAGACTATGGTCAATAAGTAATTAAAATAGCTTGATGTATCTTAAAATGGCATTTAAATTGTATCAATGTTGTGTAAGAGATACTTTTTCCCAACACTAAGATTCAATAAAATTTATGTGGTATACTAAGTACTAAAGTTCTTTTTAGTACTGGTTTTAAGTAGTTTAATGTCATATATTAGGAACAGACTTAAATGCTGTTATATTGGACTTTTGCTGTTGATACGTTAAGCACAAATTGCAATTTTAATTATGTAATCTGCGGTTTTTATAGTATTAACTATTAAACAGCTTAAGTAGCTTATTATAGTTGTAACATTTCTCAAGCAATTACATGATTTATACTAAAATACAAACTTCTACGTTATTAAATGATGTTAAATTGATCCAGTTTGTATATTAGAACTCGTGTCAAATAAAATTGGGAACGTCAATCATTTTTCGCGCAGCTAATGTAATACCGATATCTTTGTTAGCGATGTAACATACTTATCGAAGTAACATTGTGTTGAAAACTACACGTATGATAATCATAGTGAACCTCATTGTAAAGGAAGTGTTAAATGACATGAAACTAAAATTGCATTGTTTTTATTTTTATAGGAGATTACTTATGAATAGGTTCCAACTTAAAATCCAGCGGTGTGTATCATTTATCATCACATTTAAAAACTAAATGCATACGTATAAATAATATCGTTATTATGATGTTAAATAACAAGTTTTTTGTAACATGAACATGTTGTTTTGTCGGGACAAGTATGATGCACGTGCTTATATTATCTACTAAATATGCGATATGTTTTAAAAAGATAAACGATTTAGATGAAAATATATTTTAAACAAGTCTATTTACAAATGATCTCAGAATATACTTTCAATCCAAATATATAAGTTTTGAAGAGTACTTTTTCAAATAAACAATCGCGCAATAACAACGTGGCGTTAAGAAACTGAACCGTATAACTAATACGCTTCTGTAGTCGAATCGCGGCACAACAGGCGGGACTTTACATAAATGCGTTCTTGCGTCGATCTTCTTTTTATTTGGTTACTTGTATAGTATAGAATCCCTTCATAAAAATCTTCAATCTTACATTGTGTATATTATTATATCTTACCGGTACCTTACCATTTCATGTAATTCTTGCTAAGGGGGGAGCGTTACTTTAAGTTTATTGTTAATAAATTGTCAAAAAAAATGACGTAATTGATGAAATTGATTACAAAACAAAAAACGCTATTACTATAGCTCTAGGACGTTGACCTGATGCAGTATGTTTTACCTTCCGAGCCAGTCAAACGTTTTATCAAACGTTTAGACATAGAAGGACATAGTTTTACACAATTTGCCAATGGTTTTATAAACTTCTTTACAGAAAATGGATAATTTGAAAAGCTGCGATAATGTCAGTAACATAAGAGGAAAATACAACGGACCACCAGCTTAAAAAAATGGGTTTCTTAAATTCAATTCTTAATAACTGTGTTAAGATGTTTGAATCAAGTTAAAAAGTGTCCAGCATCATCAATTTGTAAATTTTGTCATCAACTGTCTAAAACATATTTACGATTCTAAAAACTATAAAAAAATTATAATCTAGAATTATGGTGGCTGCTCTGTCGGAAAGACAAACGGCATACATTAATCTAAATAATATACTACATATTTAAAGTTCTTTGGCACATCTTAACAGTTATTCCAAAAGTCAAAATTGATATAGACATAACCCTAAGGTGTAAAAAAAAGGTAGTTACAATGTAACTTATAACTGTTTATATTTTTATTTTATGTTTTTAAATAATGTTAATGTAAGCAGAAAAATCTATTATAATACTAGGAACATTACCTCTTTCAAAAACTACACTAAGAACCAAGATTTCAGCACATTTTCTGTGATTTTTAGAGGCTTAATAGACATTTAAATCAAATAACTTTGCTGCGTCGGTTTTGGAACGAATTTAGTATACTACAAGAGCCCCGCAAAAATTTTAAATTATTAATCAAAAATAAAGAAATCTTATCATTATAATAGTTTTTTCTGCTTGCGTTATTAACATAATTGAATCTTGGTAGCCTAGTCAGTCCAATCTTGTTGATAAAGATTAGATGTACTCGAACGGTCATGTATTACACATTTCAGTTGACGTTATAGAGCTAGCAATCGCTAATAAAATTACAGTCTTAAAATTACCTCCGTGTTCTACCAATATTCTGAAATCTTAGGATGTGGGGTTTTTGGAAGTATAAAATGCACATGGGACAAAGAGGTAAATGGCAACAAACCAATCTACGTAAAAAGTTATCAAATGATAAATTCGTTCAGTTCAGTATTGTAAATGGATTCAAAAACAGCAATAGTTTCTGTTCGAGAAGAAAATGAATTGCAGATGAATCAACTGCAACATTAAAATATCCCAGGGTTGTCGAATCCTAGGACTGATGGCATTCTGAGTACAAGCAAATAATCATTTTAAATACTTTTTTTTAATTTTATAAGAGTTCAAAGAGAACTATACTGTTGATGCCTCACCAAAGCAGAAAAAAAGCTTTCTCGGGAGCAGAAAAAACAACATTAAATGAATATTTTGAGACAAAAAAAGAGGTTCAAGGAAGTGAGTTAAAAAAAAGCAGAAAACAGAAAGCAAAAGAAACAAAAGTAAAGCCTAGAAATTTAAAGAAACTTGCTTCAAACTTACCTGATATTAGCAGTAGTTCTGAGTGTGAAGGTAAAATTAACATTGATCAGTCAGAAGACGAAGCTACTGAAACAGTGGTATCTGTGTAGTCCTACAGCGTTTTTTAACCTTTTTCTTTCTCTCTCTCTCTTTGTTAAAGTAAATACATCTGTTGTTATAATTGTGTTTTGAGATTTGTTTACCTTCATTGTTCGACAAATGTAAACGGGATATGTAATCAATATTTCTTCGTTTTGGCGTTCTTTTATTTATCTTAATTAGCACACCAAAGACCATTTGCAACTCTATCTCTGGAATATTGAGCTAGCCGCCTGACTTAAGTTATGGGTAAATTTACGTAACACGTTCTTCAAGTTGTTTGTCTTCATGGCAGACGTAATCACATAATAATGCGAAGTTTTGATAATTTTTTTAGTTAAATGGAATGGATTATTTAAGTTTTGATAAATTTCATTTTGATGAGTTGTACTTGCGATGACTTTTTAATTTTTTATTAGTTGTTTTTTGATGTCATAGAACCGGTCCCAGAGTCTGAATCATGCCAGAATGAAAACAAACTCTTTAAGTCTGGGTGCGAATCCAAAAACACGTTGGTGGATCAGGATAATCTTCTACGTCTATTTGACTAAACTATAATGAAGAGGCCAGTTCGGCTTAACGCCAAAAAATTTTCAGTAAGGATTATGGCTGTAAAGAGTAAATTTATCTAATATATAAACAGATTTATCTTTAGGTTGTCTCTATTAAAACTACTTATCCATAACCGTATTTAATTCAAAAAGCTTAAGTTTTGTAGAAGGTTTTTTAGCTTTTTTATTTTAACTAAACTATAGATTCAAATTCGTTACCAGTTTTTAATAGGGTTTGATTATTTTTGACTTTTTAGATTTTGTTCTAAGGTTGAGAAAACTAAACAAGAACGCGACTTAATGCTGAAAGAAAAAAACGAGAACAATATTAAGAGATGGAAGTAACAGAGATGGAAGAGGAGGTAGTAGATATCAGAAGAATCGGAAAGGCACAAGAAATTAGGAAAAGATAAATAATGGTGGAATTGAGAAATTGGAATCAAAAATTGGAAATTTTTAGAACGACAAAGAAACTTATGGAAACGAAAATGTCTATAGAAGAGGACTTTACAAGAGAGATTTAGGAACTGTGGAAGAAACTTAGACAACACAAAAAGTACTTAGATTAAAAGGTCACCATACACTTATGAGATTTAACAAACTGATAATAGATGGAAATGCTTTCACACTAGAGAAGCTAAAGGAAAGAGAAAATTGTGATACAAAGGAACATGAAGCGAAAGAATAGGAAGATGACGAGATGCAACGTGAGATACACGAACATATAAAAAAGGGTACTAAGCTAAAGATCTTCAGAAAGTAATGAAGAAGAAGATTTGAAAAACATATACTGAAGACTACTAAAAAAAGAAAACAGATAGTACTCCAAAAAACTAACACAGAACAACACAGGACGGAAAACGGAAAGGACACGAGCTAAGAAAAATGATAATGAAAATGAAAATATAAAGGACATTATAAAGATAAGAGATATTAAAACAGGCTTAAGGGACAATGTAAATAGTAAAAATAATACATATGAAACAAACATAATAAAAAAATTGTTACGTACATAAATTTAAATAATGCATTACCCTGTATATCAGTCTAATTAAAAGTTGCTTTTATATTTCTTGACGCCATCTATCGGGTTCGTTGGTCACGCAGCGTAAGTGATTTTATTCCTTTCTTTAATTAAAGGTAATTTTTATGTCTTTTTGGTTAGCCGCCATGTGCTACCTCATAACTAAGGGCATTCTGGTTATAATTTAAAGCCCACCAGGGAAAGTTGTGACTTCGTTGCGATCGTGGGGTATTCGTATCGTCACCGGCCATTCTTACCACCATCCGGCCCATGAATTCTAGTCGATACCGAAAGACGAGAGATAACCCTCGACGAATATTGTGTTGGAACGATTCTAAATATTTCTAATGCCTACCGTTGGAATTAATTAAATCACAGACAAGGGGTATAACAGCATCCGATTTTCGGGTTGTGTTAGGTGTACACTGTAAAATTTAAGTAATGACTTTGTAGATTTGGATTTCGTGAGATATTAGGTTGACACGAATTGCGTTTCAAATTACTTACAGGGCACGTGTCGAAGGAAGTACTTTCTCCGCACAAAAGGAATTCCTGAATTGTTGGTAAGTGTTTTTATAAATTTTCTTTCGTCATCAACGAGGTTACTCACGAAACTTTCACTAATCATAACTTCGTACTGATTAGCGTAATTGTAATACCATTAGTTAGTAAATTTTCTTATACTACGTATGCTGTGTCCTACCCTTATTTACTGTGATAAGTTAATGTTAATGCGATACTAATTAATTTTGTCTTATTGTCGTTAATGCCATATTATTAATTCTGTAAACGATATTTACTGCAAACTATTCTACGCCATGTTCTTCACTTATGTTGTGTAAGTTGCCTATCCTACTGTGATTCGATGTTGTATATTCTCACTAGTATTTACTTAGATGTGGCTATTTAACTTCGACTATATTTAGATATATAAGATAGAGATATATTGGATCGAGTAATTAAAGTGCAATTGTTATTAACGATTTAGTTTTTCTCTTTTATTCGTTTCTTTCAGTAATTACGAACCTAACATCGTGTTACAAGTATCCTGGTCTGTCCTGAGCAAGATAGACAATTACTTTGGGATAAGCTCTGGCGCCCTGGAACATCTTTTATATATTTCTTGGAAACCTACCCCTCTCTCCGACTATTGAGAGTTGGCCGTGCAGGTTCGTAAAACAGCAAAAGCTTGTAACAAATTGGCATTTAAAAATATGGAATGTAACATCATTAACAAGGAAAGATATAAAAGTTTTACAGGAAACGGAAGGTTTTGGGTTAATAATATGCGAAACAAAAAAAAAAACAGGAAAAGGAAACAAAAATCTTGGAAACCACTATAAAAATTATTCAGGGTTGTAAATGGGTAACAGAGCAAAGAAAAGAGTAAGAATATTAATTAAGAAAGAATTAGATAAAAGCGTAATGAAATCTCGATGCAACTGGAAATCAATAGAAACGTAACTCTTATACAAATACATATATGCACTAATTGAAGGAACAGTAAAAGAAAAAATGAATGAATTTTATGAATTATTACAAAATATGCTAGATAAGGCAAGAAATATAACAGATAAAATTGTAACAATGGGGGAATGGAATGCTAGAGTCGGAAATGGATTGAAATGACTGGAATTCTGTATTACAAAGTATTACAAACAACTTAAAAATAGTAAACTTTCTGATATTAACCTATTGAAGAACCGTACAATTTTATAGAAAGAAATATAAAGAGCGTAATTGACTTCATTGTATATAGCCAAGAATTTGACAGTGCTATAAAAATAATCAAAGTACGAAATGAGGCAGAACTTGGTACAAATCACAGACTGCTCATGGCAACAATATCCCAATCCATAATAGAGGAGGAATAATGAAGTACATATAAGAAAATTAATATATGCCGACTAAAAAATAAAAAGTTGAAGAAATAATACGCAGAGGAAACGGATAATACCTTGCAAACCCAACGGAGGAATAATACCAACTTTAACTTAGAAAGAAGATGGAAAATTTTTAAGGAAAGTATACTTAATACGGCAACGAAAATATGGGGAATTAAAAAAAATAGAAAAGGATATAAACGAGCTAGATGGTGGACAGAAGAAGTGGAGAATATAGTTAAACAGAAGAAAATGACATGGAATAGATATCAAAAAACGAAAACAAAGAATATGACAAACTACATAGACTAACGAAAGAAAAAGCTAAGAAAAACTTGAGAGGAGTTTGGAGAAGAACTAAACAATAACAGAAAGTTCTGGAACAAGATTAAGGCTATGAGGGACAACAAAGACAACACGTTAACAAAAAAAGCAGAAGACATAACAGATATAGGAGTTTTTGTTGAAAAATTTGACAAAGAAAATGAACAAGATTTCCTAAGCAAAGAAGAAAGAGAACAAGAAATACAAGAAAACAGACAGTAAAAGAAAAATACAAAATTTCATAAATGCTTGGATAGAGGAGATAGAGAACAGGCATATGAAAGTTAACACGGATAAGAGTAAAGCAATGGTATTCAATAAAACAGCAGAGGATGAAATATACAATAACTATAATGGAAAAATTATGGAAGAAGTAGCAACAATAGAGTACTTAGGAAATAACTTTATAAACGATGGGAAACATGATTTAGAAATTGCAAATAAGACAAAAAACGCAACTAAGGCATTTTACACGCTTAACAAAACCATTTTCAGGCACAAAGAAATAAGTAGAAAGATTAAATTACCGGTACTTACTGCCATAATGAACCCTAAAATGGCCTACTCTAGTAAGACTTGGACTATCCATCATAAACCTAAATCCAAGTTAACAGCTATGGAAGTGACGGTGTTAAGGAAAATAGTCAACAAAACTATAATGGATCGGATAAAAACGAAGATATCAGAGCTCAGCTAAATCAGGAACCAGTATGCAGGAAAGTAGAGAATAAACATATGAAATGGTTTAGGCATCTTACACGAATGTAAATACACAGATTGCCCAAGAAAATGATGAAGGCTAAACAATGTAAAAAGAAAAAGAGGGGAAGACCAAGAATAACATGGCTAAATCAAATTATCAATATTGGACAATCTAGAGGAAAAACGGTCAACGAAATGAGAGAAGATTTTAGGGACCGGAAGAAATGGAATAAATGGACTCTAGAAACAGTTGAACACAACTCGACACCTAACTAGGGTACCAGGGCGAGGAAGAAGAAGATGAGGTTTGAAAAGTACTTTTGCGTTTTTTATATTGCATTTGCGCTGGAATTTTTATACTAGTGCAGGGATAGTAGTTTGATGATAATTACGTGGTTATGTATTGATAATACTGATCATCACGTAATATGAAATTATACTTTGCAGGCACACCGATATTGAGAGAATATTCTTAATCCCGAAGTTTCAGTGTCGCTTTAGCATACATCACCATAAAACCTGGAACAACTTTGCGGTCGCGGAAATATAGACACAAGTCATTCAGATTCTCATGCAACATTTGATAGATCAATGGAATCTAATGTAAGTCTTCATCATAAATTTTATTAAATCCTTTTTTATTATTCAATGCAACCTTAAAACAATGTAAAATATCTTTAAACTTTTTAGAGAAAATAATAACCAATAAATCGTTACGATATGCTTATTTTCTGCGAGTTTGCATAAGTATCATATTATTAATATTTAATTACAACCTTGGGATCAAGTTCTCTACCACAAAGTTACTTTACGACTTAACTAAATTAACACGAAAGTTGAAGCGGATTGTTCAGCTTAATTTTATTTTAACTTTATCTTATACATTGCAATAAATGACAAAATAAAATACGTTGTTGGGAAGTTATGAACAATATTGTTTTTTTAAGCTTACTTTTTGGAAATATTGTTCTCATACTATGTTATTTAAAAGGATAATCAAATAACAGGTTTGATTGAAATACATTGATCTATACGTATTCTGCATGTATCGAGCGCTTAAGGTTTAAGAGACAATAAAGTTAAAAATAGAGCAGTACATAGGTGACTATGAAGGCTCAACGATTAGTTAAAAATATAGAGTTCAGATTACAACTAGAGGTTCCAATTCGGTTTAAACCGGTTTACACCAAAGAATGTATATTTATGCTATTTGGTTATACGTCAAAACCATAGCATATTTAAACGCGTTATTCTAAATATTTATTGTATATGAATTTTTCCACAAGAAAACAAAGAAAATGAGGTCATAAAAATACAGTCGACTAAAATATCTAATGCACGTACTACTTTAGCGAGTAGTCGTTCAAAAATCAACATTTATTTAGCTTATAAAAAATGATTGTACATACACTGCTTGGATAAACAAGAATTAGATCACAACATTTGCAAAAATTGACATTTAGCAACATTCCGCTAACATGCACATCGAGTGAACATGCATTCTTTCTACAAAAATATTCCGGCTTTTTGGAACTCGAACTACGTCATTTACTAGGTATAGCACATAATAGCAATGAAAACAGGCTACTAAATAAATTAAAATAAATATTTCTAATTTTGAAAATGATGGAATGCGACCGAGAATCGTTTGTACTGGATTACATACACCAAGTGCTGTATGGTCAAAGTAAGAAGCCTTTTTTTGTGTTGGTGTGCAGCATTGCTTGACCTGAAATTTTGTCACCTTTTATTAAAAAAATATTGTTTAAGATAGTGTGGAAACATCTAGGACTCAACAGTTTAGTAGATTAAACGTTCATTACATTTGTGGGCAAAGTTGTTTACTCATTATTCTGTTCAAATTAAATTTATACTTAATTATTCGGAAAATTTACAACACAGAATTCTAAATAGTTGTTTCTGTAAACAATTTATTAGTTTTGTTAGTCAATAACTTAGATCATTTGGTTAAATTCAATATAATTTTAGTTTATGGATAACCAAAATTAATTGCAATTACTGAAATCGTTTAGGAAGTCGACCACATCCCGTTTTTCGTCCGAAAAAGTTAAATATGTTTGTTTAGTTTACAATATTTTATAAACTTTCTTAGATGTTCAAATTAGTTTAAACAAATATATTATGAGATAATCATACTTTGCGGTTTCTTAGAATAGAAGTAGCATTTGAAATTGACGTAAATTACACATTTGTCGTTTTTAGAAATGACGTATTTTTTTTGCAAACGTAGACATTTTAAGAAAAGTTTTTGAATGTTTATGACAATAATAACATGTCAAGAAGGAGATCACGCTTCTTTAGTACTCATAAAGTATACAAAAAAAACAATTTTAAGATTTTTATGTCAGGGTAATCAAATAAAAGTATATATTTGTTTTATCTTTCTTTTCATAAATTGAGAACAAATTGTGAATAATTTACAAATGACGTAAGTACTTTTGAGGAGCGAAGAAGTGTTGATTTGTAGTATACTTTACTTTTACTTCGACGAAGGCATTGAAACGTTTATTTAATTCTGTAGTAGTAAAATGTGGTTTGTTAAAACTAACATAATCCATTCTGGATAAATTTCAAGCTTTGAACATGTCCACTGCAACGTGTTACGAAAGCTCGTCTTGTTAACATGGGATTTATCCAGATTGGAAGACTGTAATAAAAGTCTAGCCCGCGGAAAGCTGAATTCTACTGTAAATATCAAATAGTTATATACAAATTCTTTTGAAATTTTGTAATCCACCTTTAAGTCAGCGAGCGGCATAAAATTATGTTTTTAGTTAGTTTTACCAAACTCTCTTTAAATTTTTGAATTATGTGTTTTTTAGATAGTCGTATTCATTCATAGAAAATGTGTTTTTTACTGCTTCTCTCTTGCGGTCATTTGATTTTGTAACATTTGTAATCCATATTTTAATCAATTAATTTTCATTGAAGTAAACAGGTTTGAATGATTCATTGAAACATCTTAAAGATTAAGTTTGACTACTTGCTATTGTTCTGTTCCTCTAATCATCTTTAATGATAGTAACGATGTAAGTCTTATAGTGAAGAATTTTTTCGTATTCATATCCAAAACTTTCTTTTTCCCGATTTCCAAATACAGTAGAAACTCGGTTTATCGAGCTTTGATTAACCGAGGTTCCGTATTATCCGAGTCGAAATACATAACTAATTTTTTTTATACGTGCAATATCTAAACTGCGTGATTAAATTTGCAACTGTACGAAGCTATTTGTGACCTTGCAACGCGCCCCACCCTACCCACTTTGTCGTGTCGCTTTCTTTTCTCTTCGTTTTCGCTATACATAATTGTAGTTGTATTACCGGCGGCCTTCAAACATCGATATGAATGCTATCTTCAGAACAAAAACTTGATGCAATTAAACGTATAGATTGGGGTGAAACCATAAAGGTGGCAAATGATTTCGGCGTAGGTGAAGTGACTATTGGCGATTAGAGGAGGAAACGGGAACAGATTGAACAGAGGAAAACAATGAAAAACAGTGACTATGAACAAACATCGGAGGCGTTGTTTATATGGGCTCAGCAGATGAGAGATAAAGGCAGTCCGTTATCTGGTCCGATGTTACAAGCCAAAGCTTCAGATTTTTTTTAGCGTTTTAAAGAAGGAGAAGAAAAATTCATGACTACTAAAGGTTAGATAGATCGTTGGAAGAGGCGATACGGCGTAAGGCATTAAATTGTTGCTAAGAAAAACCCTAGCAGCAAAGCAGGAACAATCAGCTCCCGGTTACAAAAAAAGTAAGGAGAGAGTTACAGTTCTGTGTTGTGCTAATCGGTCCGGTGACCACAAAATTAAGATGCTATTAAGGCTGGGGAATGTAATACAAATTAATAGGCACTCCTCACTTCAAGAACAACTACGAAAGTACTCAACATTATATGAACCAATGTATAGAATGATACATTTGTCATATAAGTTTGATGACTACAAATGCAAAAAAAAAATTACCAAAGTAGAGCAATTTTTTTGCGAAACAAATCATTTTTTTCAAGATGACATAATATAGGTTTAATCGACTTACAATTACCATCATACCGTGTATAAGGGTTTACATTAATGATTTGTCAAAGTAGAAACGTAGTGAACTTCAAAAAAGCGAGTTGTTCCTGAAATTAGTTTACGCTCTCGTTGCTTACGAGAATAAAAATGGCGGTAGAATTCAAACAGTGTTGTCTATTATTAAAAGTTCAAGGCATGTTTGCGTTCATTTATCTTTTTGAAAATGAAAACAATTTAAATTGCAATGCGCACACGCAGCGACATCTACAAAGTAAAGCGTGCGTAAGAAGGAAATTCCCCAGCTTTAATAGGCAAAGCTAAAAAACGTCGTCCTTTTAAAAATGTAAACATGGAAACTATTCCGGTGATGTGCGCAAACAAGAAACGCCTGAATAGACTCGCCCATCTTCAAAATGTGGTGTCAAAAAAAGATGAAAACAACCTATCACATACATCTCTTCTCCTTTTGGATAATGCGCCTATGCACCCAGATGATACTGAATTGGTTAGTGATGACATAAGGTTTCTTTTTTTGCCCCCTAACGTTATTATTAATTCAACCCCTTGACGAAGTAGTCATAGAAAATCTCAAACGTAATTACCCCCACAAATGGTTGAAATAATTGCTTTGGGACTTAGAAAATGATCAAAGCGGCGTTTGTTAAAAGTCTTAAGAAAATTAATCTCAAATATGTCATTTACTGGTTGAGCGAGTCTTGGAATCATATTAAAGAATCTACATTACAGAAACGCTGGAAAAACATTACTGCAAAAAATGATACAATTGAGCCATCTGAAAATCAAGACGACTTTGATGACGATGATTCAATACCCTTAAGTCACCTTTTAAACAAACTTTCCGTAACAGAAGCAATCTCGGATGAAGATGTTAAAGATCGGATGAATGACAATGTGAATGAACTTTTAGATGTGGCTATAGCCAATTTAATGACCGAAAATAAAAACAGTGACGACCAAGATGACGACGCATCAACCGAGAGAGGTGCGGATAGCAAACTCAGTCACACTGAGGGATTAAGCGCAATCGAGAAAGCACTTCTCTACGTAAAACATCAAGATGACACGTTACCAACTCACATATGTTGCAACGTGTACGTCGTACAGCATCTAAGAAGCGAGGCAGTGCGATCAAGCAGACTACTGCTAAATATTTTTTTCAAAAGATATAATCAAAGATCTTCAAATGTGTTTAAGGTACTGTACGTTCTTTTTAATTATGCTGTATGTATTTTATCGTACGGTGTTTTTTTTGTAAAATAAACTGGAGCATGTATGTACTCTGTATCATGTTTTGAGTACATATATTATTCCTTAAACGTCTTGTTATACCTAACACGATTAAAAAAGCACAATAGACATACACAAAACAATCAAGATACTGTAGTTACAGTTGTATGTATGCATCTCAAAGTTAGACGACCTTTCTTCTGATTTTGTCCGCGTTACCCAAGTTTTTGCTTATGTGAGTTTACGTCGGTCCACATTAGCTCGGTTAAGCGAGGTTCTACTATAAGTGCTACGCAAAGAATTTTTTTGGATAATAAACATTTATTAACGACAAAATGTCATTTAGGATGCTTATCAATGATGGAAGATAACGTGACCAAGATGGTGTCAGCCACGTTAGATATGGTCGTCAATAGTCATGATTTCTTGACAAATGGCATCTTTCAAGTCGTCCAAATTACAGGCCTCGTATATACACGTCTTTCTACCATTAAAAAAGATTTTGATCTGAAAGTAGCGGCTAGGATTAATTTAGACAGTGACACACCACACTGTGACTTTATTGTAATATTGTTTATAAACATTTTGTGGATTTTCAAGGGTACATCATATGAAGCTCTTTTTAATAACTGTCTCATACAAACGAAAACAACTTTTGGCGCTCATGAAAAGTTGTAAACCTAAATATTTTTTCGAAACTGTTTGCATTCTTGTAGCAATATTCTAAACATTTTTTGAATTGTTCTTCTTTAATTGGCAAATAATATCTGTGTAGCAGTCAAATTTGTAATCTTTACGCAAAATTATTCTAACCCAGGCGGTCTACGAAAGATTGTTGGTGAACACCTCTTCTATATTTTTATGTCTTCGAGGATTTTTACAGTACGTTGGCGACGTTTTTTATGTTGCTAGTTCACTCACTTTATGATCGTGTTACAAGTGGTAACGGTCTTCTCAAATACTCAAATATTCGGTGAATTAAATTTTGAACTGTCTGATTCTGTAGTTTCTGTGGTAGCTGGACTATCTCATAGAGCTGTACCGTCTCATGCTACATACACTATTTCAATTATTTTTGTTGGCCTAAGCATTGAATTAACTAAAAGAACTCTCGTAGAACGGTTGCTACAGTAAAGATTGCTGTTTTAAAATATTTTGTCTTTTCTGTTTTTTTTTGTGTGTTTTATTAGTACTATTTTTGTATTGTTTGGATCTTAGTTTATTATTTTTTTTCTTTGATTTGTTTCGTAATTTGATTTTTTTTAAAGTAATTATTTATATAATTTGTTCGTTATTTGCAGTGTTTCTCAGTTCTGATTGATTGATTATGCTACCAGTGATTAAATAACCTCAAAGGAAATAGCGGCAGTTCAGAACGTCGAAGATTGAGCCATAGGTGTTCAGCTTGATCTTCGATCGATGTACCGATTATAATGTAATTAAAAAGTGCCAAAACGGGAGAAATATAGACTACCGATTCCCGTTTACATCTGACAAATCTTAAGGTAGATAAATCTACTAACACAAGTCTATAACAACGAGAATAATTATTTCAACGATAGTATAAGAGTATAAAAAAACACAAATATAATGATAAAATCTAAAAACAACTAAGGGTTTGCCAACAATATCGCAGTACGTCTAATAATACAGGACCATTAAATTAGGTAACACTTCTTACACATAAGCAGCAAATGTAAATGGTTCAAAGTTACATTGAATAACTTAACGTTGGTGAATACAAAAAAAAATATAGTTAGCATGAAATTATGGTGTTTGCACAATATTAAAACCAAGTGCACAGTTAAAACTTGTTACATAACTACAAAAAGGTGGCGTACGTCAGTCGTGATAACAAGCGTAATATGTCAAGCCGTGCGTGCATACCACCAACCTCAAAGCAAATAATTAAATATAAGAAACAGGATACAGTACTCAGCGTTTCAAATATGCAATTAGCTAATGGCATATCCAACGCAAATCCTCTATAATTTCTGCAAATTAAATCGATATGTATAGACGGAGTTACTACAAATAAGTGGCTAAGTTTTATACGATTGATTAAAAGCAAAGTGCGGTAAGTTTCCCGAATTCAATTAAGGTATCTCAACAGGCGTACCTTCCATTTCGTTGTAATACTTTCCACAGTAACAGAAAACTAAACGGTAGTGTCAATTCCCATATTTAACGCATTTTACCAGAATATACATTCGGTATAGTTTTTATATTCCGTGCATGCCTTATTAGTTTGTCGAAGAAATTTTCCAAAGTAAAAAAAACGTGCAGTTGCTGTGATAATAAAAAGAAATCAAATCGCGCTGAAAAATGAAAATGTCAAATACCAGCAAATTTCTCACAATCAACACATCCAAAACCGCAATTTATTTATTTACTACAAGCGTCGATAATCTGAGACACTTCAAATGTAGAAACCCTTGGGCATGGCGTTATAACACATGTTGTTTGGTTAACGTTCGAAGCGGTAATATGATCATCAATGACTTATAGTGCGTAAATGAGATCTATCACTGAACGAAATTCATACAGCACGAAAGCTATAACAAAATGTTTTTAACATAGTATTTTTCAGCAATGATCTTTTCTTCTTCTTTTTTAGTTTATGGTTATCTCCAATATTTACATTCTTTTTAGTATTTTTTTCTTTCTACGACTTTTTCACCACGATGATTTTTGACATTTGTTGTGGTTCCTGTAATTTGAATATTTTGATTATTTTTTTTGCGATCTTATTAAAGTTTTACTCGATAAAAACATTTTTTCTTTTATATTATTTTTCTTTTGCTTTCTGCTAATTTTTGTTTAGTTCGCGTTTGCTTTTTTTTAAATTTAAGTTCTTTTTTTAATCATTGGTTCTAGTTTACTTTCTGGTTTTGCTACAGATGCATTTTTTCACATTTTTATTTTAAATTCTTGTTTATTACAATGTTTTAATTTTTTAATTAATTAGACGTGTTATCGTAGCTTCTAAAATTAGTATATCTAAGACATTGGGGTTAAGTATAGATTTTTAATATTTTTGATTCTAAACTAAATGTTTTGTTTAGAGCAATGCTCTAAGATTTAGTTTTTAAATAAGTGGCAAGATCAATTTGTTTCACTTTGTAAAATAATTAAAATTATAAACAAGTAAAATTACGTTTTATAAATGTAAATCTTAATTTATATTGAAGTATTTTGAAAATTAAAATTCTTATTTCTGTACTTGAAAAGTTGACGTTTCTTTCAGTTTAAGCACAAATAAATTTATTAAAACTACAAACGTTTTATTATACAAAAAGCAATAACATGCTTTGTTTCATAGTTAATTGTCTTTATGTGTTTACTTTGCTGTTGCTTTAAAATACGATTTCGTAACTATTACTTGTTTTACATAATATATATATTTTTCACAATTTAACAAGAGATCTTACGGATTTTGTTTAAAACACTAAATGCTTTTATCATATTTTAAGATTTATTAAATATTCATAAGCTTTCTCTTATAAAAACTTTACTCTTAGAAAACTAATTTCGATTTTCTAACTCGTTACGATTTACATTAAATTGTTAATGTTGAAATTTAATTACAAAGCTAAATTAGTTTTCTTTTTCAGTAAAACACAAAAAGTTATTAGTTATTGGAATCAATAGGAAAATTAGGTAGCAATACTAAAAACGGATATACTAAATACAGGTGTCTAAATAACAGAACCCAAATTTTTCTTGGCACGTTTAAATAAAGAGCACACAGAAGTGCTTATAAAGGAAGAAAAATTACCACTATAAATTTGTAACCATGTGGTGCCCACGTATATCTTAGCTTTTATTAATACTTTATAGTTGCAGTCCTGTATTTATGTTTTTGTGTGGGGTACGTATATACAAGAAATCCATCGGCAATAAATACTAAGTAAGTGAAAAAAGGGCACCACGCTTCGCTACAAGAAAACGCAGGGCGGTCTTTAATTAAGCAACAACAATTTTGTCGATTCTTATTTTTAACAGTTGCTTAATGAGCGATCCGGCATGTAATTGTAAATGATTCTCGATTAAAATGCGGTAGTGCCGTTCCCCTTGATGCGATTTCGAGAAAGATATAGCTGTAAGCTCACGTATTTAAAACATAAACCAATTTTATTTAATGAATAATGCATAGACAGATAGCAGCTACTTGGGATACCGACACAATGCTTCTGATTGATCGCTTAGCTTATACATAATTTATATTAAATTAGGCTCATTTACATTTCTCATCTTTTAACTTGTAGACGCTTGCTGCTGCTGAATCTGCAATCCACTTCATTTATTAAATCACCCTCTCATCAGTTTAGCTTTAATTTGCATTTTTTCATCTATGCATGCATGTAAAGTGAAAAATTTTCGACGTAAATCTTTGTTTAAATACTGTTTGCTTGAGCAATAAAATTACTGCATTTAACTAATTGCTTAAAGATTATATCTAATCTTAGTTAAGATTTAGACCTCAATCTCTTGGGAGAACCTTGCTTCTTTGTTTATATGCAGGTTTTAATTTACACCTTTAATTTGATTAATTTGCTTAGCAAGATAAAACACGGGAAATTTTTTGAACTGGGCAAATTATTTAACAACAAATGTGATAAAAATTTATAAATAAAAAGAAGAAAAATTGGTAAATATGTCTTTTCTGATAAGAAGAAACAAAGATAATAAAGATGAATCTAGGAAAACAATTCTTAACAAAAAACATAAAAAAAAATCCGGACAAAACACTCGGAAAAAAACCCCTAGGAAAAAAATTCCTGGATAAACTTAAAAAATAGTGTTAATAAATATTCAACATTTGTAAAGAAAACTGTTAAAAACAACTCAATCTTAATATAATTTCCATAGCTTTCGTGATACAGAGAAAATACCAGCTTTTGTTTTTTGATATCTGAACCTCACGTAAGTTTTTGGATTGTTTGTAGTTAATTTTTTTTTTCAGCGTTTTTAAAAAAATATTCATTTTGTATTCGTTTTTACCAATCAAGGTTCCATCATCTACATATATGCTGCTATTAGTATTATAGTCTTGGTTTGATTTTTAAAAATGCAACCGTCATTTTTAAGTCAAGTATGTGAAGTTTTGTGATTTTTTAAAGGTTTGATTTCATTTTAGCAGAGCTTTTTGGGCTGTATAATGATTTTTTTAGTAGCAGATTTTTTTCTTTTATTCCTCATATCCATCGGGTAGTACATGCAAAAAAATTTCTTCATCTAGCACTCGATAAAGAGAAGTCGTTTTAATGTCAGAAATTTTAATTTTATCATCGGATGCTAGTGCGAATAAAAGTAATAATGGCGATTAGTCAACGACGTGATTTTAAATTTTGTTTTATTTGTTCAAATGCGTGTATCAATTAACTTGCTTTATACTTATTATTGTATTTAACTTTATTATTGATTTTTTTTTCAATTGCTGACACTTGCCTCAACATAATCCCGTGTTTTTCGCTCACGTTTTCTTTCTCTGGGCCGTTTGTTGATTATCTATAAGCCAAGGGGTTATACCCTGTTGCAAAGCCGTTTTTTTTAAATTTTTTTCTGGAAAGGTATATTCTTTGACAAATCCAAGAAGTATTAATAAATTCAATGGTAATTTTTAACTTTATTTCAGCATTTTTAATTTTTTAAAATAATGATTTATACTGCTTGTGGCGGTGAGCATATCTCCGGTTTAGATTATCTGAAATAAAAAAAACAAAAGATTTTATTAGTTGATAGATAAATCTAAGTACTAATCAAAGGAATAGACGAAATTCATCAGCAGCTTCTGATATTACAAATCGTTGTTGCCTGCAAACCATTCTTCCCTCTGGTGTGCTTCTATGCGGTCTCTAATCGGAGATTGTGACGCGCTCTGCATCTTTCTTTTGGCATAAGCATGGACATTGAGCTCAGTTGATAGTCCCAGTACACTCATATAATATGAATGTGATGTTGTACCTTTATTAAACATGCCGGGTCCGATGTAAACGGCTATTTCCACTGTCTTTGAACCACAAGGAACAATTTTAGTAGTTATTTTCCATATCTACTGATTATAGCTTTCATTGTTGTTTTGCGTGAAATCACCAACACATCTTTCCAATAATTTGTTATTGCTGGAACTGTTATAAACGTTACTACTAAATAACCGTTTATCCAATCGCTACTTTGTAACGCTCCGAGTGTCTTTACAAATATGCGTGTATCACCAAAAATATTTCCCGGATCGATTTGAAATATTAAGAGAATATACTCATATATATGTACCCACATTCCAAAAATCCAAGTTTTTTGTATTGTAAATAAGCGTAGGTGTTTTCAGTTGTTTGACTGTTTCCGAAATTGTATTTAATTTAATTGGTTTCATCTTCTTTGATGCGTTTTATTTATTTTTTCTTTAATTTCTGATATTTTCTCATGGAGTTTTTTTTTTGAATATAACATTCATACTGTTTTTGTTAAGTTTTTGGTTATTTGTATTTGTATGTTCGGAAAATATAAAATCCCTTGTTTTATTTTTCTTTTCTTAGTCTCATAAGCGGAAACTAATAGAGCATATCCGACAAATACAAATTCTTTACTTCCACTATCTATTTTTTTAGATGTCTAACACTTTTGCGTGAGCTCTGTATCTTAAAATTTGTAAGTTTGATAGATCAGCAGTTGAGGATGGACAAATATATATTATTTACCATGTGGCTTGTATAGTCGCTATTGACTATAAAAGTCACATTATTACGAAACTTATTACTTTCAAAAATCACAATTGCAGTATCTGTAGTTTCGTCACAAGTAATTCCTTTTTTATTTTATACGATCACTGAAAATATGCGAATGTGCAGAGTTTCCTTCCAATTAACTTCGCAAATTTAGTAATAGTTTCCTCCAATATGATTGTAATCGACCCCTCGAAAGTGTAGGTGGTATTATCTCCAGTGACGTGACGTTATCAAGGAAATTTTCCAATTACAACATGTGCTTATCAACCCCACAGATAAAGAACACAGGTGGAGTTATGGAAGCCCGCTACAGACAATTATGAAAGAATGAACTTAAATACAAGAAATAAATTCTCACCACAAATAAAGACTTTGACTCAGATCGCTACAATATTCGATTGAGATTTACATGGAGATGTGTAAAATACTTAACAATAAAAGCCTTGGTGGGTGTACACAACGCTAGAAGATATCTGCGTTTTTCAAACTTTTCCGGAAGAATAAAATCGTATTTGACATTCTAGCCCTACTCCAACAACGATACGTGGGCGTACCAAGGATAACTTTTATACTAAAGAATTTTTAACATATCAATTTCTTACGATAACACGTAAGCTTTGCACTCGGTTGAAGTGTGATCAATTACCGGTAACTTAATCTACCAAAGAAAGCAACGGCATCTTAATATTTTGTAGAGTTTGAAGTAGGAAAAGTAATAAAAACGGGGAGAAAAAAACTCCAGGTGCCGGTTTTCACCAGGCAAATACTTAAGGTAAACAAATCGAACACAACTATTCTAACAATGAGTAGATTTATTGCAACGGAACATAATGATTACACAGTAAGAAGCAAAGCGCACCTAAGATAATTTTCTAATTTATTAAAAAAAAATCTGCACAAGTTAATCATGATAAAATGCAAAATGAAATACAGAAGAGGCTACTTACCTTTCCAACATGCGATTAGCGCTAATGGCATACCTAAAACATCCCTTTAAAAATGCTGTTTAATACTAATAAATATACAGTGGTATCACAAATAAGCTACTAATATTTTATTCAATGATTGATATACACAAAGTGCGCTTAGTTTCATAGAATCTTTTAATTAATTTTTAGCAGGTGTGTCGCCAAGTGTTCGAGATTAATTACCCCAGAGGAGAATGTTGACGCGGTGTATTACATTTGCCCATCTAACCAATATAACAGATAATATGAGTGCATTTAACCAGTACAATTTAATGCCGGCATCCTTGCATGTCTTAGTTATCGACCCAATGAAGAAATTAGATAATAGTTAAAAATTTGCTGAGGTAACAAACCGGGTGACTAAACTTGCTGTCAGAATAAAAGAAAATTAGATCTCGCCGTAAAATCCATTCTTACCCTAGCGATTCTTTCACATGCGAACATCAAGATTTTAATTAATTTACACCATTAATAACATGGATTCTTATATGAGGGTATCACTGGACATTTCGCTATAACTTAACTTGTAGATGACGTTTGCCATTGGGCAAAATTCATACAGCGCGAGAAAGTATAACAAGGTTTTTTTAACATAATAAGTTTTCTATAAGGATTCACTTTTGTTGAGCATTTTATTTCTCGTAGATTTGATAGAGTCTTATCAAAAGAGGTTTTAAGTATCATAATGTGTACAATTATGCTTTTATCGATGCTAGACATTATGTCGCTCTGAGCTTTTGTATCGTTGAGGTTGTTATTATATTGATCTTTTTCTTCAGTTAGTGTTTCGTATTTAGTGGCACCATCAACTATACCAAGTAGACCTTCCTTTTAAACACTATCGCAATTTGGAATTCCTAAATATTAAATTATTTATTGTCTTTAAGTTTTTTAATTTTTAATTCGTTTGTCGATTTGATTTGCGCACATAACCACAAGTACTTACTTTACTTTTACTATTTTTACGTTTACATTTTTTCATAAACTATATTTTTATTATATATGAGGTGTGTAAATTAAGTAATGAGACTGGCAACGTCGCGCTCGATCTGGCGACACTTGGGACGCAGGACTTAGAGGAGGGTCAGGTAGACATGTGACACGTCTTTAGTAGTAATTTAGTAAATTCATGAAACAGTTTTTTCTAGTGCGTTCTAAAAATGAGTGACATCAATTTCGAGCAACGGTGTGCCATCAGGTTTTGCTTCAGACTTAGGCACAGTGCAACGAAAACTTTTGCAAAACTTCAGCAGGAGACAGTGTCAAAGGCCCAGGTTTTTCGGTAGTTTAAGGCATTTTTAATAGGACGAGAGTCGATTCAAGATGAACCACAAATCAAGCGCCAGAGCATGGAGTGGCACACTTCAACCTCTACAAGGCCCAAAAAAGCAAGTTGAAGGTCAAATGTATGATGATTTGTTTTTTCGATAGTCAGGGAATAGTCTACAAAGAGTAGGTGCCTCAAGGCCAAACGGTCATTCGTGTAAGACCAAACATCAAGAGGCACTTGGTGTTACTAAACGATAGTGCGCCTTGTCACACAGCAATGTCAATAAACACGTTTTTTGGCAGTCAAAACATTTCTGTGGTTTCTCAGTAGAGATTCACCAAACCAATTAGCTTGGCTTGGGCTTGAAAGTCAAGCTTCTTAAAAATAAAAGCTTGAATTGGCTTGATGTTTATGGATACAAGCTTGGATTGGTTTTCAAGCTTTTCCAAGCTTTATCAAGCTTTCAAATTTTTTCAAACTTTATTTTGCTCCTTCCGCAAAAGTAGTCTATGGCCTTGGAACACGTACCCGCCACGTGTTACAGCTCTCGGCTACAGTATAAATCCAACTGCTAGCATAAGTTACTTTATATCTTCAAACTGAAGTGAAGGGACAACGCCTATGTATGTGGGAGTACCAAAAATATTAAAAATAAACCTAAATTCCTAGTTACATTTACTTAATTATCTAATTATTAATTTGACAATAAGAAATACACACTGAACATTTTATGGTTATGCAATTCACGATGCGAGGTTTGAATGTTTATACTTGATGGTCCGTTCCCGCTTTACTTCTAATTGATCCAGAGTTATGAGGTAACCTAGTATAGAGCGTCTTTCTGATAAACGACTACGAACTTAAGGAAAATTTTTTTTTGTTGCGTTAAATAAAAATTTTGCTTCAAAAGGTTTGGTCTAAAGTAATCCATTTTCGAGATGTGTATTTGCAATTACTTTTCAAGCGGTTTTGTGCATTTGAATAAGTGAAGATTAACTTTTGAGTGTAACCATTTTGGTAAATGCTGCGAGATCTGTATTTTAAAACGTCTTCGCGTATTGCGTTAATTATTGTTCTCTTTATTTTTCCATCATCTACAAAATAAATTGTTAATTAAACAATAAAAATAAAAAGTATAAATTCTAAGTTAAGTTTTTTTTAAAACTCAGTTCGACAACTTGCTTAATTTCTGTTTTTATTTCTTCAATTTGTTATGTTAAAAGTGTTTTGGTATGATGTTTGCGCCGTATAAAATTTATTCCTGGAACGCCCACTTTTATTTACTCACACTCATCCATGATATACGTTGGTGTAGTATTTTGGCTGCTTTGTGAAAAATTTTCTTGGGTTAAGCATTTCTCCATGTTATTGTGATTTAATATAATTTTCTCGTATTTGAAGATGTCGAAACCTTCGCTAAACTAAGATAATTCGAAACTTAATTAGAAGTTAGTTCACTTACCGAAATGTACGTGCGCTCAGGTTCTTTGAATCGTTTAGGCTTGTATATTTGTATTAGAATTTACAAATGTAAATTTATTTTTTTTTCGGAATGTAAAAGTTAGACTGACAAGTTTAATTTGTTGTACAACCTGTTGCCCAACGGAAGGGGGCTTATTTCAACTACTATTGTTTGTGATTTGATTTTTCGAAAGCTTGGTTTGATTTCAAGCCTGTGAATCCCTACTCCTCAACCTCTTTATTCGCCTAACTTCAGTCCGTCTTTGTGACCTTTTCCTCTTTAGGGAATTGACAAATTACATCAAAGGAACTCATTTTGGGACACTTGAAAACATTCAAACGGTTGTAACCGACCAGCTAGCTATTCTAGTATTTGAGTTTACCGCACTGCTATGAGGATTGGAAGAACCGTCTCGTGTGGTTTCCACAATTACAATTGACAAATTACGCCAATTTGCCATAATCTAAATTTTCAACATATAAACCTATAAACGTATTAAATGTTACAGTGTTTTCAAAGGTCTTTGATTTGTATTTTTTTATACATAGCTTTAATTATTCTTATTTTAACTGTTTATATGAGCCACATATGTTTTTGTTTCATTTGTAATAATACATATGTTATATATCTGCTTGATTTTGTTTTACACTATTCTAATTTGCATCTGATTAACATTTTTATCTTTATAGATCATACTTAATTTTTACTCTAACAACCGCATTATCAAGATCAGATGAATATTTAATCAACTAAATTGTGTCAGTAATTGTTTCCAAATGTTTATATGTGTTCTTAGTTTGAGGGTTGTTCCGACTCATGTGAAACTTTGTGTAATCGAAAGTAGTTTAGTTGATGTGTGTGTAATATATAAAGTTAGTAGTTCGTACTAACAGTCAGATTGACTGTAGTGAATGCTAGGACCGCTTGGTTAAAACCATCATAGCAATAATACAAATGTCAAATACAGTGCACTTCGCTTATTGTAATCACGAATAATGTTATATCAGTCTGGTAATGTTATCACTTTATTAAAGAACGGACTGGACCTGTGCTACTACATAGAAAAAATATCGTTTATAGTAATCACATTTTGGGTTTATGTTATCAATTTTCTTTTCAGGTTTCCATTTTTTGTTTAGTTGCAAGCTCAAGTGATATAGGACTTTTCTCTGTAAATTAATACGGTCTGATTATCAGTTATTGTCGGTGTGGTGACTATGTGCCGTTCAAGTACTGTACACTGTTAAGTAATTTTTGATACTATTAATTATTGGTTAAATTGTAATTACAGCTATTTTTAGTAACCGGGAGTATATAAAGTTGAATTGGCTTCTCTTTTTTGCTTTTAACAAGTATTTGCTAAAACAGTAACGCATTAAACTTTTTCCTATAAAACATAATTTATTCGCGTAATTAAAAACATCTAAAAACGATGTTAGAGTAAACATTTTACGAATCAAAATGGTTTTAGGTAAAAATGATCTTAAAGGCGTGTTTAAAGAACCTATGGAAAAATAGTGAAGTGTGTGATTTCTAAGCAATCAAAATTTGTATGGTATTAAAGTTATCTGTTTATAAAAGTTGTTTTTAAAATTTTATATTTTTATGAAATTGTCGATAAAGATTTGTTCAACGATAGTGCGTCAAATAAAACTTTACACACGCTAAATCGCGTGTAACGAAACACTTTATGGCACTGTTGCGCAAAATAAACATCACCACGTAAATTATTTGACTCAATACCTAACGATTCATATTTTAAACATTCTTAGATAAAAACCTAAAATCAGTTAAGTATATAAAAAAATTATAAACATTTAAAAAAATTTTATGTACATAGACACAGGTATTATTATCATTATTATTTAATCTTGTAGTTACTAAAATTATGTTGAATATGAAATCTCTTGTGCATAGTTTTTGTTGTTAATAGAAATAACTTTTTTAAGTTGATTTACTGTATTTTAGTTATTTTGATAAGATGTTCTCATAGGAGTTTACGCGTTTAATGCTGTAGTAAGTAAACTAGAAACACATAGGATAAATTGTTTTATAAGTTGACTTTAAAGAACTGTGCGATTTGATTTGTTCAGCAAATTAATCAACTTATTTGAATATTAATTCAAAGGGATTTTTGACAGCAGTGTTACATAGGTATGTTAGATCTTTAGTATATATCTTATAATATTTTATTAATCTTTTTTTAACATAAAATCTTATGTTTTGGCGGTTACGATTATAAGCAACCGCGTCGTAGTTGTACACCCGGACTTTTCAGGCTTGGTCCAAAACAAGGAGTAGAAAGAACTTGGCCTTTGCCGTATTGTCGTTCGTGAACTCAAACAAACTGATGTTTCGTAATTGCAGCTTGCATCTTCGGAGTGGTAAATGTCACTAAAAGAAAAAGTGTAAGTGACGGTATTTATACCATTAGTGATTAGCGTAAATAACAGAAGTTAACTTTTTGTTAGCGCTTGACTGGCTTCGTTATAACTCTGAGTAAGAATTTGTGTCCTTTCCAAGAAGGTTAATTTTGAGAGTGTAATACTGGTAGCCAAGATTTGCTGAGTTTCAAACTATCTTCCCAGCTCATGTTATATATATATGGATGTTTTTCTATTTCCACAGCTTCGCGGGTTAGTCTGGGAAATTAGAAAGACGTTCTAGCTAACACTTTAGTTTGGTCAAAGTTTAACGTGTGTCCTTGATTCCACACGTGTTCTGCCACTGCTGATTTTGTAACTCCGGTGTTTGCTAATTCCATATGTTTTTTTACTCTAACTTCAATAGAGCGTCCCGTTTATCCTGTATAACTTGATCCACAGGAACAAGCAATTTTGTAAACTTCGGCATGTTTTGAAGCTCTTTGTTTGTCTTTAACAGATATAAACCAATTGTTCAAGGTGTCCTTAGCTGTAAAGACAGTTTTTAACAGTTATTATAGTTTTGTTGTTTTTTTACTGATTTTTTTAGTTGATAATATAGTGTTGATAAAAGCATTTTTGGTATTCTCTCTTTTATGAAATTGTTTTTATATCTGTTGTATACAATGTGTATTTTGCGTTTAACGTATTTATGACTAATGAATAGGGATGGACCTGAATTACTTTATTGTACGAAAATTATAATTCATTCCAAATATTTGTATTTGAAAATTACTTAATTACATTCTGCGATGTAAAAAAATCTCAAAATATGGTATGCTTTGAATTGCTACTTTTTTATAGAATATTGTTGACAAAAAGCTTTAATGTTTATCTTTATATTGAGACCGAACAATAAATAATAGTAGTCATCTTTTATGATCTTTAGATCTGTTGTATATAATGGGAAGTTAGCCTATTTATGTCTATAATAAATGCAGATCGTCCTAAATTAGCCGATCAGTCCAAAAATGTAAACCAAATCGAGCTATTCTTTTATACTTATATCTTAATATCCAGAAATAAAAATAAGGATTAAATAAAATCCGAAGAAATTACAACGATTGTTGTAAATATATGTTTCCGTTATCATTCACACAAGTAAAAGGATTTAAGAAGAACCGGAAAAACTTTTGCAGAAAAAATTACGGAAAAAAAACGAAAAAAACCCTCAGAAAAAAAACTTTAGAAAAAAAACTTGGAAAAAAACCAATAAAAGATAGTGCTTTTAAATATTTAAAATTTAAAAAAAAATCTATTTAGCAGTTTGTAATTGTATTGTTAACAGAAGATTCAGATTTGATTAGATAGCTTAAACATTATTTACACAGCAACTTATTTTTGAAAAATTTACGACTTTACATTTTATAATATTTACAAACGTATTTATTCTAGATACAAAAAGATAAAACGAATACCTGAGATAATTATGAAAGTATTAAAACACTGCAGTTGATTTTGTTTTTCCGAACAACACAATTATTAACAAAAGCAACTACCATAATGAAATTTCTATAAATTAAACTTTACTTAAATAAACATTCGTTGCATCACAATTATAAAATTTTAAAACAAAATTATTTCGAGCCGCGTGGATGCTGTTGCATTCGTTTCAACGGTACGTATAGAGGAAAAAGAATTTAGTTTTTAAATTAAAATATGTTTGCAAACGTTTTTATTTAATATGAACTTTCTTGTAATTAGAATAAATCAAACTACTTAATTTGCAATTGTACCACTAGTTTTGTGCAGTTTTCTTTTGATTGAAAAAAAACGTTAACTTGAATTTATTTTACTTTTGCTTGTGCAGTATTATAAATGAGTTATGATTATAAGGATTTTTAATCGGCCGTAACTTTACAATTATTACTGAAATTGGCATGTTTGACCGGTTTATTCATCGAATCAGTTAAATAACAAAATTGCTTAATTTGCAATAACAGAACTTACAAACTAACTAACACTAGAACCACCGAAGGGGTTAATTTGACTCTTTGGGAACTTTAAAACGCTTCTATATACTTAAGGGGGGTTTTTACACAGCTAGGTGAATGCGATATATAATGTTAGGTGGTGTTTGGTTGCCTTTTCTGTTAATAACTTCACCGTTAGCAAGTGATTGTTTGTGCTAGACCCCTTTCTAAACCCTCCTTGTTCTTTAGATTAATATATTTCTAGTTTATTTTGTAACGATATGAAATCATGAGCAATTTTTATTAAAATTAGTAAATAAATTTTAAAATTGCATGTGGTGTTTCACCCATATTGTAGGTCCCTATCAAGTCTAGGACATAAAAGCGACTGACTACTCGAGCTCTGGAGAAACATTTTTCTTAGAAGATCCGTTCCGAAATTTATTTTGAGAACCTTTCTCGGTCTTTCTGTAAATTGAGCCTGATTATTAGTAATTTTTGTTTTGTTGACAACCGCTGTTACTTGGAGCTGGAGATCTGTTGACAACAACTACGCTGCTACTCACTGGACTTGCTTCATTTATTTATCGTCTATTCACTAAAATTATTATGATTGTCTCGTACATCACATTCAGTAAGTGTTGAATTTGTAAAGTAGTGTTTACGTTTATTCCT
The DNA here is from genome assembly GCA_035610365.1 of Aquatica leii. Lineage (NCBI taxonomy): Eukaryota > Metazoa > Arthropoda > Insecta > Coleoptera > Lampyridae > Aquatica > Aquatica leii. The sequence continues at coordinate 41,636,913 of CM069435.1, read as the reverse complement.
GCCGGTAGTTGTATTACAGACTCAATACTTGTTCGGGTAGACAAACTTTTGGTCCAAGTGTTTGCGACGGTTATTTATTATAACCGATACTAACAATGCTGCTCGGGCGCCAAATATATAACCGATACTAACAATAATATCGTTTACTATATTAACCAATACGAAACAAACAACTTCCATCATTGAACTTCTTTTTATGTATAGGGGAATTCGTATGTTCGGGTAACAGATCAATGAAAAATTTTACTAAAACTTGTGCATTTAAAATTTTGTTGCAAAAAAATATAAACACAAAATCAAATTAACATATCTATAAATTCAATAAACCAGCAATAGAAATAAATCAAACAAATTTATAACATATGTACAAAGATATAAGTTACAAGTTTATATACATGACAATAAATGTAATAATTATCATTTAGAAAAATAACTGCTACTAAATTTTCTAATTTTAAACTAAGATCAGATCTGTCTTTTACAAGCTTATTAAACTGAATTATTTACAAAGTTACAATGCCAATTTATCAAAATCAATTTCGATTTATACGATCTAATAACGAAAAGCAAATTTTTAATTACGATGCTTCGTCTTACAACGAAAGCTAAATGTTACGATAATATTGACGAATTTGCGAATGCTTTGTCTGACGACAAAGGCTTCTATTTAATACTATTCAATAGCGACAAAAGCGATGGTGAAGAGATGCAATCAATGTACATCCTTCAAAACTTATACAATTTAAGAACTAACGAATTTCATACCTCTTGTATGCGATGGTTTGACAATGTCAATCTTTGAAGTTTTCCTTATCGATAATATGATACCAAATGGAAATTCTTCAACACAATAACGAACGATTTGTAGACATAAAAGCGACTTCCAATTATGTTACGACAATATCTTAATTGGGATGCTACTTCTAATTCTAACTGAATTTACGAGATTGGATCGATACAACAATTAAATGACGACGGCATTTTTCTTTAACTAAATGTGTTATGTTTCATTACAATTTTTGACAAAATACGCGATCTAAATGGATTTTCTAAAACCAAATCTTAAAGCTATGAACGACACAACGAAATTACAATAAACTCTACAATTTTAACGAATGCTTACCCTTTTAATTACATTAAAAAGGCTTAAGAGCTTTCACAACGTGTTGATTTGCGAAAAACACAATTGAAAAGAGCGATCGATTGGTATTCGCGCATGACGATCTTGCGCGACATGTACGATATCCAAACCGACTACAATCTTTCTATAGGCGTGCTATAAAATTTAACGTATGGGTTTGAGCGACAAATTAAATATTCAAAATTAGGCGTTACATTATATTTCCTAGTGGTTACATAACGGCCCTTGGTTAGAGTAATAAAGTAGTTGTCTAACGCCACAGATCCTTGTGCGGTTGGGTAACCCCAGTCCAAGAGTTTGGAGAGTTATTCAATATAATTTTTGTATGCCAAATGAGAACTTTATGTAACTGGACAAGCTATAAAATAAACAGGTACCATAAAGTTTCAATTTGCAACCGTGCCATGTCATATTCGCCAAACCGTTATAAATCATTTGTTAAAATCACTTTTGTAATTGACTCATTTGCATTCCTACTTCGAAACCGTTCCACTCAATAAAATAAAATTTTGTCCACAATATCCGGAAGCAGCGATCTATGAAAGAATGATGTATTTTTTTACTGGTATTAAATTACCGAAAAGCAAATTCTTTATTTGTCGAAACGGCGTGGAGGTCAAAGGTCGAGATTTATTTAAAACTACATTCGTATTTACCAGTACTTTACTGAGCTACTTAGAGAGAAGGCACCGTAAGTAACCCCAAGTGCAGTTACTACCGGAAGGTGCGTTACAATTTGTAATCCTATTAATAATTATTTTAGTTAGGATCTTGTAGATTTGTGACGAGTTGTTACCAAGTTTTTTCTGGAGTGGGCCGCATTGGTAACAACCACGTCACTACGGCTAGCTATAATGTTGGTAAGTAGGCGTGGTTGAGAAATTGTAACAACGATAGAAAAATACCTAGGCGTCACTTCACATACTAATAAAGATCCTCTGGAGGTACCAGGGGTACGTCTGAAACCACTACACGAACAAGAACAATGTAACAAGTGAATATATAATTCTCCAGCAATAACATGTACTATAGTAAACTATTTAACAGGAATTATAAAAATTTAAAGAGTGTAATAGCAAAAAAGGTAGTTAACGGACTGTCACTTTTTGTTTATACACTACGAAATTTATTTCAACAGTAATTATAAAAATTTAAGGAATTGAATATCAATCGAACTTAATCGATTAACTTACTTACACTAGTGACACTTTACGAATTGAAAATTATAAATAATAACAGCGCTTAAGAAGAGAAAATATTCAAAAACATACCCCACTGAAATTCCTTGATATGGAGTAATAAGCTTTCTCTACCTCTTATGGAGTTATAGTTGACAATTAGCGTAGTAGGTAAGCTTACGTACGACGTTATGTGCTTAAATCTGGCTTGGATTACAAACAAATCACTCAACGAAACTTGACTGTTGTTAGGTCAGCGTACACAACAGCTGTACTACATAATGTTAACAATGCTTTAAAATTTACGACTGAAAGTAAACGTTTTAGTATGATCTACGATTAAACTCTTGATTGTTAAAAATTAGAAACAATTACTGATACGGTAAAATCAAATAACACGCTTAAGGCTGAAGATATAAAATTACAAATTAGAAAGTGGTTTCCCAATACGATATTCGTGCGTTAGTTTGATTCAAGCTCGAAGCAGTAATCGCCATATAGAAATTTTACAAAATAAGCGTCCAGAGTTTATTGGATCAGTATTTCCATAGACAGCAAGCAGCAGAATTCCCTTTATTAATAACTGTTGAGACAAAGCCGGTTCAAAATCTCGCTTAAACAAATTTTAATAGTATAGAAGCACATGTTGACGCCATCTTAAAAATCGTATTTGCAGTCGTTGAACTAATTTACTAAATCGCTTAATCTAGTCAGAATATTTCCCAATCTTTCTACAGCGTTATTTCTAGAGTTCGTGCTAAAACTAAAGAATAATGAGATGCGCGTCGTATAAATTCGGAATTTGACGATCACGCGAAATAAATTTTAACTAAAAACATCAGCTGTAAGAAATGAATCTTTAATTTAATATATGTGCACATCTCAAACGCCGTATAAGTGCAAACGTTTTTTAGTTGAATAATGTATTGACATTCGTAACAAAATTGGTTTCTGCGCAAACATTCTTTAGTTTTGAAAATATCTTTAAATCGTAAATGGAATAACCAACGATGAGAAATAAATATAAATAAGAATTAGTTACAATTAGCGGAAAGCGTTTTAATAAAATCAAACGTTTTCATCGCAGCGAAATCTAGGTACAAACTGACCGAGTGAAAAGTTTTTGTTAGCGCTTATCCCCCGTAATTGTCAATTTCATTTACGCGTTGGCGACAGTACATTTGAAAAGCCAATGACGGCGTGAATTTTACTTCGAATGATTACTTATAGCGAATTCCTAAATAATGAAATAGTTATTTAGGTTTAGTCTATCACCTTTTTTGAATAATGTTATTGTGGCGTTTCTTCATTTTTCTGGGATTCGACCTTCCTCTAGCTTCTTCAACTGCACATTCAGAAAATAATCATAAACACTGTACTTACGTTATAATTAATAACACAAGATAAAAACAATCAATTATTATGGCGTCAATGTGTTACAAGACTACTGCCAATCACTTGTTTATACATTTAAAAAATTACACATTTAAAAGTAATTATAAGCAAAAATCACTGTTATCTTCCTCTTTGTAATTGACTTCTTGTTTCCTTCTATAGTATTACGTTCTTAAATAACAAGATTGCTACAATACATTTTTTTAGTTAACAATTTTCTTTTATCGCAACATTTCTTATATTTAAACCAATTTTACAGTTAGGATTTTCGAACCATATTAATTCTATCGGGGTAACTAATTTTATCTGGCATTTTCTAAACGCAAATGTTTATAAAAAAATTAAAACAGTTTTTAGATCAAAACAATGGTATTTAAACTACCACTTCTTCAAGTAATATTTTTATATTACTTTCTTAGTTTGTAGAGCTCTATTCCTGCAAATAATGAGTATTATTATTATTACAAATTATCTCTAAATATTTATATATTTATCTTATTTGCTTTATAAGTCATAGCTACATGTTATTCTGTTGCAGCTTCTAAAAAAACGTTCACATACTACCATCGAATTTGTTGAAAGAACTTGTCAACATTGTTAACTATTTAGGCTTTGGCATGCATACATTTTTTTAGTTTACTGGCTGCAGTGGCAAAATGTTATAAATAAATGATATTTTGCAAATTGATTCGGCTCATATATTGTATAACTTTTACTTGAAATTTCTTTCTTAATAAAACTATTATTGCATATATTTAAAACATTTACATTATACTCACTTAAATACACTTAAATGAATGCATTGCCAACTCGTATGAATTGCAGTCTCACCTTCGGCTATGTTGCAAACTTTCATACTCCTTAACAATGACTCCCATTTCTTACTCGTTATACTATTTTTACTTATCAATTTATAAGTATCTTTTTAATTTATTGTTTAAGAATTAGTTCGAGTTACTTTCTTGTAACGTTTTCACACATAATAAATAATTGGCACTAAATATCCTCTATTATTTATTGTCCGGTCTCATTACAAAGATTCTCTTGAATAACATTACATAAAAATACAGATTCAAAGCATTTCATAATTCAAGATTTTTTTACATCTCATAGTTTGATTATGTAATTTAAAAAAAAAGTAGTACATGCACTAGGTGTATTATGAGACTTGCTTAAAATATACGATCATATGATCAGCTTCTGCAAATATTATCTTTCTTAAATCTTTGACATTTTGTCGTACTTGACTTACGGTTGCAGTTTTTTCAGTGCTTCTGGTTGTTCTCTTTTTGAGCTTTCGCATTAATTTTTGATTTATTTTGATTCGTATAATTTTGAAACGTTTTTTTTTGGATCTACCAAAGCTGTGTTAGTAATTTAATGTTACTTCAAAAACTTAGTTTTGAAGAATTTGGCACATTTTAAATTATCTGATCTACAAATCTGCTCTCTTGAATTGAATAGCTTTTGGATATCAAAATAATCGTTTTTTAAATAAAATTTGGATACTAGTTTTTGTCAAAAACGTTCGGTTTTGTGCATTTTTAGATAAGTAAATAGTAAAGAAGAGTAAATAGCTTTATGGTCTTGTTTATTCCTTTACCATAATAACTATTATATGTCATAACTATCTAGAAACTTTTATTTGTTTTTGTTCATAAACTATGCTGTCACGTTTATTCCTAAAGTAAATTCTAAATACTAGCAAATTTCTGAGTGGTCGTAAAAAGTAATGTGCATAACACGTTCATAAAGTGATATTTGACACTGGCAGGGATGTAAAATTTGCTTTTAGAGTTGTTTTTCATAACCTGTCAAAAACAATTACCAGTAAGGTGAAGTTGCGAATATAGGCAATTTACGCTGTAAATTTTTTATATTATTATGAGTTTTACACTATTCTGAAAGTATATAAGCTTTAAAATTGGCTCGTACGTTTATTTACTTTCTAATGATACTAAAATACTATTAGTTTTGAACAAACGTTAATTATTATTGTTTTTGATTATAATTTATTTGAAATCGTTACTATTTATGGTTATTTAGTTAAATGTGAGAAGCGAAAAAAAATTCATTATCGGAGACTTTAACGCAAGCATAGTCTTCAACAAATATCGGATAAAACAACAAACAAAAATACTAAAAACAGTTGTAAAATAAATTGTTTAGGGGATTCATTTATCTATATTAACATGTTTCAAAGCTTGTTAACATAAATTAAGTTCATCTTCAGAATGCTAATTTTTTGAAAAAGTTTTGACATTTTTCAAAAAATTAACATTCAGATGAGCTTAATTTGTTAACAAGCTTCAAAACATGTTAATATACATATACAAAATTGATTAATTTATATTGGTTGACGTAGTAATAATTTTAATAATTGTAAAATAGACGATTTAATAAATTTAAACAGAAAGTTGCAGAGAAAAATTTTGGAAAAATACATTCGTAATTAAAACATAAATGCAATTGATTTATGTCAATAATAACTGAAACTTAAAAGAAATAGAATACTTTTGATTTGCCGATTTAAAAGTGCATAGAAGAAAAATATTTTTGGATAACACCAATTACTAAAGAATCGTAGACATTGCTCTTAAAATTAAACTAGAAACGGGTAACGTTTGCAAGGTGCTATGATAAATAATGTAAAAAATTATTTTTAAATTAATTTTATTTTAACGCTTTCCATTTATTTTTTGTTTAATACCACGAATGTTAAGAAAACAAAGGGTAACGAAGCAAATAATTACACCGTGTGTGTATTTAAGAGAGGGAAAGTTTAATTTAAAAATATTATTCTAACGTTTTGTTATAAACCATAAATAATGAATTAATGTAATTTTCATTTCGTCGTAAATGTATTCAATTACTAAATGATATACAAAAGGCAATATTTAACTGTTTCATAATAAGTAATGAGCCGTAGTCGAGACATTTGATAATGTTTAAAATAGATTGAATTTATTAATTGATAATTATTGACCCAACGAACGGGTCTTATTTGCTTTCGTTCAATATTTATAAAAGATTCCCACACTTATTTTTAATGAGACTTAGTTTAATCTCTTGTGGATAGATTAATAGAGTGATGTAAATGTTAAGGTATCTTCAAACAACGTTGTTATTGATAAAAGGATGTTCTCTATTTATTTTTGTCTGACAGTAATTTGTTTTTTTTACATTGATTTTGTGTCACTTTAAGGTAAGGAGATACCTGCAAAGACGTTTTATTTTAAATAGTATTTTAAATTAAGTAAAACAATTTAAATTACCATAAAATATTTCATGTACCTTGTAGTTAGGGAAGGTGTCCCGTGGGGACGTATATAACAGGCCATATCGCTGTGGTAATTTGGTTTGCTATCTACACAGAGCTCTACCTACCTAATAATTTTCAGGCATAAAATAACATTGTTTTTTTTGTTTTGTTTTCGTAACGAGCAGAGCAAGCTTGCGTATCTTAAGAGCTGCTTCTAATAACTAATTTGAAATGTGGACTTGTATCTTTATTAAACACATTAAATCGATTGTATTTGGGGTGTTAATTTGATTTTTTGTTACAGCTTGCGATTGCCATCCTATTGGCGCTTCTGGAAAAACATGCAATCAAGCTACTGGGCAATGTCCCTGTAAGGATGGCGTAACTGGAATTACTTGTAATAGATGCGCTAGGGGTTATCAACAGAGCCGATCGCATATCGCACCGTGTATTAGTAAGTAGTATTACGAGTTTTTTAAATTTTCGGATTTTTTTTGAGTATTTGGTAGGAAACGGTCGTACGTGTTTTTTAAGTACAATATTTAAATGTAATTACCTAAAACAACGGTTCCGTTAGAATTGTAATAGAGAAGGTACAGACTATAGTACATATTGATTGTTAAACAAGATTTTTTAAAAGCTTAATTTATTATAATTGAAAATTAATAATTCGATGATCTTACATAAAAGTTTGTTCGTAATATAAATAATGTATGCGAGATATCCGAAGAATTATTATGAAATTTGTAAAAAATTCGATTGACTTCTTTTACTGTTTTTAAAGCAAATATTTTTATTATAGTTGAATAAATGCCTAATTATTTAACTATAATACTAATTCTTCTAGTGACGATTCGTAATGCACCAGGTCGCAACTTATTGGTTACAAAAATTGCTAAGTAGAAATTTGTGGTTCTTTATAAAGCTGTAGGCAAAAAACAAAATTTTTGTTCAGCATTTTTTAGTTTTTATTTTTCTATTTGCAAATAATTCGAAATGCAAGCTGTTTTTGCGAAGCACTTTTTTGTATAGTGTCACGTAACAAACGATGATGGTACTTTTTCTTTATGCATTCTAAAATCCGCTGATCCATAAGCTGAATTAGGTACGTCACGTTGGGAGAAAGAAAATTGTTCGAATTTCACCACATGGTAACTCTTCTTCGTTAGGGTGACTGCTTGCGATGTCGAGAATTAGTATCACTTTTATAGTCAAACATTTCTTCTTTAAACACTCAACGACAAAAACTTCATAAAACCAATTTTTAAAAATGGTTTTGTTCATCAAGGCTGATTTTTGATTAGAGTAAGTAACAGGATATGAAGGCTTTGTTTATTTTTATCACCATGGTCTCTAGTTGCATTGGATGCTGCAACAACGGTCTTTCTGTCTTCGATGGTAGCAGCCAGCCCGTTTTATCACAATTGTAAAGCTGATCTCTAGTAAGATTTTCTTCCGTAACAATTATTTGAAAACAAAACTGCTCCACAACTTTAGAGTCAGCAGAAAGCTTTTCGTCAGATTTCTAACTGCTTAATTCTATGCCCACAGTTGTCGTTTTTTTTTTCAATTTGTTTATGAAACACAATGCTTTTTTCTGTAGAATTGGGGCTGAGATAAGACTTTTTTGCTATTGCATCGGTTCACACACCCGAGTAGTCATAGCACTACTAAATAGAGAATATCCGAATAAGTGGATTGCGAGAGGAGCTTCTATTGCGTGGCCAGCCCGGAACGCCGATCTAACTTCCCCTAGATTTCTTTTGCTGGGTTAAATGAAGACCTCTGAATATGAGACACTAGTAAACACAGAAGCTATAAAAGATAAGCAGGCAGATCTTGCAAGTGTGTCTTTTAATAATAAAACGCTTCTAGGCTTACGTTGCTGCGAATGGTGGCCATTTTGAAAATTAAACGTAAAATCTCTTTTTTGTTATTTCATTGTTTATTATTTTCTTTTTCTTTTTTTTTATGTTTAATGGCAGTATGCCTACTTTGTTTTAAATAATTGTTGCACTTTGTTAAAATTTATCTTGTAATTCAATTTGAATAAATACCTTTCTTTTGGGCAGATCGAAAAAAAAATTTCAACAAATTTTATAGGATTTTATTACTATTATTTTATCTTAAAAAATCAATCGAGTCGTTTTCAAAATATCTTGTTTCTAGATTTTCGATTGGTCGCCATTTTGTGATTTGATAAAACAGAAAGTAATTGTAAATACAAATGTTTTAGAGAACCGAAAGGAAATGCGGAAAGTTTTGGTATTTTGTTTTAAATAGGGAGTAATGACGATTTTTTGAAAAACAAAAAAACCCTACTAACTATGAATTGGGACACACCCTGTATACATACATAAATCTAAGGCAGCTAGAAAAAAAAATGGAAAGAAATAAATATAAAAATGAATTTTTTGTGGTTACAAAATTTTTTTGTAGCTTGAAGTATTTGGTGGAAAAAGGCAATAGCAGGTAGCCAAGAATCAAGTTATCTCGTTTAAAGATGTTGGGGAATTTAATAATTTAAATCTTCTATACTAAAGCATCAATATATCTGAGTCATAGTTTGGGTTTTTTTAAAAGCAAATTTTAAAGCTTATTTTTCAAAATGTTTCACAAAGTAAGATGGAAAAGTCTGTATATAGTATTTAGCTTTAAACAAGAAGAACAAAGTTGTTAAACAATTTTCAAAAATTCTGATGGTATTGTTATCTAAATTCATTTTCAAAAGACTCAAAGTACTTTAATAAACGAAACAACGTTTAATTCTGTGTGTTTTGTAAAAATGAATTAAATTAAATTATAAATGAATATAAGATTGTAACATGGAACTGAAATACTTAGCAAATTCAAAAGTTGTGGATCTAATATAGCTGAAAAATAATCGAAGACGTGTGTGTCTTGGTAACTTATAGAGCCTTGGGTGGTAGGATCTTTTGTTGTTTTTTATAGTCTTATTTGATAAAATCATTTTGTAGTTAATTATTTGAATTTGTTATTTGAAATGTAGAGAAGTTTTATATAAGGTGTGGCATCGTTTAGTATGCCGTTAGCTTTGTCAATGTGTTTTGTTTTTTTATCTGTTGGTGGAATCATAAGATGTTTATTGCATTGGTAATATTTGAATAGCAGTAACAAAATCTAAACCTTATGCTAAGGCAGAACGAGCAGTATCTGTTGAAGTGTAATGTCTGGTAAAACAAATTTAGCTAACGCCGCTGTTAACTAAATTATAGGCTATTGATATAAAAATGTCGTCAACAAAACTATTTTGCACCAATGACCACGTTTAACGACATGACCATGTAGTTAACTACATCGTCAAAGTTAACAATGCTTTATGCAACCACACCTAAGAGATTCAGTAAACGATTAGTTTATTTGCATGTATAATTTCTCTAAAGCACCTGTTGATTTATGGACATTTTGTTGGCAACGACATTCCGTGGCAACGATACCATTATGATGGGTGGAAGACTATGCATAACTACACAAAGTTGACATTGGATTTAATGACGCCGAAAGTAAAAATTCTCGACTTCTGCTGGCATTAGATCGAATAGCAACTTCTATTTTCTGATTCTCAGTGGTTAGTAAAGTTTTTCGCCGTAATACGGTGCAGCTTATGTTCGATTTCTGGAGGCATGGAAACGGCATTTGTTGCTTGAATGTGGTGTGGTGCTCGAGAATCCATCTTGATGCATCGCATCTAGACTTGTAAAGGAGTGACGGAAGAATGTTTTTAGGTTGTTTGTTCGAAGGTCGAATTGAGCTCCTGTTGGTTACCTCTATGTTGTTTTATTATGGAGGTTTTTTCATTAGCGTTGTTAATTACTCCACCTGTAACTAACATCAGAAACGGTGTAATCTTTAATCAAAAGGAAATGCTGACATCGGGGGATGTATTTCTGATAATACCGTACTTTTATTTTATTATTTTCAAATTACTACTGTGTCCAGTCGAGCGAGGACACGCGTGGATGTATGTCACTACGGTGACATTCTTTCGCCGTGCAATTTGGCGGAGTTTGCTGTAAACAATTGAAGTTTGTTTCGGTGCATAAACAATTCAAAGTGCTGATTTTTAATTGTGCTACGAGGTCACGGACTACGTGAGAACGTTACTGCTTTATCGTATTAAATTTTCGAGTATTATGTGATATGTAAATTAAAATTCTTAGTTGATGTCATTTGCATTTAAAAATCAATTAAACTACTGATTAGGTTACGATCATACTGCTATAATTTGCTTATGTGAGGAACTTGGAAGGTACTCGACGTTTATGTTGGTTTAAAAAGGGTTATTAAAAAATTCGTACTGCTTAATCTTGCTCGCACGTTTGACATCATACGGTCCAGCATAATAAGTTTGATAATTAACAATAGTTTAACGCGAATGTGTTTAGCTTCTTTTTTTACATTTGTGATTCCTTTACGTTATTATGTCATTATAAGGTCTCGTACTTTCACATCTGTAACAGCTTTAATTGATATATACGATAGGGCTTTATAATTTAAATGTGCAATTTATACGATATTTGATGATATCGAAACCATATAACCAGTAATTTTAACGTAAGTTTAATGTAAAGGCTACTGGTAGTTAACAGTGACGTAGCTACGAGATAATATTATTGTATGTAGTAATAATTTTCGGTGCACCGACGAATAATTTTTAGTCGGGAACTATGAGGTGATTTCTGCCTGTCTCTCTTTTTATCAACTGTTCATACAATGCTAGTCCAGAATAAATTGAAACTGTAAGGCTGTCATAACTTTGGATTTGTTTTATTTTTCCACAAGCAAATGGGATTGCGAGTTCTGGGCTGTTTCATTTCTCTAGTCCAGACTTGTTTCTTTTAGGATTGTTTTTTACACTCAAGGGAACGTAGCGCAGGACACTGATTCCCCGACGAAATTGGATACCTACGATCTGACTCACGACTATTTGCAACGGAAATTAGTCAAATAGGTGAGTCGATAATCTACTCAGCAATTTCTTTCACTTTCACAATTAGTGCGTTACAAAGAAAGGTATCTGCAATATCACAAATAGTGCTAAGTTGGTTACATTCGATTCTGAAACGCGACGTGCGTTAAACTTCGAATTTTTCTGATTTCGAAATTAATTTTGAGTACAGGACAGAAATAGAAACTTTATAAGCGAGGTCTCGGTGTCTTCCTCATATTATATTATGCCTGACATTATTGGTGTCAAAAAACTTAACAAGTCGACAATGTTTCCAATTTATTCGAAATATTTGCCAAAACAAAAAATATTAAAGATTCGACTTACAAATTCAGTAGGTAATAGTAAATTATCGAATTTAGTAGGTAATAGCTACTACATTTTTATATTTAGCAAGTAGCGGTTCATAAATGCTAGAATTGATGAAAGAAAATTAAACGTAACCACAAAACATCACACTTCAGTGATTCTTTCCACAATCATCGATTGAACTTTCATTCGTTATATGTCATAAAGTAAGCGGATGACTCACGATTGTTTATAAAGCTTGACTGAGCATTTAAATAACAGGTGCTGGCTTGGTAGTTTTCTTGTAAAATGCCAACGAGTGGATATTACCAGAAGAAAAAGAGAGAGCAATACCAACTGCATTTAAAATGAACAAAATGTATGTATAGAAGACGATGAACTATATAAAGTTTTTTAGCATAACATTGTATTACATCAACATGCAACTCACATATTTCAAGCTAGCATTAAAGCTGGATTAAGTTTTATTGAAACCATCTTTCAAAGTAAATGTCTGGTACTTCTTCTTAGATCTAGATAGAGCCGTATGTTGCTGTTTACTTCTAATTACTAATCTAGAATCCACAAACTACAAACTATCAGTTATAAATATGTTCAAAAATCCAATTTGATGCATTTTGTACATTTATTGGCTACTTGTTACAGTTGTTACCAATGCTGTAAATTTTTTTATATATTTTGAAGCTCATTGAAACTGTTATAGACATTTTTAGTAGCCATCTAGAGAAAATAATCAAAACAGTGTGGGATTTTCAGTATCCTTTTTACCGTTGTCTTAATCTCATAATTTGTCATCAGTGATATTTAGCACTTTTCTTTCAGTTGTATATTGACACCTGCTTTGGTTTGTATCTCATAATTTATCAGCGATATTTAGCATTTTCGGTTAGTATCTCAAAAACATGCTTTGGTTCGCTTGTTTAAGAGTGTTGGGGAGTTGTGATGTTTATTGAACACCTTAGCATTTTGCTCTTGTCTGGTGCATGTTCCAATATTGTTTCTTCTTTTTGGACAAAAAATTCCAGTATAGGAGTACGTTTCACTTAGTCACTAATTAAATCACTGACAATGAAATTCATGCTGCAAATTACTTTTTAAACCATAATCGACTTGGGAATTGCGTCTACCAACAAAAACGCCTACTGAAAAGTACTCGAGTAAGTTCATAAAGCAGCCTAAGGCACTACGTGATTTTATCTGACATAATTAACCTATGCAGATACAAGCAAAACAAAGCAACTGCTTTAGTACGGGGAATAAAAATTGTATAATCAATCAAAATTGTGAATAAATACTAAATATAGACGGAAGAGCATCAGACAAAACAAAATACATCGAATTGAAAATGAAATGGGTAATTGCAAATACCCACAATTATTTAAATTTAATAATAGTTTATTAAACAGCTCATAGACGTAATACAAAAGATGATTTAACATCTAATTTGATTCATCTTATTATATAAATACTAGAAATGTGTTATTTTTAATTTTTTGTTAATGTGCTTTATGAACTAATTATTAAAAATCAATGTAGTTTTTTAAATATGTTTTATATTATTGGTATATGTGAAGAGCATATTTAAATTGTTATCAACTTGACATCATTTACAATTTAAAAAAAAATTGAAAAACTCTGTTTTTCATATTTTCGATTCTGTCTAAAATTTATCTATAATTCCATAAAGGAAAACTTATGTTACGGATAACTTGCTTCAGAATTATTAATGAAGTCGGGAAGGCAAATGAACTAGTAACACTGAAGGCAATTTAAGTTTGTTATTGATTGACAGCTTATGTTATAGTAAAAGTTTCTTACGTATCTAAACAAAAGTTTTAGTAGAACGAATATTTAATGAATTTGTACTGAGTAATAAAAAAACCAATTTCTGTTAGAGTTTAAAAAAGTGTTGAACAGTATACTAAAAAATTATTGTTACCACATAAGGCACTAAAACTGTTTCTGAAACTGCTGCTTCATGCATTGTTCAACATATCGAGCTTAATGTAGCTACGTAAAATTTTTACCCAAAACCAATTTCTGTATAATGAGAAGCTTCAAAATGAAATAGAGATATTTTAGACTTTTTAACTTTACAAATCTCGCTTTTAAAAACCGACGAATTCTTACTTCTTTCGCTGATCTATTTTTTTCTGCAAGCATAATTATAAAATTTTAAAGAGATTGCGCATTTGCAAGTTTCACTGTCTATGTACGCAAAAGCGCAAATAAAAATTAAAAGGATAGAAGTCACTAAAGGACAAATGACTAAAAGAGCAATGTACTACATGACTTTTATTAATTATGTATTTTGCTTAATTAGTTGGCGGTCAGGTTATTTTTACACAAAACGACACTGATTAGGAATTGGCAACAAAAATAATCCAAAAAGTTGTTACGGGTTCTCGTTTTGAGGCACGTCTAGCTCACTCCGTTGTTTGGGTATGGGTAAATATAATTAAAATTGGCAGTTTATAATGGTGCCATATCCGTTAAAACGCTAATAAAAAGATGTTGTCGGATAAACAAGATAGTGATCTTAACCCGCAACATAAAAAAGTTCACAACGGTATACAAGCACAAATAAAAATGGTTTCTATATGTATATGTATATATAAAGAATTACATTAAGTACGCACTATAGGGAACACACTGTATCCCAATTCAACTTGAAAGAAAATGTAATTTAGAGAATTTTTTTACATTACGACAAATTTTATTACCAAGTTTACTGAATGAGAAGCGTAATTGTATAAGTACGGGGCACACTAAGTTTATTAAAATTAAATGCTTTTGAACATAGACACAACAATATATAATATTTGTGATAACATGCATACCCGACACATAACGTTCAATTACAAGGAAGAACAGGGGTACTTACAGTTGAAAAACGTTCCGTCTAGGTCTAGATAGGCTCGTAATCACGCATCCCTAAGAGCTTAAACAGAATCTAACGGACGGATATCACAAATAGCAAATATATAATAGCAACGTATTCCTGAGATAACACAAAAAGGGCGTCGACTTCCAATCACTTTACAAAAGTTATACTAAGCAGTGTTGCATCGATAAATTGTTTATACAGATATGGTTGGTTTCTTTCTACAGGTTTTTCCAGACATCAAATAAATCGAGCTACACTCTAATTCATAAGATATATA
This sequence comes from Aquatica leii, assembly GCA_035610365.1. NCBI lineage: Eukaryota > Metazoa > Arthropoda > Insecta > Coleoptera > Lampyridae > Aquatica > Aquatica leii. The sequence continues at coordinate 41,621,495 of CM069435.1, read as the reverse complement.
CTAACGAACACGACAGCCCAAAATTACACGAAAATGTGACGCAACACTTTGTATGAACGTGTTAAAGGTGTCTAACACGAGGAGATGAAACCATGGCTTGGAATAATTAAGTAACTCTTCGCTACCCACTCATTCACTGTTTTACACATGAAGGTTTTACGTGGAAGAAGTTTGCGTACTATCCTTTAATTTTAACAACGCAATTTTTTCAAACCACTGATTCAAATACTTAATGTAGTATACAGAGTACGTCAAAATTAACGTTACAAAGTGGGTTTAAGGATTAATAAGGAGAAAACTAAATTCGGGCGTTTAGGAAAAATTACGACGATATGGTAGTTGCTGACAAAAACATTTTAAGGAATTGAAATGCCTCAGAGCAGTAATAGCAATATTAAATTAGATCAAGATGTGAGTTCTCTACAAAATTATATAGAACAATTGGGTATTGTGGTTTCACATAGATTTTAATTCTTAATCTTTTGTTATTATTGTTATGTATATATTACAACTTAAGATGCTATCCTGCAACGCTCTTGGTGTATTCCGTTAAGTATCTTGAATTCCTCTTAACTGAGACCTTATTTTTTTCTAATTGGTTAAGATTAATTGTTTTCTGGTTCTGCTGTGTTAAGTGACCGACTGTTTTTTGTTACTGTGCAGGATGGCATGGAATTATAATTTGTCTTTAGTATCCATTGGTGTGCAGTTTTTGAGCAACATCGCGAATTCGTTTTGTTAGATACAAAGTTGTTTATAAAATCTCTTATTTTGTCGTAAAATGCACTTCTGCATGAACTGTATAGAACAGAAGAAGTGAAGAGTTAAGTATGTATTGTTATCAAATTATTGTAGTGACACTATCCGATTACATACTTTGTTAAAATGTATTTTTTGTAATGCGGTGGTTATACAAAAAATAATAAATGTTGGAAAGTGTGAAGTTGTTAGTTAGATAGCAATTATTACAACAGCAAAATTCAAAAAATTTATTTAAAAAATTTGTTTGTAAATTGTAGAAACCATTATTAGAGATTAGTGGACAGCTGTTTCGTCTTGTTTGGACTCTTTAGCACCAATAATTGCTGAATCGATATTTCTTTTAACGAAAAATAACAAGGGATTAGAAAAAACTGATCCACGTCAGATGCTATGTGTATCATTGTTAGATTATCTGAGTTTAATCATCTGTTTTCTTGTGCTTCGTCAATCTAAAGCCTTTGATAGAACAGAATTCTCAGATATAACTATCATACCCAAAAAGAAGAACGTTTCTCCAAAATTCTTTGACTAATAAAAAAACTAAATTGGACTGCTTCACCAGAATTATAACGGGAGATAAAAAAAACCAAAATGGAAGGTTACAATTTACAACTTTAACATAGTATCAACGCAGCCGACGCGGTCGCGGTCCTTATAACTAATAAAGAAAATATTCCACAAAGAATTTTACTTAGATTTAACACTGCGGCTGACGAATATGATACAATCGCTTCATTTGAAAAAATAAAATGTTTTACAGGCTCTAAAATACCAGTAAGAGTAAGCTTGAAATAAGCAACCAAATCATCATAGAAGCAACGATAACAAGTGATCGAAACTTGCAAAAGGAAGCAAATAACCAAGAAAAAAGCAGCTATGGTTTCGAGTGAACTATACTGAGAAATACGATATGGAGGAATAAACATCGTAGAATAGCATGTAAAACAAGAATTTATACGACTTTCGTTCATCCAATACTGACTTATGTTATAGAAACGCAAGCTGATAACTGTAAAACATAACAAGCATTAAGAACAATTAAAATGCAAGTAGTTGGGAAAGCAAGACTCGATTACATCAGAAACCAAAACAGCAAAAAAGATGGCAAATTGGTCATCAATTTCTCAAGAACAAACCTAGTAAAACATAAGTTTAAAAATTTATGTAAGAGTAAGAAAATGATAATAATAATTGCATAGGCGGCTCGTGAGGTCGGGTTTAAGGCGGGCTACATTTTTTAAAATGCTTGTAGGTAATGTGAATTTCATTAAACCCTTATGTAGTTACTACCAAAATGTTTTAGAGTTAACAAATAAATTGTGTTGAGCAATGTATATAGCGTGCAGAAACTTCATATTTTGTTTCCTCATTTAAATGTTTTAAGTTTGTACATTCTAACCTCGCTCAAGTTTTATTGGCTCCATCGGAAAAAAACAATAAACATGGGAAACAAAACAGAGCATTTATCCTATCACATCTACATGCCTAATTTTTATTATATACCGCACTACAAAAATCTCGTGTAAAATTACGTTTTGCAGTTTCATCTGCTTGATTTAGTTCCAAATTTGGAGTAGGCCTTCCGAGAGATCTTATTTCAACTTTTTCTTGGCTTAGTCTTTAGTGATTTATCGAGAGAATACTAATGATTATGCCAATTATTGTGTTTGATATAATCGTGTCAATTTTTAACGATTTTTTCCTAACAGGAAAGATGTTTCAAAGATGTAATAATAAGATAATTTTGTTGTAATTATATATATTTACTTTTACATTTAATATAGAAAATCGTTTCTAGAAAGGTTTCTGGTTTAGAATTTAATATTTGTTTTTAATGGACTGAATTTCTTACTATAAAAGTTACTTATAATTTATTATAAATAGCTATAAACGGCGTTTTTATCCCGACGAATTATTCAAAGCTGATTTTAAATTTCGCGGGTGATAAACTAATTCAACGTGTTTCTCCGCCGTTTATAGCTATTTATAGTAAACTTTAGATACATAGTAAAATTACACTCTGAGATAGCTCTGTCATGAAACACTTTTGAATCGTAACTTCGTCATACTTAAATATAAGCTATAAGGGGCGTCAATGCAATTGTGGGAACTACATTAGAGTGTATCTCCTACTGCTGATGAGTCCCAAAAGGCCGAAACGGTCGTCAAGTAGTTCACTCTGGTGGCGTTTGCACAATTGCATTGACATTGCTTACCCCCAATGTCCTTTTACGTTGTGGTTTTATTTTTTTGATTTTTGATTTTTGAGGCGGCACATGCATTACCGTGTTGTTTAAATTGACGCCAACGTTTTTGTTTTTTTTAAAATTGATTAAAATAATTAATAACAATAACTTTCTTATTATAAGAAAAAATAGAATGTGCTCTAGAGCGCATTTAAAAAATACTTTTTTATTTATAGCAATTTTTAAAATTTTTGATTTCGATAAAGAATAAGCTCCTAAACGTAAATTTCGAATTTTTTTGACACTCACCGCTCGTTGAACCGCATTAAAGTAGGAGTGGGGACGAATTACACCGCATAGTTTGCATAAATTTCGGGAAATGAATAATAAATATTATTGTAGTAGTTCGTTTTTGAAGTTCTAATAGGGATGAGGAAAACAATATTTTAATCAAATTAATTTTATTTTTAGTTTAATTATCGGGTTCTCTAATATCCATACTTCTACATTTGCGTGGATCGACAATTTCTGATAGAAGAACTTTTTCAAAAAAGGTTAATTTTGGGAGTAAAGTTTTACGCCAAAAATCGTAATCAGGAAAAATTCTTTCCACATATATTTCTTTATCAGTCCACACTATTTTCCTTTCCAGTTACGTTCAATTGTCCTTGGACCTGATGGTAAATAATTGTGTTTTTTTAAGCGGCTGGTTACTTTGTCTAAACAAAAGTCTTTAATTGTTTTAATACTTTCTTCTATGTTTAACTTCAATAATGTCTCCACTATCCGTCAGTCCATCCGGCGATGCCGCTAAATAACATACTCCAAGTGAACAAATAAGCCACACTCATTCTCCAGTTTTCTCATATTACGAGTCAATGGCATTTTTTTCGTTCATTTGACCATATTGAACTGCAGCATTCATAAAAGGTTGGCCGTATAAGGGTTTTTTTGACAATTTTTCTTTTGGTGAACCAAACTTTGTTATTACTTTGGTATCTTGTATTTTTTTCTATTTGGTCCCTTTGTTCTTTTGAAACTTGTTATTTTTTTTTAAATTCCTGTGATTCTTTCTCTAGTTTCTCGTGGTCCAAATCAAGTTTTTGGCATGTATCACCATAGTCCTCTTTTCCTTGTATTTCAAACTGCTTTCTCTTCCGTGTCTCTGTAACTTGAAATAACACTTTTTTTGTTGCTGCATGTCTTTTTAGTACTTTTTGTGTCCGATATTTTATTGTTGCTGACGGGTTTCTCCCTAATACTTTCTTCATAAATTGGTAATGCCATGTTGGACCCATTGGAAAGTCGAGTCCAGTCCCTTGTGTACGAAAGGTGTATAATCCATTTTTACATTGGTTTACCTGTTTACCTCCCAAAAACTTGGCAACGAGAGACATGAAATTTTCGGCAGAATTACTGCTACTATTGATCACAAGTTGATGAGATTTTTGCTCTACCGGCTGAAAGCGCTCTTGAATATAATTTACTGCTTGTAGTCTGTAACCCTCTAATGCACTTTTAACTGATGTGGATGTGCAAAAATATGTTTTGCAATTTGCATGTATACCTAATACATGAAATGGACCGTTTTTTAAATCATCTCTGAGGTTAGCAGTTTCTAGCATTTTTGGAATTATGAATTATTGCTGCTCTGACACCTTTTACTAAACGTTTAAATAATTTAACTGAAACAATATCTTTAACATTTTTTGAAAATCCATGTCTTTTCATTAAAGCTTTGGTGTAATTCTTCATCACATGGTTGATGCATTCAATTTTCTCAATGTGCTTGCCGTAAAAAACCATTTCCCTCAATTTTTTGTGGACGCTAGAATCTCTATCACCAATAAAACACCGCTATTCCAGTCCACATATTGTTTTGCTTTCATTAAAAGCCTGAAGAAGCATATCTGACTCCATTCCGCAAGAAGTACCTGATTATATATAATTCTTAAAACAGTGATCATGCATCTTCTTGTTCCTGTTTTTTAAGATAAAGACACATTGGCAATATTTATTTCTGACTCCCAACTATAACAGTTTTTTTTGTCTTTGCGCCAATAACGCAGGCTACACCTGAGTTGGCAGAGTATCTGTGACCATGGCTTCGATGAGACCAGCCCCTATCCACAATCACGGTTATAAAAGAAGTTCCATCAGTTAATACATTGCCTTCTCTTATAGCTATAGCTTTTTCCTGTTTCCCGGTCTCAATCATGGAATCATGAAGAAGGTCTTGCCAAACCTTTACATTATACATAAAATTATTAATACAGTAAAGTATAAAATATGAATTTGTTTGCTTTTTCTAGTGTGATCTCTATTTTCTGAAAAGATTTTACATCTATGGGTTTCACACCTATAGTTGATAAAAATTCGTCCATGTTGGAAAACATCATTCGCCAAACAGCACTGTCAGCAGGAGAAAGTTGTTCTATTTTTTTTTTGATACAGACGGTGTTTTGTCTAAATCTGATGTGAGATTTAATTCGGCGTAGCTACTACTCATAACGACTTTTATTAATTTACAGTATGAACACTAAAATTTTATATTCCAAACTAGGATCTGTGTTGTGGAAGAGATCAGTTTGAAATACTCTTTTGGTTACGACTTGGTTACTAAAGCCGAACCGACTAATTATGCGCTGTGGAATCGGGGCGGAACGGATATGCAATAGGCATAGGTTACGACTACGACTGACAGGGATAGGCGGATTCGGATACTCGTATAGTATCCGTATACGTGAATTACGAGTTATGTTTTAAGCTGACGGTTGCATGAATCGGATGTGGATTAGAACGGATGATTCGGTACTCGGTTGTAATCCGGATACCAAGATATCCGAATCGGATAAAGCAGTTATCAAAATCATCTGGTTATGCTCATCAGGTTAAAACCGCATAGGAAAATCTTGTAGTGGGGATCGCAACGTCACGCTACAATATACATATGCAGACATGGGCTCTAATAATTGTAGCTCGAACATAAAAAATATCTTGCTTTGAATGACGTCCATAATAAATTAATGTTTTAGAGTAATAAAAAGTAGATGAAACTTATATTCTATAAATACATATCGTCAAATATTTAATTCATAATTAGTTGTACCATTTTTTTTGTTAAATGAATGTCTGGGGGGCTAGCGCCCTAGAGCCCTTATGGGCCATCCGCCACTGGATAATCGGTTTTAGATGTGGTAGTACCGTGGTATGTTTAGCTTTCTTTTTAGTTATGAGCGCCAACCTAACTTAAACAAATAAGATAAGTGAAAAATTTCGTGTTTCTCTTACGTTACACATTCTTCGTTTGTCACTCGATAGGAATGAATGAGCTATGTGTTCGATAATATCACTGAAAATTATTTCGCTTTTGATTTCACTTCGCCTCTAAAACTGCAAATTTTTATTAATATTATTAAACAAATTTTACTGCGATTCAACTTGCTGATGAGGCTTAGCTACAGCGCATTAAGATGTACTTAAAAATTGGGCCTTGTGTTTCTGTCAGAACTTAACTTACTTCACTAATACCAATACGAAGTCTACTCGCTAAACAAGGGCAAGTAACGTGAATTTAATTTCAAAATATAAAACTAAATGGGTATTACTACTGACATTTAGAGTATCTATGTATTTTTAATAACGATATTGTTTGAAATCTGCACATTCTTGCGCCGTCAAAAAAGACTGTGCCAAAATTCTTTAATCCACAGTGGGTTAGTTCCTTAATGTCGGCACTAATTTTTAAAAAAATATGTTAGTACATAATTTTTTTTTGGATTAAAGGTGTGTTGTGATTGAACATACTTTGTATTATTCAATCGATAGCTGTAATACATAATATACACATTGTTTAACACAAAGAACTTACATTGCAAGAAAAATATGTGGTCAATAAACAACAGATTGTCTACATTGTAAAGACAAACTCTTGAGATAATATAGTTCACGAACGTAAAACAATAATAATAAACATAAAATTTTGATGCTACAAGCTTCAACCAATCATGAAATTTATGAACGTAATAATTTTAAGGTTGTGAGTGTATTATAAAATCTTCGATATTTGCAGAGGAGTTGGCAGAAATTCCAGGGAAAAGAATTGGTCCAGATATGAAATGGTTGCAAGGTACGAATTTTGTAGTTAATTAATTTAGAGACTTTTAATCTACTAATTTCTATTTAATTATGTGATCAATAACAGCATGCCTATAGGGTTAGACTGGTACGTACCAAAAACTTTCCTTTTGTGTGGTAACGTGTAATTTATACCCGTAGAAAAGTAACTAACTTATTGGTATCGACGATAGTTTGACTTTTGTTCTTTGTTTTAAATTGCGTAGGTAAATGTATTTTGATGAAGAATATGTTACGTGGTAAATTCTAGCTTAATTGTAATATTTCAAATTGTGTAATAGTCAAAAATAATCTACAACTTTTGTCGAAAATGAAAGCTTTGAGTTATACGGGAAACATATTTTTTTTATTAATTGGGAGACATTACAAACAATCATAGCGAACTTTGTTCTATTGGCTTTGATTCAGACGATAGATTCAACGGTTTATTAAAAAAAGTGTTTAAATTTTTATTTGAAACGTTAAATATTTTAAAGACTACTCAAACGATTTGTTTCGTTAATAATTCAAAAATTTGGCAGATGGTTTTTTACTATTTTATTAAGTATGCAGTTTTTTTTAATTCTTCTATAAAGAACATAAGTGACACAAGTAATAGCTATTTCAGTGTGATTTTGTTATTTTGTCAAAAATGTTTTGAAATAATTTTACATTCAAGTATGTACATTAGGAATAAAAAAACAACTAGAACTATGTTGATTTTAAATTATTACAATTAGAGATGTCTTGGTAGAAGCGCTTACTGTACTAAAGTTTTATAAATCATTGATTTTTTGTTTCCCAAACAACTGATCAAAACTTGTACCATTAACACTCACGTTGTTTTTGTCCGCGCTGGCAATTTCATGTACTATTTCTCGTATACAAGGTTCAACAAGAAATCTTGTTTTTCTTCTTTATTTTTGAAAAAAAAAATCAATCGGTTTCTTGCAGACCCTAAAGATGTCCACTGCGACATGCGACAAAAGCTCAGCTTGTGAGTAATCGACCACACGCGATTTATCCAGAATGGAAAATTGTAATACAAAAGTAACCTGCGTAAACCTGAATTCTACTATAAAGAAAACTCGTATTTTGGAAAGATTATGAGAAATAAGATCAATTTTTAACTAATGCAAAAAATATTGTGATTGAAAAACCTAAGAACTTGGTTGGTTCGTGATTACTGCCTTGTTGCTCAGAGCAGACTACAGTCATCTAGAGCAGATAACTATAAAAAGAAAAGCAAGTTAAAACGTGTCAACAGAAAAAAAAATAACATGAATTTGTTAATATAACAAACCATAAAACATTTAAAATCACACTGAAAAATTGTAGCACATAAATTAAACTGTTCGTGTCCAATTCGCTTTTGTGTATCATCCAGTGACAAATAGTTACGTCCATTCGGTATTAAGCAGCATTTAAAAATTTAAATAAGCGTAATAAATGGTACAAGGAATTACAAGTTTCTCATTGTCAAATTAAAAACGAAATAAAAAATATGTTGTGCAATCGTCTATTCCGAGAATGCGGATTAATCTGTGATTTACTGCTCTTCCATATGTTATCACATAAAGAATGTAATAAAATAACCAAACCCATTTTATACACTACAGTGTAAAGTTGTTAATTACAAGCTGTAAAATAACGGTTATATGTATCAAATAATGTTGATGTACTTATGTTAGTAATTGAACTGAGCTGTTTATGCAATCAAAGTAGTTTTACTAGAATTATTCTCGATTTGTACGGTATTAGTAATCACTTTCAATTGAATGTCTAATACGTACATTAAGTACCTACAAAGATTATATCAACATTATTTGTGCGTATTTGAAGTTATTGAAATTATTTTCTGTATTAATCAGGTTACATTAAATACTGTTGTTTTTAAGACAGTCGGGACAAGAAAATGCTTGAAAAATACAATGTAAGACTATCTGTGATCAGTGGAAAAAATTGTCACAGGTACTACGGGTCGCATCGGAAAAATCTTGTTAAAACACATTATCGCTCAGTTATTTACTCTTCCTAAATTTTTCTTGTTCTTGTCGCACTACATATATCGGAGAAACGGCTAGAAGTTAAGGAATTTGTATTAAAGAATATCAAAGATGTAGATTGGCTTAAACAATCTTCTGTGTCAGCAATAGCGGACAAGTAATCAAATTTCGTTTAAAAACAGTAAGTTTTTGGTTAACGTTTCTAATTACTATCAGCAATAAATTAGGGAATCTATTGAAATATTTAAAAATCCTTTTAATATGTATCAATTAAGAATCTAGTTTTTTTCTACCGGATATTTGGAAACCAGTTTTACTAATCGGTCGGTTTTATCAAACGGTGGGTCTATAAGAGCGAGATTTCAGGGCGCAAAGATGTTTACTACGACGTGCGATTAAAGCACAGCTTGTGGGAAATCCAGAATTATCCAGAATGGAAAATTGTAATACATCGTTTTTTTAGTTTTTATTGTATTCGATCATTTTGTTGTATTTTCTGTTTTTTGTTATTTGTAATTCGATTTGTTCACACTAGTCAAGTCTTACGGTAAAGGGCTTTTTGAATACTTCGTATCTTTTTTTGTTGTGTGATTATTGAAAACAGCACTGATTTTAATGAATAGAGCTCTGGCTTGTTCAACACGAATCTTTATCTTTTGGGAATTTTATTATAAGATATTCGTTTTACTAATAATTATTAGCTTCGTTTTATTTATTAGTCAGGTTTTACCTTTTTAGCATTTTTTTTGTTAAAAGCCCGAATCATACCTACTAACATAACTTCCTGCACATAGTTTTATATCATCTGGTAAAAGTTCTAATAAACAATTGTCAGTGATGTTGATATCGGAGTCAGGTAAAAGATCCTTAGTTTCACTTAAAACCTCAGAATCACTTGATTAGGTCATTTCTTTTTCTACTCGTTTCTGTTTAATTAGTAAGATCGCTTTCCTCTCCATTTAGAAAGCGACTTTTGGTTTGTTGGATAAGCTTGGGCCTTTAATTCCGCATCTTTATCATTCGCATCACTGTTGCGATTTCTATCTGAACGTCTTTAATTTACAACAACACAACCGCTGCCACCATGTTTTATTAGGGTTCTTTAATCTGAGATAATAATAAACTACCGCTTTCAGTCTTAAGTCATCATTTTCCCCTCTCATTCTTATCTCTAACGTTCTTACACTGTTGTCATACTTCTAATAATTACTAACTAACAGAATAATATCTGCAGGACCAAGCAATGTTTTGTTTGTTGCAGTAGAGGGCTTATTTACTACACAATCTAAAAGAAGAAGTACATTACTGATGTTTACTTTGTTGAACTCAAAATAATTGTTTAAAGCGAATGAAGTAGATGCTATGTTTGTTTGTTTGGGCGGTGGAACTGTAAAATAGTTGTCGGGGTTATCTTCATATTGCAGAACACCAATAAATCAGAGTACAAGAGACAATTAGACATTTTTGAACGCATTTGTTAATTTAAGTGGAGTAAGAGATGACAGATACAGTTCTGCTGTAAATTGAGCAATAGTATAAATATTTATTGCTTTTCAATGGTTTGATAAAATAAAGTGATTAAAAGGTAATTTGCAACGATTTTTAAAATGCGTGTAAACATTAATGTCCAAAAGTTGCATTCTATGGGAAAAGTGCGGAAGGAAAAACGAGGATTCCGTTTTACTTGCGATAGTTTATTGCATTAATGGATATATGAGTTTTATGATAGTTCACAAATTTTAACACTTTATTATTACATGAACTACTGACGCCTTTCTTTATATATAATAATAGTTTAACAAATTTATCGACCGTCATCCAGGCATTTATGGATGCATAGCCGACAGCTGCAGTACAGGGTACTGTTCCTAACATACAAGCATATTTCATACGAACTCGTGGAAATATATAAACAAGGGTAATAGCAGCCGTAATAATACCGGAAAATGTGACCAAGGTATCTCGTTCGAATGATACACATCGACCGACTTAGTTTTCTCCTCTTATGCATAAAACATCTAATCTATTCTGTACTGGCTAGCTGTTCTTTGGACCACTTTGGAGGTAATGATTTGTTGAGTGTAACATCATATTGGAACTCGATGGCTCTAACGTTAGCGTAGGTTAGACAAAAGTGCATTTCCGAAGATTTAGAGAAATATTCTTCTCGCTGGATGATGATGAATTCATACTTTAAAAAAGTTTTGATGTGTTCAGTGTCATTTCTTGAATCAGTGTGTGGTTCAGATCTTTTTGATAGTGTTTTTTTGACATGTCTGTGGAGAGTTGTTTTGGATATATTATACTTTGAAGCAGCATCTCCAATGGTTGTTCTGTGTTTTATCATCTCAAAGACAGGTTTGTTTAAATCATCAACTATTACTTCAGCAGACCGGCTTTGCGCTTATAGCTTCTAAAATTGTTTTTTTAGTTATTTACCTCTTCCTTAGTAATAAACAAATTTTACAAACACAAACGCTTTGCACAAACGATTTAAACTTTGCAAAATTAATTATGGTAATAACTTACATACGTGGGATTTTTTGTTTATGAATATTATCAATGATGTACCAATACGTCAAAGCACATTCCACATATTACTTACATTAATTTGTTGCATAGTTACTGCATAAAGGGCCGTCTAACAAAATAATCGAAAATTTCAGTCATTTAGGCGATAAATTTGATTTGTTCAGATGTACTCTATTTACCAACTGCTCTATCCTACTCTATATGAGGTTAAATTTTTCATGGCAGTATTTGTATTCTTTTTTTTATTAATATACAATATCTTGGAGAAATTCTCAATGTCAGTGTGATAGAACTTTTTTGCACTACGTTACAGTATCTTGACAGTAAATTTCTAATTAGCCCAATGACCATAGTTCTCGTCAGTAGATTTTTTTGAGGGGTCAATTCAAATTTAAAATTAATAGTAAACTCAATTTTTTACAAGCGTTACGTCAGCTTCTGATGTTGCATGGAGTATGGATACGTTTAGAACTCAATTGGAATTTTTTTATTTTTGACTATTTTTAAGAAACGTCGTAAATTGGTCGTTCGTTTAATATTAGAGGTTTGGTGACGACGATATAAACAAGTGCGTTATACTAAAGATGGTTGCCTCAAGAGGCATAATTTAATGTAGAATTACAATAGAGTTAGTTTATTTACCTTTGGTTAAAGACATGTACGTACAATACTAATTGAATATACATCTCTTTTTTACTACGAATACCATTTAAGCGCCCGTTTTCATAATTAACGTCGATTGTTAAATCACTTTTACAACGGTTAAAAGTCTTAATAAGCCTTGTAGTATCTAAAATTTTTGTTAATAAAGAATTGATAATAAACAAACACGTTGACACCCGCAAGTAATAAGAATTAACTATAAAAGACAATAATATTATACAAGCTTCTTTTGTACAAAGGTTAGTTTCAAAAGCAATTACACACTGTAAACTTTTATTACAGGAACGTTATTTATGTTTATAATTCTAAAACGAATTGAACTTTTTCAATAAGGATGCGGTCATTTACGTAGAATTTTTTTTAATACTACAAATTATGGCAGTCTCATAACGCGCTATAAAATAAATTATACCGTTGTAAATCAATTCAGATAATTAACCCAAACGACTTCTGGTTAAAAATTAGAAAAATTTAAATTTAGGGACAAAATAACTGTATAAATGCCACAGAAATATTCAATATGTATATTTGTTACAATAAGTATCACCGGACATTCATTGTTGAAAAGGTCATTTGAATTCGAAAATTATATCCAATAATTTACAAAAATTAGAAATTTACATATGTAACTATCAGCACTATAGATATTTCTTATTTTATTACAAAATGATACACAATGTGAACATTTCATTGTTAAAATTTTGATATTATTTGAATAACTGCACTATATTTAAATATCCAGGTATAGAAAGAAGTAAAGTTAGATATGTACATTTAGATAAACTGCAACAATAAAATAATTCTTCTTCTTGTATATTAAAAAAAAATCATTTTGTGTGCGTTACAACTCGTAATTATTAAGGCTAGAATTAAAATTGGTTTGGTGGTAATTCATGTAACTAAAATAAAATTAAGATTCTATTATAATATAGATGTCTATGGTATACGTTAGATTTAGTTTATTAATTTGAGGAAATCTTAAAAAAAATTACAGTTCGTATTTATTTTATTGTGTCCAACTTTGATTTTTATAACATTTTTAATTTGATATTAAAGCTGAAATAAGAAGTCTAGGAAGTGTCAATTCCTTATCGAATAATAGCTGCAATTGCTTGTTAATCTTGTTTATTACCCGTTTCATCAACTATTTATATTTATATGCATTTTTTCTGCATCTAATGAAATCGAATCTTTAAAAAATCGTATTTTTCCTCTTTAGTTTGCTGCTTATTACAAAGTTTTTGCATTCATTAGATACGTAAACTTCATCAACAATATTTAAAACCAAGCTAATAGTCGTTATTAAATTCACACAAAAAATACGGTTAGCTTTTGTATATAGGCAACCAACAATCTTCCCACGCCACCTTAATTAATAGTGATTTATGTAACTAGCGTCGAAAGTGAAGCATACTGTACGTTAATGCTGCGCGAATTAAAAAATCTTTCAGACTAAGTCTTTGAGTACTTATGACTTTTATCTACGAATTTACACAAACAGATTTCAAAATTTCAAAATTTCTTAAAGTTTTTCATAAATACATTAAGCAAGAACCGATGAAAATGGGGAACCCATTGCTGTATTGTTCTCGCTCAGTAAAGAACTGATTTGATCAGGTGCACGTTAGTTACACAAAGTTAATCAGAATGTGAGTCGGCTGCAAACATTATGCAACTTGTAAACAAAGTTTTTGCAGAAGAAATCCGCTTTGAAGCTACAAAATTTTTTCGTAATTCAAGAATTTTTTGCATTAAAATATCTTAAACAAGATAAATCTATAGTCATTCTTAAAGATGACAAAGAGAACGGCCACTGTTATTATGAATTGATCAGATTATGACAACAAAATCTACAATCTTCTCACAGACGGGTTGTATAAAGTAATTTCTAAAGATCCTTCTTCATCTATTGAAAGATAAAAACTGATTAAACATTTTTAATACCAAAAGATTTTAAAACTCTTCGATTTTACGGATTACCTAAAATTCATAACTCTAATATTTCCCTTCGACCTATTGTCAGCGTTATCAGTTCACTTACATATAAAAATTTTTTTTGCAACTGACTGATATTCTGGTTAGTTTTGGATTTCTTAAATCTGATGAAGGACGTTATTTCTTTTCAATCTGATGGCGTTTATAGCATTCCTTGCTCTTGTGAAACGGGTAGAAGCGTGGACATTCGTATTAAGGAGCATGCAGCATTAAAGATGTAGTTGCCTTAAACAAACTTCTAAGTTAGCGGTGGCGGAAAACGTGTTAGAAAAATTAGGGAATCCATTGAAATAATTAAATATTAATTTTAATATTACCCGAGATTCTAGTTTTTCTTTACCGGAGATTTGGAAACCAGTTTTATCGATCGGAGGCGGGTCTATACAAGCGAGACTTCACGGCACAATCAATCAACTTATTCCAGACTCTGAAGATGTTCACTACGACGTGTTACAAAATTTTAGCTTGTGTGACCCTAACTGATTCCCTTTGTTATTTCAACAATCAATAATTGTTCTGATATTGTTTTCTTAGTTCATTTATTCTTTTGTGAACTAGACAATTGACTTCAGTTGTCGTTTTTGGTTTCTCAAATTATTCTTCTAGTTTTTTTGAACACTTTTTACATTTTTTTTTCCATACGTTTTTTTTGCTTTTTTGCGTAGCGCTTAATTTTAAACGCATATATTTTTTTTACATTGTTTTGCTTTGATTTAAATTAATGTTTTTCCCGTACCTCTTTTTTTTTATTCTGCTTTCATTCATCTGCTGCATTTTTTAGCATTTCTTTCTTAAGCTTTTCTTGTAATACGAAAATTCTTATTTTTTGATTATTGTACATTGACTGTTTAGATTTGTGTTTATTGTTGTAACTTGATTATTTTGATTCAGTCTAGTTAGGGTAATTTATTTTAGATATTTTTTTCACCCGTTCATTGATTTAACAACGCTTTGTGTGTCTCTCGTGGTACTTTGCAGCGTTGACGTGTTTTCCGTTTGGGATTATGGCTCTTGGTTGTACTGGCGACTCTAGTTTCTGAGTTATACGTGATTATTAGCCTAATGCATGTATATTCGGAGCCTTTGCCTCTCGTTTTATAAAGCGCTTATACACATCATACACTAAAAAAATCTGCGTATTTTTACATTAAGGTAACATCTCTGTAATAGTAAAAATTACATGGTTTTAACAGTAATGTTTTATGCAGTTAAAAAATACATGTATAATGTTTTTTTACAAATATATTTATAACAAATATAATGTAATTTTACATTCAGTAAAGAATTTTACTTTGGGATTTAAAATAAAATTAATTTTTTTAGCGTATAGCTTAGTTGTTAAGAACAATTACTGTAGTAGCTTTCTGGAGTTTGTTGTTGTTTTTAGTTGTTGTTCTGCATCATCTGCTCAACAAACTATTGCGTTTTTTTCCGTATTCATTTTGAAGGCACGTCTAGAATTTTTGACGAGTGATATCACTTTGTTAATAATAAAATTGAAGAGTGTCGAACTTATTCATATTGTGTGCCAATGGCATTTCTTTTTTCGGGCTGTTATTTAAAAGTATGCGAATCGATTTGTCAAATTTTATTGATTTCTCGACTATCTGTCGAATGATAGCACCTGTGGTATATTGCTAATTTAGTCTTGTGGCGGGTAGTGGTTTTTGGTATTGGCACGTGTCTTGGTTGCTTATTCATACTTCGTTTGAGATCCAGCTAAATGAAAACCTCGCCCGCTGAGCTCGCTTTTCAAATAAAGCTGTCACGCTGTAGTTTTTGTTGTTACGTATTCATTGACTTTGCCCCTTCTTTGTCGTATCATTCCTTTTATCTTCTTTTAGTTCCCGTAGATGTTTTTCTTTTTGTCTACTATGATGTTTTCTTAGTGATCGATCTTGGTTTTTTTAATTTCTGTTTATACT
Organism: Aquatica leii; assembly: GCA_035610365.1. Taxonomy (NCBI): domain Eukaryota; kingdom Metazoa; phylum Arthropoda; class Insecta; order Coleoptera; family Lampyridae; genus Aquatica; species Aquatica leii. The sequence goes on along the minus strand of CM069435.1, from coordinate 41,605,310 downwards.
CTGTTGTTTGTTTTCTGTACCGTAGATTTTTACGTATTTTGTTATTTAAGTAACTCAGATAAGCATTTTGTTTTACTTTTTTATGTGTTGTATTTTCGGTGTGAACTATGGTGTATTATGATTATTGCAGTTTTTATGTATTTTTTAATCAGTGACTGTTTATTTCATCGTGTGAATTTATTTTTCTGTAGCTGGTTGCTACATCTTTGTGCGTTAAGATGGGATCTTTTTTGATTTTTTAGGTTCGTTTTGTTATATAGGTGCTTTATTGTGGAGTCATTAATGACATTGATGTTTAACGCCATCTACAAGGGTGTTACAAACTAGTCCATTTATGATTAGGATTTTGTGGTGGTTGGATATTTTATTGATTGTAGAGTATAGATACTCATAGAAGGCATCAATTTCTTCTGGACTTTATTTTGAAATCGAAATCCGCTAAAAGAATTGTTTTATTTTTGGTCATTTACAAGTGGTATTATTACAGCTTGTGGCGAAACAATAACAAAAAAACTTATTTTCAAAAAGAATAAAGAAATGGCGTTAATAATAATTATTGTTTATTGTTTTTAGGTCAGGAAAAGTTGTGGATGCTTATGATTTTTATTTTTAATAAACAAACATAATTTTTAACTTGAATCTGATACTTATAAACTCGCAACTGTTTTTTTCTATTGCTAATTAATTTTTGTTTAGGATTTGTTATTCTAAAACGAATATCGCAATAAAACTCATTATCATAATAATAATTAGTATACAGACGCATACAACTGTTGAATATTGTTATTAGACCATTACAAAATTAAATAAAAACAGTGTTAAAACAAACAAAAGAAGCTTGAGCGTTGCAACATTATATAGACTGAATAGTTATAAGAATATATTTTATCAGATATTTTGTTTTGTTTACTTAGTAATGTTAAACTAATCCTTACTTAAAGTGCAGATAAAATGTAAATACAAATTAAAAATTAACGTCGTCTCTATAAATTTTATTTGTTTTTATATTATTTAGGAAGCGGTTTATGGATTTTTAAACTAACATCGTCAGCTCAGCTATAAAACTTGTAAGAAAATTGAATAAATATAGAAAATGTGTCACTAATATTCATTATAAATAAAAAATCAACGGATTTTAAACTTGCAAACTTTAAACAACGAATGAAAAAAGGGAACAAAATGAAGAAAGATAATTTCTTCATGTAGAGGTAATAATGAGTTCCTATGGAACTGTTCAGACAGTGACTCCTAGAGAATATTTTTCTGATCACTTTTATTGTAGACATAATTAGTATTTAAAACACATTCTACTTGAAAATAAACTTATACGAATAATGTACTTTTCAAAATATGTATTGGTTAGGGGCGATTTACCTAGAGCATTGTTGCTTCATCGACTCTATCTGGAGACATGAATTTATTAGTTATATTTATGAAACAATTGTTGCGAACTACTTTTTGAATCTGTTCAACAGAATGTCTGATAGATTTCTTTGTCGCATGTTTTTAATAACAAACTCTTTTTTTTTAATGAAGGATTCTTCATATTCTTAGTGTTCTACGTTGCCTGAATCATCAAACACGTTCTCAGTAACATTACTGTTAGAACTGAAATTATCAAAAGTTTTACGTTATTGTTTCTTTAGCATTTTGCTTAGTAACTTGGTTTTGCTGATTTGTTTTCTTGCAGATTTTTTTTGTGAAATATATCAGGATTAACTGCAGGTTGTGGTTCTTGTGATTTATTCCTATATCGCTGTTTTTTGTGGTTGGATTGTTTTTATTAATATTATGAGCATTTAGTTCTTCTCTTCTTCTGTTCTTCTCTGATAAAAAATTTGCCTATTTTTCACTCTTTCAAAGTGTATCAATATGGTTCATCTCTCTTGGCATTAACTCATTGGTTGTATTACTTAAAAATGAAGAAACAGCTCACATCTAAGGAAGGTAGTTGTAACTGCAGTGAGGGAAGAATAATGCTGTTTCTTCGTCTCTATTCATACTGAGCACACGAATAGAAAGAATCAAATTTATTACCTGTTTGGCTTGTTTTTGGTTTATGGTAGACCAAGGGTTTGGTAGTATATGCACATGGGTAACATAGTTTCGTCGCAATGAAATGTTTAATTTAACTGAATTCTGTGTAGTGTCATTACTGTAATTACCACAATGGCGACAAACTATAAATGAAAAATAATTAAAACACTTAAGTAAATTTATATAAAAAGAAAAAAAAACTGAAGGATGATTTATATTGGTTATAATCAGGTTAAAAAGTTTGACTAATCTGGTAAGAAAAGTGCGGAAATTCAATCGAGCAATAATTTAACTATTTTGTCAACAAAAGGTCGTACTAAAAAGTATCAGATATTTAAGGAGAGCAACTGAAGAAGACTGAAAATGTACTTTTAGCCAGAAATTTGCAATTTAATAAGACCCTAAAGCACCGAGATCAGAGAAGATGTATGTAAAATTAAAAAGATTGCAGATATCTGTAGATATCTGAAAAATAGATAAATTGGAAATAAGAAGACCAATGATGGCCTAGATCTAAGGTCTTAATCATGATAACAAACTGAAGTACGTTTACATTTTGCTAAATTTTTAACTTAGCGTCGGAGGTGGTATGCTTCTTTTATTACTTCTAGCAATCATTTTTTTTGTTCTTTGCCTAACCATTGTACCATCTCTGGATGTATATTATCTGCACCGCCCGCTTTTCTTATCCGGATTTTCTTTAGTGTTTCTATTTTATCTATGCTTATTTCTTCCGTCTGAATATTAATGTTCTCCATTTCATATTGCTTGTCCATCCTCTCGTTTGTATTGCTCGTTGCTCTTCTTCTTTATCGTATTTAGCTTTATAATATTCTCTCTAAGTTTCTATTATTTCTTCTAAGTTTGTCCTTATAATGTTGTTCTTGTCTTTTATGTCCTTTATCTTTTTTTTCTGTTTCTTAAGGCTCATATTCTACTCCAGAATCGTCCATTATTTACATTGTCACTTTCTTCCATTTCATCGGCAGTCTTTCCAGCTCTTCTTTTTTCTGCCCTTATCAATTCAATTATTTTTTTTACTATATCTATGGTATTCTATTTTGTCTTGTTCTAACGTTGTGTTATTATTTTGTTTCCATTATTTATTTTTTGATTTGATCATTTATGCATTCTACGAACCTCTTGTTTTGCTATGTTTGTTGACTTTTGATCTTCCGCATATGCCTTTTGATACTTGTATTATAACTTTAAATTTAATCCATCAATCTTCTAGATTCCATCAACATTTTGCTCTCTCTATTCTTTCAAATCTGTTTCTTCTTGGTACCTCTTTTTCAGATCTGCATATTTTAGTCTTCTTATTGCTATTCTAGTATAATTCTTTTCTTCTACCTGCTCTTTTTTCTTCCATTTAAGTTCTGCTGTTACTAGTCTATGATGTGTCTCTATTTCGGCTTTATTCTCCGTCCTAATTTTCTTGATTTCTTGTCTTATTTCTTTTGCGTATACTATGTAGTCCATTATGCTTTTTTATTGGCTTCATTCCGCTATAAATAAATTTATTTGTATTCTTTGTTCTTTCTCCAAATATATCCATGCACCCCATTTCTATGTTTTCGTCGTTTCCTATCTTCGTATTCAAGCCTCCCATCAGTATGACCTTTTCGCTTATTTCTTTAGTTAGTTATCTAATGTGCTTTGCAGCTTTATATAGAAATTCTTCATTTTCTCTTCCTTTGTTGTTTCCACTGGCGCGTACAGTTATATTATGTACTAAGTTTTTTTTCTATTTCTTGCTTTATGTACATTATTTTTGACGATATTGGTTTAAATTCAGTTATTCTTGTTTTCACCCGCTCTATTACCATTATTTCTGCTCGTCCTTCTTGCTTTTTGTCCCATCTCCACTCCAGAGTAAAATATACTGTATTTTTTTATTTTAAATTTTCTATTTCCTCCTTTCTTTGTTTCACTTATTCTTATCAGCTGTATTTTGAATTCTTTTATTTCTTCTTGTGCTAATTCATGTTCTTTATTTCTTAGTGATACTATATTACATGTTTCTGTTTTAACATTATTATTTTTTCCAACTTTTTAATTTTTTCTCCTCTTATTCTTTTTTCTTTAATTCATTTTTCATAGCGGTCGTTTACTTTTTGACTGTCCTGATCTTTTCTTTTGTTAGTTTTTTGGACGTTGTCCAGTGTATGTTATTGTTTCTATTTGATTGTTTATTTTCTTGTATTTCTCATTTTCTTTGGGAAATCTTTTACTAGTCGTTCTTGCTTTTAGATTTTTGTCCGCATCTGAATTTTTTTTCTGTTTTTTGTTTTATGTTAATAGTTCTATAATTATTGGTCTGTTTCTCGTGTTTTTCTCGTCCGTCGTTCCTAATCTTATAATTTCTTGTATTTCTTTTTCCATTTATATTTTAACTTTTATGTCTCTCTCTCTCTCAATTTTTCTTTTAATTCTAGTTCTGATGCGTTGTATTTATCTTCTACTCCTTGTAATATGATTTTCTTCTTTTTTATGTCCTTTTATAGTATTTCAATTTGTATGTTTTGTGAGTTTATTACTATCTTGAGTTTTTCATCTGTATTTCTTCATTTTTTATCTTTAATTGTTCGATTTCGTTGTTTATTTTCTCAAATTTTTCGTTCATACCTTCTTTTTTTGTCTAGATTATATAGTTTAGTTAGTTTTTTGTTGATCTTTGCTAATATTTTCTCTATTTTCTCCATTTTTTTTCTGATTCATTGATGTCTAAGCTGCCACTTCTTCGCCGCGCAGGTCTATTTCGATCGCCCTGACGTAAATTGGTTCTCTTATCGGCGTTGCCTTATTTATTTGAACTTTTTTAAGCCCGTCTCTGCTTGTTATTTACCTATAGATTGCTATTTAAACGTATATTGAAAGTTAAATTTTGCTTGTTATCAATTCGTTGTGTTATCAGTTGACCCCAAAACTGCTTTTTGCACTCGCTTCGATCTTGTACTTTATTTATTCCTCTATTAATTAGGTTATTATTTATCCTACCTTATTGTCTTCTATTCCTTTCTTTGACACTTATTGCAACTTTTTAGTTCAACTGTTTTATTTAATACTTCCACTTACTTTTATTAAATTAGCCAATTGTAACATGCAGTTTCTTTCACTTTTTTGACTCCAGTACAAGACCAGAGTTTTATTACTTTATACAGTCGGACTTCCATTCAATGAACTCCTATTTAATGATTTTTTCTATTTAGTGATGTTTTCTTTAGGATATTGACCTTCGGGTTAAAATGCGTGTAAAAACACCTCTAAAATATGATGTTCAAATTCTATATAATGATCTTCTTCAAAGAAAATGTTACCCAACTACTTAAAGTTTTCTTGGAATCACGTACAATTTACTTTACTTTTACAATACCGCATTGTTAAACGGATAAGCGGATTATAAGACTTCTTAATTTACAATACAGAAAGGCTATAACTAATAGTACTAAAAATTCTGTACATTTGTAAATGACATAAATGCATGAATTGTTTAGAAGATTATAGGATTTCCTTCGAGTTTTGAAATGCATTGTCATGTTATTGAACACGTTTCATTTGCAATTTTTTCGTTTCAAGTTGTTTAAGTGTAAAGTTGGTTAAAAATGACAAAACGAAAGTGTTTATAATTAATATGTATTTCTTTTGTACGTTTAAATTTGTGTTTTATTTTTTAAGTATAAATTCTATACAATGAAGTTTCTATATAATGATGTTTTTGAAAGGAATTTTGAACATCACTATATAGGAGTTCGACTGTACTCAAAATTAAAAAAAATATTTCAAATTATGTTAGATGGTTATTTCTTTAGTACTTTATCTATATTATTTTTTAACACATTTTTCTAATTGTCTGTTATTAGTTATTTACTCTAATTTAATTTTTTTAATAGGAAAAGTTTTTGTGTTGAAAACGTTTTAAGAGATTCTGATTTTTTGTTTAAAATGCGTGTTAACTACAGCAGCTAATTTATGTGGAAGACGATATATTTTATTTAATTTAATTCAGTTTAAAAAAATTTAAAAACTGACACGTCAAGTAACTGCAGTGTAAAGCACTAATATATGGTAGTTGTAGAGATTATAAAGTTGATACGTAGTTGAACTCGTCCTATAAACTAAAAGTTTCTTTAACAAATTTTAAAATAATATTACCAGTTTTATTACAGTACAGTTTAAACACTATAGTTTAATAGTACAAAATAATACCTAATCTAATGAACTAAACCTTAATCTCATTAATGTGTACTAATAGTCGTTTGCAAAAAAGCAGCATATACTAACATTTTTCATGTAATCTCCACACTTTCGTTTCTTACTGTTATTAATGTACTTGTTTCCTTTACTATTTGGAATTTAAATATTTATAAGTTGACTTAATTCCAAATGTAAATAAATCTAGCAATTCTGTTTTTGTATACATTCTAGAAATTCCGATTGTGCAAATGATGGCAACTGAAGAACACGACGACGGAACAGACAGAAACGACCCCGAAGAAAACTCAACTGGAGGTGAGTACATGAATGCATGCTCATTTCATCATTCATTTTAATGCTTATTAAAAGCTTCTTGTTTTATGTTACACGAACGTTAATGCATATTTGACCGAATTCGAATTTAAAAATTAATTTTCTGCGTGTTACTTTAAATCGAATTTTAGTTCACGGTTTTTCCGTAAATAATTTGTATATTAATTTTGCCGACTCTGTCGAATTGTCATTTTGTAGTTTGTTAATTTTTTCTTGTATTATTTTTGACTTTGATATCAAATGATTTAATTAGTTTTAGATGTTAATAAAAACATTGCGGTCGTTGGGTTCAAAGAAATTATTTTCGTCTTTGAGTGTATTAATTGCCTCTACACTTGCGCCTACTAAGACCCTTTTATTACTTGTACTTTCACAGTATTTATAGATACTTAAGAGTTAATGAAAGCAATATCTCTAATCGACACTTAACGTGCATGACGAAGGAAGCTAATATAAGATGTAACACTTAAAATATACAACTGTTAAACAAAATTTTACACATTTTCTAAAATTTTTAGTATTCGTTTTATTTAAAGGATACAAACGCGAATAATATTAATTCAAAAAGTATTAGATGACGAAAAACGAATAAATGAGTTTGTAATAAAATAAGAACATCTTCGGGAGTAAAATACTAATAAATTTATTGTGGTTTAGTATAAGTTCGGGACTGATCTCAGTTGGGATTGCGCATTTTTTATTTTACCGCGCTCTTAAATGAAAAAATGTTAACATTAGTTCTTTCTAATGAAACTGTTATCCCGTTAAAATGTATTAAGTTTGTTCGCAAACATTTAATTGTGCACATGTTTACACATTATATTCTCGTAAAAATGACATGAAGCTATCGTCGCTGTCAACAGCGTGCATCCGCACCGTAGTGTCTTCCAGAGCCTGTATTTTCATGGTGTCTAATTATAACCTAAGCGTTATTATGATATTGTTCTAGCAATCTTTGTTTTAATTAGTAACTATTTTAAAATAATTATACGTAACAAACAGATCAACGTAACTACTACTTAGTAATTTATTTATTTTATCGTGCGATTAAACTCTATGATGTGCGTTATATTATGATTTTTAATAACTAATGGACATGAATTAATTTTTGCGTAATACCTATTCTTATTGCGATGTCAATGGTTATGTATATTTTGTGGATTTTTTAAAGTATAGCATGTTTAGTTCATTTTTGCTTACTTGTCGGTTACTTCGTGACCTAAAGTAACTTCCTGGCGGAAAATTCTGATGACTTTTTATTGTCAATTTTTTATAGCACACACCACTCACGACTGGCAACAGTTAACCTGAAAGCCGGTATACAAGTTGAAATACATGACGTAGTAGTACTAGATGCGTTACCAGTAAGAGTTTTAATTAGAAGAGTGTCAAGTGCATGCTTCAAAAATAATTAGAAGAAACTAAAATATTTGCAGTAATTAAGATCTGGTATTCAATTAAAATTAGAGCCACAATTGAAAATTTTAGATTTCTTAACCTAGACGTTTTTTCTAATTACACATCAAGCTACTTTTTGATTTCATTTATGGTGGTTTCCTTTGTTACCAACATTTTAATATAGTGGGTCTGTTGGAAACAACCACATCACCACGGCTAGCTGCGATGTCGCTGAGTGGGCATGGTTTAGAATATGAAAAATAGGCACCAATCCGATTTAACAGTGAAATCTTCAGTTCGGAGACAGCAAGGGTGCATATGATCCAAATGTAGAAGAAGTTAGGAGAGAAGCAAGCAATTACCAATGAGATATTGTAACGACTGGTAACAATATTTTTCACTCGGCATCAGAAGATATAACAAAACAAGCAAGAGATAACAAAATAATGCATATGGTAAATCGGTTAAACATTAACAATGTAACTGTAAATAGCTATAAACGACGGAAAATACGTTGAATTAGTTTAACACCCTCGAAATTCAAAATCAGCTTTGAATAATTCGTCGGGATAAAACCACAACGTAAAAGGACATTGGGGGTAAGCATTGTCAATGCAATTGTGCAAACGCCACCAGAGTGAACTACTAGACAGCCGTTTCGCCCTTTTGGGGCTCATAAGCTATAAGGGGCGTCAATGCAATTGTGGGAACAACATTAGAGTGTATCTCCTACTACTGATGAGCCCCAAAAGGGCGAAACGGCTGTCTAGTAGTTCACTCTGGTGGCGTTTGCACAATTGCATTGACATTGCTTACCCCCAATGTCCTTTTACATTGTGGTTTTATCGCGACGAATTATTCAAAGCTGATTTTGAATTTCGCGGGTGTTAAACTAATTCAACGTATTTGCCGTCGTTTATAGCTATTTACAGTTAACTATAGACACATAGTAAAATTATACTACGAGATGGCTCTGTCATCAAACACTTTTGAATTAACAATGTATGCTATTACTAGTGGTTTTCTAACGAGATATGGATATTTTAAAAAATTTCACTTATTAACATTTAATAATAAAACTATAAAACACGAAGCAAAATCGATCATGCATTAATAATCACGTGCAGTCGCGAAAAGGTAGTTCTTGGTAAGCGAGACGAGAACGTTTAAATTAGCATAATAACATGAAACTTGTGCCAAACCTAAAGTTCCTTATAGTAAGTAGCTACTACATACATATATATGCCACTTCAGTAATATTACTTCTCAAACTTTTGAGGAGTGTAATCTTACAATCGTCGACTGAAAAAAATGTGGGTTTAATATGAGTTATAAAAGGCTGAAGGCATGGTAAATAGAAATATAGATAAATATGTGGCACAGTTAGAAAAAGCGTCATGAATAACGTTAAAGTACAAGTCAAGTAAAACATTTAAAATTTTGCAGTAAAAAAAGTAAAAGACGTCAAAAACGACACTTGAAGGGTAGCTGTCTAAAGTTCAATTTGAGCAAACACTTGCAGTTATTAATCCTACTTTAACAACACCTTGTTGAATCAGCTTACTAAGTGCGAGATATTATTACTAGGGAAATAATACGTTCACCTTTTTCCAAATCCGCTGTAAAGTTTTTAATGAACAAAAGAAAGATGGCGTCCGTTAGCCATTATCTTTGAGTATTGGGTAGAAAGAGAATCATTTTAATTTTGTCAACACACGTATTTTTATTTCGTTCAAATCGGTAGAAGCGTAATATAACTACGATTAGAAATTAAATAAATAGAAATTACTTGCTATTGAACGGACACAAGGTTTGTACTAAAACCAAACTGCTCGCAGCGAACGTCAAACAGAAAATGAAATCGGACGAGAGCTTCCTGCCACGGACATCAAATTAAACTGGAATATTCAACTAGTGGTGTCCGCGTACAGTGAGATGGCAAGAATTTTATTAAAATACGAAAATGTGATTCTGCACTTCCAACGACACATAACATTTTGTGAACTTGAGCAAATCTGTATTTGAAGAAAAATATTGTGGTTTGCATATACATATATAGAACGAACCTGTCTTTGATAGATGATTAACAATTGCGAATCAAAGCAGGGACAATTTGAAACCGTGATTACCATTTTTTGATACTTTTTATGTTCTCTCAAATAATATGTATTAAGAAATATCATTTTCTTTGTACAAAGATTTGTGTGACGACTGAATATTTAGTTTTACTAATGTAGACTAAGCCTCATGAACAGGAAATTTGATACACTTTGGGATGAAAGTGTGATTTCTACGTAACTGACTCTCGTAAGTTTTAGACTCAGTTTCTAGCTCAAGGTTTTTTGTTATTGTTTAATGCTTTTAGCCACACATTATTTGATGTTTAATACAGTTTTTAAAAATACATGGAGATAAACGCTTTTTATTGTTGTTTTAGATGCGATTTAGAAACTGTGATGGTGTGCGGGCTTAAAAGATGTTGAATAGGGATTTTTTAGCGCATTTTGCCAGGAGTGTTTGTAGCTGAAAAATCGGGTCATCGTCACTAGAATGCACATACTAATTGAAAAACAACTCTTTGTTCGCTCCGTCCCTCATTTACTGGAGATTTATAGTGCATAGGTGAAATAAAACGTTATAGTCTATTTGCCACTACAAACTTTTCTCTTTTTCTATACTGGTTTTGATAGTTTTTTTTTTGTTGTAGTCACGGCTTACATTTCTATGACAACTTTTCATACTGGACAATTCTCGTGTTGTGGATTTTTTACAAGTCTATTTTTCCTTCGTACCTTGAAGTGGAGATCTTCAGAGTTTCCTATTGATGTAACTGGTTTTTAAATATCCGGTAGAGATTCCTTTATTTTTGCTGATAGTAACTAGAAACGTTAGCGAAAACTTTTAGTATCCTATACGAATTCCTACACTTTTGCCCGTTTCTTCAATATATGCATGTACAATCACAAGAGCATGTTCTATACACCGCTAGACTGAAAAGCGATAACGTTTTTTACAGGAATTAAGCATTGGCCTAATTTAGAAAGAGTAGAAAACTTAATGTTTTGACAAAGTTTTCCGATATGATATAGTGTAGATAAGCAATATACTTTTTGTTTGAGAGAAGAAGAACTTTAAAGTTAATTACGTAATAATGTTTCTACTGTATTTGTTTGCAAGTAACGCTTTGGTTAGATCATATAACCCTTTTTGAAGATTTTTGGATTGGCAGCTCATAATTTCTGAGAATGGCAATGCGATAGTGGAAAATAGTATATTATATATCAAGGTTGAGAAGTGCATCATTATAACCTAAGCGATAGATTATATCGCGAGACGCGAAGCGTCGAGGGATATAAATCGCGCAGGTTATAATGAACTTCTCAACCGTGTTATATATACAATTTTTTCCACTACTAGAATTATTAAAACCTTTCTACCTGTTACTAAATCAAATTTAAAATTTAAGATATTAATTTTATATTAAAAATCAAGTCAGTAATTCTGACAGTTGTCATTAGTTTAATAGAATTAATTTTGACGTAATTCTTAATTGTGATTTAAAACACAAAAATAAACAGATAACGTAAGTTTTGATTGCTAAAGTTGTTTAAATTGTTTAAAAACATTATTATTTTAAGCATTGATTATATCTAAAACATATTTAACTCAATAATATTTACATTTAATTAAGCGCGAACTTCAAATAACTTACTTTTTAAAATCAAATTAATTTATTAATTGAGCGATTTGAAAACTTAAATTAGCATTAAATAAAATCTCTTGCTCTTGGTACGCAGTTTGGTAAACTTTTTTTCTTTGAAACTGTTGCAGTATTATCAGAAAATGTAAATATGTTCATTATTAACTACTAGTTAATAATGAAATATTATTTACCTGCGCTTAAAAAAGTACAACTTCACGGCCTTCTATTATACGTAATAATGCAAGCGTATACAACTAGTAGTGGAAAAACCTATTTAAATGAGTGTGTTTTAAGTAACTAATTCCGTAGTAGAACGAATATTTTGAAGAATAGAGTTTAAATAACATAGAAAATAGTTAACAACAGAAAGACCATGTCGCCAAATGAAAAAAGCGTCATCAACGTATCTGAACCAGCGTTTGGGTGTTAGATACCATGTGGATAAAACTATTTTTCTCAAAGTTTTAGCAACAGGTGAAAGTGGAGAACTCAAGGCAGCTTCTATTATTTGTGAGTAAAATTTTCCTCGATAAGTAAAACATGTACACGACAAACATCTTTTGATAATAGGTACTATGTAACTTGAAATAGTATTCGTGCTAAATAAAAATGTGATAATGTTAACATTAGTACAAAGACTGGACAACAAAACTAACCTAACTAAATTTTAATTACTGAAGCGTTTCCGAAGTATTTGGCAACTTCGAAACGATTGTCGAAAATGATGGAACGTTCTGTATCCAGATACAGAAGAAAGTTGGAGTCAGTTTTTTCGAATCGAGAAGTCCGAGGAATATTGTGCCGGTTTAAATGAATAAAGTGCACGTGCGGGTTTAAGAAATACAATGTTATGTAAAAGAGAACGTGTTGATAAAATAAACAAAAGTGCAACTTATTGGACAGTGTTTATGAACATCCGGTGACAGTTATATATAAATTATTCGTAAGTTGTTTTTCTTAGATAGCGTTAGATATAGTTAGTTTAATTAAGATTTAATTTATTTAATAATCATATCCAAAATTGTGCAAATACTTAGTTTAAAAATAAATAAGTTTTAAAATTCGTTGCAGTACAAAATTGGGAATTTTTGAAACTTCTGAGCTGACTTTGGAATTGATATTAACTATAAGTAAAGTCAATAATTTAGTGTTTCAAAGTTCAAACTTTAGGTTATTCTTTAAAATAATCAATTATAAGTAAATTACATGTAAATAAAGTCGACGCAACGGTCTGTAGTTATAAATGTTCTCTTATAAGCTACTTGCCTACCTATTCAGCAGGAGCAATAGTACCTGTCTTAGACATTAAAGCGGAAAAACAACAAAGTTCGTAATAGTTAATCTAAAGAAAATAAGACCAAGTTAAAACTGCTGGTTTGGAGTAACAACTTTTAAAATTTAATTTCAACTTTGTTAATTAACAGTTTTGTATAAAATGAAATGCAGATTTTAAAATTAATGACTTAGAAAACTGTTACACAGCTGTCCTTTTAACTAATTTTATCAGTCAATAATTTTTTATTCTAAGATTGGTGTACAACAAATCCGATTACTCCATTTTTGTCAGTTTTCACATTACGTAGATTGTTAGATATTTTACCTTATTAAGTTCTATTACCTTTTTAAGAAATTAAAACTTATTATTGGTATGTAAACTTATTGAACGTTTATGCCAGAATCAATAGTGTGCCTAAACATATATCACAATTACGTAATGTATTATGAAAGGAACTTAATTTTTTTCAAAGAGTTACTATTATAGCGCGCCCACATGTAACTGTCGGGGTGCTAACAATTATTTTTCGCCTCCACACTTTTAATACCGTTATTTTTGTCAGTGCGTTTACACTACCAAAATCTATGTCTAATCTATAACATTTACTGAAATAATATATAGAAGTTTTTTGATACTGATTAAAACGAATGTAACAAGAAAAATGTTTTACACTTTTTGTTAGATAAAAATTTCATTATTTTATATTTCTCTATTAATGTAATTTAACTACGTCAAAATTTTTAAAGTGCTTTACAATTACATGTTACATTTCCCGCTGCAAAATTTGTTAAATTTTGTTATTTTAAGTTGGCAGTAATGCATTTAAGAGTAAATAAATATGTCATTAAAGGTTATGTTATGTCTTTTGACAACAAAGACGTTTACCTTTATATTCCATGGCTAACTAATAAATTAAAAGTAAAGTCAAAATCATCCATTTGCTGGGTAGGCAAAATATTATGTGACGTTACAACGCCATATAGTAATGGTTACCATACATACATATATTTGTGGCGAGTGGAAGAGCGGCGCCACTTATGCCAATCAATAATATACCAGAGTTTGGCAACAAACCTGGTGAGACAGAAGTTCCAAAACATCATTTTCGATGTAGTCAACAGGGAGGAATGACGTGAATAATAACGCACGGATATTAAATTTTTAACAATTTTTTTTATAGATACGAAAGTTTCACCATGAAACATAATAAAATAGTTTTTTGGGTAAATGGTGTAATATATTTATTTAAAAACCCACAAGCTTTCGAACGTGGTCTACGTTCTTCTTCAGGTGACAATTAATAAAATGAAAATTATAAAACTAAAGTAACTAGAAAAAACTTGATAAATGTTGTATGTTCTTTTAGCTACAGCTTTTGCTGGAAGGTCTAAAGAAAAACCACAATTAAAAACTCTAGACGTAGCTTATAGTGTGTTTGGTGGATAAAGTAAAAGTCAGGAAATAACAGGTAATCAGGTGTCAGATAACTCATAACCGTTGTCCCTGTTAAAGTTGTTGGGTACTTTAATAATTTCAATCGCTTCTCTGATCTTTCTTGAACGCCAGTTTTTGGTTTATGGAATCGTTATAGTTTTTTTGAAGTTTATGTCATGTAAAGTGTTTAGCGCATGTTCGGCAATGACAGATTTAGAAGGTTGAAGTTAACGAAGATGTCTTTTGTGTTCTTTTATTCTAGTTTTAATAGTTCTACCAGTTTCTCCAATATATACCTTGGCACAAGCGCATGGAACTTGATACACTCCACAGGTGTTATGTGGAATTTTATCTGGATTCAACAAATTTTTAATTGGGTAGTAGTATTATAAACAACTTTAATGTCATGTTTCTTCAGTATTTTTCCAATTTTGTCACTTATATTGGCAAAAGTAGAACAGCAAAATTGTTGCTTATAGTTGAATCATTTGGTACAGTAGGTCTAGTTTTTGATCGAAGATATTTTTTAATTTGTTCTTTGTTAAAATTATTTCTTATAAAAACTTTCTCAAGGTAATCTAATTCTTCTGGTAATTTAATTTGATGGCAAATTGTCATCGCACGGTTGTATAATGTGCGAATTGTTCCAAATTTCTGAGATGGATGATGATGAGAATTTGCGTTTATATATTGATCCGTATCTGTTGGTTTTTGATAAACTGAATGTATCAAAGTACCATTAGGTTTTCTTTCCATCTTTACATCAAGAAAAGGTAAGGTACCATTCATTTATTTTTCAATACTAAATTTTATGTTTGGGTGTTGATTATTTAAAAACATCATCAACATATCTAAGCCATAGTTTTGGTTTTTTAGATGCAAATTTGAAAGCTTCTTCTTCAAAATGTATCATATAGTAATTTGCAATAGATGGAGAAACTGGTGATCTCATTGATACACCATCTATTTGTCTATAATATTCACCATTAAACAAAAAGAATGAAGTTGTTAAACAATGTTCAAATAACTTGATAGTATTGTTATCAAACTGTCGTTTTAAAACACGTCAAGTATCAACTATTCGTACTTTAGTGAACAATGAAGCAACCTCAAAACTAACTATTAAGCCATTTGAAGATAATTTCTGTTTACTAATTATATCAAAGAAATGCTTTGTATTCTTTATAAATGAATTACTTAATCCAAAATAAGGTTTTAATATTGAATTTAAAGACTTATTATATTAGTTTTTGTACACAATCGTTAAGTTTATGCAGTATTAAAATTGTTAGAACTGTTACATAGTGTTAGTTACTACAAAACTACCCAAATTGGTGACCCGAATCGCAAAATAATAATCACGTACAGTGAAAATTTTATACAACAACGTACCATTAAAACGTCGGGACCCACGCTAAACCTGACCAGAAAAACCCAAATGAAATCAACGGAAGTGCAGAAGTTGATCAGGTAGACATTAAGGTAGCACCATTTTGACCCGAAGACCCATTCCTCTGGTTTATTCAACTGGAAGGGCATTTCCAGATGAAGGGAATCAAAGCAGATCTGACCAAGTCCTGGGCAGCAGTGTCAGCGTTAGGTTACGATGGGTCATAGATATTCTAACGAAGTCGCAAATGTCCTATTGAACCCTCCAACACAAGAAAAGTACGGAAAGCTAAAAACGAACTCATAAAAAGGTTATCAAGCTCAGAGAACACGAGAATCAAGCAACTCTTGGAATATGCGGAGATAGGAGATGTCAATCTCAACGATAATCTAAATTTACTAATGAAACAAGTGACGGACGCTTCTGTTCCAAGAAATTGGGGAACCTAAACACGAACGTGGTAGGTCATAAGAAAGCCAACATTGAAAGCGACTCGCGCCCCCATTCAACAGGTCGTTTGTTGATAACTGATTATTTTACAAAAAAAAAAATCTTAATTGACACTGGTCTGGAAGTAAGTGTTTACCTACGTAGTTTCTTACAAAAGTTACTCAAGAAAATATAATTTAGTTGCCGCAAATAGCACAGCAAGTGCAATCTACGGACTAAAAACATTTAATTAAAACTGTGATTTTAGATGGTCGTTCATCATAGCTGATATTTATAAGCCAACAATAGGTATAGATTTTATTAGTTTTTTTGACTCATTATTGACGATCGTCACAGGCAACTCATTGACAGTGTAACCGGTTTTAAAATTAAAGGTGCTTATGCTCCTTCATTTGGAAGTATAAAAACAATTGCAGGTAATACGCAATACCATCATTTAGTGCTACAGTTCCCTCAGATAACTAAACCAACACAACATGCAACACACTAGATTAAACACGGCATTGCCCATTTCACTCCCGGACCGCTAGTAACAAACCGCAGTCGCAAATTAGCTCCGGAACGGTTGAAAGTTGCAGAACAAGAATTTGAGCGTTTGCTGGCTCTTGGAATAATCCGACATCAAAAAGCAGCTGGGCATCGCTACTCCATCTGCCACCTAAAAAGAGTGGTACAGCGTGGAGACTATGTGGAAACTATCGTCAACTGAATACACGAACTGTCCCAGATAAGTATCTAGTGCCGCACGTCGAGAATTTCCCACAGCTGTTAAACAACAAGCTAATATTTTCAACGATAGATCTCGTAAAGGCATTCCATCAGATCCTGATCAACCCCGCTGACATACCAAAAACAACAATTACAAGTCCGTTCGGATTATATGAGTCCCACTTCATGAGCTCCCGCTTAAAAAACGCAGCCCAAATGTTTCAACGGTTCATAGACAATGCGTTACGTGAATTAGATTGTTGCTCTGCTTATTTAGATGATATTCTAATAGCATATGAATCGGAAGAGCAACACCTAACAGATTTAAAACAGGTTTTTTAAACATCTAGAAAAGCTTGAAATATTACTTAACCTGTCAAAGTGTAGCTTTGGACAACCGGAAATTAAGTTTCTAGAATACATCGTAAATAGTGAAGTTACAAACCACCTAGCGATAGAGTCTTTAATTATCAAAGGAGCAAAGAAACCCACACCGTCAAACAACTTAGACGATTTCATTCCAATGCGGCAAAATTCCAAGCTTCACTACACGACTTGCTAACTGGTTCTGGAATCAAGAGAAATTATGAGATCCAATAGTAAGATGCCACAGAACAAGCATTCGAAGTCGTCAAAGAATCATTATGAAATGCGGCTACCTTAGCTCATCCATCACCTGATACCATCCGCTTAGTAATGGTTGTTGCTACCAACTTTGCAATCGGAGCCGTATTGTAACAAACAATCGTTAATTAGTGGCAACCCATTGCGTTCTATTCCGAAAAACTCTTACAACAGAAGTACAGTGCCTCAACACGACAGTTCCGCTACCTTGATCCGATGGGTCAATTTACAACAAACATTATACATTTTTGCGGAAAAGAAAATGTTCAACAGGTAGGCGACGCAACATCAGGCGACAAATACCTAAAGAAATTTTTACAAGGGACATCTTCCCTGAATCGTGAAAGAATACATTTTGCTGACTCTAAATGCAACGTAGTATGTGACTCACCTACGGACAGTGCAAGACCATTTGTGCCATTACAACTGCGAAAAAGAATATTTGAATCTATTCATAACATAGCGCATCCCAGTGCCCGAGCTACGGTTTGATTAATTGCTGATCGTTACATTTAGCTAGCAATAAAAAAGTATTGCAAGATGTGGTGTCTTTAGTGCTTGAATTGTCAAAAAGCAAAGGTTTCACGACATGTTTCCTCGACATTAAGTGCTTTCCAACTACCAAATGAACGTTTTGAGCACATACACGTGGATTTAATATGACCTTTACCGCATTTGAAAGTTTTTCTTACCTTTTAACATGGATAGATCGCTTTTCCCGATGGCCGAAAGCTATTCCGATCTCAGATTTAACAGCTGAAAGAGTAGCAACAAACCTAACTATGCATTGAATAGCTCACTAAGGTGTCTCGCTACGGATAGCAACAGACCGTGGTCGTCAGTTTGAATCAGCTTTATTTGCATCACTGACGCGAATTGCAGAATTTAAATTACACCTTAAGACACCCGACCACCCACAATCGAATGGCTTAGAAAGATTTTACAGACAGTTAAAAATATCGCATAAGTGCCATAATAACCAATTCCTAGACAGACGCTTTACTTATCATGCTACTTGAAATTTGTTCTGCCCTCAAAGAAGATTTAAACATCATTCTAGCTCAACTTGTTTATGGTAAAAACTTTGACTACATGATGATTTTTTCTAAGGATCTACACAACAAGATTTGACACATTTCGCGGATTATTTACAACAGCAGTTCGAACATTTCGGACTAGAACTAACAACTGCCTACTATGCAAAACCCATTTTTATTTTTACGAAAGCTGCTTCAGCCAACCTATTAGGGACCATTTCAACGATCAAGCGAAACCCAAAAGTATTTGTGATACTTATTAAAGGTAAAAAAACATCGATTTCAAACCAGCTTTTTTTGCTTACGAACCTATAGAACAAAACGTTCAGGAAGACCACAGTTTAGCATAACAACTACATCAACATCAAGACCACACATACTCCAAAAAGGTCTAATTCTCTTCAGAAGTAACCATATTAAACTAGGATCACAGGTGTCTCACGTTCAAGATATTCATTGGAAGGGGGGTAGTGTGACGAGTCGATGAACTTGTGCCAATCGATAATATATCGGAGGTTGGGATCAAGACTGGCGAGACAGAAGTTGCAAAATTTCACTTCCGATCTAGTCGACAGCGACGACTGACATGAATAATAACACACATATATTAACCTTGTTTTATATTAGTTTTTGTACAGAATCGTTCAGTTTATGTAATATTAAAATTGTTAGAACTGTTACATGTTAGTTACTATAAAACTACCCAAATATTTTTTAATAGTAGTTTGTGAGATACCCACAAGATGGTAATGTCGCTACTGACTTTTAAACTATAATGAAAAGGTTTTACCAAGTAAACAAAATTTTTAAATATTGGGAAATTCAGTTCTACTCTTTTCTTTTTGGCTCGCTCGATATTTAGGTGTAGGATTGTCGTTAACATTTTTTAAATTTTGATTTAAGATTAAATTATATTCCATCTTTAAACGATCTACCAGTTTGATCACACACTTACTACACCACAACAAGATCTTTTAGAAAATGTTTACCTTGTGTTGTGTTTAGGAGCCAGTTTTTCTAATTGATTGTAGACAGCATATAAAATATTATTAACAAAAGAAAAATCAGATAATTTAGTGATCTATTTACGTAATAAAGATCGATATTTGTGAGACTTTGGGTGTTGAGAATCAAAAGATATTATTTCAGCTGTTATGAAATAAAAAGAGCTTTACAATATTTAATTTAAAAATTATATTCTATTGGTAGCTGTAATTTGTTTTTTTTTAATTACAAGGAGCGTGCTAAGTTTCCAGCAAAAAATACGAATATTTAATTGGCTAATAACGGACAATTATACACCGGAAAAGTAAATCGGAAATAGTTGACATGCTAATCGCATCTGTAAACAACTTTAACTCAGTGTATTCTTGCGTTGTCAAACTGTATATTATGTAGTATCTAAGGGCGTATCTGATTAACGGGTTGTTGTTTTAGCAGGTGAAATTGAAGTCTTGTTTTGGTTGTAACCCAAGATAAACCTGTTTTATGCTTTTGCTTTCTTATTAATTAACATCTGCGTGGTTCTTTATTAATTACGATGTACCTACTTGGTTTTTTCCGTTGAAATTCCGTTGTGCCTTAATATTAAATGAGTGAAATTGTCTTTGCAGGTCATCTTCATTCTTAGCTACAATACCGCGTCATCTGCATGGCATACTATATTAATTTTATGAGGTCCCATTCTGTAGCTTTTTTTTAAACAATAGATTATTTGGTTTATCACACTGATCTCTATAATAATATGGATAGCTGATACTGTAGTCTGGCATTGACACCTTTAGAGAAATCATCAGCGCCACTCATTGCTGAGACAGGAACTAAAATGTAGTGCTAACCATACTTTTTTGTGACAGTTTAACTGTCAGTGCAATTATCATAAATATTAATATTTCTGTAAGATATTTTCTAAATAGATTAGTGTATGTTTAAAAATATTTAGAAAATTATTTGGGCGCATCAGTAGTAGCTTCCCAAGCAACATTTTGTAACCGCGGTTACGTTGTAACCAGTTGCAAATTAGTAACATTAGCACCATGGTAAATAAACCGTTGCAGCAACGTAGCAGCAACTTTCGTAATTTACTGAGGTTTCAAATCTATTACAGAAATAACCATTTTACAACTATGGTTATAAGTAAGTTTTTCTTAAACCCTTATGTAACTACAGTGTCAATTTAGTGGCATTAAAACCTTCATTTCGGTTTCGAGTGTAACAGTCTTGAAACTATGGTTACAAGTGTGAATTTCTAAAACTACGCTACAGTGTTAATCTATGCTTTCAAACAGCAACAGAAGAAATGCATTTTACGAGATTTTTATAAGACGCATATTCCATTATCATTATTCAATAAACAGTACCGAAAGTGTTTCTAATTCAAAACTACGTAAGTACAATTATTGGTATATTATATTACTATAATTTTAATCGTGCATTTAAACTACTGTTTCTAATTTAATCAACGTTGAAGAATTAGTTGCCAATTATAAGTAAGTAAGCAAATTTTAAATTGATTTTATTTTCTTCTAGGATAAAATAGAATTTGATTGCAA
Organism: Aquatica leii; assembly: GCA_035610365.1. Taxonomy (NCBI): domain Eukaryota; kingdom Metazoa; phylum Arthropoda; class Insecta; order Coleoptera; family Lampyridae; genus Aquatica; species Aquatica leii. Next base: position 41,584,171 of record CM069435.1, on the reverse strand, counting down.
GGACATTACAATGTTACACACAGTGATCAGAACGTCTAAATTAGATCGCCATTGCGAACACCTATAATCTTTAAAAAAGCAGTCGAGATTATGATCATTGAACCGATTATAATTGCACATGTGCATTTGTAGCCTAATACAAATATTTAACTAAGAATTACGTAGACGCATTAAACTATAACATGTGAGGAATATCTTAATCCGCCATGGTCTTTTAACACAAAGACATTTTTCTCTTAACAAAATTTATGCATTTACTATTTACAAAATTTATAAATAATAGACATAATCCGCTTTTCTTGAAAATTTGCCGTAAAAACCTGTTACTGGTACCTACTTGCAACAGATGTAAAAATTCTTTTATTATAACTTTTTTGTTTGAATTTAGTTCTATAAGAAGCTATAAAAAATTAAATAATGTACATTTATTATAACTTTTTATATATCTGTATCTTTTTATTAATATATTTTTATCTCTACTTTTGTTTTAATCTTTATGATGCAGTTAGTAACTAAAATCTTGGATAAGTTGCTTAACAAAAGCGGTTATAAAGTAGTTTCAAATAATGGTAATAAGCATGTTTTCAAAACAGTTACATAGCAGTTGCTGTAAACGGTAACTACAATGTTACAAATCAATTACAAAACCGTGATGATAAACCATTACAGAAACGATTCAGAATAGGTAAACATGATTTGTAAAAAACCGTTATAGTAACGCTGCAAAACAGTTACAAAGTAGTAATTGCAACGGTTTCAGACACGTTGTAAAACGGTTATAATATTACTGCAGTTGCCTTGCAACTGACCAAATCCTGTATTGACAACGTATCAGGAAAGACTCAGCAACTATTCTGTAACTAAATACCTTACTGAAACCATAGTTGCAAGAGAGTTTTACAACCGTTTTGTAACTGATTTTTGCTACTTGGGTTGTGCTTTGGATTCTTATTTCAATATGTATGTTATATTTAATTTTCTTGATTTCTTCACAATTTTGTCATGCGTCCGATCGTTAAATCTACAAGGGGGTTCAGCATGTGTAATTAATTATTAAGCGAGTTAAGATTACTGTTTAACTGTGTTATTTTTTGTATAATCTTCTTGACACTAATTAAAATCTGATTAGATATTAAATTTCACAAACTTTTCTACAGTTTTATGCAATTCCGTAAATTGTTATGCAATTTGAATAAAATGAATGATCATCAAAATATTTGTTGTTTTGAAAAATAGCGGTAAAGTAAAATTCGTTTATTTTAGTTCTAATCTCAGTATTATGTGGCGCTGTCTTCTACGCAGTCTAATCCTATATTTAATTTTTTTTCTCATAAGTATCAGCTATCCATATTATTATAGAGATCGGTGGTTTATCATCATCATTGCTTGTCTTTCATTATTGAATTAACAGCTTCAGCATGTTATTCGATAAGCTGATTCCTCGATAGTTTTCTGTTTTTTTCTGGTCTTCTTTTTTGTGGCAATAGTATAAGGTAGCATACTTTGTTTCCATTCTACTTGTATTTTCCACTGTTAATTATGTCGTTAAATAGTTTCTGAATCCATGTGCATAGCGTTTTCCTTTCATATTCTATGAGCTTCTCTATATCATTTTGTGAAGTGAATCAATCCATATAATTTTGTTATCTTTTTTCCACTTTCTTTTATAATTTAAATCGGTCATGTTTCATGCCTTTTGTAAATTTTTTCCAGCATTCTTTCTTGATTTTGTCTATTTCTCGGTTTGCTGTATTTATCGTTCTTATATATTCTTTTTTATTTTTTTCTATTTTGTTTCTAGAGTACGCATGTCTAATATATTTCTGCGATGTATTTCTCTATTCGTTATAATAGAGTCGATCATGGATTTGCAGACTCTTTAGTAGGCAAATCATTAATAGCATCTTCAGTAAATCTCTGTTTGGTTTATTACTTATTTGTTTGTTGAGGTTTCTTATTATTTTTTGTATTATCTAGAAGGTCCTGTAGATTCTCATACTTTTTGTGATGTCTAGTCCATAGTCAGATATGATATTCAATGTAGTATTAATGATGAGTATATTTTACGTTTGAGATATTATTTTCATATTTTTTATGTATTGGTAGGCCTACACCTTCTTAGGCCCTTTTGTCCTTATCTAGTATGTTGGAAAATGATATACAGTTATCTGCTTTAATGCTTTATTTCCCTTTCTTTTGCTTTTTTTTTATTTCGCTAAGGGCACATATCTCAAACTTGTGAGTTTCTATTTCTTCTACTATTTCTTGATCTTTTGTGTGCACGAAACAATGTTCTATGCGCTTATTCTTAATATGTTAATTTTTGTCCATTTCCTCGTCGTGTTCATCATTTTTGTGTTCGTCCTGTTCTGGGGCTTTTTCTCCTTTCTTAAATAATTTTTTTTACTGCAAGCAGGCTGCTAGTCTTACCCCATGAATCATCCTTTTTTACCCGGGTTTAGGATCGGTATTGACACTAATTGAACTACTCAAACCCATTGGCTCAAGCAGAGAATTGGTAGAAATGTATTTGTACTACATATTTTTTCTTATATTTAAATAATTATATTATATAATGTGTTATAGTTATAACTGTTAGAGGATATGCGTTTTAGAGGCTTCCTTTTTGCTGGTATCTTAACTGAATCGCTTAAATTGTGAAGAGAAGTGTGTTATTAAATAACTCAAGTTTTCCAGTTATAAGATATACACATCACCAAACCATAAAACAAAATAAAATTATTGGTTTTATATTAATTTGTATGTCGTTACTTAAAACGATAACCTATATTTGGTACGTGCCAATAAATAATAATTAAAGAAACGCACGACAAGGCAATTAGTCGGTTGTCGAATGGATACATTATAAATTGGTCGAATTGTCAATTAGTAATTCTCGTCTTGCAACACCGATTTATTGTTACAAAAAATCAAAAGCAAATTTTAATTTGCAACTGTTTTTAAAATACTGTAATTGCGGGCGTCGCTATTGGGCTGTACGACTGAAATTGGCTTACCATAATGGGAATTGTGTGGGGCAGGTTTATATAATCGGTTTGGATTATAAATTTCGTGAGATCGTTTGTTGGTTTTTTATATAGCCTCAAGCAACAAAAACTGTAAATATCTACAAAGTTAATTTAACCACACAACTTCTTCAGACAACCTACAAAAAGGCATTAACGTTCTTCCGATATACTTAACAATTTAATTTAACAAGCAGGTTAGCATATTAAAACCTACGCAAAACTTAATTAAAACGTTGAGACATTACGGCCTATAACTTGATCCATTGAAGAAAAGTTCTGCGTTATAGTTAATTTTTATTTGGCGCGAAGATTGACACAACTACTCAATAATTTCAGATTCAAACACATCGATTAGATCCTATCAGTTGCAGACAAATCCGATTGTAGCAATTTCAATTTATTTAATTAATTGCGTCTTGTGTCTTTATACACCTTTAAAAGTTTTTTTTTCAACGCGAACGAGTTTATTTAATTACTGAAGTTGTAGAAGGACGCCACGCCGATTAAGATTATACGATTAAAATGCTATAGGAATTAGAAGCGTATTACATACAAATTAAAAAGCGATTTAAATAATTTTAACACGCGAATTATTTTAGCAGAATAATAATTATATTAAAACGCGATGAAAAGCGGAGCATAAATGGCAAATAAAAAGATAAAATTAGCGATCGTGATGTACACGATAATGGAATTATCCCATTATTAATTTAAACACATAGGAATATTTTCATGTAAACGTGTTCGGAGTACAACACGCACATGTTTCAACTTTAATGCAAAATGCTCGTATTTAGGGAAAACTAAACAAAAATAGAATATAAAAGAAAAATAGGGAAGTTTGTAAATGCAATTTATTTTTCCGATTAGTATTACAAGTTTTATAAGTTTTTAGGAATAGAATTTATACAATCGATGTTATTCAGTTAAATAAAGTCTTCGACAAAAGTATATTATTTAAAAAAAAATATTTTTTTTATCATACCACAATGAAAACATATGTATTTCGTACTTGTTTATGAGCTATGAAAGGTCATCTTTCCCGTGTAGTGCACGGGAAAAGTTTTTCCCGTGCTCCATTGTTGCCAACTTTTAAAAATAACATTACACTAGTAACTTTAATTGTAGGTAACAATACTAACGACTAATTTTATAACAATAATTTTTAGATACTTCAGCTAGAGTTAATTCTTTCCTAAAGAATACTTTCAATGTAATTTAACAGTTTTCGGTTTTATTCGGGTTTTATAATAACATTTTTATTGAAGTCAAATTTTTGCGCCATGAAATTAATGTTGCCGACCTGCATTTTTACACTAAATTTTTAACATTCGTGAAAATCTTTATATGTATTCAAAGTTGAACCACATTCTTTATTGTGAAATTTATTGTAGTAAATTCTATTTCAAGTTTACTGAATCGAGTGACATATAAGATATAAGTTTTCCTTGTAAACAGCCAATTATGGTACATTGCTTTTTAGGAATGTATATAGTAGAAGAAGAACTAACCGAACAGCCTTTATTTTTAACAATGAATTAATTAAATACAACATTACTGATACAATTTGAATTGTTACTGACGTTTACAGTTTTAATCGAACTTTCCGATTTGCTTTTGTCCGACGTATCGACATGCTCCATAAATACCAAATATCAAAAGTACCTATACGAAAATGGTTAGTATTACTATCAGAAGGAACATTTTTTACATATAAGTCAAACAGAAACCTTTGTCAATAACCACTTCTCATCTGAAGCTTCACAAATGAATTTGGTTACTTGTTCTGCTGTTAATGCTTTGGTTTTTTTAGATGTAGAAAAAAATTGCAAAAACTTTTCTATGTATAAATAATTGATGCAATGCGTAAGAAACATTATTAACAAACAATACGAATCAATAAATTTCTATTAAAAAAATAATAAACTTAGTGCAGCTATGACTCGATAGGTGGCGATAGAAATTGACACTTCTTTGACTTCTTATGTCAAATTTGATGTCAGATTACAAAGTTATAAAAACAAAAATTGGACTCAATAAATCTAACGTTTGCCAGAAACATCTATATTACAAGGGTTGTCTTTTAAGTGTTGCATATATAGCTGGAAGAAGAACAGTAGACAGTAGACTTTGTTTTTCGAAGTATGCTCCACAAACATCAATGTACTTTTGCATGAGCTCGAACTAATTCTGAAAGCGGTTATTCCACTCGTTTGTTGGTACAATGAAAACGACTTTTTTGAGTCGTCGACTGCTTATTCTGGCGATTGAAACCTGTGACACCAAGTGCGGGAGTAAATCCACGATTTAGCACCACTGACGATGCTGTACAGGTTTTTAGATTTCTGGCGTTGAAGCAGTCTAGTGTTTTTTTTTACATCAATTGATTCTGGATTGTTTTTGTCATTCAGTCAACAGATGCAATATCCAACGGGAGACTAATTTTTTTACCGCTAATTCTTTATGCATTTTTTTTAAACTAAAGTCTTTGACATTCCCAATGGTGCCTCAATCTCGCGATATGTGACATGTTGATCTTCCTTGATAAGTTTGCGCACAGCATCGACGTTTTCTTGGGTGACGGTCGTTTTTGGTGCACCTGCCTTTGGATCGTTGATACGATTTATCCGTCTACGTTTGAATTCTCTATACCACCGAGAAATTGTCGACTGCTGTGGTGCTTTATTTACGAAAACAGAAACCAACTCGGTAAAGCATTCTTGTTGAGTTAAGTGTCTTTGAAAGTTGTAAATTATTGCGCGAAAATTTTCTCAGTTTAATTCCATTGCTCGAAAAACTTGTCAACTTTGAAAATTCATTGTATCTACACTACCATACGTATCGCACTGACGTTTTGAATTTAGGTTATACTATGATTGTTACTAAGATAGAGGTTAGTTTTCGTAGTGACATTTGATTAGCGACGCTTACTATGCTCTGTATACAACACTTAAAAGACATGCGTCGTGTAATAGAATTGTGATTTTAAATAAATCTGTTACGAAAATTTTCTCGTAACTTAAATGCAATCGCCTCCCTCGAAATAAGTCGTCAAGTGCATCGCAGGTCTCGGTGTGCTGATCATAAAGTAATTCAAAAAGGCGCCAAAACGGTTGGAAGCTGGTAGTGGAAGACACCGTTTGAATCTATCTAACACTTACAGAGAACCAATGACAAAGCACAGGCTATAAAAGCGAATATATTTATTTTATCAGAGAAAGAGAGGTTAGAGTCTTCTCTCTAAGAAGATATATAGAATTACAAATAGAGTGACAATTAGGATTTAATAAATATCACAGACAGTAATCGTTGATGCAAGCCTCCTTCGGTTGGGCAATACGTCGTACATAAAATAAAACTTTTTACCTAATTTTTAGAATCCTAAAGTAACAAATTTTACACTAGTAAATATAACACAAATATCCCATATCTCGTGATTAAGCGAAAACAGAGCGCACCGTCTAATGATATTTTACACAAAAAAAGTTTTTTACTTAATTGTGACAACAAGCAATACGTACGTACAGTCGTTCGTGCAAACGACTGACAAGTAGATAAGAGACAATTAAAATAAGAAATACAATACTAGCAATTTGTTTTTTTCCTTCGAAGTATTCAGTTAGCTAACGGCAAATTCCCCGCATTGTCCTAAAATTTGCTGAAATAAATAATTACGTACATATAGCGGTATCACAAATAAATTCCTTAGGTTTATAGATCTATGAGACAAAAAAAAACTCAGATGCACCAAGTTTCCCCCAAATGAATACTACTTCGGTAAGCCTTCCAAATCAGTTATAATTGTAGCAATTAATCAATGGTTGCGCGATCTTCAATTAACGTAGTTTCAACACGATTTTCAATCCTTTGTAATCATCATAAGAACTTATTCAAGGTGAAAAATTGGTGTCAATATCTCAACATTAATGGGATACCTGTAGGTAACCAAGTTGCTAATGACAAAATAGATCAAATTTTGGCGCAAAATGACAACGCATTCTTACCCAGATTAATTCTTCAACGCATCCTACAGCGTTGCTTAGTACACAAAATCGACGTGGATGATTTAACAAGGAAGAAACCCACGGGCCTTTATCTTGATTTCCGTTCTGCACGAAATCTAAATGGGCGATCGAAAATGTAACCACGCATGTCACAATGGACAGATGACGTTTTGTATGTAAAAAGTGCTTCCGAACCAGGATTCATACAGTACGAAAATTACACCGAAATATTTTTAACATAGCAAATCTTACTTTAATTATATAAATTACCACCAGACATAATGTTCGTAAACGTGTGAGTAATTTTTAAAAATTATGACAGTTGCAAATGTTTTTTTTTTTAAAAGAGACTATGAAAGTTTATAGAAATCATTTTTCTTCCGACATTTAAAATCGATGGTTTTGAAACTTGCATCTAATTTGGTTCTTTTTTTAAATCCAACTTCAATGATTTACAAAGAAAAATAAAGGCATGAAAGATTTATTTAGACATAATTTACATATGCTTTTAGCAACTTGCAAAAATGGTTTTTCTACCGACATTTTGTCTATTGTTTATCACAAAACATAAATATCTACTTCTTTAGCTAAACTGTTTGCTTTTATTATCTTATTTTACTTATCTAGTATGGTTGTACTGCTCCTTCTTCCTTGACTTGTTTTTCTGCCTTTCTCTGTATGCCAATGTTAATGTTTCTTTTTTTTTTGATGCTATGATCACTGCAGCTTAACATGGTTTAGGATTCTCTGCAAAGTAAAGATATTTCCATTAATTGGACAAATACTTGTTGTTCTGAATTGATTGACGTTATTTTGAGCAGATTAACTTCTAATGTACACTAGAATTTTATAGCATTATAGGCACTTTGATGGAGGTTTATCAGAAGTGCCTGAAAAATCTATTTTTGTACTTCCGAAGTAAAGTGCACTAAGTTGGTGTAACAAAAAGTACCCAGGCAGATTAATCTTTAATTCTAAGCGAGGATTAAATATTTCTTCGTGAAAGAATATGCGATGTTTTTGTGGAATTATTTGCTGTGGTGGAGTAGACGGTATAATGATGGAATTAGAAATTTCAAGCGAGGATATCAATGCTGGAGCATAATATTTAAGTGTTCATTAATACCAAGAATCTGTCAAATGCAAACGTGACAACCGATGTTCTAAGGCCTAAATGAGGTAAATTTGGCACAGTCGAAGAGTTAGTAGATGCAATCGTGGGTACTAATGTCGGAGGGTTTGTCTGTCGTGTATTCGTCCCAACCAATGAGCTAGAAGATGGTATAGAGGTTGATGTATCCTGTGATGTGGAGCAGTCTTGAACAACCAGTTCACTGTGAGTATTTCAGCTATTAGAAAGTCTTCTTGTGGAAGGAAATATACCTGTTGCTTAAAATCCTTATACTCCGTTGTTCATAATTGCCACAGCTACATAAGCTTTGTTTGATATCGACGCCACATCATATGGGGTAATTTTTTGTGCATGCCAAGTTTTTAAAAACAAATTACATTTTTTCTCGTCGCAGTTGTAAATATTTTACAATTTAAGGAATTAAAATATTTGACATTTTTACTGATGAATCATTACTTTTGTTTTTTTGTTTTTTTAATGAACAAGTTTTTTTTGTAAAATGATATTTCGAACAAATCTATTTACAAATTATCTAAGAATGCTTTTTTTTCGCAAGTGATTAATATCAGTAGCCAATAGGCTGGATTATGCATAAATGTGTTCTTCCGTCGATTTTTTTTTGTTTGGTATCTACTACAATAAATTATAAAATTTTTTCCAGCAGAATGACTCATTTTGATCATTGATGTTTACTGCTATATTTTTATTGTATTCAACTTTATCAGTTAACCGTCAGCCTTAAACAAAACATTTATTATATGTTATCACAACGTAGATCATACTGACTCAATATAATTTTCAGTCGCAAACTTTGACTCATCTTTCGTCAATCATTTGAACGCAGTCAAAGACAAAGTTAGACACTTAACGAAACCGTCATACATAAGCTTACAAAAATTGTGGTAGTTTTGTCTTTTTTTTTGCAATTCATTATTATAATTTTCGATTGTCGACTCGTTTTGCGACTGCATGGCAAAATAATTAATTAATCAAATATTATTTAACTTTTAGTAAAATCAATCACTTCTAACGCTTGTTAGAAATTGAATATAGTTAGTCGTAAGGGGTGTTGCCTGATAAAAAGGGCCTACATCAATATTATAGTTGTGATATTAGTCGACGAATCTATAATCGTTATTGAATTGTTATAGGTCTATTTCTTTCTCTCTTTTTAACTCCTACTCTTTTTGTTGAAAATAAATATGTTATTGTTAGAACCTGTGGTTTGGAAATTGTTTCTTTTAGTGCTCGACAGATTTAAACAAGGTCTGTTTTGGATGTTTTGGCACCTTTTTAAATTATTGTAGGATTAGCACACTGAGACTTGCGATCCACCTGCCGAATTATACTGAGTTAGTCGCTGAGTTAGTTGAAGTAATTTGTATGCATAACTTGTTCTGTATTATCTACAACAAACCTTTTCTAATCACTATTGATTTTGTTTTTTACGTTGTTTGCGTAGCTTACATTTTTATATTACTTTTACTCATCTTAAATACTCTAAAATTTTTGTCTTGGTCAACGTTTCTATCTATTAATAAGTTAATAAGTAAACTCGATGGCGTCGTGGTCTGATATAATTCTATGTGACTTTTTGATTGTTGTCATTCCACCATTTTATATTTATACACCTATACCAATGATTTTTGATTTTACGGACTAGGGCTAGCCATGATACCGTTCAGCTACTTAATCATGTGTTGCAGGCAAAGATTAGGGTCGTGGTTATTATTAATTTTTAGAATATCAAACTTAGTTTTCGCCATTGGAAATTATTTTTTGATATGATTGGTTTTCATAAGTTAGTAGGTGGTTTGGGACGTGTAAATAACCCAAATAGTTTATTATGATTTATTACGGATAACACTTTTAAAATTTCAAACAGTTATTAGAGATTATTAGCTACATGGGGTTCATCTAAAAAATTGGTAGTTACATAGTTAAAAAATTCATAAAAACCATAAAAAATGATCTTTACCATTTTACAACGAATGGCACTGGCTAAACAATATAACGTGTACATTTTTTGATTGAATACTTCTGATTTAATTTAACATTTCTGAATTTCTTTACGTGCGAAGTTGATGATCCACATTAGTCATGCGTGATTGGCAGCCGTTGTTTTAAGTCATCTTCTATTGCACTTCCGAAAGAAGCGGACGCTTCTGGATACAATTATAGAAAATATCCACATGTTTTTTTTTTGCTTTCGTCGTCATGCTATAACATTTCGCTTTTTTTCGTCATTTGTCATTATGCGATAGTCGTTATTATAGAAAAAACGCGTAATTAGATAGGGGTAAGTCTTTTCTTTGTTCTTTACGCATGATGATGTAACCTTTGGAATTTGCGTTTTAGTTTTTCCGTTACAACACATTTTTCTACATAGCAACAATTTGTTTGATTTGGTTTTGTTTTGATACGTACAATTACGATGGTTTACTTTGTGCACTATTAATTACAAGTATTACGGTTTGCTATTATGTGCATTAGGATTCTGTAAAATTTATGATTCGTACGTTCTCTTTACAATTTACTAACTTATGGTAAGGGAAAAAAATCAATCAAATCATTGTACGAAACCAACAAGTTTTCATTTCATATCATTGCGTAATTCAATTGAGTCACTTGATGACCACGCCCAAGGTAACAAAATGCAACAAACGATGACCAATCTTCAATGACACGTATGTAAATAACTTGTAATCGGTAGTTTCAAGATTTATTTTTTTCTTGGGCTTCAATATTTAACCCTTCACAGCATAAAAAATATTGTGGCTTCCAAATTATAAATTTGCGAGTTTTCAAATTCAAATTGTAAATTTAGGTGTACGATAGAATGCCTATGACCTTAATTATAATTTGTAAAAAAAAAATACATGAAAAAAAAAGAAATGGAAGTAAACACGGAGAAAACAAAAATAATGGTATTTAGAAAAGGAGGGGGAAAAAGAAAAAGGGAGGAGTGGAAATGGAGGGATGAGGCAGTGCAGCAAGTGAAGGAATTTACATACCTGGTCTACACGATGAAGCAGGATAATAAGGAGGGAGAACACATAAAGGAAAGAGTGAGGAAAGAAAACAGGTTAATAGGACAAGTGTAGGGTGTGGGCGAAACGGTATTCGAAATGGATATAGAAAAAAGAAACTTGTTGTTTGAAAAGTTAATAAAGGGGGTGGTGATGTATGGGGCGGAAATATCGGGGTGGAAGGAGTGGAGGGAGGTAGAGGGGCTACAGGAAAATACTGAAGATGGGTTTTGGGACTGGACAGAGATACACCGGGGTATATTGTGAGACAGGAGGTATAGGTAGTAAAATAAGAGTAGAAATAGGAAAAAGGGCCATAAAATACAAGGAAGAACTAAAGGAAAGAACAGAATGCAAAATACTGCAAGAATCTTGGAAAGAGATAAAGCGAGGAAAAGTGAAGTACGGGCAGGAGGGCAGAGAAGAGTATTACAAAAGAAACGGTTACGCGAGAGAAGAAGTGGAAAGATTACGAGAAGAGGGAGTAGGGGTAAGGGAAGAAATAATAAGGAGAGATAGGGACATCGAAAAACAAAAAAGATGAATAAGGATAAAAGAGGGCAGATATAATAGGAATTATAAGGATATCAAGGGTGAAGGGGTGCCAGAATATTTAAAAGATATAGGGACGGAGGACCTTAATCACATGAGAGATAAATGTAGAGAATTAAGAGAAGAGGTTGTAGGATATTAATCCTAATGGTATCACTGGTTTTAATTAAATAAAACGTTTGATGAAATGTGGACTGTATTTTACTAACGTTACAAGTTGAATTGTTGAATGCTAACTTAAGAATATAAAACTTACAAATTGTACCTCTTACCCTCAAAAAGGGTTACTACCTGAGGTAAGTTCGTAACAAAAAGCAATTCTTCGAAAATATACAAGTACAGTAACATACAAAATCATAAGTAAAATATAATTTACAAATAGTCGTGAACAGAGGTTATGAAAATAATTGAAATCTTAGACGAAAACGGAAATGGAGCGGAGTGGATGGAAGAAGTATGGAGAAGGAGGAAAAAGTTAAGAGGAGAGGGGGGTAATAAAATCTATTTAAAAAAAAGTGTAAAACGTAAATAGAATGTTATGTAGTAATTGTAAATAAGATAAGCACGAACCAATTTGTAAGCGTAAGCAACAAATAAAGTTAAACTTATGTATAATTTGTATTTTTTTCATTGCTCTATATTTTACATTTTTGTGTTTTTCTTATATATAAATAAATTTATACGTTTAACGTTATTTAAATTATTTTGTTAAAGTAAGTTACATAAGTAGCGGCCAACGTTCGGCATTTTTTGAACGTTACGTTTTGAATTATTAATTTAGTTACACCGATAAACCAAGATTTGATTGATGTATAGTAAAAAATTAATATTTATATAAATAAGAAATGAACTTTCTGGGGTTAATAGTTTAGATATTTTTTTAGAGTTGATTTGAGAAAATTTGAAATTGATATTTCGAAAGTTTATAAATATTCCCTGAATATTTGTTGGTGAAACGAAAATGTTGGATTTTGAAAAATGTTTAGGGAGTACATATTTAAAATGTCTATAAAAAGCTATTGGACTGAAAAGATGCGTTTAAATGTATTAGGAAAAGTGATGGCACTGACTTAACCTTAAGCCAGCACATCCACATATAAATATTGGTTTTATTTTAACTTAGGCATGATGAGCTCAAAATATTTTTCGATTCGACATCAAATAAAAAGTGTATTCTTATGTAGTGTAAAATTGATCTTGAATTTTACCTAAATGATATCTTTATAAAAATAACTACAATAAGAAATATCTAATATGGGAAACAAATTAGTAATTGAATGCTAGCGTTAGAGAAGAAAGTTCTTACCGAAGCGTACCAAATTGGCAACTCATACACAAGATTTAAAAAAATTAATGTACAAAAGAATACAAAATTATCCAATTTTTTGGGAAACGTTGTTTTTATCAGTATTAAAATTTAGGAAAAGTTTTTTTTCTAGAACTTGATATTTCATTTCCAAAGTTGTACGATAATTGCTTAGTTTTAACGAAATGTAAAATGTGAAAATACTTTGATTAAAATCGGACGGTTTTCCAAATACGTGCAAAAAAGAAAAACCGCAAACTTAAATATATCGCTTGCTATTCCGTCCTCTTTATCTAAATGCAAATCAACAACAATTTATTAGTTTCTTTTGTCGCGTTCGGTAATATTTGCTATGCACGCAAATTATTAAAAAATCAATTAGCAATAAATTTAAGTAAATTCCCCCGGCAAATTTAAATATTACATTTGGGAATTTTTTTGTAATAATCCTAAAGTGACAGGAGAAGACAGTGACATATTGAAACAGATCTATCCCCTCAAGTCTATCAGTAGAAGGGCGCGTAGAATAAAGTTTAATCGTGTGGAAAATCTTTCAAGTTGGAAAAAAAAAATTCAAACGTTCAACCGAGCGACCTCTGCGTATCCTACTCAAATTACAAAACTTTGCATGATTATCATTCTCAATATTAACTTTTCGTCGCAATTATTTTATTATTTGTTTGTTTTTTGATTAAAGATTTATACCGTGTCTTTTTGAGTAGGTTTTTAAAAGTGCAAATCTGAAACATTGTACAAAAATTCGAGTGGCAAAAGTAAACAAGGATTCTCCTACCCTTTTCTATGAATATTAATCAACGATTTCTCGAGTCAGCCATTTACAATTACTCTCTTCATAATTAATTCGTGACGTAGTTAAGCGGCTGATACATTTTCCCATAATTAAAAAAAAAGTACATATATTGTAGTGGTAGTAATTTTGTTTGGGTTCAAACAATCTCAATTACATTAAAGTAAATTTGGGAGAATTGCTTTTTGCGAAAAAAAGACGATTTGATTTTGCATATAAGCTCTGTATAAATTATAGCCCATTTTTCAACGATATCCGGTAGTCTTTATATAAAGCAACCGCACAGGCTAGATTAACACGCAGACTTTTACGATATCTTTATTGCAAATTGAATTCTTAAACTGCCATCAACTTTTTACGGTTTTCTAATAGTTAATTACGTCGCGGGAATATCACCTTTCAATTATAACTAAATCATTTATGACAATTACGCTATAAATACGCGAAACGCTGATGTTACTGCTACTTAATCGCCCGTTGTTACTAAAAGAGTTGTATGTAAGTACACGATTTTCTTCTTACTCATATTGTTTATACGAGTACTAAGTGTTTACTACTTTTTGCAAGAATTTACTAAGACGCATAGCTTTAATTACTTCTTAACTTAATTAAATCTCTGCAGTAATGAAATTTCGAGCACGCGAATTTGTATTTTGCGAAGAAATATTGTTGTAAAATTTTAATGCAATTAAATTGCGAATATTAACATGTAAAAGTAAAGCGGAAATTTAAACGACCGGTAACGTAAACACGTATTTAAAAAAAACTTCTTTATAGTCTTAAATATTATGAAGCATTGATTTTTATTTTAGACGAAAATTTCTCAGACATGCATTTATTTTTTTAGCGTAGATTTATAAATTCTTCCATCTCCGGTGTGTTTCTTTAAAAATGCCTTTATTAGGGACTGTATTAGCGTTCATTAATTTTTCTTATAATCCGCTCTTTTTACCAATTTCGATACGTCGCTAGGAAATATCTATTTCTTTCGGTAAATTAATTTCCGTTTCTTTTAGGATTTGTCTTTGGAAACATCTATCAACGACCAGTAACAATAGTTTTTGTACGATTTCCTAAACACGCCGATTGATGAGTTTTTGCGGCACAAAGACATGGAAATTTAAACGATGTATATTTCTGTAATTGTTTTTATTGTTATGTGTTTATTCACTACGACGTTTAATCTGACACTAAGTTTTTTTGTCTCATACTTGTTTGTATTATCATTCCATTATCATCTGAAGTGTCTATGGTTTGTTCTCTTTTTACTTCTTTTCCTTTAGTTTCTTTCCATGCAGGTTACGTGTTTTAATCTTCTCTAAGCAACTTCAATTAACACTCCGGATTTCTGTCGTACCTTACTATCGCTCTAGTGTTTTGCAAAGACAACATATGTTCAAAAATTTGATTTTTCAGAAACTGAAACGTAACAACATAAGAGAAAACTTCTAATGGACTTTTGTTTTTGACAGAAATAATAGTAAAAATCAATATTCAACAAAATTCATAAATTAAGGAATGAGAATAATAAGTCAAAAATCCACTGTTGCCGTCATTGTCTACGTCATCAATTATTTCTGGACCATTTAACAGTTGTTGTTTGATAATACTCAGGCAGAACACTTTCTTTTTTGAATTAAATATTTCAAGCAAGGATTCTACATTTTTAAGTTTGACCGTTGAGATATAGTTAGCGGTTTCTTGTAAGGGACGCAAATATAACTTTGTTTTCCATGGATCAGTGTAGGCATCTCTGAAAATCTGTTTAAAATTCTTTATCTATGTTAATCATTTTAACTTTTTTAATTATGATTTGTGGTCTCTACATTTGTAAGTTTAAATGGTGAAGGTTTACGACGTTCGTTTTTTATCAGTTGAACTCCGTGTTTTTTGTTTTATTTTTCAATCAGTGCAGGCATTACTTTGTAGTATAGACAACAAAGTAGAGATCCCGAAAAAAGTAAGCAAACCAGTCACATGGCTTAGGAATAATCTCGACCACCGGCTATGTATAGTGGATTCAAACAACTGAAGACAGTGGACTGGAACATAACTGAGGAATGACCTTTCAATATGCCCATTGTATAATTTTGAAAATCGACAAATTGCGCTTTGTTCCAAAAATACAGCAAAAATTGCATTTTGATTCAAAATTTATACATAAATACATACAATTTATACACAACAGTAAAGTATTAAAAAAATGGACATTTAGTGCATTTTAAATTTGAGGTGTTCCTCGTACTATATACACTCGCATTACTGCTCTGCATCATGCCGTTCCTTTGTGCGTAGGCTAGTAGTATAGTGAGGCCGGTTCTGGATCACTCGGGTAAGATCGGTAAGAGATCGTGAAGTTTCGTTGCTATCGTTTCGTTTCGGATATGCTCGAGTTGCATTCGGATTTGGTAAGTCGGGATACATCGTATTGTGGTGGGGGAATCGTAAAGTATCGTAAAAATCATTTCGTTTCGGGTACGCTCGGATGTAGGTCAGTCGATAAAGATTGTAGTTATGGTGTGCGATCGTAAAATATATTTTGGTATAGATACTATTGTGTGTATATAAAGTATAAAAGTTAACGTTTTTGATGGTTCACTATTAGTTTGGTAATAACTCTCATCCCTTACGTGCAGTACAAATTATCTATATAAGTTAATATAAATAAATGAATTTACATTGATATTTTTTATCTATTTGTATGTATCTAAATAATATTAATAAATATATATGTAATATGTATCTAAATATATACAATATTATATATAAATCCAGTGTCCAGTAAAATTTCGGTTTTGCAAATTACTATAATTATGTAATTTATGTAAAGAAAAAAAAATACTGCTTTATTTTTATTATTAATTATAAGTATTTGTATGCAAAAAATGCTTACTATTACATTGAAATACTGTGTCTTCACTTACATTTTTCTGAATGTTATAGTTGTAGACATTACAAAGAATGTGCTTATTTGACAATTTATTCACCTACTTTTGTGTTGCAGTTGTATACATTCCAATGACATTATTAATTTTGCAATTCTGTGCTTTTGATTACATTATTTATATTTGTATTATAATGTGTTTCAGATATAAAATTATACTAAATCCTTCTTAAATACCCATGAAATGATTTATTACGCTTGAAAATATTTGTCATCTCTAATAAAAATAACTTTTGTCTGTTCATTATTGAACAATTTCTAAATAATTTAAACATTATCCATTTACAGCATTACTTATATGAGTACAAGAAGTCTATTAATAGACTATTAGTATAAAATTAAGCGTTTTAGTAAAATTAACCATTTCGGGAGCAAGTGATTGTGAACTATCATGATTTTAAAGTCTCTCTTCACAAAGATTTATCAACAAGTTTACGATTGAAGATATAAACAAAATTAATATCGTGATTAGTTCGGGAAAAGACATCTATCGCGTTAGCCCAGAAGTTTTTAGTAAAACAACAAATATTGAATTTATTCAATAATGAAACAACAATGAGTGCGACTAAGAAAAATATTCAACTAAAGTTAAAAATCTATGAGTTGTGTAGAGATTTAAAAAATATCAAGCTGAAATGAGCAATAAATGTTGGAAATAATGATACATTTTTTATTTTACTATTATAGGTTTTATCATACATTAGTAACCATATTAGGAAGTCGGTGATAGTAAGGGAGGGAGGAAAAGATTATAAAATATCGATTTGAATTGAATGTTATATTATTTTCGTGTATTTTTTTGTATTTTGATTTGATTTATTGTTATTTATGCAATACTGTTTTTATTTATCCAGCTGTTGTAAGTTTCATCAAAGCCTAACTACTTTATATACATTTTAATACCGTTCTTTCCTAAAGTATTTTGTTTTTTTTTTAATTTGAATTTCGGGTGCGTTTGTGGAAGCTCGGGTACGCCTGCAATTTTTCTAATTTGAATTTCGTCTAAGTTCATATTCGGTCAAAAGATCGAGTTAGTTCAAGGTTTCGGGAGGAGGTAAAGGTGGCAACGCCTATTTTTTCTTTCGGTGTTAAATTACATATTAACGTACGGGTTATTGGCACGCTTATAAAGTGCAGACTATTTATTCATTTCTTTAATAAAAATCATGCATTTAAAATTACTAGATGATTAGATTAAAGTAACTTGAATAGATAGAATAAAACTACAGTTAACCATAAAGTAGTTTGGCTAACCCGTTCTTTCTAAAATATCTTGGGTGGTTTCTATCAAAAATTTTTAAAACCTCTTTAAAATCACACTTCAGATTATAAAGGATTACAGGACGGAAACCCTTAATAATTACATTTATTTACCGTTAAATAAACTGCCACCGAATTAAGATAACAAAGTTTAAGAGGTAATACCTGGTCTGAATCAAAAAATGAGATTTTTTTCGATAATTTTGTGATGTAATTAATGATTAGATCAATTTGAAGTTTTGAGGGTTCATTACACTCATCTTGATGTCCAAAGAAAATTTTTTTTTTAGTTTTTATGACAAAATGGCGGCTTAGCAATGCATAAAAAAAGGTTGATTTTTTAGACGTCTCGCGGCTAGAACCACAAGTCTCAAACTAACGTATCTAAAACAATAGACATTTTTTTCTGATATACTCGGGTATAACTACAGAAGTACATGTGGATATACAAAAATAATGATTTTTTGGAAACTCGGGGGCAGTTTGAAAAGAAAAGTCGATTTTTCGACTAACAAATCGGTCTTTATTTGTCTATAAAAATTGTAATTCTTTATAAAACTTAAAAATCGTGTGTACTTCTGTAGATAATCTATCTAAGAAGCTACAACCAAAATTTCAAGTCAATTGGATAAAAATTACTCGAGTTCTACTGCTTGCCGTTTTTAAAAATATGGTTTCTAGAGAAACGCATTTAAAGTTTTACAATGTATTTACTACACAGGCAATATATCTTCAATATTTGCTTCAAAGTACCAATTAACTCTATATGCATCTTATTTAAAAAAATTATGCAGTGTAAATTCGTAACGTCGGTGATGAATAAAATAGGGCAAACTCGCTCTGAAATTTAATTTGTCGTTTAGAAAAGCTCGGATTTGCTTAAAAAATTCGTTTTTTACGAGCATTAAAAATTTTTTTCAACAATGGATGATGACAGGCATTATTCTTAACATGTTTTTGCTTCATTTAAACCAATTAAAAAAATTCAAAAAATAAAAAAAATTAGACTAGAGATTGCGCTTAATAAGTTTTTTCTAATGAGAAAAGTAACTTAACTTCAATTATTTTGGCTCACCCTGTAAATTTATATAATAACGATTAAAATAATAACTAAAATCAATAAAAAACGATGTAAATTAAAATAAATAAGTAATACATTTAAAAAAATTAATTAAACGTTTAAAGAACTTAAATTAAAAAAAATCAACTTGTAAGCATTCTTTTTCGAGTACAAATTGATTATAATAAGTACACAACCCAAGAAAACTAAAAACTTGATGTTTGTAGATTTGTTTTGATCATGCTTGTACTGCTCGAACTTTGCTGGATCAGCCTTTACTTCATTCCAAGATACAACGTGGCCAAGGTATTGCATTTTTTCTTAAATACGTGGCATTTCGTTGAGTTTAGTTTTAGTTTTTTCTTAAGTAGTCGTTGCAACACTCCCTTTAGGTTGTTGATAGTCAATCAGGTTTCTGTACCACTTAAAACGTTCGTCGTTCTTACAATATATAGTTTATGGTCATTTTCATCTTTTTTCGAATTCATTTTGTCTAGAATGTTGTCAACGTCTTGTAACGCTTCATTTAGGTCACTCTTATGAAATGCTTTTCGAGTTTTGATAGTGTTTCTATTTAACTGCTTGTCGATAAAAATCCTCTTCAGATCTCGTATGCCTACAACTTTTTTAAATGGATCTTGAGCAGCTTAATGTTTTGCAGTTTCCAGTCCTCTCTTAAGGTTCGTACCTTCCTTCAAACATTTTCCAATAATTCTCTTTCTAAAATCTTGCTTCTCTTTATAGTAATTTTCTCTATTCTTCCAAATACACGATCGGCTGGTAGGTAGGAGTGATCACGAACAGGAAATACCTTTATGATACGAGTTAAATGCTTTGGTGCATAATAATAAAGCCCAGATATTAACATTCCTATGACAAAGCTGTTTTTGTTTTGTCAGAGCAGCCGATACAGAAGAGTCGTAATAAAGTGGTGTTTTTTGGCCATTGTACCTGAGTTAAAAAATCAGATCCGACTTTTGTGAATTCTTTTCCCGCCTGGTCTTTACTCGAAGAGTATAATAAAGCTGTTTTGTTTGAAGATTTGTGATTTACAGGTTATACAATCCTAACTGTGTGGCATAAAAGGCTTCCTGTATGACAACTTTAGGTAAAAGCTGCAGTTGCTGCTAGTCTTTTGTCAAAGAACGCAATTTTTTAAGAAATAATAATCTGTTGCACAATAAAGCGACACTTCAAACTAACTGAACACAACAAATACAAATACTGCACTTTGCATCGGTTTATATTTGAGACTCATAGAACTCAAGATCACAAGACTGTGTTTTGAAACGTCTAACAGCTTTTCTCGAAACGGCATTTTGAAATGAAAACAAATGATCCATAGAGTGGTTGCCTTTGACAGCTGGAGTTTTTCAACGGAAAGAAACACCATTTTTTCCTGTGTTTGTGGTACACTTCACAAGTATGTTTATTGTAAGCGCCAAGCGACGTTTTCACTTCTGAAAATTTCACAAGTATCTGTGTTATAAATTGTGGAGTGAGTAGAACACATCTTTTTGTTGATTTACGTTGATTTTCCTAAAATTTTCTTAACGTTTTACGATACCACGTGTTAAGCCAAGTTGGCAGGATTCATTAGTAATCCATTACTTTCCGTTGAATGCTATACTCAGAAGCATGTACAAAAAGTGGCTCCCGATCAATTAGGCTATTTCCGAGAACAATTGTGTTAGTCGTTGATTATCTTTTTTGTTGTTCGAAAACCAGCGTAACAAAGAGCATTAAAGTTACATCATTTTGGCTCTTTTTGAATTGGTTCTTGTGGTTTGTAAAAATCGTCGCTTCATAGCCACCTATATCATGAACATCAAAAATATGGTACCATATAGTTATCTACAGTAAAATAAAGGATTAGATGGAATAAGTTGGCAATGGCAAATTTTGCATGAAATCGAAGGTAATACAACTAACTTCATGTAAAAAGCATTCGCTTTTCTCCGATGTAATTCCGTCATAACCCGCAGGGATGTCTTTTTCAGGAGTGTTTTCCGAGTTCAGTTTTACATATGAATGATCGAGGATAAGCAAATTTTATATTGAATGTACCATATCAATGAGAATTCATCTTTGTCTTTCATGGTATTGAGTTTTGGATCGTCCTAATTCAGTCATGACCTGGAAGCATTTGAGACGTTGACTACTTTTAAAAAATGCATTAAAAAGTAACTACATCTGAACATAAACATCCAACAATAACTTACTTGGAATCTAGGTCAACATTTATTGCAAATATTTGTTTTTCACCGTGACTTATACAAGGTTGCTAATAAGTCTGGAAACGGTCGATTATCGGGGAAAATATACAAGGAATCAAAAAAAGTATTACACAAAAGTTTTAGGGTTCTTCAATGTCTACTAGACAGTAATAATTTTAATTATACAGGGTTGCTCATAAAGGCGTGGCACACCAAAATTGCATTTTTTAAATGGAACACCCTGTATATTATTTGAAATTTCAATTCTCTCAATTTCGAAACAAAATTTGTAAGAAGAATAATGTACCTAAATTCAATCGTTTCCGGGTTATCCAGTTTAAAAAATAAACGCTATCGTTTTAAAGTCTATTGAATGAAGAACAATAACTAATTAAATTACGAATTTTTTTTTGAAAACATTCTGTACTATTTATCTTATTTTATAAGTTGCTCAAAGTATTAACCATTGACCTCCTGACAATAATGACCTGACCTAGTTGGCCATTTAATAGTTTCCCTGCGCCCTATCTATCTGCCAGGAAAAGTTTGATTCAAATATTTCCATCCTGCTGAAACCATATTTCTGCTATTTTTTGGAAATAATCAACTAACGTCTGGAACAATAAATTTTTGCAAAAGTGCCAAATATCTAGCAGAGTTTATAAAATATGGTGCTACAATATATCTACCAATAATACCGCACCACACATTTACTTTTTGCGGTCTTTGGGTGCGAACTTGTTCCATCCAATGTGGGTTTTCGGCTAACCACTACCTACAGTTGTGTAAGTTCATTTGCCCATTCAAACAAAATTTAGATTTGTCGGGCAACAAAATGTGGTTAGTAAAGTTAAAATTTTGGCGCAACTTCTCTATAGTAACTTAACAGAGTTTGATTCTGCGATCAAAATCGTCTTAATTCAGTTTTGCAATAGATGAATTTTATATGGACTTAATTTATTCCGCTTTACAATCTTTTGAATTGAATATTGACTAATATTCGAACTTGTTCCATCCAATGTGGGTTTTCGGCTGACCACTACCTACAGTTGTGTCGGTTCACTTGCCTATTCAAACAAAATGTAGATTTGTCGGGTAACAAAATGTGGTTGGTAAAGTTAAAATTTTGGCGCAACTTCTCTATAATAACTCAACAGAGTTTGATTCTGCGATCAAAATCGTCTTCATTCAGTTTTGCAATAGATGAATTTTATGTGGACGGAATTTTTCCGCTTTACAATCTTTTGAATTGAAAATTGACTAATATCCTGATTCAAACCCAATTGTTGTGTCGAATTTTTCGGATTCTCCACTACCACATTCAATATTACATTCAAAGAATTTTCTCCATTTGTAACGGTTCCTGGCCTTTTCGTTCTAGGTCGATCTCTGACCCCGCCAGTTTCGTGAAAATGATGGAAAAGTTTTTGAAACTGTGGATTTGGTAATCGATTTCCGGTCAGGGTTCAATTCATTGAACATAATTACCACTTGAGCAAAGCTTCGTGTTCTAACACCATATCCTATCATCATTAAAATTTCGATACGTTCGGTTTCACTTAAACTTGACATTTGTTGACGCTAAATTAATTTTCACAATCGTTGGTATGGTAACATTTTAAAACAAAAGAACAATGCTGCATTTCTACGGTACCTTGATGAACTACCTATAGAATTTCGTTTTGAGCGTCTTAATAAAATAAAATTCCAAACAATCATAACAAACATTGAAATCGGTTTTTTTCAGAATGTTTTCAAAAGAAATTCGTGGTTTCATTATTTATTGTTCTTCATTCAACAGATTTTAAAACAATAGCGTTTATTAAACTCTATAACCCGGAAACGATTGAATTTAGGTACATTATGCTTCTTACAAATATTGCTTAAAATTGAGGGAAGAATTGAAATATTGAAGAATATACAGGGTGTTGCATTTAAAAAAATGCAATTTTTATGTGCCACGGTTTTATGACCAACCCTGTATAATTAAAGTTATTACTATCTTAGTAGACGTTGAAGAACCCTAAAACTTCTGTATAAAACTTTTTTTGATACCTTGTATATTTTTTTCGATAATTGACCGTTTCCAGACTTATCAGCGACCTTGTATAATCATTGCCTTGTACTTTGTCTTGTTAAACTGCATCGTATTTTTGCTTTTTCGGCGTCTTCCTCTTGGCCCAGTCGCTTTAATTTCCTTCTACAGGTCTTGCGTATTGTATTTGATTCAAATTGCTCTCACTTTATATCATGTTAACATTAAAACTAATGAAATGAATATTTAAGATAATGTGCGAAACAACACTTCTCTAGATATGTTCTGTTTTTACTAGAAAGTCAATGGACATGTGATATTTTTGTGGAATCGCTCTAGTTTTAAATGTTGTTTTTGAGGTTCGAACATGGTTAACGCGTTATGCATTGGAAATTTGGACGGTTGCTTGTCCTAAGTATGTAAACTCCTCTGATTCAAGTTTTTTATGCAGATTTTTAGATAACAGTTGATATTTGCATTTTGTGTATTAATTTTTGTTTGTTTTAATAGTGTCTAGTTTTTATTGGACACATTTTTCTCTTCTTGTGCCTTCATCTGACGCCCTCGATTGTGTTCAAGCGTTCTCATACTATGATAAATTATTCCTTTGCACTCTTACAACAAAAATGTTCTTTATTTATTATGAAAAATGTTCTTATACCTCACCAATTCGTCAAGTTTAATTGAACTGTGCATGGCGGGTCCCAAAAATTAATTGAAAATAAATAACTTACTTTTAAATAACGCTCCGTGTAGACTGCGTGTATTGACCACGCAAGTGAACAGTTTTTTTCAGTTTGTTAAAGGCAAATTAGCTGAAAGTAACTTCTAGTGACATACAATGTATAACTCAGTTACGAAAGTTAGTTGAAAGTTAGAATTTGACAAATACGCACGAGTGTTAAATAAATGTGTTACGTCTTCGCACCTGCTGAGAATTTGTGTAAGTATTTATGCAAAAGTGTTCTACTGGATTTGGTGATTGGTTAATTACCGTTGTTTAGGCTATAATACAATAAAATTGTAATAATAATTTAATTATGGGCATCGTGCTTAACCATTTGACGTCATTTGGGGTAAGATGATATATTTTGGCGGGATAAGATGGGATAGTCTCATCTTGCACTGGAAAAAAGTAATACGAACATTAAAGCATACGTATTGTTTTTATTTTATAAAATGGCGCTACTTATGAACGTGTATCAGAACGGGGAAAATGGAGTGAAGAAAGCATGGTTCAAGCAGTACAGGCTATAATCGCTAGTCAAATGGGATACAGAACCGCAACTACTCATTTTGATGTACCGAAATCAACATTAGAACGTAAAGCAAAACAAGCTAGATTAAATAGCCCTACTCAAATTATAAAGCCGAAACTAGGCCCAAATAAATGCTTTTTCACACATTAAGAAGAGCGAGAGTTTGTTGACTATATAAATTTAATGGAATCAAGATTACTTGGATTAACCTATGTTGACCTAAAGAGGTTAGCTTTCCCACTTACGGAAAAATAAAAAACAACACAATTTTAACAAAAGTAAAGGCGAAGTCAGTAAAGATAGGATCGCAGATTTTTTAAGACGACGCCCAGACATATTTCAATTTCAATAAAGTGGCTGTGGATGGATTTTATGTTATAATTCAAAAACGTTTTGATAAGTATAATTTTGCTGCCGATAGAATATATAACTGTGACGAGACAGGTGTTACGGTTGTTCCTAACACCAAATCTAAGATATTGGCAAGAAAATGCAGAAAACAAGTTGGATCCCTCACATCGGCAGATAGATGTGAAACCGTCACTGTGGAAATTTGTTGCAGTGCAGCAGGAGCTTGTATGTCCCCAACATTTATTGTTCTCAGGATAAATCAGAGTTTTTAAAGGATGCTTCTCCTGCTGCGACAGCATCCTAGTGGCTGGATACAAACAGATTTTTTTTCAATTGGCTTACACGCTTTATAGATATCTTTGGCACAACAAAGGATCATCCTGTTCTACTCTTATTAGATTAGATTAGACACATATAAAAATATTAAATTAATTGATTGTGCTGAGTGACTGTGTGTAAGAACGAATAGAGTAGTGATATTGTATTTTCTTCCTCATTGTACTCAACGACTTCATCCACTTGACCTGTGTTTTATGACACTTTTAAATGTCTATTATGATTAGGAAGTGAGTAATTGGTTTTGAAATTATTCAAGAAGAGTTGTGACATATCAAATATTTAAGTTATTTGTAACGACGTTTATACGAGAAGCGTGTCTGTTAACAGGTGTAACTTTATTTGAAAAAGCGGGAATTTTTTCATTTAATTCAAATAAAGTTATCAACATTGATTTTGCACCACCTGGCACTACCAACAGACCCCATCAAACTGCTGACGATGTGAATATTTTACCAACACCAACAATATAATTATCTGCAGCGACAAAATATATTGATGAAAATTTGGATCCTGAAGCACTTGAGATTGATAATTTGCCACAACAATCCATGAGCTCACCAACTTTCACTTTTAATGTTACTACAAAACAGACGCATCAATAGGAAAGTGGATCCCTCTAACGCCATCAATTTTAGAAAACGGCATCTTCATCCTCATCAAAGTATTTATTCCCATTCCTCACACTGATAATGAAAAACCGACGACAAAACGAATAGTTTGAAACAGAGGAAAATGTTCTATTATACAGAATCACCGTACAAGAAAGAATTAGAGGAAGAACACAAAGAAGAGGAGTAACAAAAAGGAGACATTAGAAAAATGGAAAAATAAAATTTGAGCAAAGAAAAGACAATAGTTAAATGAAAAAATCCTGAAGAAAGAAAACGTTTCGTGAAGAAACAGAAACCTCTGGAACTCCTAGCCAGATTGTCAAACGTTAGATTTACTGTGGAAGCAATAATCGACAGAAGAAAAACAAAATTACAGATAGCGATTCTTCTGTAGACGAAGAAAAATTGGACGACGAGGCGGCATGTCTTTATTGCAAACATTTATATTTCGAATCAACTGAAGGATGAGTGCTATGCATTAAGTGCTCACGTTGGACACACTGTAGCTGTACTGGCGAAGAGGAAGACGATGATGAAGTACAACATATTTGTGCACTTTGTATTACGGAATAATTAAAATTCAATAAAAATTGATATTATGTTACATCGAATCATTTATATTCCATCTTGCCTCACATAGTTTCTCATCTTACCCCGCCTACGGGGCTATATGGAAAATATACACTATCGTACAAAATGTTTTTAACTATGATATCGCTGAAATAAAATGATTAAACTGTATGTAAGTAAGAAACAATACATCAACCTGTCCATTCGTTCAACTTTTAAATTGCTAATGCAACGCATAACGTATTAGCGATTAAGTTTACAGGGCCCATCTTGCCCTGCCTTCCTCTACATGATGAATCAGCAGAAGATCCTTTTAACAAATTTAGTGAATATTGAGGTTTTTGATTTTGTAGAGAATATAATTAAACATGTAAATTAGGTTTCCTGGCCAAAAGGATTTGGATCTGGCAGCTTTCATCTAAGATTTGATGAGTTTAGGAAAAATTGCTTTTTATATCATGCTCTGGACAAAGTTTGCTTATTAAATAAAGGAATTAGAACCTGAACATGAATCTTCAAACGATGACTCTGAAGAAGACGAAATATTCGTATGTAAGATCAGAAAGGAATTCGAAGCGTGTTTGGAAAGTGTTTAGTCTTACTGCAACATATACTGAGTGAAGTACACTAAACTTCACAATATCTATAAGTTTCTGTTAACAATTCTTGTGATCCAAGTCAATTATGAAAGAACTTTCTTAACTCGAACTAAACTCTATTAAAACCAGATTTCGCTGAAGCCTCAGCCAGACAAAAACAAACTTTATGAGCAAAGTGTAAAGTTAAAAATAAAACTTTAAAGGCGTGTTGCACAAAGCAAATCAAAAATGTAACAACAGATTATTTCTCAAAACAATTGCTACATAGCCAATGAAACCACGTTTATTCGTGATGTAACAATTGATTTAAGAAATAATCACTTGCTACTTTTTTATTTGCTTTATGCAACCCGTCCTTAGTATTTTAACTGCTATTTTTAGTTGCCAAATTATTAATCTTGGCACATAAACCTAATCTACAACATTTTTTCAAGCAATCTCTTTCTTATTTCTCTCATATATGCCTTCTAGGAACTTGGCGTTGAATTTTAATGTCTTCGCATTATTGCAATTTCATTAAAATAAAGTTCTATAAAAAATGATTTAAGATTTATTATAGTTCTGGTCGCATTGAAGTAGTCAGTAGTCATTTCTTTTTTTTTCTTTATTTAATCATCTTATTATTGAACTTGTTCTCGATTTTTTAATTATTACACTGAATAGAAATAGGTTGATTTTTTGAACTTGTAGTATGGTAATTGTTTTATCGATAACTGTCTATCAGTAAATATTTCATAAAACATGCTTCTGAGACCTGATTTAACTATAAAGACCCATGTCAGCTTCACAGAAAGTTTGATTTGTTTTCTTCAGTCAACTTAAAAGTATTAGTTGTTTTCTTTTAGTTTCGCAACGAATACATACATTTCTTTGCTTGTGAAAATGTCTCAATGTATATTAATTAAGAAAATGACAAATTTTATGTCGTTTTCAGACGACGAAAATTAAGATTTCTTTTGAAGAAGTAGTTTACATACAATCACTATATAAGCATAGAAAACTTTAAGCAAAAATACACGTAGTATAAAACCACACAGAACTTATGAATAGTTTATATCGACCTCGTCGACTATACACAGCTTAAAGAGTTTTATATATACATTTTGTAGACATTTAATATTCTATCAAAACGTTTGACCTACTCTCTATATTTATAAAGTGTGCCTGAAGAAATAAGAATTAAATTAAAACGACTAATTAAACAGTAAAAATTAAAAGTTAATTATTTGTTTATTACTACATCATCGCTTCTACGAATTTGCATCAATAACAGGTTTGCACCACAATTATTTTTTTCGAGGCGATAATTTATTAATGCAAATCGAAGATGAATCGTAGCTTGCGGTTTTTAATTAAGTATAAATTGGATGAAGGCGCGCGATTTTAATAACAATATTATAAATTGGTTTATTCGTGTGTGGTTTTAATTGCAATTACATTTACCGACTGTTTTGCATTATTAATAACAAATATACATACTAATTTAAATTGAAAACACGGTGTGTCGCGTACTTAATGAAATCGATCTCTATATTTAAATTATAAAAACTTTTCTACTTTAACGTCTAAAGCCTTAAGCGATTATGTAAGTGATTCAAATAATTGATCTTAAAAAGTAAATTGGTGATAAAATCAACGTTATTTATTTTATTAAACTGTTTAGTAATTTAATTTGAAAATGCAAGTCAAAAGGTTATGACTTGTAGGCTTCAGATGCTCTAAAAACACTGCATATATGCACAAAAAATATGCTTTTATATATGCATTTAAAATATATATAATAAACACTAAAAAAAGTAGAAATCTTGGTTACATTTGATAATTAGACGACGCAATAAATGTTGAAATGTAAATTTATTTCTGTTGTCGACAACAATGTTTTTGTATTGTAAAAAGACTCGTTCCACATCGCACGACACTATAATAGCAAATTTAAAATGTATGACATCCGTTGATGAAAAATGTTTATTTAATGTATCGAGCAGGGTTTGATTTTGCAACACTTAACTTAGATTTTTCAGCAGCTGATAATTCGTATTTTTTAATAACATTTTTTTTAAATTTATTGATAATTTTTCGATAATTCTTCGATTCAGTAAACGAATTTTTTAGGGGTTCAATTTATCGACAACTTCCTTGATAATTCTATGAGTACATACGAGTAAAACGTTTTTATATATAATATCTTCCGGCCACAAAATACACAAATTTTCATAGAAAAAGACAGCAATTTGTATTACGATTCACTTTAGCTAACAATTTCAATTTGAACAAATACAATTTTCCTTTTTCTTCATCAATAGTTTCATCTAGAGACACCCAAATTTTATGGTTTGCCACTTTTTGTTTAGCTTCTTCAAAGCTCTGCTAAATAGACGTAGAACGTAATTTTTTCATGTTGTAGACTCGGGAATATTCTGTTTGGTATGCTTTTTCAAAAATAGAATCCTAAATACTTCATTTTTAATCTTTGCTAACGCTAGGTGGGCTACATTTGATACATTTGTATATTATTAATAATCTATACAAAAATTATAAATACACTTTTTAATTGCTTGTTTAAGAACATTTTTTGACGTGTAATTTTACATTGTATTAAATAATTTCGATTTGCAATGGTAGAATTTACATTATAATAATTTTAAAAAAATATCCGGGTTTGCAGTTTAAAAATCCTGGGTTTGAAACCTATTTGTCTTGGTTTTGTGATTTTACAAATGGCAACCTTTATCAAAGACCGGAAAAATGCATTTTGCATGTTTTTGAATAATTGAGAAAATTTACCAATAACTGCGTTTTTCTTTAATTTACTACTTTTAGATCAAAACCATGAATTTTTGTTTTGTGTGAATTGAGATTTGATAATAAACCTACTAAAAAGACGATTTTTTTGGACACTCAAATGTATGTTACGATCAACTTCATTTTATTGTTTTTTTTCGATAAAACTGTAATGCGGTATTTTTAGTCTTTTTAGTCTTCCGAGAGATTTTATTTCAACCTTTTCTTTTAACGACAGGCTTACAATTTGTTACCAACATTTTTTTGCTGTGGGCCCCGTTGGTAACAACCACGTCACGACGACTAGCTACAATGTCGGTTAGTGGTCGTGGTTGCGAAACTGGAATAAAGTTGGAATATACCTAGGTGCCACTCCTCGTACTAATCAAGATCCTCTGTTTGGAGAGACCAAGGGCACGTCTGGACCCACTACGAAGTGAACTTGATAGAGACAAAATTAAAGCGAGCAAGAACAATGTAACAAAGCGATATATATTTTCCAATCAATAATATGTATTAAATTTAATGGACCCGCCACTTTCTTGTTATTTATAAAAACATTTAACAACAGTTAAAATACCACTTTTTGTTATTCCAATACCGGGAAGAGAATAGTTTCTAGTAGCGATTATCACAGTTTAAGAAAAAGTTTTATAGCACATGAGGCAATGAACCAGCGTTATGATAACAATAATATAAATATTTTAATGATATTCAATTTGGTTTGAATAAATTCAACGAGACTCAAACAACTCGACGGGCAATTAGTCAATGTACACATAAACAGCGTAAGTACATAAATGCTACGATCTAAAGATTTAAAATATTAAAAGTGAATAATTACAGCAAGCAATTAATTAGCAGATACAAACAAAGTACGTTGAGGGCTGAACACTTTATAAGATAAGTTACACATAAATAAATGCCTTTTCAATACGATACTACTGGACGTTTGCTGCGGGTTCAAGGCTGCCATACAGGAATTTTTAATAAAAGAAACGTTTGGTTATCTCTATGTACCCAACAACTAGCATTCTCTTTAGTTAACCCATGTTTGGTAAGAGAAAACTGTTTTAACTCTGGCAGACTTGCTAAACGGAAATTTACGGTATTAAAGAAACATGGCGGTTCTTACCTCAATAACATTTTTACCTGCAACCGTGGATAAAAATTACCAATCACTAAAATTCTGCTGTACTCTTCTGATCATATTGCAGCATCGTCGCTAAAACGTAGGGAAAAAAGAAATAAGCGACGATAAAATTATAATACGAATAATAAAAAAGAACAAGCAAACCTCTTATATCGAATACTGTCAAATTCAGTGCAGTACTGAATTTTATTATCAAATATTATTTAACGCAATAACGACATGTAATAAAATTCATTAAAAAAATTGTACAGTTGTCACGGTTAAATTTTAACTTGCAATTCTTTTCGTCTGACGGATAGGTAACTTTACCATAACCAACGTATGAATACCTGACCTCGAGAAATTGTGCCCGAGTTTTATGCTGGCAGATGGCGCAAGCGTAGTTCATTTTCTAAAGACATTTCCGGTCATTTTTGATTTTGTTCACGTCCGGTGCGGTGTGTGTGTGTGGGCGTTAAAAACAAAAGGATTGGTAAGAGAACGAGATTTTGTCAGCAATCGACATCTAGCTTATAGAAGCTTTTCTTTTAGTAAAATTCGAAATCATTCTTTTGGATGTGCGAGTTGGAGAAACCGCACAGATATATTTCTGTCCAGCACATATTATAGGTTAGTATTTACACGTGGTGAACGTCGTGGTATCGAGGTACAATATATTTCTTGTTATTTTAGCTCTTATGGCGTTCTCGCTTAGTTAACTCTTTTGCCATACTAGGTTAATTAACTCTTATTGCATACTGTGTTAATTAAGTTCTATGGAGTCCTCTATACGAAGAATTAAGTTGGCAATGACATGATTTAGTAACTCAATTGTGAGGGTATATTCCTGCACGTAAGCGAGCTAATGGTGGCGGAGTTTCTAAAAAGGTATTTACTTTTACATTATTTCAACGGTGAACAAACCAGGGAACGAAGGCTATATTGACCCTAACTCGATCCGTGCTGTTGAAGGTCTTTAGAATCACCTCTCGCTATAACAATTTAACTCTGTCCGTTGATTGTTGAAATGTTTAACTAAACGAATTAATTAATATACGTATAAACGATGTTCTTTAGCATGTGCGCTTATTAATTTTTTTTCTTTTGCTCTGTATATAAAATTATTTAACTATTATAATGTTTAATTTTATTACTTAACTTGCATAAATTTTAAAATTACGATTTAACTTGCATTAATTTAAATGTTACAATAAATGTAAAGAGATTGGAAGTACGCGTCGAAGTTGATGTGAGGTTACGGGAGATACATCCCAGATAATTATCCGGTTCGCGAACTTGACGTCAAGGCCACGGGCGGATTATAATCAACCAGTTACGCGAACGTATCTAATTATTGCTACCGTTAGTGAATTGGACGGTGTGTTAAAATATTTGCTTCTAGAGTCTATTTTAGACTTGTTTTGTAATTTTTTTGTTATTTATATCATAAGTATAACTTTACCACTCGCGTAGCCACAGAAGCAGTAAAGATTTTGTG
Source organism: Aquatica leii (assembly GCA_035610365.1). Classification (NCBI taxonomy): domain Eukaryota; kingdom Metazoa; phylum Arthropoda; class Insecta; order Coleoptera; family Lampyridae; genus Aquatica; species Aquatica leii. Next base: position 41,551,656 of record CM069435.1, on the reverse strand, counting down.
GACGACGACGATTTGACTTGCCTTTTCTCTTTCTTTATGGTCGGTTGTCGTAGGTAAACAAAAAAAATTGTAAATTAATAAACGAAACTGTCACTTTTTTGTTAAAAACTATTCTTTTATTTTGGAATGTACTTTGGGGATTTCTTTTTCTCTAGCCTAGACGTTCTGTACTTAACTCATCCGCAAAAAAGGTGACGCAAAGGGCATTGGCTTATCGTAAGAGTACTTTTCTCTATTCATCCGACTCGCGACCATCTGCGGCGAAGCTAGCCAAACGGTAAGCCAAACATCTACGATTACAATTTTTTTTACCTCCCCAATTGGTACGTTTTACATTTTTCGAAAATTACGCACGACAAATATACTTAGAACACGTCACACAAGTTCTACCGCTTTATGATTACTGAATTGAGAGAAACCATCATTGAAACCATTGCGGGTTACAAATGCGCCACCCGTTTCGTACGTTAAAACTGCATATGGAAAGCTCGTAATGGGGATCGTTATGTCACGTTACAATGCTCGATACGTATGCAGGCATGGGATCTAATAATTGTAGTCCGAACATAATACCTATTTAATATACGCTGCTTTGAATGGCGACTATATTAAATAAATGTTTTAGAGTAATAAAAAGTAGATGATACCTGTATCCTATAAATATACTTTAAGTATTTTAATTCATAATAATTTGTACCATTTTTTGTTGTAATAAACGTCTAGAGGGCTCGCGTCTTACAGCCCTTATGGACCAGCCGCCACTGGCTAACGCTATGTCGGCATCGATAAAACATGTATACAATTATTAATTTTAATTTGACTTTGACGTGTTATCTATTTTCAAATGCTTAATCATTTAAACTTGTTTGGTAGCACAAAATTTACAAAATAAAATGCTTGTATCAGTTGCGGCGCCGGATTAATATCGCTTGCCGTTGCGGGCCTCGTCTATTTTGTCGCCTAATCAGGGTCGTTTGAAACGCACCTGAATGCCCGCCGCAAGTCAATTCTTTTTTTGAAAAGGGGCAATGGTTATTTTTATTTTATCGTATTTTTTTTATAAACTTTTAACAGAAGCCTTGGTAATTCTCCATTTAAAAACACTCCTGGCAGTTGGGCCGAATAAACAATATTCTCATTTTGATTATAGTAATTCTTATATTTATAATATTGAAAAAGTACAAATTAATCTAATATCCATTTTAAATTAAAAAACCAACATCTCTGAATATCTCTGAATAAAAAAGGTCGAATACCCTCCATCTGGCCCAAAAAGTAATATTTTTTGGCCTAGCAAAAGGGTTCGTCAACAAACCAACCTTTTTCAATAGTTTACAACTTACTACAACTACAGTTATCGGGTTAGTGACAACCATGCGAGAATTGTATAGTTAGTACGATCAAAGATATTTCTTTTGGAACGATGACATGCTGAGCTAAAGAAATCTGACCCTGAGCCTAATAATCATAATTCATAACTACTTTTTGCTTTTTAATAAAATTGAACGTTTGTTTAAAAACTAATAACAGAATTAAATTCCAAAGATAAGAAACATAGATACTATATAAAAAATAAATAAAATAACAAAATGAAATATAAAAAGTGAAGAGGCACACTTAGAAATAATCTCATTAAAATACATTCCACTTATTAACTCACTTTCAATACACAAAATAGCAAAGTCATGGATTTATCATGGATGATCTGGAAAAATTTTTGTTCCCCTTCATTGCAGAAAAAGATTCAGCTGAGCACTTTGCTGCAAAAAGGATGAAGTAGACTCTCAAAACAATATCTTTGGGTAAAATATTTTGCGAATGCTTTGAATTAAATTAGCCATTTAAGTGACAATATGTTTTCAATATTTGGTTTATTTGCATGGTCACAAATAGAATAATTTATTTTCAGTTTGTTTGTTAATCTTTTTTTTATTGCGCGGATACAATTTTCCAGATGCGTATTTAATAATTACATTGCCAGGTAAATCAAATTTGGTTGTGATTTTCAATTTTTGGAAAATTTTCTTTGTTTTAAAGTTAATTTTGTCTATAATAAAACTCAACCTCTGCTTCTCTCGATTCATCTAACTATCATTTTCTAATTGTTTTTCTCTTTCTGGTGGTGTCGTACTCTCTATTAAAATTTAGACATGTTTTTGCTGATTAATTCTTATAATAATACTCGGCAATCTTTAATATCATTGTGCCAAGTATTCCAGACTTTTGTCCAAAGTTTTAAACATCTGTCCAGTTTTATGTCCAACCTTTTGCTTGAATCCTAAAAAATGTTCTGTTGGTTTACCATCATCAGCAACAGTGCGGATAATAAAAGACGAAAAATGAATGCTGATGAAATAATATCTATTACCTGTTATTTCGTAAGCAATTGTTTCTAAAATCTTTTTGGGCACAGTGTGAACAAATTGGTCGCATATAGTTGATGACAAATATGAAACATGTCCTCGGTTAGGATTGCCATGCTCAACTAAAAATAGATCAAATTTGGCAATCAATTCTAACGTCTTCATAAAATTTTTATTTGAAGTTGATCCGAACTTTCATCAGTGCCTTTAAAGGCCAACCCACGACTAGATGATTTCTTCACAAGGGCGACTACTTTCAGAAGAACATTCTTGCAATACTTTTTTTTCGCTTCCAACTAACTTCTTAAATTTTTGTCAATTCCAATTAATTTTCCACGTCTGTGTATTGTTATTTCATATTGATTATGAATAACTGATTGTTCATAATTTATTATGTCTTTACTCAGCATGTTTCCAGTCAGAGAAACTATTTAAAAATTGATTTTTGTTGTCTCCACGACAATACGGCAAATGTCAAGGTACTTCTTGTTTTGACTCTCAAGGAGAGACTAGGACTAAGCCTAAAAATTCTGGGTGCTTAACTACGCCGAAAGTCGCTTATAATCATAAACAAAATAACTGCGAAAGCTTGAGATTTTATATTTACATGATAATGGAGATCGCCGAATTCACTACGAAAACGTAAAAATATTAGCAAGAAGTAGAAACTACCACCAAAGAATAATACGCGAATCTTTAGAAATTATGAATAACCTCAACAATATTAAACGTGAAGATGGATATAGGCTTAGCAACACATGGAGATCTACGCTACTTGACCAGATAGCTACAAACGCGGTTCAGCAAAGCGGAATCGAAAGACAACACGACCATAACATCAGTCTTTAGAAAATCTTCTGAAGAAGCTGATAGTATGATCAGCGAAACGTCAAGTGAAAGTTTTGTTACCGGCAACACCCGAAAAACAGTTCTTTATTAGACAACGGTCGTGAAAGTCTGCATTCTACTATTGTTTTAGTTTTCTTAAAGTTTACAATTTCTCTACCTGCAATATCAAGTTAAATATGTAATTTATTAACTGATTTTATACCAGCGTAATTCAAATGTGTTCTGAATAAAACTACGAGTCAAAATCACAACGTAAAATATTGAAGGTAGGCAATGGCAATGAAATTATGAAAATACCACCAAACGGAACAACTGGACGGTCTCATCGGCAGTAGAAGAACTCTTTGTACTTTCACAATTGCATTGACAAATCCTAAAGCTATTTAGCGCTATAGCTAGATATTTACAGTTATCTATTTAAATTCAAGCAACTTTAGACTAAGAGACTATGTAAATTATCTATATATATAAAAATGTTATGTTGGTTTGTGTACGCTTCAAAAACTCAAAAAGTTCTGCACCGATTGAGTTGAAATTTTAACATGATATAAAATCCGCATCAAGGATTGTTTTTATATATTTTTTGCATCAGTCACATATCTGCGACCGCGAGAAAACAGTTTTTTTAACGATCAGCTGTGTACCAGTGACCGCGCCATCTGTCATAAGCGATGAAAACACTCGCTGACAACCGAAATAATAATGACGCAGTCACATGAAAAACAATTTCGTTCCCAATTATATTGTTTATTTACAAAAAAATTTGCATCTGATTCTGATTATTATACAATCTGAATTAAATATTCACTTAAATCAAGAATTTTTGGTGTGATAGTGTTGTAATCGAACTGCGCCTTTCACCAAATCGTAAGTAGAGGTTATATTTTATATCAAATATGGACAGTAAAAATATTATTAACTGACAGGCAAAATAAAAGGACTTATTATAATTCAAGTGGATTTCTAACAGAAGTGAGTGGTTATATCTTTTTTATTACATCTAACACGTGGACGTAATTATATTATTTATTTTGGATTAACCTCACTTTTAATGTATATAAATATAATTACATTAAAACTAGCAATTATTAATTAATACGAATGTCAACCATGCAATCACAATGTGCCACTGCGAAGCGTGGCAGGGTACAGCTAGTTAAATTATAAAAAGTTAAAAAACTGATAGTTTCTTAGCATTACTATGTATTTTATGGTCGGGAAGTCACAGATTTTACTTTGTTTCTTGTTTTTCTCTTTTGTATCAATTAGGATTGGGCTACGCTTTGTTTTTACCTAAAAGCGCTTTTTTGTTCTTCTGACCACAAGATAATCTTTTCGTAATTATAATTAAGTTTCTGCTCTTCGAGAAGTTTGATTACAGTTTTTCCAATACCTACATTTTCTATATTTATTTAGTCTGTTTTTACACTATTGCTTGCTTACTATGTTCTTTCTGTCTTTTTTTAATAAACTGTTTTGGCTAATTTTTTTTAAGCACTTTTCATTTTTTTCTGTCATTTGTTTATATTTTTAGTTTGTTTTGCCAGGATTTATTTTTATAAAAATGTGGTCTCTATGTATCTCTTTCTGTGTTTTTATTGTTTGATAAGATCTACTATGAATTTATATTCTTTTGCTTTGTAGGTACGTACGTGCTAGTTTATGTTTACAGAATCTATTAATAATTCGATATTTTGAGCATTTTTGTTTATTCACTTTTTGCTATTGTATTATAATGATGTTCTTCTTGGGGATTTGAATATACAGTGCTCAGGTATTAGAAATTTTATGCTTAGAATTGTTTGTCTATTATATGTTTTTTTAAATTTATTTAGTTTTTGTCATGATTGTAATATCAGTCACAGATTTCATATTTGTCTTATTTGAGACAGGTTAGTTCTTTTTTTGTCGTTTGCGGTCATCATCTGTGACTTCCATTCTCTTCAAGGCTATTTTTGATGTCTGTCGTTTTAGTATTATTTATAGTTATGATTTTTTATTAGCAAAATGTATTGTTGTTGCCATAATTCATTATCCAATATCCATGGTAGTTTAGGCGAGTTTTATTCTTTCCTGTATAAAAAACACAATTTTCAAGATTTTTTCTGGTTTGCTTTTGCCTGTCATCGGCGATACAGGAGACACTAGAGTGTAGGTTACACTTTTGTGTCTCTTTTATTTATTACTCGAAAGTGAAAGTTAAAGAATATTTGACTAATTCACGCCCTCATGTAAATCGTTCTTAGGTACATAATTTTTGATATGCAATTTTGTTCTGACGACTTTAGTCAGTGGCGATAAATCCAATAAAAGAAATTAAGACACTAAAAACTGTATCAAGAAAAATTCTTATATCTTAAAATATGATAAAACGTTGCTCATAAATCATAAACTTAGTCATTTTTGTACACATTTCATTAATACAAAATTCTGAAAACTTTTTAATTATACAAATTTTTTTAGAACTTAGGAATTACTAACAAAAGTAATTAAAATAAAAAAGGTACTTGTAGTACCATTATAAACGTTACAGTGATTATTATAATTTGTATTATTAATCTTTGTTGAAAAAAACTGTCTCGAAAGTCGACGGACGACAGGATGTAATGATTTTTTTAAAGCAATTAATTATATTACTCCCTTAATACTACTTCAACTAAAACTAATTAGAGAGAATTGGTGCAACCTTTATTAACTTTAAAAACAAGGAAGTTGTACTAGGAAGTAAATTAATGCGCGCTTTATGAACTTTTCAATTTATATGAAACTTTGTTTTTTTATTACAAAATTCTGAATTAAGAAATATTAATGATATGCATGACTACGACATTGTCGTTCTACGCACTGTTTAAAAAGTATTTGATCTGATGCTCAATTTACTTTTAATGAAATAGTTTTGGAATTACTATTTATAAAAATTTAATTATTACTAATAGCATGTAGAAAACTATGACGATGCCTGCTAATATATCGATTTATAACTGCAAATTTCAATTGTCTTCAGAGTATCATGGTGCTAAAGAATCCCAATGAGACGAAACAACTGTTTGATGGTGTATCCCGTAATTACACAAACAAATTTTTACACCTTTAATTTAAAGTTAGGGATTTATTTATCGCGATTTATTCAAACAATAGTTTTAAATTCGCGGTATAGATCCATTAACTTAGAAACTTTATAATCGGTTTCTATACGCTATTAATAATAACAATCATTGTTTTATTCACGAGATGGCGTTAGCCACAGCTTTTACATATTATTATTAATTATTATTGTGTTATTTACATTATTTAAGCAAATACCTACAAAATATAGTTTATTAACATAGGTTTGCATGTACTACAACGTAGAGTATAGAGTTATTGGTATAGATTTTCGGTTCAACCGGAAGTAGCCATTAACTTTTTTATTTTCCATGGAACACCTTGTATATTATTATATTTTTGGATTTCTCATGCAATTCGGTGTAGGAATTGTTGAGTCATTAATTTTATTTTGAAAAATTTGCTATTTAAGCTCTCACGTTAAATTTCATAGATCTCGCCACTTTTTAAAAATGGGTATTTCATGAACGTGCTATAGGCGCGCGCTCTGAGGGAATCTTCCAATAACAGGAAAACCATTTAAAATAGGTATAAGGAATGCTATAGAAAATTTGTGCATAATTAACGTGCGAATCGCGTCATGTGAAGATTTGTGGGGGTGTTCATTTAAAAAAAGTGTTATATGAAGCTTTGAAAGTAAACTTTAGGATGTAACTTATTGTCATTACCCTGTATAAGGTAGTATAGTTTTAAAAGTTACTGTTGAAAGATAGATGTGTGAATTAAAAACACCTATAATTGCTTTTTTAGGTATACCTATTTCAATCTTGGTTTATTGAAGTCAGTTATGAAAGTAGGCGAAACGTTGATACCTTCCGTTACCACATTTGACTACTCAAACAATTTTGCTATTAAAATGGCAATGCTAGAAATAATTTTCTTGAAAACCTGCTATAAACAGACGTAAAGATTTTTTGTTGTTAGTATGTTAGTTCACTATCTGTTGGTAGGCTGTAAATGTCCACACTGGACAACTATAATGATTAGCGTTCTTAATAAGCATAAATTTGATGACCGATTTCAAAATATCGCAACTGAACTGCCAGCGATTTCTACGTCGACATAGAAAAGTATTTGAGTTATGAGATTTTTTTTACTATAATAGTTGCGGCAATTAAGGATCATATGAAATTAAAACTAAAAAAAAAAGATTATACTCGGGGACTGCAAGCACAATTAGCAGAACGTTTTAGTTTGGGTTTTAGAACAGACAATAATATTTTTTTTAATGCATAAGAATAAGCAACATTTTTACACTGTTTCTAATTAAAACTATTGTTGCGTATTTATTTATTAAAAACTAATTTATTTAAAACGACTAAAAATACGTTTACTTATTCTAGAAATATGTACACTTTTAAATTAACCGAACTAATTAAATCTAATAATATTTAATGAAAACACTTACACTAATTTATGTATAACCGTTGTATAACACTATCACTTACACGAAGATAAGATAACGTCAGCGGATAGCTTCACACTTGTTTACACTAAAAATCACGTACACGATTATTCTCGGTATATTTATCTGGACACACGCGTGCTAACGACTTATTTATTTCTACTTTAATAATCTTCTTAACACTGCTGTATTCGCATTCCAGCAATAACTGACCTACGATTTCTCTCTTCGGTATTTATACACATCTGCAAATCCTTCTCGAGTGTTCCCTATTTTTTGGTATATCTTCTAGAAGATGGATAACAGCTTCTAGAAGGCTCTTGCATTTGCAAATAATTTCTCGAACGTTTCACTATCAAATAATTCTGCTTAAATAATGTAATTCTAATTTTCGTTCTTTCTGGTTTATTTATTTTCCAGAATGGGACCGGGCAAAAGTGGAATAACGTCTCTCCTATTACTTCTGAAATGTTTTGATAATAAAATGTATTTTTGTCGCATAGATTTAACTTTCAATTCTTCTCTTGCCTCAACCAAAAATCTTACCAACAAAATAAACTATAGTTGATTTGGGTGGAAACTGTACCAAAACAAAGCCAATCATTAAATTTTGATCATCAGTTCCGCAAGTGCATTTTTGTTGATACTGTTCTCTAATCTTAAAAAAAGTACTGAATCAACATTATTTTCTTCATCAGATATTTAGTTTGTTTTTCGCTTTTTGTTTCTTCCAAATAGGTTTTTCTTCACGACTGTCTTCTGTTACTTTTCGAGTATTTTTGCAAATTTTGTTGATTCTGTTGATTTCTTCTTTTTTTATTTTTTTATTTGTTTTAAGGGTTAGCACAGGTCTGACAACTTTTTGAAAATAACTAATATCTGCGTTTTATTTTTTGCTCGATTTGGGTCTGCCGATGCTGTTTTAGTGCATGAAGTTGAAGCGTGTGGACCTGCTACATTGAGTTCTGCAATTACCAACAAATCTGGAACAAAATCTCTTCTAGTTTATTCATTACTGTATTTTTAAATACAGAACATGGACATATGCCAGGTTTACGAATAACCGATAATGCATTTTTGGCGTGAAGAACTCAAAAAATGGATTTATGGTTGTTTTTGTCATGTCATATAGGGAATTTTTTTGGTTGGGGTGATTTAACATCGAATTGTTCAATGATTTTTTAACAAAAGTCAAAAACTCTGAAAAATATCAAGTTTAAAGAATAAAATATTCTTCGATAATAATATTACAGGTGAACCCAACACTTACGTACGAAAATGTCTACACAAATTAGAAGCAGGGACCTGGACTAGACTGATATATAACCGAAAACCGGATAGAAACAGGTATTTTTAATTGCACCGAAACCGGAACCGGAACCGAAATTTGTCCAAGTTAAATTTATTGAACCGGACCGGAACTGTTATCTATTGAGCTTTTTGGCCATGGTGTAGGAACGGTATAAGGAATAACTTTTCAGAATATGGTGTACTGTACTATGGAATACGTTACTTTGCGAGTTAATTCTCTAGTGCTACTTCAGGGCCGATCTTCTATAATCTGCAATACCTCCCCATACATTAGAGAAAAACATTTTAATTTTTGATATTATTGAAAATATTTATTTTTTTAATTTCTTCTTCAGCTAGTACACAATTTCAAATGATGAGTAACACGTTTATATAATTGTGTATTATTTATTTATCAGTTGATGTTTGGTAAAGAATGGCAATGACACTATTTTTTTCCTAATTTCTGTACGCTTTTGTTGAGTTGTATAGATAATTTTTAAGTTATTTATTTAAATAGTTGAATTACTGAAACCGAAAAAAAACGAAAAGTACCGAAAAAAACACGAACCGGACAGTTTTTGCCTATAGGAACCGAAACGGGAACCGTTAAAAAACTTTAAGCTAAACTAGAACCTAACCGGAACCGTTATTACGTTTCGGTCCAGATCCCTATCATTACTAAACGATATGATGTGATATTTTTGCTTGACATCGTGTCATGTGCTATAGACGTAAGCATCGGCATCATTAAGCAGAAAAGTGCACGACCTATATCTGAACAATAATAATATATAAGAACCTTTCAAAACATCCGAGAAATTGATATAATAATAAGTCTAATTGAAAATCGGGTTCCTTTCCGCGGTTGTGTTATTATTCATTTTATCAATATTTAGTTTAATTTTAATTTTATATTTTTCTCAATACTTTGGTTCTACACATCCAAGCCATTCAAACATCTCGACAGTCTTGATTCTTTATTAGCTTGCGTATTGTTTTAATGTTTTGTGGCTTAAGATGTTTATGCTGAGACAGTTAAAGACACTAATTGTTTTATAATTTTATTGTCAATTTATTTTTTCGGGGGTATTAGGCGTTTTGTTTTTTCTACCGATTCCCGCTTCCCTTTTTTTCAATTTTTTTAACCGCTAGCTCTTCTTTTAGAAACTTTTTAGACAGTTTTATTTACGTACATCCAGAAACTTTCTTATAACTTAAAAATAGTTTTATCAAGTTATTTGATAAATATTTTTTGGAAACAAATTTTTTATACTAACAATTGTTTGAAAGTAGTAATAACAATCCTCTTGATTGAAATCAATTTAAGAGCATTACCAATTTATAAAACTTATTCATTTGGTAAAAAAGCGAGAAGGATGCGAATTATCGAATCTTCTCTTTGCTTCTCTTATCTTCTATTACATATTGAATGTTCTTTTGTCGCTAATTATTCATGGTACTGATTATCTGGTGGTAAATGTGCTGGAGGTTAGCGAGAGAACCGTGAGAGTTATGGATAATTCAGCCCTTCGATGTTTGTATTCTCTACCTATTGCCAATTCTTCTATTTGTGTGCACTGTCATCCTAAGAGGGATAAACCTTTACGTTTTTTCCTGTTATTTTGGATTTGTCTACTGGTTTGTCTTCTTTCTCTAGAATCATCGTTGTTACTAAGAACCAGTGGTATAATCAGTTAGTCTCTAAAGTATCTGCATGTTTTCGTCGTTTTTTTCGTTGGTTTGTGGTTCATGGTCTCCTTTGTAAACGAGTGCTAGTATGTCAGGATGATAAACATCTTGGAAGTTGATGTGCGGAGGCATCAACGGAAGCCGATTATTTACGACCATCATGTCCGTTCTACTTCTGATCATCGTATTGCTGCTAAGACTTAACTTTTTTTTCGTACTTACTTCTACTGGCTTCATATGCAATCAATAGTGGTGGAGTATATCCGGACACGACTGTGATATGGCGTTGCTCGTCTTTCTTTGTTTTTGGTAACATTTTTTTAGTGTTTATTGCAGCATTGCTACTTCTCTTTTTCGTTTCATTCTAAGCTTTAACTTTGTTCTTGTTTGTTGAATTTTGTCGGTTTTTTATTTTGTTGTGCTTGAGTTGAAGACTGTAACGACGTTTCTTGTACTTTACGTATTTCCGTTTAGTCGGCATTTTGATGTTGTTGGTCACTGTCGAAATATATCTTCTCTTTAGGTTTCTTTTGCTCTTGAGATATTCTAATCTGTTTTTGGTTTTTTGGGTTCTAGGAGTCACCCCAACGCAACGAACAAAAGCTAACGATGTTCGATTAGCAAGTGAAGTTTTTTTTCTTTTTTATATACTCCTACTCCACTTTCTTTCTTTTGGTTTTGTTTGAGTTTATGCGGATTGAACTTTACTTTACTGTTGGTACACTCGGGTAGTATATTTTGGACTTTGTGGTGTGACCTTTGGTTTACTGACTGATTTCTTTGCTTTCTAGATAACCCAACTTATGTCGATTTGCAATCAAAATCTTCTTTGAGATTTCTTTGTTGTTTATTTTTTCTTGGATCTCTAGGATCTGCTTGTTTGTTTTGGTGGAAAAAACTTCATGCTGTTGACAATTTTTTGGCACAACTAACATATTTCTTTGTTTTTATTTTTCTTTTTCTGATTCTACATATCCAGAGTCAACTTCCGATATATACTCATGTTTCTTCTTTCTATTCTTCAGTTTATTGTTTTTGGGAATTATACTTAGGGTGGGGTTTAGATCACTAGGAGTTGGGGTTTTATTGAGTTTTTAGGGCTCTTGTCCTTGGCGCTTGCCAAAACTTACTTTTTACTCTTACCGTCGTGGGCTCGTTGAGTGTTCTCTGACGAGGACTCTTTTTTTGTTTCGTGGTGTTTAGGAATCTCCGCTTCAGGCGACTGTTGAGAAGGATGTTCACTTCTCCAAAGTATTTTTTCACGTTTGGTAAAACTTAGCTACGTCATGTAGGGCTTTCTAGGCGCTTTGGTTGGGTGTTGCTATGAAAGTTGGTTGGTTGTGAGTTTTAGGGATTTATCTTTGGCATATTCTTAAAATTCTGTTTTTAAGCTTCTTTGTGTCATCTTCTTTTAATTTTGCTGAAGGGAATTTTTTACATTTCGTTATTTACGTATTTGCTATAAATAATAAATCGTAAAAAATTCACGCTTTCACTGGTTTCTCGACGATACTATCGCCGATAAGGATTAAAATTGACTGTTTCGATGTTAGGAATCTTACTCATCCATTTGTACTTGGATTGTCGCTTGAATTGCTAGGTTTTTCATGCGCTTTCCGCTGAATCTTATGTAATTGTTTTTATGTTTAAATTTCATCGTTGGTTATTTTTGTTATGTTTTAGCAATCATGCTGTAATAGGATTGGGATTTTCTGGCAGAATTTAATAGATTTGGTAGTTTATATCAGACGGTTGCAGGTAAAATTTGTTAAGATAAAGTCCGCCATGTTGCTTCAATAAGCTAAGGTGAAACGGCTCTCTCTCTCTCAACCCGCTATTGGTTAGAGGGAATTCTACTTCTTGTTGTTCATGGAGATAACAATCCATTAACCTCCAGACGTTATTTTGGTCAAATTTCTATGTGGCGATTACTGTCTTGAAGCTGAAGCAGACTAATGTAGAAGTACCGTATTGGAAAACCACTTGCTTATTTTTAATTTGTAGTTAGATCTCGTCACCTTTCAGCGTACGTTACTTGTGTTTATTGTATTAAATAACTTTTCTAATTTCTAAACATTCAAGTTTTTAAATCGTAGATTATACTAAAACTTGACTTTCAGTAGTAACTTTTAAAGCACCGTAAGATTTATGTAAAATTGGTGTTGTGTATATGCTGACCTAATACCCGTCGAGTTACTTTGAATCAATTTGATTATAATCAAGTCAGATTTAAGCACACAATCGTCGCTTACTTGCGGCATTTTATCGATTATAACTACAAAATGAGTACTGACTGTTACTACTCGATCTCAAGGAACTCTGGTGGGTAAATTTTAGCATATTTTTCTTTTTTACGCGGCGTTGTGAAGTGCAATTATCGATTTGTAATGTGTCACGACTATATGTAAGTTAAGTTATTTTGTGATAGAGTTCGAAGTTGCGGTGATTATTGATAATAAAACGAAACAAACATAAAGGGATAGTTCGTTAACTATTGCTATCAACTTCTTTAAATTGTTAAAATTGCTATTACAATAACCCTTATTCATTATCTCGTCTGAAATCACCTACGTTAAATTGTTTATAAATGTAGTTAAATTTATTAGTATAGTACATATTATCTTTGGTGAAACATATTTTGCACTTGTTACATTGTTCTTGCTTGCTTTTTTCCTCTATCGTGTTCGTTTCATAGTCGGTCCAGACGTACTCTTGGTCTCTCCAAGCCGAGGACTTTTATCAGTACGTGGAGTGGCGACTAGGTATTTTTCTATCTTTATTATTCATTCGCTTACAGGGGCTACCGCAGGAAAAGATTGGTAACAAAATAAGAAGTAACAGTAGATAATTGTGACTGTTTAAAATGTACGCATCTTTTTTTAACACTTTTCGTAATCGTACTATTTGAAACAAATATAACGTCTGCAAAACGTAAAACTTTACCGTTTTGTACTTAATCATTAATTTGTCTACGTCATACATTTATTTTTACTTGCAGAAATAGAATAAACGTAATTTAAATTTAATACCGAGCGTTTCAACTACAATTAATTTTAGAAAACAGGATAAGCGTTTGTGCCGAGCAGGTCATACGACATAAATTTAACGAAAATCTACTAATAAGCCTTTCATATTAGTAATACAAATCTTGTTTAGTATAAATCTAAATAATTAATGATTTGTTGAAGTACATTTCTAAGCTGGATATGCCGTATGTTACAAAATAAAGTCATTATTCAAACGTGGTAATTTATAACACCTACAACTTCATTCCATAAATTAAATAAAACAAGTCGATAGTGTTGAATTCATTGGAATATTAATTTACTTAATGTAACATTCATGTATGAATAGTAATTTTGTTAACGCCTCTTAGATTTTATCGTAATTGCAATTGTTGAATATTTTCTAGTTTCGAATTAACGTCTTCATTTTAATAATTCACTTGTTTTGTTTACGATAAAGTTAAACGTAACTAAATAACGCAGTGATTTAGTTTCCCTAAAGGTTTATGTTAAAACAGAAAGGGTCGTAGCCCCTAATGTAACGTAGATGATGCACTAGTTGACGGATTCTCCCGCAACGTGTAAATTATTAACACGCTGCAGATTATTTTCACGTAGAAGTAATCAATATACAATACTGAAATTGGGCTATAAAAAAACTTTAGTAATTTTCTTCTCGACGAAAATTTCACCTTCTGAAGTTTCTGGCGTGAACTGTTCGGTGTAACGTAACGTGATGACTAGGCATGGACTTATCCCCCAGATTTTATTTAAAGTAAACTAAGTGTAAGGGTTGATTTAATTGACTTTACAGTTTGCTTACGTACTTTAATTAGTAACTTTAATTTAATTCGTTGCTATATTGTGTAATAAATTCTGACATAAAAATCGATTTTTTTATGGCATAAAATCTATGCTAAACAAACGCAAAGAGAAAGTTTCAATTTTAAGCTGCAATATTATTTACAGCGGCCATGTTTAATTCCCTTTAGGCAAACCGTGTTGATACATTATATAAATTAAATTTAAACAAACTTTCCGCTTTTTAAACTGTTGTTAGCTTTAATATATTATTGAAAAATAAATCATTACTCGTTTGAAACAGTAGTGACCCACTTCCGTTGTTTGTACTTTTGCTTGTGAATTTTTTATTGTATAAATGTAATTATGTAGAATGACAGACTAAAATAGGTGAACCAAGTACCTATTTTAAGTTGTTTTCGTTGATCTGCATTTTTCTTACAAGTTTACAAGTTATTAATGGATAAACTTTTTTCGAATAAACTTGAATAAATAAATTTTCTGGCGATGATCGTCTAAATTTTATAACGGGCTAAATTTAAAATTCTACGCAGATTTTTTTGTTTTATTATAATTTTAATATCTGCTATGAGAAATAAAATGTTTAGCAAAAAAAGAAAAAAAATAATTGCAAGAAATTATCAACGATGGTTCTTCTAGCCATGCCAAATATTTCTTAGTGTTCATTTTTCTAATAAGTATATGAGTTATGTTATAGGTCTTGTTCTTAAACCCACACTCAAACTGCGTTATTATTCTGTCTTTTAAATCTAATTAACTGCGCGTTTTAGAAAATATCGAATTTATAGTATTTATAGTTTGCTATAAATTCATGCATTTACAGATAATCCTTACGAAATATTTAAGTGTAAATATTTAAACTTTATTTCAAAAGCAATAGAAATATTTTGTTTTAGTTTTTGATCGATTTACTCTTCGTGTGTAATCGTGCTTATAGTTTTTTCTAGCGTTTTAATAACTATTCCAATGACGTCTTTAGACGATAGACTTATCAAATAAATTTAGTCTTTGATATACTTTAAGGTATTAATGATCGACTAGATTTCATGTTTTTTATTTATAGTTGATAGTAATAATTTACCACTGTTTTCAGTTTATTTTACAGTGTACAGAGTACAGACACAGTAAATTACATAACGAGTTTTATTGCACCCTGTGAATTTATTTTATTCTTGTTTAATATACGACCACAAATATTATGGCTCCCCCTTTTTTAACTGCGATAAGCACATTATGATTTGTGGTTCGGTAATAACCATCTTGGTAATTTTAGGTTATAAATCTCAATACAGTTAATTGCTTATTAAAAGACCTATAAAGTCATTCAAAGCAGCATCTTTTCTGATTCAGTACGTTAAAAATCTGTACTTGTCACTTCGTTTTATTATTAAAAGCAATCACTTTTGTCTTGTAATTTAGGTTTATAAAGATACATTTATTTAGGTAATGAAAACAATATTATACTGATTTTGTTGTATATTTATATAACATGCTCATTGAAAAATGAAAAATATTTCATATATGTAACTTATTTATGACAAAAGCAGAAGCTTTAAACCGATAAAAAAATGCAATACGATATAATTTATATTAAATAAGCATCAATGCGGGTACAAGAAGAAATATACTCCAGCAATAAACTCAATTGAAATATATTAATGATTTGGAAGAAATGTGTTAAATCCATCTAGCGTAGGAAAGAGCAAAAGAAGCATTACTTAGTGTGTTTTATGGGCGACGTTTCGTAGAACATATGAGTTTACTTCTTTAGGTCACTGCGTTTGTTAGAGAAAACTAACACGTAACATAATTAACAGTTAAATTATTATAAAAAAACTATAAAACTTTGATGTTTTAGTGCTTATGTTAAAACCTTTTAAACATACATAGAAATAAGTAGTGATGGTTCACCAACACAGTCATGGATTAAAACCACAAATAACTATACTAAAACGAGCTTACAAAAAGTACAATGGACACCAATTAAATTAAAAATTCAAAAATGTTAGCACTAGGTAGATAAGAACAACCGATGTAACTCATAATTTTATGGATAACATTGTTATATACAATACTGGGGTTATTTGTATCTGTTGATAAAAATTATCTCACCCATTAATCTTTTGTTATTTCACGTTCCACATCAAAGATGGCCAGGTTGCTAAAATGAAAATTATGATGGTTTTTTATAATATTAATAGTTTTTTGTTTGGTCTGTTCTATATAATATTTATTGCATCCCATGCAATCGATTCTGTATATAACATTGTGTTTGTCGTTTGACTTTGTTTTGAATTAAATGGTGTTGTAAATAGTATAGTTATTATAGATTGTTATGTTTAGCTGTAGCAAAAGTAAATCTTAATAGGGAAAACGAAAGTCTCGAGGAAGTTTATTTAAAACAAATACTCGTTTTTTAACCTAGTCTCTCGTTCATTCACTCTATCACTCTTACTTTCTTTTAATTCCTTTAAATTTACCAGATGAAATATATTACAAACTTCCTAAATACAGAGGAAAAGACCTAAGCCCAGAATTAATAAAACTGTTCCTTAGAATACTGAATAAAAGTATACCACCGAGGTAATCAAAAGAATCTTGGAAATTATTGAGATATTAAATTGCTTAGTTGGATCTTGAAATTATTATATTATTTATTATACGTCAAATTGTCGAAAAACAATTAAGTACAACAATCTGCTTTTATATGCTTTATTGAACTCACGAAAACGTTTGATAGAATACGAGGAAACGCTGTTTTAAAAATACTAAAAGAAAAACACGTACACATGGAAGCAAATGCACGTGTAGTAACCTAATTTCCACAATGTTTGTATTTCTTGTGGAAATGAAATAGTATAATGCCGAAATACACATTCCAATAGCATTCTGCTGATACACATTTATTACATTTTGCACTACATAGGAAGTAGATTTGCTAACTTGGAGACGACTAGAGACCTTACAGAGATTACCATCTTTGAACGCTTGAACTAACACCGATTGTTATCCTGTACCACAATCTTCACAACGCGTCGATTTAGTTCGTGCTTATCAACAAATTTTTGTTGCCAGTGAGGGCATTCCACAAACTGCAATTATCACCCCCTTTGTTTTTTTTTTAAATTTCGATACATGTCGTTTGGACTTTAAAACGCTGGTTACTTTTCAATTATTCATAGACGAAATCTTAATAGGATTAAGTTTTTGCTCCGGATTCTTTCCGAACACTTGAAACAATACGGTATCTTCATCAATCTCACAAAATTTCATTTTGGGGTTCTTTCAGTTAGATTTGGATACAGTGTATCTGCTAAAGGTACAACACCGCACTCAGGAAAAGAAGGCGCTATCCGTAACTTTTGAAAACCAGAAACTGTTCAACAACTAGTCACTTTTTGACAATGATTGATTTTTATCGACGGTGTATCCCTAAGGCTGCTGTAATTCAAGCGCCTCTCAACGATCTTTACGGAAACTTTAAAGGTTCGCGAAGCTTGCCTGGTCTAACAAAACAGACATTGCATTCAAGGCCTGCAAAGAAAGTCTCGCCTAAACTAAAGTTTTATTTCATCTTGAATTGGAAGTGTCTCTAGCCATTATCAGCAAACAAACAATGCTATTGGGACCGCAACCCAACAATGTTTCTAGGGTGAATGGCAACCATTAGCATTTTTTCAAAAATTATTTGATAGCTGAAAACAATTTTCAATTTTTACAGATCACAAGCCGATCATATACACGTTTCGACAACAACCTGAAAAATGTTTGCTACGACATTTAGATTTATATACCAATTTTTGACTGAAGTTTGCTGCATCTCGGGAAAAGAAGTATTGTCCGTTGTCAACAGTGTCGAAACGCTTTGAATCGATTTTGCCAAACTCGCAGAAACACAAATGCACGACTAAAATCTGCAGACACATCTACGTCCTAGAAATTCAGTGCAACTTAAACAAGTGATAATTTCGAATACCGTCTACTACGTTCTTTCTACTTCAACTGCTTGCCCCTTTTGTTCCAAAAACTTACCGCCAACAAGTTTTTGATGCCAATGACGATTTGGAATATCCAAAACTACGAGCTACAAGTTGTCTCATCAAACAGCGCTACGTTTGGTCATCCATCAACGTTGACTGCAGAAAATGGACGCAAACATGTATTTAGTGCTAGTGCTCGAAAGTTACATGACACACAACTGCTCCCATTGGAACAATTTAATTTCTAACTACTCGTTTCGACCTGTTTACTTAAACATCATGAGACTACTTCTAATTTCCGAAAGCAAGGACTACTGCTTTACATGCATCGATAGATTTTTACGATGGCTCAAAGCAGATGCCATTAAAAACATCGCATTTTTTGGAACGGTTGGATCGCACGATTTGTAGCATCTTTACGCGTAAGAACGGTCCAAAGTCGACAATGTAAATGTTTGTTATTCAAACAACCTGGTCAACTTATGAGTACTAAACACCTACGAACAATTAACATACCATCCACCAGCAAATGGCATGGCAGCACATTTTCACCGACAATTGAAGGTAGCGATTTGTGTCACGAAAAGCAACAATAGAAGTTTTGTTATCAATTTTACCTGGATTCGTGCCGTTTAGTGCAACGATCTTAAGTCTTCCGCAGCTGAACTCGTTTATAGTGAACCTATCCTTTTTTACAACCTGCGCCTAGTAGCAGGAACTAACCATTCGCAACATAAAATTTTTAAAGACATGCCTGCAACTACATAAGTGTTTGTTTGAGTCCGTGCTTTGTCGTCCAACGTCGACCGAAAACATTTATTATCAACATTCTAGGCAGAAAAACAATCTTGATCAATCGAATGAAACCTGCATACACCGTAAGCGATTTCCGACATATCCTGCACGATTCGCCACCAGCAAGACCATGAAGTGCAACAAAACAGCAACAAAATAGGAAATTAAAAACTGAAATTGGTATGTTACGCTGATGACAACGTAATTGTCGCTGTACAAAGGCTACACGTTCTACCTATGTATGACATTAGTAGAAAACAGTTCTAATAATATCAAAAGAACGTAGAAGATGCAAACTGGTAATTAACGAAACAACTAGTGAACGGGTAACGCGTTTTACATACGTACCTATGGGTGAAAATATCAAACGATAGAAACCTAAATATAGAGATAAAATCAATAAAACAGCAAAAAAACAAAAAATGCTTTCTGTGCTTCAGAGACAAAAGCAGATACTGCACACACTAAAAGATCACTTTGTACCACGAAAATTAAAATTTCAGGATACATATCAAAAGAGCGGCTTTTTCGTAGACGGCGGCAAGCAAGAGAAAGAATCGTTTTAGTATGATGTTTGTCCCTTGTATTAGAATTATTCTCGGAACGCCTACTTTTCACTACATTGCTGTAACGCCGAAAAGTTTTTTGCATCGTAGCTCCATGAAATAAAGATCATTTTCCGGTAATGTTGGAATAACGCGGACATCATCTAGCGTTGTGTGCGCCCGAGGGTTTCATTGTTAATTATTCACGCGCGTTTATGCGAATATTGGACAAAATATTGTTGCGACTTTAGCGAAAGTTTCTATTGAGGTAAGTATTTGTTCCTTATTTTTGTGATTTAATTTAATTCTTCCGTAATTGCCTGTAGCGGGTTTTCATACCTCCACACGCGTTCTTTGTCTGTGGAGATAATAGGCAGATGTTGTAAATATGGAAAATTTTTATGATGACGTCACGTTACGGTAGCCAACGCTATCTACTCTTTGAGTGGTTGAATGCAATTATTACTGTATTGGAGGAAACAATTACCAAAATACTATATTTAATTTGGGCGAAACTTAGCGCATTTGATTGTTTTTCAGTAACCGTATGTTGTCGTATGAGATTTACTTGTGATAACACCATATGTACATTTAGTTATATTTTAGCAAACTTTAGGAAATACTGAGAAGATCCTTCTAGCTAGCAGCAGGTTTTGAAGGAAAACTAAACTGCGCGTAATTTATTTTCTATTTTAATTTTTTTCACGTGGACAGTCAGTTGTACACAGGTACGCACACGTTTTGTATGTAATATAAGATTAGACGATGCGCTCTGATTCTCTACGTTATTGACAGTTGTATTTTCGGAATAAAATTTATAACTATAAATAAACGAGGAAACCCAAAGCTCCCAAGCCGAAAAAAGCGCGGGCCGCTCCCGTGGTGGGAAAAGAGAAACGTTCATGAAACGTTTTTGTTCGACGTGACACGAGCAAGAAACAAAAGCTTTAATAGACTACCAACAAGATCATAAGACAGATGTGCAATGTACGAGGTGTAAGTTGGAATACAGGGTTCCCAGCGACTGGAAAACCGGGAAATGTCAGGGATTAAAAAATAGTCGGGGAAATCATGGAAAAGTCAGGGAAAACTTGCAATTGTTTCACGAAGTCAGGGATCTTGCGAATTGTATGTGACTCCTCCCACCATTATATTTATTTTTATTTTGCTTGTCACATAAACAGTTTCATTCACGAAGATCGCTAGTCGAAATCAACTTCTGTATTTATTTATGTCTCAAATTAATTTGATTATGACGGGATTGGAATTTATAACTAGTGTACGTTTCATTTTTTTTGCTTATAAGCATGTTTTTTTATGCATCTCAAAGCAAAATATGTCCACAAATGTTGCTGAATTTGTGTAATACTATGCATCGTTTGTTTGTGACACTAATACCAAAGATAACTAATACGATTACAGTAGAAACTTTTTAGTTATAGTTATTTTTAACCACTTTGAGAGTTCATTGTCGAAAAATCAAAAGTTTCTAAATGCTTTTTTTCTCTTTGACAGTTTTGCATCTAATTTAATTTATATTGTTTATTATTGTTTTTTACGTTCATTTAATAAAATTAATAATGAAAAGTTTCCAATTACTATTTTGAAACTACCATATTACATAGCTACGATACTGGAAAAACACCTGGAAAAATAAAATATTTTGTCAGGGAAAACCGGGAAAAGTCAGGGAATTTAATTTTATTAACTTGCTGGGAACCCTGGATTAGAACACGCCGCAGAGAGTCAAATGAGCATGTATGAAAAATGTCTAACAAAAAGTTGACAAAAACCACTAGAGACTATATACCAGGAACAACGCATCTACCTGTAAAATCACCAAAATGATGAAAGGACATCTGCTCTATTGCGTCTCAAGAATAGCAACAGCAATATTTAAAAAAAAACTAGATCTATGACGCAATATTATTTTCTTTATTACTTCTACTGCGTTGTACTGTTTAGTTTTTACACAGTGCAGTGCAAAATCTTTCTAAAAATTTTTCATTTGTTGGGTTACAGGATATAGGTGCATCAGTTTGTTTACAATAGATTTTGACTTTGATATAATTAGTGACATTTTGTCCTGAATTCAAATAATTTGGAATGTGTAGTAGTTCTTTGTGCAGTGGTGCGCTTGGTCTCGCGTCTTTAGGTTTTATAGTTGGGTTCTGTGGTAAAGAACTAGGCTGTAACTTCTCTTTTTTTAGTATTATCAGACTTTATACTAAATCCTGTTTTCTAATTGACTACTTTTGTTTTTTGTTTTTTATATAAAGCTAGATTGCTTTTTATTCAGCATATCACGTAGTTTTAGCATTCTTACGTTCTTTGATGTAGCTTTTTGTGTTTTATTTCTTGTTTTCGCTTTTCTGATTGACTCGTACAATTATGATCTTTTTCAATTAAGTTTTTTGAGTAGTGTTAGTATTATATATTATATTAACGTTATTTTTGAAGCAGTCAGTTTCGCCTTTTCCATACTTTACGCTAAATGTTTAATTGAATATTAACATTAGACTACAAAAAGTTAATTATTAGAGAAATAAGAAAACAAAGTATTTTTCTCATGTTTATGCATGATCTTTGTTACTAACAACAGAAATTTCGCGTTTTTTAATTACTTTAAGATTCTAAAAAATCGCTACCTTTCAATAAAAAAAAACGTTTTTTAAAACTTTCACATTCAAACGCAATTTCTGCGTTCGTAATTGTGAAAGTTAAATTAGTCTAAACCTTTTGATAAAGAATTCACAGTTGATTATAAACGAGAATTTAACATTAAATTCTTTTTCTTTCGACCTTTTCAGTTTTCTTTGAGGTTCCCTTTTAATTTAACAAAAAAATCTTTTGTTTGTAGTGTATCGCTCTAAATCTACATGCACTTTCTAATTAGGCAACAATCAAGTAATCAAATCTTAATCTTAATATTTCTTACGTCAATAAACGTTTGTCATCGTCGAATTATTCAAGATCAATGTGTCTTAAGCGCAATAAATTCAAATGTCGGATTGCAACTGGCCTTCTTTATAGAACGTAAAAAGAAATATTTAGATTTGTCACGCATGTCTTGAAGACACAATTTTCTGAATCCGTAATATTCTTTGTTACTTACGTTCGTTGTTAAAGAGAAATTATTTTAATGGAGTTTGTGACTGCAACTTAATTTATTGTTTTTAAAGTGACGATGCCGTCTAAAAATTGTTGATAAAATTTTTAGATATGTTCATGTATTCATATATGCGATACCTAGAAACGATATTATTCCAAATTTGGTTTACGTTTTAAAGAGCATCTGTATTTATCATAACACTTTTGCTATTGTAACCAAATATGGTAAGACTGCCTTATGTTTCTAGATTGATGACAAGTTGGAAGCATGTTAGATTAAAGACTTCTTGACATGAGTTACAAAACGAATCAACGATGAAAGATAAGAATGAGAGTTTCTAAAAGTAACATTCCATACACTTTTTTAATTGTTTTCGGATACAAGGAGCTACGTGTAAATTTACATTGTTTTAAAGTATTGCTAGTGCAATGTTTGTTTATAAAAAATGTTAGCACTAATTTGAACCAGTAATTGAGTTATTCTAAACAAATGCATTATTTTACTTTGAAACATACCGGTAGGACGATGCTAATTAATGTTTAAATAATCGGACAGAGTATATCTATACCAATACTACGTTGAATTTCACGTTATAAAAGCTGTTCTTATTCACTCTTATTGTCATTACTGTAATAAATCGTTTAACTTTTTATTGAAAGTTTTTTTGTGAATTCATATGCTGTTTTTTACTTAAAAAGTTTATTTGTGTTTAAGTGCTTACACAAAAATATGTTTTTAAACACATACACTTTGCTAAGATTTCAAGTTGCGACATTGTCAAAAACCGGTCCGAAATGTTCAGAATTTACTGAAGAGAATTGTATACAACTTTTATTAGTGCCGACATATCCTTAGCACAATTAGAAAATGATGTAATCTGTAAGTTTTTGAAAAAATATACCAAACAGAATATTCTTGACAAATCTACAATATAAAAAAATATCTTTCAGAACTATTAGCAGAACCTTGGGTAAACTAAGATAAAAAGTCGCAAACTGTAAAATTTGAATGTCTTTAGCAAATATCGTGTTTTTGGATTTTTGCCGATTGACTCCATCGTCTTTAAATGTTTAGAGAAACTGTCTACATCGATTAGTATTCAATAGCGAACTTGAAAAGATTTATTAATGTTTTTAGTGCTTACCTATCTGAAGCCAACGAAATTATATTCTTTAGTCATTGCTATTATCACGTATCTCATTAATTAAATTTTAAATAAAAAGGAAAGTTTTAGTTTTTAGTGTTTTTCGTGCACATTTCAAGTTGCAAATAAATATCAGAATTCTAGTTATGAACGTTTTAACAGTTTAATGATCTTGCATAGGTTGATACGAAAGTAAACGTCAGAAAACTGATATCCAATGTTGCATGTTGGCTCTGTAGAAATCTTTTAGAAGTCGTGATTCTATTAATGTAGTTGAATAGTAGTGGGCTGGTGCCTACACGAGCATATGGCTTTGTTCGCCTTCAAATGTTAGGGGGAACCATGTTGTTAACCCTTATCCTACCCGTGCAATATACTATGTTTCCGTGATTTTGCACCAACTTGTCAACACGTCCGATAAGTGCGTCGTTCTACTGCCAATTTTCTGAAAAAATGAAAATATCCGAAATGATGCACCAGGTGGGTAAGGATCAAATCTTAGAATGCCACCTTGTGTCGACAAGCGGTCTTATGGACTTTGGGGGAAGCAATAAATTCTAAATTAGCGTAATTAGTAATTAAAACAATAATAATTATAAAAAACAATTAGCAGGAGATGAAGAAGAAGAAGAAGATCAACATAAAAATTAATATACGAGCAATGAGCACAGTCGACAGAATAGTAGAATTAGAGGAAGTGACAAAAAATATGAAGTAGAACGTAATTGGTTTAGCAAAAACCAGAAGAAAAGGGGAATCATGTATAGAACTAAAATCAAAAAAACGTCAATAGGGAGTAGGGTTTTTAAAGCTAAAAGACTTGAAGAAAAAGCGAAACTCTACTAGGGCATCTATAGTAGAGTAAAGTAAAATAGAATAAAAAAATTTGGAAAGCTATAATAATGTTTCGTCACTAACACACGGTCCGATAGGATTTCCAACGATATTTGACAAAATCGGTCACGAACGCTCGGGTACGCCTTAGTAGCTTTCTACATTAGCACTCTGACATAGGTCGAATCGTTGTTTATGTATTAAAATTTTCTGTGTCTTTGGATAAATCGTGTTTAAGAAAAGTTTGAAACTATTGAACAATAATTGGAGTTTATCGTCTTACAGATTACAAATAAAAATGACTGTCCGGAACTACAAAAGAGAGCAAGAAAGGCTTTTATGTCTCTGGGAAGAATGTGCCACTGTCACAGAAGGTAACCCATAAAATAGTGATTCCGACTTGGAAAGTGATAATTTAGAAATTGAGACTCATGATTCTGAAAGTGAACAAGATGTTTTAGTGTGTGAGACTAATGATGAATATGAATGTATGCAGATTTATGTACGTGGTGAAGCTGAAACCAGTAATTCCAAATCTCAGAAGAAATTTCGGCAACCGTGCCAGAGATGGATCTAGATGGAGGAAATAATTGGTTTCAAGGTGAACTATTCGAACTTTTTGAGATATGGGAGCCATTTTTTACTGATTTTATGCTGGAAAAAGTTGTTTCCTATACTACAGCTATATACGTTCTAAAAATTATGACTGCCATTACAAAACTGCGAGTGAAACTGATATTTACGAAATAAAAGCTCTACTCGGACTTTTATATATTGCTGGTGTCATGAAAAGCAATCATCAGAATTCACTCGACCTCTTTAGAACCAACGATATGGGCACGGAGGTTTTCCGTTTGGCAATGTTGGAAGAAAGATTTAAGTTTTTACTGCGAAATATTCGCCTCGATGACAAAACAACGAACGAGGAAAGGCAGAGTATTGACAAGTTAGCTGCGGTCAGAGAGTTCTTTGAAGAATTCAATAAGAAGCTACCAAAATAGTTTTTTCCATTTCATTGCACTACAGTTGACGAAATGCTCTTGGCTTTTCGAGGACGGTGTAGATTTAGAGTTTATATACTAAGTAAGCCGAATCGTTATGGTATAAAAATATACTTTTTTAGCAGATGCAAAGAAATAAACATCGACCAACAAACGTAGGGATCATATAAATTAAATACATCTAGCAAGACTATGTGAACCCATTTGGGGTTCAAAAAGAAAGGCCACTATGGATAATGTCTTCATTAGTACTGCTTTCGCCGAAAAACTCCTGATGGATCACCAGTTGACTATAATAGGTACCATCAGAAAACCTAATCCGCAGATTCGTAGCGAAATGACGATGGTACGGTCTGAAAAAACAACTATGTTTGCTTTTCAAGAGAGATCTACTATGGTTTCGTATATGCAAAGGAAAAACCAACAGATTATTCTGTTTTCTAGAATGCAGAAAGGTGATGCTTTCTATATTGAGACACGTAAGCCAGAAATTATAATTAACTATAATAAAACATAGTATGGAGTGCATATAATGGACAACCTTTGTGAAACATACAACTGCCTACGAATTAGTTACCCTTGGCCAATGGTTATACTTTAGAGCAATGAATACTTCTGGTATAATTATAAATTCAATCAAGAGAAAAAAAACAACTTGGACTAACACTGATTGAAGCGCATATCAAGCGTCGACTGACAATACAAAATTCATTTGTATGAGAATTTCTGAGATCGATGATATACCTGTAGAAAATGTTTTACCCAGAATATTGATGCTACTGCAAATTTGAGTTTTTCGGTTTACCAAAACGTTTCTTCAATGTGCCAATGCAGTTTTAAGTTCTTAGATATGTTGAGTTTTACATAAACCTTGTTCATAGCACATTATTTTTGTCTATTTTCCTTTTTTAGTTTTATGTTTTAATATGTATTTAGGTTTTTTAAATTTTTGTTATATAACAAGTATTTTTTCCTAAATAATTAATACAACTATCGAAACGTCTTCATAAAACCTTAATCCACTAGTAACTACTATAAAATGTTCAAGTTTTGGTACATTTTTACTATATTTTCAAATTTTGTAAAATGTGTGTCTGAAACCAGTATTAGCTGAGGTGTACAATAAAACTATGTTAGTTGCAGAGGGTTAAAATAATACAAGTCTATGCCCCGACTTCAACGCATGAAGAAACGTAGAGGTAAGGTAGAAATTTTCAATGAAGAAGTGGCACAAGCAATAAAAGATAGTGAAACAAGAACCAAGTGCAGACAAATTAGGAAATTACTGATATGGACCATGCAACCCAAATGGAGAAAGATTGATGGAACTCCTTGAGGCAGAATAACTGAGTGCTATGAACACACACTTTGATTAAAAAAAAGAGTACAGAAGATGTACGCCGATAAATGCGATAAACCAAATCACAACAGGAAGTAGCCACAGAATGCTAAGAGTATAATTAAAAATAGATACAAAAATAAAAAGAAAGTCATAATTTAGTAAAAGTAACGTAACAATGGACAAAGAAAATTTAAGCCACTTTAACACCGAATACCAAAATAAAATTAAGGACGTACTGCAAAAACACCCTTACATGCAGGAAAATAGAAGAAAAAAATAAACTCGATACTGACAAACTATAACCAGAAAGAAACTAAGATTAGTGAACACGCAAAGAAGAGGAAAATAAATACTGCCGAACACACCGAAGAAAATAAGCTAATTAGAAGAATGATTCAAGACGACAAAAAAGAAAGAAAGAAGAATTAATTGAAAAAGAAGACAAAGATATAAAGCGTCTACGACAAACAACAATAGGGAAAAATCTTATAAACACATTAAAAAAATAAAGACAACATATAAACGACAAAGTGGAATCTTAAAGATTTCTGAAGAATATTACAGAGATCTATTATAGAAAAACTAAAGTTTTTATTCAATGAGTGTTTAGACGAAGAAAACATTTGAAAAGACTGGAATGAAGCAATAGTGGAGTTGATGTTTAAAAAGGGAAGCAACACGAAACTGGAGAATTATAGACTCATCACTTAATAAATGATATAAAATATTATCTAGAATTATAAAAAAACGACTATTTTATAAACTAGACAATTATCAACCAAAGGAACTAGCTGGTTTTTAGACCAAAAAGGCAAAAGCATATAACTTGCGAGAAAGCGTTCGACGGCACAGAAACATGAAGTATTAAAAGATCACTGTATAAAATCAGAATATTCTATAGATATATCAGCTGATACATAATATTTATCAAAATATGTCCGCTACAATACAGTTTTACAAAGAAACGAATCCCATACCCATAAAAAAGAAGTTAGACAGGAGGACATTATATCCTCGAAAGTATTTATCTTAGTTCTCGAATACATCTTTAAAGAACTGAACTGGACGAGGAAAGGATTGAACGTAAACGGAGAACTACTGAACAACTTGAGATATGTTGATAGCTAATAATTATGAAAACTTACAAATAATGTTGCAGCAATTAGATGACAAACTTCAAGCCGTAGGACTAAATATGATCTAGAACAAAAAAAAATTATGACAAATATATGTACAAGAAGAAAAAACTAGTGTGGTCACCACGCGACTTTCCTATAAGGAATGATGAAGGAATGTCAACATATTTTTTTAAGGTTATGTTGTCATAAAATCACTTTGAAGTGATCTGTACACGTTTGTATTGACTTCCTAGCATGCTATAATTGAATATGCCAATTTTTATTAAAAAAAATCGTCGCAGGCAGGATTCGGACCTAGATTATATTTGTGAATTCATTTTAAACTATAAATACAATATCTAATAAACTGTTAATATTAGAAATTGTTAGGAAGAATTATCTCTATAAGAAATTGTAAAAAAAATTCGAATAATTTACATACGTACAAAATTATATAAGAAAAACTGTTACTCAGACTTTTGGTTCGAGAGTCATCGTAGGTACATTGTTACATATACACGGACACATACACACAGACACCCAAAATTTGTCAAAAATACATGTTTCTGATTCAAAAGACCTTCAAACGTTTTGCAAAAAAATTGCGACTGCTATACTTTTCTTATAGGAAAGTAAAAATGATAGTAGGAAATGAAATAATAGAAAAGTGGATAAATATGTATACCTAGGACAAGAAATAATACTTATGAAGGAAAATCAAACTATGGAGGTTAGTAGAAGAATAAGAATTGGAAGAGCTGTATTTTGAAGAAAAAAGTATTTCCCCAATATATGAGAACTAAATTATATAATAATTGCGTTCTACCTGTCCTAACAAATGCAGTGCAGACGTGGAAATTTAAAAAGAACTTCGTTGATATTGTTGATAGGGTAGCTAAAACCTAAAGAGCTATGGAACGAGCAATGCTCGGAATAAGTTTCAAATGGAAATGGGCAGAGCAAAATGAATGCCCGGTACGGGAAAAGAAATCGTGGAAAGCCCTAATGCGCAGGGTCGACGGTATAACAAAAACAAGTGGTTTAGGATAGATGCGGACAGCGCAAGATAGAAACCAGTGGAAGATTTTAAGCCAAGATGTCCAAAGTTGGAATACAGGAGGCTAAACTAGCAAGAGTAAAATAGAAGTGTCTGTGGAACTGTCAGTTTCAGAAAATCGAATTACCTTCGCAAAAGTAATTAAACTGGCAAGAAAACTAAAGAAAACTAACAAAGCTTAACATTTTTTCTTGAAATTTATTTTCTGTTTGTACTTTTGCAAAACTTTTAAAAAAAATGCAATTTAATGAAAAAAGTCAGTAATTTTGTGTGAAAATGAAAATTTATTTTTCATGTTTTTTTTGGAAACGCGGATTTTGTTGTAATTAAATCCTGACAATATTTGCATTTACGAAAAACATTGTGTTTAGACGTTAAGTCTGTTGTGTTGTATTGCGTAACGCACAAACTCGTTTTCTTGTCTGAAATAAAATGTTAATTATTTGTTTACAGTTAAATATTGCTGAAGATTCATAAGGGCATTTCAGATAACCTTTACGGTTAACTCGATTCAATTAGAGCAAAACATTAATTATTTTTATGACGTTTTTGACCTTTCCAAAATTAATCGGTATTTTAATTTCTTTCTCGTAGTAAACAATAATTTTATTTGAAATTAAATTTAATGAATCCGCAAACATTTTTGTTGCAAACCTTAAATATTGTCGTACTTTGTATTTTAGTGCAGTCGTATTCTTTTAGTCCTCATTGTTACGCTTGATGGTTCCGCTTTTTATGAGAACATTTAGCGAAACGCTAACTGTATCCATAATTACATTGAAGGTGGAAAATAACAATATTTTAAATGAGATTTAAACATACCACAGACGCGTATAAAATGTTAAAGATAATTTTAACGTCTCTCAAAGGATGCCAAACTCATAATTAAATAGACGTAAAGAATTAATATATGGTTTTTTCGCGGCGTAACGCGTTTAGATTTTTGTGCGCGTTTGAATTTTTTTTCGTAATTAAATATTTGTTTTATTTTAATTGCGGAATCGTGTTTTATACATTTAAAACGTTTGTGTAATTTTGTACGGTTGATATTAGATCGAAGGACGTTATTTTAGAATTTGCGATGATTGTAACTTAAAAAAATATTATACGGGGTTCATGTCACTAAATTTGGAGTAAGAAGAAAAAACTCGTTCTTCCAAATCAACTTTTCTTATATTTTATTTAATTCAACATTTGAGTTTTTTTTAAGGTGTGATTACTATGACTCGTAACGTAACTCGCTCTCATGCACTGACGATCGTTATGCTATACTTTACTTTCGACGCTAGTAACATTAATGACTATAGTACTTCAGAGTCTATTTAACTATTTAGTCTATTTAGTCGATCGAATACCGGTATTGTCATCGCAGGGTGGTTACGGATATGATAAGAATACTTATCTTATATCTTACTACGTATCTTTTCTGATTGCAACGAAAATTATTAAAAGTTGACATTTTTGAAGTAGTTGTATTTCAGTGTGATATCTGTTAGGGCTGTATTTTTATGGAATTTTCGTTTAAATGTAATTAATGGCATACATAACATAAACAGTGACTACTAAATATTATGTCGTAGGTTTCGGATAGTTAAGCACTAGAAACACTTAAAATATGCATGCAAATAATCGTTTAAAATTAAGTCTATTATCAGTTTTATTATTTGATTTACTATATCACACATTATTAATAAACGATACAGTAACAAATACTAAAAAAATTATTATTTACGGCTGTATTCGGCAAGAATTTTATTGTATTGTGAAAAAGTTCATTCCATATCGCACGATAGTGGCAAATTTGAAATGTATATCCGTTGGTGAAAAATTTTTGTTTGATTTATTGAGCAGCAGGGTTTGATTTTGCAACACTTTACTTATGTTTTTGATTTGCTGATAATCCGTATTTTTCAGTAACACTTGTTTTCATTTATTGATACGTTTTTTTTCTCAGTTTTACTTAAACTAAGTACTGCTTCTTCTGCTACAGAAATGCTTTGTTCTAAAAGAACTCTTTTTTTTCAAATTTGGTTATTACACTACTGCTATCCATGACAAATTTGCCTGGATAAGTATCAAATCCTCGACTACTACTTATAGTTATCGTTAGACTTGAGACATTTAAAAATGTTTTTGCTTTCGGGATCGTTTAAAGACGACAAAAAATTTAAGTACGACAGTAACTCAAGTGCATAGAAATTCAACTTTTCTTTTTTGTTTACAAATTGCTCAAAATGCTAAATATTGATAGAACATTGTCACTTTCAAGCTGTAATATTGTTTTATGGAATTTGGGCAATAAACACATGAGAGTGGTCAAACTTGCTGTTAAAATAAAATAAAATTAAAATCTCGCCGTAAAATCGAAGTGCACTCTTACCCCAGCGATAACTGGGCATTTCGCTGAGCAAATCAAACTCGTAGATGAGGTTTACGACTCGGCAAAATTCGTACAGCGCGAGAAATCATAAAGTTTTTTCACTTAACAAATCCCTCCCAGCAATATAAAAAACTGGGTAGTAGACACTAACTAAAATAAAGAACAGAAATTTAGGCATACACTAAGACAAAATCCTAAAATTTAAAACCAACTTACATACAATATTATCCAACCCAAGAATAAAGGTAAACAAAAGATGATTTTCCAGTGCACTAAGTATTACCAGTCGGATGTGTTTAAAGTCGCAGGAAGCAAAAATCCAAAGAAACACCAAACAACAGAAAAGGAGGTATCAAGAAAAATGTACTTGTTGCAAAGTCGACAGTAGTTAGTATAATACCCAAAAACTGAAATATTTCAAGAAGTAGAAAGAAGAAAACCAAATACAGTGCACGCCGCTTAATAGAATCACGTTGGGAAAAAAACAAATACTGTTAATGTTTATTAGTTAGAAAGCAGCATCTGATTAAAAGGTTGTTAATTTAGAAAATTAAATCATAGCATCAATACAAGCAAAAAATGTTAAAATAAAAATTCTGATAATACGTTTAAAAAAATCTAAATTTTGAGCCAAATCAAAAATACGGACCTGTGCATTAAATAGTTTGTTGACATCGATAATAAAAAGAAATAAAAAATAATGTAATGTTGTTTAATTCACTGTTCTAAGTACTACACATTTGTTCTCAGTAGTTTTCGAAGTTAAAGTATTAAAGATGTTCAAATGTTCAAATGATACTTGAATAAATAGAAAATGCTGTAAAAGTAAATCTAAATATGCAAAACAACTATTTGTAGGGTATAATGATTACATTTTTTACTCTAAACAAGCGTATTGTGAAAATGCAACTAAAAAATTCATGTTATTGTTCATGTGTAAAACCAAACCTAAGAAGAAACTTGATAACATACACCGAAATTATGATTCCTATAAACGATGTTTTTTCTATGTAGTAGTATACGTACGGTCCGTTCTTTAATAAAGGGATAACATTACTCGATTTATAACATTATATGTGATTACAATAAGCGACGTGCATTGCACTAGCAGATCTTGCGCATTCAGAAAAAGACTAAGACAGTTGTGCCAAAAAGTCGTCAACAGATGGTACGAGATTCTTCCACCAAAAATCGACACAAGTCAGGTTATCTGAAAGGCAGAGAAACAAATCAGCAATCTAAGAGTCACAACCACAAAGTTCTAGAAACTAAACACTACTTAAGTTTACCAATCATAGTAAAATTCAAACCACAACACACAATACACAACCGAAAAAAAAAGTAATTAAGATAGAATAAAAAGCTTGACTTGCAAATTGACCATCGCCAGTTTTTGTTTGTCATGATGGAATGTCACAATGGAACCTAAAAGTAGAAGAACGGATTAGAAAACTTCAAGAGCAAAATAAACCCAAAGAAAAGAGAAATATCTGAATAGTGACTAGCAACATAAAAAATGCCGACCAAGCCAAAGTACGTAGAGTACAAGAAACTACGTTGCAGTCTATTCTAAGTTTAAAAACAACTCTGCGGTGTTTGCAGTCAGCCATATACCGCAGAGTTACTAAATCAGCAGTGGCAGAACACGTGTGGAACTTTGACCAAACTAAATTGTTGGCTAGAATTCCTTTCTACTTTCCCAGACTAATCCGCGAAGCTGTGGAAATAGAAAAACATTCATGTAATATGAACCGAGAAGACGGTTTAAGACTCAGCAAATCTTGGTTACGAATATTATATCATCTAAGACAAAGATCGACCTTCTTGGAAAGGACACAAACACTTACTCCGAGTAATAACGAAGTCAGTCAAGCCGTAACGGAAAGATAAGGTTCGTTAATCACGCTAATTGCTATTGGTATAAATATCATCATTTACACTTTTTCTTTCAGTGACATTTACCACTCTGAAGATGCAAGCTGCAATGTCTTGCGAAACGTCAGTTTGTTTGGGTTCACGAACGACAATACGGCAAAGGCCAAGTTCTACTTCTTGTTTTTGCTCTCAAGAAGAGACTATGACCAAGCCTAAGTCTGGGTGTTTTACTACGACGCGGTGTAAGCCGAAAGTCGCTTATAATTTTAGAGAAGAAAGAAACCAAAAGAAATGTATCAGAAACTTAACCAAAGAAAACAATATCGGGGACAGCATGGGCATGGGACACAGCAAATGGATAGATCGACGTACTCAAAGACTCGAACCACCAAAACCATTAAACAAGCACCAGAAGTATAGCAGGTGTTTAAAACCGACAACAAAAAAAAGCAAATGGCGTTTGCGCCACCGATGAAGATAAGAGAACAATTAGAAGAAGGACACAAAGCACAACTAGAAATGTGGAAACGAGTAGGTGTTGACGAGAGAGAAATAGTTTCCACAGCTTTAGAACGACTACAAACTTTAGAAAGGTTCGCAGTACTCTTTCAAGCTAGGCCAGATTGGATAGACGATGGAAAGCGAGCAGTAACACGTTCGCGTCGTCGATCTAAACTAAGCGCTTTCTGTGACCGATAAACCGGACAGTAGCGAACGTACTCCACCACTTTAGATCTCATATGAGGTCAATAAAAATGACACCGAGGAAGAAGTAACGTCTTGGCAACATTACGATGACCAGAAGTAGAATGGGCGTGATGGTAGTAAATAATTGGTTTACGTTGGTCGTTCGAAAGTACTAGCTTTCAAAAATGTTTATCGTCGCGAGAAACTCGTACTCTTTTGCAAAAGCCGTGGACTACTAAGCAAGGAGAAAATCGACTAGGAGACGTAGACACTTTACACACTAACTGGTTATACCATTGGTTCTTAGTAGGACCGGTAATCCTTGAAACTGAAGACAAACCAATTGGCAAATCAGACCGAGAAGGAAGAGAACGTATTACAATTAGAAGTATATACAAGAGAAGGAAGTGAAGAAACATCAAGAGATCATGTAGCCGGATTATACGATTGACGATCAAGGTGTTCACTTGCGTTAAGGAATGATATCTCAAAAGAAATTGGTTGAGAAGGCGCAAATGGTTTATACTTTTCATTAATTCTTGTAACGTAGAAATCGGTGTTAACGCGGTCGTACGATCTTAAGTTGTATTTGATCAAAGACCGGTTGTAACAATTGTACGAAGAAGTGTCGCATGGTGGCAACGTACATACCAATGGATTCGTTAGTTCCTATCGTATGCTTACGAATGGTTTGTATTAAACGATCGTCATAGTGTACAGAAAGAAATTCTGATTTCAACAGAGCAGCAATATCCTCTCAAGAACGCCAAGAACCTCGGTTTGTCCTAAAAGCAAGAAGATAAAACCGCAAAACTGAGAGAAGGCGTTGGTGCCGTGATACACAACGAGAAAAGCACAACTCGTCAATCCGAATAAAAAATCCTATAAGCACAAAAGGAAAAAGTTACATTACAATTCGTTAAGTTCATTTCTGAATCAGAATCCGTAGAAGTAAGGAGTGGTGGTTCTTTAATTGGAGAATACATATTTAATATGAGACAATGAAACCTAAAACAAGAAACCTTCCGAAACGGCAAACCAAAGCCATACTGTATGACTAGGAAACAATCAAAGAGAAGTAAAGTAGCACTTTGAGTAAATTGAACCCACTAATGCATCATATTTTTGAAACATTTGACATGTTGCATTAATTTTTTGCAGCTGTCACTTATTGATGGGATTTATTGAATAAAGATGAAATATTTCAGTTAAGCAACCCCGTTGAATTCTTTATTATGATGCAGGTAAACTAGTTAAAAAACTTGCAATTGCAACCGTTTGTGAGCTAAATAAAAATCGTGACCCAAAAAGACCCAACGTTTTACCTTTGGTTTTGCGATTTTAAGTGTTTTAATTTTTTATTTCTGGTGCGAACTACTTATTATTATATTAACCTCACTCAGAAATATTTACAGAACAAAACCTTAAGTCTCCAAATCAGCTTCGCAGCGACGGCGCCAGGTTTTTTTTAATGGACGGGCACAATATTTCTAGGCTGGGCACAGTAATTAGCGTAAAAAGATTTTTATAAAACTTTTCAATGGGAGTTTTCAAAAATAAGTAATTTAAAGACTGGTTCGTCTAATTTGGGTGGGCACGCGAGTGGGCACACGGATAAATAGGGTGGGCATGATTTTTTTTATTAATGGTACCAACAAACTACTTAATGATACAGGTTCGTTGGCTGAAAATTTTTGTTTTACACAAATTTTTACTTGTATTGGTGCTATAATTTCACTTTCCCAACGTGATTCTATTAAGCGGCTTGCACTGTATTATATTTGGTGGTTTAAAATGAAGCATACCATTTCTGAGTCTACCAATCATCTTTACATTTTCTACAACGTATTTCTTGTTATCGTGCTCCTCCAATTTACGATTCAGTAAATTATTAGTATTTAAGTTTTGATTATTTAATGCCGATGGATGTAAAATTTCAGAATTATCTTACTCTAGGTTAATTCTTTATTTTCTAATTTGCAATTATTGCATTTAGAGGTCTATAGTAGAGTGCTAAATTATATGAGTAACTAAACAAACACACAATAATATTGTTAATAAATTAAAAATAATAACTGTTATACAATTGATCTTTAATAAAGATTTCCAGAGGGACGTGAAAAAGATTCTCGTCTGGGGTAAAACTTGCTATGAACTTTCAGTAAAAACTGTAGGCTGTTGAATCGAAACGTAACTTCAGTCAACAAGTTACGTTATATAGCTACTGCTTAATTAATATACATATTTTTATGTCAAAAATCTCGGCAAAAAAACCGTTAAATAAAAGGAAACACATTGTTGTACTTTATTATTTTATCTGACACGATTTTCGTGCTTCAAAGACATAACAAAACACTCAGTGAGAATTAATTAAACTAATTATCGTTTTTTTTAATTAGCTAGTAATTAACTATAATGAATTTGTAACTTTAGATTTACTTAAGAAATTAAGTATTTTTTAGTCACTTCTGTTTAACACATTAGGGGAGTAATTATTAATGATCTAAGCCGGGCGTCGTACTAATACATTCATTTTAAAGCTACTAAAATGTCTGGTTTAATTTGTTAAGCTATACTGTAAAACATACATTATTTTTAATTTACGTGAGAACTACATTAGTTTTTGTTCGCGATATAATAACCGCGTGTTGTATCTTAATGACCTTTTTTTACAAATAAATTTAATTAGATTTAATTGCCAATTTTTGTTACATAAATATATTTAACTCGAATTTTTGCACAAAAAAAGACAATTAAAAGTTTTCGTAATTTAGAAAAGCGTTTGCTTTAATAAAATTTATTCTTTGTTTTTACGTGTTTTATTCTTTAAATCACGTATCTGTTTGGAAAAAAACTGTACTATATAACACTTAAACATTTAACGCAGATAAACCTTAACGATTTGGTGAATTTATGGTTGTTTATTTTTCTTAGTTTGATAATTTGATTGGTTTTTTAGTAAGTTTTAACTTTGTTATTTATTTCTTTATTGCATTGAGCACTGCTTTTTTTGTTGATAATGTCTAAGCTTTTGATTTTAAAGACTAAAGTGTTATTCTATACAAACATTGTAAACGATGCTTCAAGTCTTCGAGAAAACTTCGAACGAG
Source organism: Aquatica leii (assembly GCA_035610365.1). NCBI lineage: Eukaryota > Metazoa > Arthropoda > Insecta > Coleoptera > Lampyridae > Aquatica > Aquatica leii. Next base: position 41,514,145 of record CM069435.1, on the reverse strand, counting down.
CAGTATGCCGGTTTCGAAAGAAATTATTACTAGTGCCGTATATATTTTTATTGACGCTTTATTGGAAGAAAAGAAACGTCCACGACGATGGTGGCGCCACAAAATGTATGAGGGAACGGTCTGGATCAATTTCAAAGTATAAGTGGACATTATAAAAATTTCACACAAATGAGTCCGACGGATTTTGAATATTGTTTGAATGTAATTGGATCAAGAATTCAAAAATCCAATACTTATTGTAGGGAAGCAACCTCAGTACAAGACAGGCTGGCATTGACATTGAGATGAATGATTCTCACAAGTTTGCAATACCTATTCCGTATATCTAAACAAGTAATAAGCAATATTGTTCCTGAGGTTTGTGCAGCACTAAGTTATGGATTAAAAGACTACGTGAAAGTAAGTGTTCTTTATTAATTCTGAGGTGCAAAAATCTTAACATTTACATTGTTATCTACATCATTGATATAAAGTCTTCTAAATTATCACTTTGAGAAGATAAAGAATTGTATAAGGGTGAATTGAAATTAACTGGGGTAGGTGTGTCTTGTGGTGAGGAGACAAGTGTTGTACTTGGTGTATTACTATAAAAACTATAACCTGATTTAATAGCGAAGGCTTCCACGGCCGGAATCTATACTAACATTAGAATGTCTTCCGGGTTTGGACCGTGTCATATTTGCAACCGAAGCTGCCAACGTTTCGCCCACTTTCGTAAGGGGCTTCATCAGGGCGTGAGATAAATCGCAAAACTCAAACAAGCAATCGAAATCTAACTAAGAACTTCTCAAAAGTTAGGTTATCCACTTGTAAAACAAGCCATAACCTAAACTATGAAAAGGTAAGAAAGAAAACGATAACCTGAAAAAGCAAACGAAAATCTAACAAAGAACCACTACCGAGTTAGGTAATCAACTTGTGAACCAAGCCAGATTCTAAACTCCGTAGAAGTGACTTAAGAAGAAATAGTCTCCGTATTTAAAGGAAAAGGATCGTCACGGATGATTAAGCTCGACCCTGATTGGGTTACGGTTGCTAGGGGGCGTGTTTTTGATAAATGACTAATAAACCTGGAACCAAAGAGGTGATAGTTCGAAACCATGATCGCGATTGAAGTTATTGGGGTGTTTGATGATTTCTATGCTTTCTCGAAATTTCCTGTTGAAAAAGAATGGAGATTTGGCAATCAACGAAACATTATCAAAATCTATCTTGTGACCTGTAGTAAAATGATGTTCAGCGACCGCAGACTTGGAAGTATACCTTTTTCTTATACAACGATCATGTTCTGAAATGCGAGTAATGACGGAACGACCGGTTTCACCAATGTAGACTAAACCACAAGAACAGGGAATTTGGTATACACCTTGAGATGAAAGTGTAGGAAATTTGTCTTTGGGAGAAGGAAGAATCTGAGAGATTTTACCTGTCGAATTGAATATGGGTTTAATACCATTCTTACGAAGGAGTTTCCCTATTTGATCTGTAACCTTGTGAATGTAGGGTAAAAAGGCTAATTTCGGGTTGGATTCGGGAGTAGAAATGTCCTTAGGTAATCGAGTACGTGGATGTAAACGACGATTAATAACTCTATGAATATCTCGCTTTACATAACCATTGTTCACTAAGGTTCTAGTAAGATGACGGAGTTCTGAGTCTAGATTCTCAGGTTGACAAATAGAAAAGGCACGATGGACCAAAGATTCAATAACAGAACGTTTCTGTGCAGAATGATGATGAGACGAAGCATGAAGGTATCTGTCCGTATTCCATAAAAATGTTAGCTACAACAGGTGATAGAGGAGAACCCATAGCAGCACCAGAAACTTGTTCGTAAAACTTATTATCAAATTGGAAGTAAGTAGAGGATAGACACTTTTCAATAAGAGGAACCAAACTCAAGTCCTTGCCATGTTGAGACAGAATCTGTTTGATGATAATAAGCGAATCCTTAATAGGAACTTTAGTAAAAAGTGAAGTAACATTAAAGCTCACGAGAAGATCTTGGCGTTCAAGTTTTATAGTTTCTAGACGTTGAATAAAATGCTGAGAGTTGAGGATGTGAGAAGAGGTTTTACCTGTAAACTCGCAAAGAATGTTGGACAAGAACTTGGCTAGCTTGTAAGTAGGAGATTGGATAGTACTAACGATAGGTCGAAAAGGAATACCTTGTTTGTGAATTTTGGGAAGTCCGTATAGACGAGGTGGTTTAGAATCTGATGGGGTAAGTCGACGTTTAGTTTCAGGAGGTAGATTGGAAGATTTGATTATTTGGCTAACCTCGCGTTCAATCCTCAAAGTGGGGTTATGGGTTAGAAGAGCGTAAGTTTCCTCAGACAAAATAGAATTGATTTTCGAAACATAATCAATTTGGTTCAAAACTACAGTGGCGTTACAAATATGACACGGTCCAAACCCGGAAGACATTCTAATGTTAGTATATAACCTGATTGACCTGCTTGAAGTGAAGGTACTGGGATGTCGCCTGGGTAGTAGCCACCATTGATAATGGTGTGTATTGTCGTAGGATACAAGTTTGGCACGCACTTGAGAGCGCAAGATTGTAAATAAGAAAAGGATGTTTGATTTGCACGGAAAATTGACTGCATAATCTCTTGCTGTACACATAGCAGAGTCTGTAATCACAAAACGACCTCAATTTAGGATTCTTCTCAGAGGTTTAGGTTGGCGGAGGTCTTTCTGCGGCAGACTTTAAAATGTGAAAAGCATCTTTCAACATTTGTAATTTCGCATCCGAGTTCGACTTTTTATGTTGTGGTTCTACAGGTGGCGTTCGGGACAACTATGGTTCGCATCGTTCAAGTTTGATTTCTGAAAATTCAAATAAAATTATATTTGTTATTGCCGATTAGTTTGGGGTCTATTTATTTCACTTCACATATATTATAAATATTGAGCAACGAGAGTCATAAATAAAATTATATGATGGATATGATGGAAGAAGAAAATCATTTTATGAAACTGTGGAATTTTCCTCACGTAATTGGAGAAATCGATGGAAAACATATAGTAATTCAATGTCTTTTCAACAGTGCATAGGATTTTTACAATTACAATTTAACTTTAGTATAGTGTTACTTGCAGTTGTAAATGCAGAATACCACCACAGATAAAAGCATATTCTTTATTTTTCTGGCCAATTCAGCTTTTTCTATGAGTGAAGATATTAGAAACCTTACGCAGGAATTGATCCTAAAGGGTCAAAACAACGAATTTTTAACTATCGTCTACTTAGAGGTCGAAGAGTAGTGGAAAATGCATTTGGCATTCTTGCTTCGGTATTTAGAAAGCCTATGCTACTGCAGCCAGATAAAATACAAGTTATTGCAATGCCAACCATTTATTTGCATATTTTTTTACGACGTTGCAGCTCTTTGAAACAAACATATACACCTCCAAGATTTTTTGAAAAACTTTATTCCTTCCTTAAAAGAAAAAAAAATTATAAAATGTATAACTGGTGTTCTTTTTGTTGCAAAAACACGTTCAATCCTTGAAACGAAATGTTTCTGGTAAAAATTTTTAAAAGTGAGTGGCCACGTTCTGTAAGTGCAAAAGAGAAATTAGTGTTCTATTTTTTTGTTTATATCAAAGTTCTTTTTCTTTCTAAAAATAAGTGATGATCAATTGAGTACCTTTACCGGTTCCCATGCTCTTGTTTTCTTTTGCTTTCTTTCTCTTCTAAGATGCCCAGATATTGACCATCTTTTGTTTACATTTATCCTCCGTTGAGTCCATTGCTGAACCTATTTCCATCCACGCATCTGATTTTTTATTTTTTATAATAGTTCTTATCTTTGGGGTCCCATATCACAGGTTTTTTTATATAAGTGAATTATACCTAGAATTTTGTCTTCACTCCACTGGGCCACGACGCACTTCCTCACTGACAAACGTATTAATAAACTGTGTTCGAGGTAAAAACCGACAAACGTCGGCTTGCTGCGAGCGGCTCTAGGTACCCTCGCGAGCAGAATTCTTAACGCGTGCACAGTGACGAATTTTAGTTACAGTAACCAAGGCTCTCACAGTTCGGCTCGCCATTGACACACAATCTTATTCACTGCTGAAGAAAACACTGTCTTTATTAGCTACAAAAGTCATTATGGATTTCTTGCGGTATTTGCCAGCTTGTTATGACAATGATTTTGATGATCGGATCGGGGAAACAGGAACCATGAAACTGTATATCTTGTAATGATTAGAAAAGAAAACAAAATGAATCTAAATATACATTATGCATAGAAACAGAATTACTTGTAGAGGTACAGGACAGCATTATGTTAGCCAACAGAGTGTTAAAAATTAGGAAAAACAAGATACGGAAACAGATTTAAACTTTGACAGAAAAAGGAAAAGCACGAAAAATTAAACAACTTTTCAGTACAACAAAAACTTTCACCTCAATTTCTACTAGGATTACAAAAATACTTCGGTATTATATTCTCATTTATGATACCTGTAACCAGAGGATAAAAAGAAGAAACTGTTACATGTCGTTATTTTGTATTCATCAACAATATTTATTCTAAATTGGAATTAACGGCTGCATTGTTTAACGACGCTACTGATTGTTATTTTCCTTATGGTTTTTTTTTACTTTTTCTTTACCGTTTGGAAATCACTGTTGAATGTTTGTGTATCTAGTACTATTTGACGACTTGTCAGTAGTTTTCTTTTTGTTGAATATTCTTCAGCAGTAATTTCTATTACGCTTTTACCGGATTTGCTAGGAAAAACGTATTCCAGGTATTTGTCGCATTCGGCATTTGGGGTTAATTACGCGACGTCAAGTTTCTTCGATCAACGCAGTCATAGCAAAGGCAAAATAACATTAATCGTTGTACATAAGCTTATATACCACGTATAGTTTTCGTTTTAAAACAGATAAAAATGGGGTAGTGGAAGTCACTACTGATGCTGAATAGTTTTCAATTTGATCGAGTAATGTTTAGATTTAGATTAAGATAATTTGTTAGCTATTAGATATAATTAGTTGTATGGTGGGTTGCCTGAACGAAAGGCTCTACATAGATATTATAGCTGTGATATTACTATATTAGTCGACAAATCTATAAATGTTGTTAGTCTACCTCTTTCTCTGTTGGTTTTAATGACTATTCTCTCTTCTTGAATTAAATATATTGTTGTTAGAAGTGTTTTATCAGTTTTTTTTAGTGATCGACAGATTTAAACAAGGTCTATATTGGGTAATATTCACTTGTTTTAGTGCCTTTTTAATTTAGTGTAGGATTAGCATACCGAGGCTTGGTATTCGCTTGCCGATGCAACTGAGTTAGTCGCCAGCAATTAAGTTTCGAGATTCTCGTAGCAAAAATTTAAGAAAACATGCAAAACGAATCAATTTTTATAAGATAGCTAGTGTGCTCTAACTTACATTTGTGCTGTATCATATGAAGATTAAGTGATTGATTTAGTAGAAAGGATGGCAATTTTGATGTAACTTGATTTCGCAGAGTCGAAGCTCCTGTGGTGGCAGTGTCTACAGCTGACAAGACGACAAATAAGTTTATTTATACTGCAAAAGTTTGTAGGGATCAGAAAACGTGGCAACAAATCTGACTCTGTAAGGGAAGAAGCTCGTAAGTTTTTTAACTTAGCAAAAAGCTGCAGGATGTAAAGAATGTGCTACACTATAGAAAGTTTTGCAGAAAGACAACTAAGGTAAATTAGAATCACTGTGAAAACTACACTCTCAAGGCTCGGATGGGATATTAACAATTAGGATCCAACATGGGTTAAAATGATCGACAACTGGAAATAGTGAAAATTTGTTGCACAGTAGATAGGCTGCCAATGAACTTTGTAAAGGCAACAGTAATAGCTTTTAGAAGAAGGAAACTGTAGGAGGCAAATTGTTTTGCAATAAAGTTTATTCAAGAAATTCTACATCAAAATTGTTACCGATGCCAAACAGCATTAAAAGTTTAATTAACAGTTTAAAACTGTGTAAACTCGCTAGTCCGTTTAACGATGGTTGGTAGTTCCTGAACTAAAACAGTTGAAGACGAGAACCATTAAGGAAAACAGCAAAAAAACTATTTAAGCAAATTTTTTATGCATGTAACACGAGTTAAATATCTAAAGGGCACAATAAGCTTAGAGCTTCAGTGCAAAATAATATTTGGCATTCATTATTGGCACGTTTGCTATACTTTAAATTGATCAATTAAAGTAAGCTTAAACAACTAAAGATCATCTTAAAACATAATATTTGGATTTTAAGAGTCAAAGTTTTCTTCTGTTTTAATTGTTTCATGCAAAACAGTTTTTCATTGTACCGGCTCTTGAAACAAACTTTCGGCAAGATTCTGAATAGCTTTTCTGAAAATTTTTTTTCTACGTATTCTAAAATAATTTAACATCAAGGTTTAAACGGTTTATATTTGATTTATGTTTCAATTAAAAATACACAAGCAAGAAAATAATTCACAAATGGTTAATTAAGTATTTGTTTTAAGCATCTAATGAAAAATAAGTTGAGTCTGTAAACTCCTTGGGGAATGTTTACCCAACCCCTCACACTACTTGGCGACAGAAAAATAAACATATTCCTTTTTAAACCAAATATTAATATTTGAAGTTCTAATTTTTTAAGTTATCCTTATTTTCCATGAATGGTTACGTAAAAAAACGAATTTGTTTTATTGATCTAATCAATGTTGTATATATGTAGTTCGTGATATTCGAGAAGTTATTATTCTTTTAAAAGTAAAATATACTGTTTATGAACGAAGACATTTTCATTTAATGCACGATGAAGGAGGATTCAGGGTTGTTTATGCGAGTGCTTTGTTAGCATAAATTAAATTCATTTGACTGTATCATTGTCTAGTGGTTACGATGCTCAAGAATAATTGACTCATAAAAGTATGAAGAATGGAAATAAATTTTATTAGTTAATGGTCTTTGTAATAGTTGCGACATTGTATATTGTTCTTGGCATTCTTAATTGTCGTCCATTTGTAGTTTATAATTTACATATTTCTAAATAAATAATGATGAGCATAAGCTAGCGATACATTAAAATGCCTACCCAAACTTCTGGCCTGAAAAGAGAATTTGAATTACGAATAAAATGAGAATGTCATCAATTTGTACTTAAGTCAACGTGATGTTTTACGAGGTTAAGTGAGATGAACTTTGACACTGTTTTGCATAAACTTTTAATTTGAGTATGTAAGTGAAACGAGCGCTCATCTGGAAAGCGAACGCTTTTACAACTTTATTACGTTGCTTTTTTGGTTTGGCCGATGGCTAATTAATGCGAAAGCAATTGTATATGCAATGTTGAACGCTTTAATATTTTTATCGGATTTTTTTTGTAGAACTTACACTATTTATCAGCGCCTACTACTGTATAAAAAATAGGTTTTAACGTACAACATATTTGTAGTGACAAATTTTATACTTTACTTTGATTCGAACACTTTTTACATAATTTTGACAATTATTTTAGGTCGATAACTAAAAGAATATAAAAATATCAATTGAAAGGCAAAATATAAATACAAAATTTACAGATAAAAGTAAAATTATAATTAAACGAGGCAGGTAAATTTATAATCAACCTAAACATGAATGCATTTTGAAAATTAATAACAAATCAGTTTTGTGGCAACTTTTCGTTAAATCGTTAAATTAATGGTCTAGTCATTTTGTTGTATTTGGAAAAAAATAATGTATTCTCAGAATGATGGCCTGATGAAGTTGCGCGCATAGCCAACGAGACGTAGCAAAAAAATGAATTGTTAGTTTTATTCGTGCCGTTCCTCCAAATCGAGGATATGCAGATGCAACAAACACTAATAGCTGATAACATCTCATGATTTGGTATTTTAAACTAAACACAAAAATTATCTTAATACTTAAAACAAAAACAAAAAAAAACCAATCCTAAACCTTCTTTCTTTTTCTTCTTTTTAATACTTTTTCCATTCATCCCATTCCTTCTCCTTCTTCCAAAATCTTCAACCTTTCTCTCTTCTCTTCTTTTAGTTCTATGCATTCCTTTACCATGTGCTCTATATTTTCCCACCTCTCCCTACATAGTCTACATCTCTTATCTTTATCTTCCTTCCAATACTTATTCTCTCGCTCTTCATTCCCGCATCTAAACCTTACTACCATTCTTTTTAAGCTTTTTTTGTCTTTGAATATTGTCTACCACTATATTTGTAGATCTCTCATTGTATTTCCACTACCTTATTATTGCTCTTGTTTTTTGTCTCTGTACATCCTTATTTCTTCTTATTATTTCATCTTTTATTTCTCTTACTGTCACCTTTATTTTCGCTACCTCTTCTCTCGCATATCCAACTCTTTCATAATACCTTTTCCTTTCTTTTTGTCCATATTTAATTTTTCCATTCTTTACCTCTTTCCAGCACATTTAAAGAAATTTACATTCTTCTCTTTCTTTCATTTGTTCTTCGTAACACATTGCTCTCTTCTCCGCCTGTACTCTTATCTTTTCTAACTTTATTTCGTCCTCTACTATGTATGTGGCGTCTCTCTTTTTAATCCTAACGTCCATTTCCAGTATTTTTCTTGTACTTTCTCTAATTCCTCCCATTCCTTCCATCCTCATATTTCCGCCCCGTGCATCATCACACTATTATTAATTTGTTCAACAACCGTCTTCTTGCTTCTATTTGCTTCCCAAACCTCCTCTCTCCTTTACCTCACACCTGATCTACTATTGTATTACATTTTTTTGCCAACCACTTTATATAAGTTTCATCTTTAATGTCGTATATGATTCGATAACCCATATAAGTCACTTCATTTACACGTTCTATTACCTCGTCTTCCCACTTCCACTCCACTGCTTTATGTATTCATTATCTAATGCCCTTCGCCCTCTTCTAAATCCTGTCTGCCAGTCTGAGATCTTTTTTCCTCCATTTCTCTTTCTAGTTTTTTTTGCAAAATTGTCATATAAATCTTATATCCCACATTTGCCACACTTATACTTCTATAGTTTTTTACCTCTCTTCTGTCTCCTCCTTTCTAAACTGGGCATATTATTGCTTCTTTCCAATTATCCGGAAACCCTTTACCTCACCATATCTTATTTAAAGTTTTTCCTATTCTTTCTTTCAATCTCTTTCCTGTATATTTCCATTGTTCTCCTTGCGTCCCATTCGTCCCTTTTGCCTTTCCTTTTTTTAAATTTCTCTTAATGCTTCTTCTATTTCTTCTTTCTGAATAGTAGTACTGCTCCCTGCTCTTGTTATCCTTTCTATTTCGAATTCACCCTTCCTCTCTTCTTCAATCAATATTGTAGATGAAGTTTAGTGAAGGCGGATAAAATGCTTTTACCTCCATTACACATAAAATTAGATATAATGAAGCAATTTGCATACGCGCTAAATAAAGGTGGAACCTGCTTTAATTATGTTTGCAGTAAATTTTCTGGTTTATCTGACTTTTAAAAAAATATTTTTATTAGTCCCCAAACTAGAAAATTGGTTTGGTCACTACGAGTGATGTTAAAAAGGAAGCCTAGCTTGCTTTTAAAAATGTAAACAACTTTTTTAGACATCATAAATCACAAAATTATGAATAAATTGTATAAAATATGCTGGAAAAGCTTCACAATTTAGGATGTAATATGAGCATCAAAATTCACTTTTTGCGTGCCAATTCTAATTTTCCGGACAATCTTGGACAAGTCAGCGAAGAACAAAGAGAAACGTTCTATCAGGACACAAAAGAAATAGAACAAAAATACTAAGGATAAGGTGGAACACTAACATGATGACCGACTACTGTAGGTGTTTAAAAGAGACAATTCTGAGTTTGTGTATAAAAAGAAGACCTTTAAACGGTCTTTTTAAACAAAAAGATAAATGTCTGATTGGTTAAATCTACATCCGGATGTACTAATAAAAAATCTAAATCTTATTTGAAATCAGAACATATTTAGTCAATATCATTTATTAAAATTGAAACCCTAGCAAAAAAAACTTGAATTTGCGGACTAGTATTATTATGTTAATGGAGTAATGTCCCAATCGTCATCTAATGTTTCTGTTTACCTTGCCTTCTTTAACTGCAGCCCATATTTTTGAAATCGGGCTCAATCATGGATGATAACGTGATTGACGTAGTACGAATGCCCATACACGTTAATTATTTTATACAGTTCGGATCCATGTCCTCCGTGCATTCCATAATGCTTATATACAATAAACATTAACTTTAGAAAAATACTCAACCAATTTTGTAAGTATGGTACTGTTTGTGTTTAATAAATAAAAATCATCTGCATGAGGTATTTTCTTTTTGGTCAAGAAAGTAATGCTTTATGACTTAGAGCGGGTTTATGCAACTTCTTTGTGGTTTATGCTTAATTCTTAATCCTTAATCCATTAAGCATAATTCTTAACTTTTAAAGCATTCTCTTAAACATGTTTATGCAAATACGTAATTCTTAACCTGTTAATAAATACAAAACAACAAATAACCTCACTTTATAGTGTGGTTACGTCCTATACTCTTATGTCAGCTAGACTGTTTTTGATTTAAAAGATGAAAATTTTGGAAGTTAAAAAAAACGGTTGGTCCGATTATTCGTAAACATGATTACCTGTGTTACTTCTATTATAAAGTTTAAACGTTGCACCAGAATTAGGCGCTTGCAGTGAGACCCATGAATAGGAACAGAGACTTAGAGGGCAATTATGTCACATTAGTAAAAGATATGTGAATGATCGAGTGGGACGAAGAGCAATTTGTCAAGTATACTCGCATGTCCAAAGAACAATTTTCATACCTACATACTTTAGTAAAACCTTATTTGAAAAAAAATCCAAAAAAAAACACATTGCCTCTGAACAGCGTCTGATAATGACTTTGCAGTAAGTACCTCATGATACAAATTATTAAAAATTAAACGTCGAATAATAATAATTGCATTACACAATTTGTTTCTTTTTTCAGTTACTTGTCTGAAGGCTGTTTTATGCAGGAAATAGCATGGGGATATCGTGTAGGTAAAACTACTGCAAGAAACATAATAAACGAAACCTGTGAAGTGTTGTGGGATGTCCTTACCCCAACACAACTACCTGAGCCTTCCCTAAATACTTTTACAAATATTGCAGCAGAATATTTCAAAGTCTGGAATGTACCTAATTGTATCGGTGCTGTTGATGGCAAGCATGTTGTAATTAGGACCCCTCGAAACTCAGGCAGCTAATTCTACAATTATAAGAAATGCTTTAGCATAGTTTTAATACCAACTTGTGATGCATATATGCGATTTATCATGGTTGACATAGGATCTTCAGGATCTAATCATGATTCTGCAGTATTTAGAAACAGAAACGCCCTTGCCCAGGATCTAACTTGGATGAAACGAAAAACACCTTTAATTACAGAATAAGTAGGGCACGACGCACAATAGAGAGTGCTTTTGGAATATTAAGTCAGCGCTGGCTTATATTGCGGAAACCAATATTAGCCAGTGTCGAAGTATGCGAACTTATAGTACAAGCAACTGTAGTTCTTCACAATTTTTTACAATCAAGTGAAAAAGACATGCTACCTTCTCAAAGGAAATATTGCCCTACCGGCTTTTTTGATTATATAAGTAAAACTGGAAATTTACATCTGGGGACTTGGAGAGAAGCAGGAAACAATTTCAGATCGGTGAATAGATTGGGTTTTAATTTAATAACTCTTTATTCAGCTAAAAATCAGCGAGATGTACTAGCTGATTACTTTGTGTCTTCTGAAGGCTGGGTACCTTGGCAGGAAGCATACGTGAATAGAGGTGCTGTGCCATTACCTTAACATTGTTTGGTATTTTGATAAGCAAGATTTTTTCATTAGCCATTTTACTACCTCCACTTTTTAATGTTTTTTATTATGTTATGCATGAAATAAAACAAAAAAACCTTTATTTTTTTTTAATTTCATAACAAAACTAATCTATATTATGAATGAAAATCAACTTTGTTGATTCTCAATTTCATTTGCTATCTGCACAAGAAAATTTGCTTTTAGTCTAAGTTTTACATTATCGGGCAATGTTGACATTGATTCCAACATAGACATCAGCAAGTGATAGTCCCCTTTGTTTAAATTTTGTTCTTCCTCTTGTAATAAATTATTCATATTTTTCCCAATTCTTGTGCATGTTGCTATCAACGTGTCTATGTCTTCACTTTTTCTTTTACGAGTCTCATGTCGTGTTGCATTTCGTTTGATTCGTAGACGTTGAATGTTGTGATTTGTCTCGCTATCTGCAGGTGATGTTATTGGGCTATCCAAATACTCTTCAGTTTCTGGTCCTTGTTCACTTGTCAGGCTGTGGTCTGATGGGGTTACTGCATCTGATGTAGATGCTTCGACGGTTATACTTCCATCGGGAAGTATAATTGCATCTTGCCATGTTTGGCTGTCGTCAATCTGATGTTGCTGTCTGATTTAACATTACCACGAGACCTACAATGGTTAACAATATTATACTGATAACAAACTATCTGAACACTTACATTCTGCATTGAATAACCCGATCTAAGAATCCTAAACGCTCAAATAATACCCATGTGCCCGTGTACGCTCCAGATCCTGAAGGTATGTTTTTATACAATCTCCTTTCTCGTACATATTTAGAACGAATGTATTCCCAAACTTCCTTGCACTCTTTTACTAAAAGTAACAAAAGCTACTTTAATTGTTTATTATTAAAAGTAAATATTTTACTTGGTCGTCCCATTATAGCTGAAATAGTTTTCCAGGAGTTTTCAATAGCAATGCTATCTTTATATTTAGGATGTTTTTTATCCCATAGATGAGGAAATTTTTCTGTTAAATCAATCAGTGTAGATTGATCTACTGTTTCCATTGTAGGGAAATTTTAGTTTTTCCAATTAAAGTAACTTAAAATAAATACGATTTTTTATTTTCTAAGAATTATGAATTAAGATTTAGCTATTAAGCATAAAGAAGTTGCATAAACCCGCCCTTAATGTTATAAACTTAAAAAATAAGGGTTTCGAATAGTTGAGAACAATTACTTAATGTAAACATTAAAATATTAGTTTATAGATAATAGACGGTGATCGCTTCTCTTTAATATGAAAATCATTAATAGCATGTTATTCTCTTCCTATAAGCTCGTAACTCTTTTTCTTGGGTCGTTTCTTCCTTGCAGTCGATAATGAAGTTATCAGCAGATTTAAATTTTTTTACAATTGTTTCGTACATTTTTTTAGATATACGAATTGCTTTCCTTTTGATGAAAGTTACAACACTGACGATAATTTCACGTGCTTGGCTATGTATTACCTTGCCTTTTTTCCAAATAGTTCATGGATTGCCAAATCCATGTTGTTGGTAATAACTCTGTAACAATAATCGATTAGTTAGTTCTATTAAGTAATTCAATTAATAATAAAAATCATGGTAATGTGAAGGTTAAAATACAAAGTTTATAAACTTTTTTTTTAAGTATTTTTTGCACAGTTGTCTTCAAAAATACACTTTAGTAACCATCAAAATTTAAAAACTTAAGCCAATAACACTAATTCTACAACGAGATCAATGCCAATTGTCAGTCGAACAGAACACTTCTTACTTCGTACGAATTGATTCGTCGTGTCAGTTTCGGTTAGTGAACACATCACGTGACAGCTCCTTTACAAAATACGCCAAGTCCAATACTTTTGTCAAACATTTTGGGACTAGAATCGAGCCATCGATTCAGCAAAGACTGATAGTACCATTCACGAAAACAGACGCAAATAGTTAAAGCTATTTTTAGTAATTTCTTGTACAACGTGGAGGATTTTGTATGTATGTTTTCAAAATGTTCTCACTGTTAATTGGTCTAAAAAGAGATTTATTTACAAGTTGTTTTGTATTTAGAATTAATACCTTATATATTACCCTATCGTTATAGTAGTATTTTTGGATGTAATAAATTCTTTCAGTTCGTTAACACTGTTATTAGCGTTAAGATATGTTTTTTCAACTGTTATTTTTATTTTTTATGAAAATGTACTTTAAAATTTCGTTCCTGTAAAACTTTATTTTTTTTTTAAAAACAAGGTTCTTTTTATCTAACTTTAAATGTTATAATATAACTTTCTTTTGACAAACAAGGCGTTTATTTTATTATGTTTTTATGTGAGTTTGTGTTGACTCTAATGAAAGATAGTAATTTTTAACTTTTCTACGACAATTTTTCAAATTATGAAAATCAGCGTGATACAAGTACTAAAAATAATTAACATTTTTATTAGACATTTAGATTTTACGAACATTTACGAGTTTCTCTACGATTTTACGTATAGGTGTAACCTGAAAAAAGTAAACACATTACTTTCAATAAACGTTTAGTTTCGACATTTAAATTAAGCGAAACAAGCGTTTCACCACTAAATAAATTTAACGTTTAGTCTAATACCGTTTAAATTTTACTACACACCAGGATAATGTAAACTCCCACACATTTACAATAATTTATGCTCAACATATATTACCGAGAGTTGATTAAATTTTGAAATTAGTTTTAAAAAAATGCGTTGCCGACTTGTTTATGCCTTTTAAAGCAAATCAATATTGAATAGTCATTTGTTTATTTTAATTTTCGTTTCAAATTATGGCGTGTTATAGGTAATAATAGACATTTTAACACATTGTGGATAAGTGTTTATTGTACATGAAATTGCAAATGGTTAAGCAGTTATAATATGGTTGCCCACTTAAAAACATACGCGCGCAAAACACTAATACCAAAAACAGAACTTGAGTTTTAAAATATACTATTTAGTCGAAACAATTGAAATTAAACTAATGTTTAGAACTATGATTCTTCCGATTAATAGACATACTATTTTAGAACTAATGTGTGAAAGTGACCGAAATATTGAAAACTGTGGTTAGAAAATCGACACGGTACATTATTCAGTTTAGTTACGACATTCTGCTTTGAAGATGATTTATTTGAGATACTCATATGAAAGAAGAAATTATCTTGCAGAAAACATCTGATTCGACAAGATTTCATTATTTTTTTATCTTTACGATGATTTTGATCTTCCTTCCTTCCTTTAAGTTCTTAAAAGTTTTCTGCAAATATGCGGCATAAACTGTGTTGCCACTATTAATTACCAAGCCCTCCAAGTTCTTGATGATGTAAAATTCATGCCTTTTTTTTAATGCAATAGTCATCTTTTTGTTAGTTTACAGAACCAGTTATTTGGTTATTGTTTTCTTGGCAAACATTTTATTTTTAATTTCTCTTTCTTAAATTTTTTTCAAGAGTGATGTGTTTTACAGACATACTAATCAGTCGGAAACGTTGCTTTTCCGGACAGGGCCGGTAAAGTGTAGCAGAATTTTATAAATAGAAGTTGGCACTAACACTAATCATTTAAGTTAAGTTGTAATGAAATTATGTAAATGTCTCTCGATTATCCGGGGTAATTAATGTTAACAGACGCACGAAAAATTGAACAACACATCGGAAATTTTTTGAAAATGATGGTATGGGGTAAATTAAAATAAAAAACGGCCTACAAATATGCTGATAAATTTGTCTCACAAATCAGTCTGGAAAGAACTACACAAAGTTCCTTTTTGTAGTATAAATTTGTTAAAAATGGTTGTTTTAGTATTGATTTTTAATAAAATTTAACGTATGGTGATAAAGTTGCAACCTGTAATGAGAAAATTCAATTTTTTTTTAACTTTACAATTACATATTTTCATTAGAATTTAACTTATATGAAAATAAACTATTGTTTGGTAAAATTCTTAATTCTCCTCTAATCTATTGCAACAAAATTTTCTTAATTCTTTACTTTGGAGGGGCAAGAAAAGCCACTTTATACTATTTTTAAGGCTAGGTGTCGTGCTACACGTGAGCACTTCATCAGGCCACTAAAAATTTATTAAATAAGTCTAAGATAACATAAGATGTAAACACTAACTAATACATGATTTTTCTAGCATAAAAGAACTTACACAAATACACAGTAAAAAATATTTTGTTAATTTCACTTTTATTTAACAACATTTTAATAGTTACTTAGTTAGAGTAAACAGCAACTGTATTTTTTAGTTACTTTTACTGATGGGATAATGCTAGGTCAATAAGCAGTAAATTTACAAAATACGTTGTAGAAATAACTCATATAATGTCAATTATTGCAGTTTTAGATAATCATGTATCAAAATGTTGTTGTTGTTACAATTAATGTAGTACAGTTTGACAGTTACGCTGTTGTTGAAGTTGGTTCCATAGGTTTTGATAAATTTAGTAAAAATAGGAGTGGACCTGCCGGAACTAAAAATTGTAGTTAATTTAACTATATATTTTTTACTGTGTAGATTATAGCGGCACTAGCCAACAAATCCTGAACATGAGCAATTACGTAACAATATATAACGAAATAATCACATCAAAATGAAACATAAAAATGTCTATATATAAAATTTAAAAATAAACAGGGGCATGAAAGGTTTAACAGACACTTGACAAGTAATGTATAATAAAAAATTATTGAATGTCAAGGCAACAGAAGATAAAGATTAGGAAGATAAACTAGAATAATTGAACAGCGATTGAATAACCTACATAGCTGTCTCACAATTATTGAAATTAAATTATTACATACACTACTTAGATTATTAGTATCATTATTGAAGTTGATATTATTTTTATGTATGTTGATGTGTATCATTTCAGAAACTAAACGTATTTCGTTTTCAAGCCAACAATAGGCTATTTCTAATTCGACTGATAAATTTTTCAGTTTTTTTTTAATATTTGCATGTTTTGTTTCACCAATCGACTTTAATGCTTATTTTATTACAGACCTTTTTATTTCACGTTTAAATTATATTACACACACTGGTACTAATGGTAATATGTTGCTAAAGTAATTTGCATTCCTTTATATAGGTTTTAGAGTGATACATATATAGGGCTGCCATCATCTAAATTGTCGACGCCGGATAAACACAGCAAAAATCCCGGACATTTGGGCGAAATATGATTTTTTTTCCGGATACCTCTGAAAAAATATTTTTTGCAACAAAAAAAACATCGTTATAATTTTTTTATTTTATTATATAATACTACTAATATTATTATTAGTAATTAATAAGTAACTGACTATAATACTTCATAACTTTAAAATAAACTACACCAATGATATTTTTAGTCACTATTTGTTGATTGTTAATTAAAAATACTTAAGTAACTGCTAAAACTTTCAATTTTAACGAGATCAATTTTTTTTTACTTATTTTGGTATTTTTCAGTCTTCCCAATTTTCGCTAAAATATCTTTCTTTTCCAACAAGAATTTGTAAAAGTCAGAACAACTCAGGTCTTTGAAAGTACACTTGATTTTGATCAGAGAAGAAACCGTGCGTATGTTTAGCGAGTTTCTTTCTTTTGTCCATTGCTGCGTGACTAGCGAAAACACTCTCTCTACGTTCGCATTGTGAGCTGGTATACAAAAATAGTACTGTGCGATTTTAAGCATTTCAGAATATAAATGGGCGTTAAGTGTTTTAAAAAAATTTAGTCACAGCTGGTTTGCGCTTAAAAGCTTATCGCCGTCAGTAAGGTTCATGCTATAAGCTTTTAAGTTTGTCCATTCGTCAATCAGCTTCGAGTAATCGATTTCGATGTTAATTTCCTTAAGAAATATGACCGTTTTTTCGACATCAGACCATGGAGTACTTTCAGTGATGTTTAGCAACATCATCCAGTTGAATTTGTCAAAGTCGTTCATTGGTTTATCCCACTTTTCTATGTATGATTTCATTTCTCTGTAAAAATCTGTACAATTATTTTTGAACTCGTTTTTCGTGTTTTTATCATGTTTGTTCAAAATACTTTGTGCCTTTAGAGGCACAAAGTTTTCTTTGATTCTGTCTTCTAACGTTTTATTCAGAGACGCCAATATGTTTCTGGTTTCGATAATGGAGTTATCACTTTTTTCTAACTTTTCGATTTTTTTATGGAAAACGTACATCACTAAATGAATGAGAAACATATATGCCTCTGATAGCTTATTATGAACCAATTTTCTACATCTTTGTGAGTAATAGCTGTCATTACATGCTCGTTGAATAATATACTATTACTAAGATTTATTTTAATTTATCGCTTAACTTTAAAAAAATAGGGTTTACCTTGACAACAAAAGTGTCACTTCAAACTAGGACAAATCTGGGGAATTCCGGACGGATGGCAGTGCTATACATACATAAAGGAACAAGTGCAACACATGTACTATATGTAAAATATAGAGAAATAAAAATGATAACTAATTGAGGTTAACACCTTAACACAATTAACAATATTTATATGTTACATTTAGTAAAGTATTTGTACTGCAACTTAAAACAATAAATCTTTATATTTTAACTGTAATATTTACACAAGGTGGGACAGTGAAACTGCACGTTTCTGCGCAGCTGATGTGACGTAGTTGTTGGGGGAACCTTCGCGTTACACAAGATTGGAAGCAGTCCTGCTAGGTCTACTGTTGAGACAAAATATTATCTACAGTAATTTAAAAAATTGTTTACATTGTGTTTTCGCTTGTAATAGATCCAATATTAGGTTTTTTAAATTCTTTTGGTCATTCTCAAAAATGTAATCTGTTTTTTAATGTTTTTTTGGATATTTTATTTTACATTAAATATTTTTTCATGAGTTACTAGTTTTCAGGTTTTATTTCTTAATGATTTTTTCCAATTCACAATGACTTTTTGAATATACCGTATTTTAAGTCGAATCTACCGCAACTATTTTTTGAGACCTGGCAACACTGGATCGAAATTTAGTAACCATGTAGTTTTGAACTATTGAACAACGAGGATTTGCTGTTACAGCGAATTTATAAAATGGTCGAGTTTACATAAAGCCACAAAGTGAGTTCAGCCAGCATTTTCATCTTCCGGCTTGTGGTCATGTTTCAAGTAGGAAAGTTATTTCTGTTTGGGTTAAAAATTTAAAAACAACAGATCAAGTAATAAAAAGAAGAGGTGGTAGCGCAAGAACTGTTAGAATTTCCACGTATGTAGAGGCTGTACGAGTAGCAATTACAAGAAGTCATCGAAGACCTGCCAACGTTGATCTTGGATTTTTGAATCGAACAGTAAGAAGAATTTTGCCTGATGACTTACACTTACACCAGTATAAAGTGCAAATAGTCTAACTTTAAACCCCAGAGATCATCGTAAATGCGTGAGTTTTTGTGAGCATATGATTGTAGATATGTTAATAAACATAATTTCCGATATTGGGCAGCTGCCACCCTCAACAATTACATGAACAGCTTCTCCATTCGACTAAAGTTACAGTCTGGTGTGCGATTCCTTCGAATGGAATAATTAGGCCGTGATGTTGACGTTGATGGTCATCCAGTTACTTTTAGAGCAACGCTGAAAACTTTCTTTATTCTAAAGTTTCAACGATTTTCTGTGAATAAGAACCTTCATTTTTAACCAGATCGAGTAAAAGTCACACAGACAGGGTGACAATGAACCTTCTAAAAGTTCCCGAATTGTTTCATCAGTAGGAATGGGGATATTTAGTGGCTTCCACGCTCCCCAGATCTGAGCTCTTTTGATTACTTTTTTTGAAGGTATCTCAAATCGAAGGTTTTTGAAGCACGTCCAGCTACTATAAAGCATTTAAAAGTGAGGATTCAAGAACAAGTTTGTGCAATAACACTGGCAGTACTGTACAGTTTTAGTGAAAATTTCCGTATGAACTCAGACAATGTGTACAAAATGATAATAGTCATTTTCCTGGAGTGATATTAAACAAATTAAACTTTTCTTGCTTGTGTACAAACCATTTGTGCTCTTACAATTGGTTTTACAGTTTTATAAATGTTTTTTTAATACTTTTAAATATTGCAGTTTTACTGCTCCGCCCAGTATTTTACACTTTATAAATACTAAGACTACATTTATTCATTAGTTTGATTAATATTTGTATTGTTTTTATAGTTATAGACACAATCTTATGAAGGGAACCATCCCAAGTAACAATTTTATATTTTATAACGTTTGATAGAACGTTTACAAAACAAGATTTATAAAACACCTTTTGTCCTAAGAACGTAACTGAAACGTTCTTACAGCAGCTATAAATGCAACATGAGCACATATTTATAAAACATGTTTGTTTTTTAACGTGTTTTATAATGACAACAAAACACCGTTATGGGATAGTTACGTAAACGTTTATACATGCTTTAAGAAATAATTATATATTGAAACGTTCAAGAAATTACTTGCAAACGCAAGAGCCTTCTAGAAGGCTGTTATCTATTTTCTAGAAGTTATAGCGAAAAGTGAGGAACGATCGAGAAGGATTTCCGTATGTCTTTATATAGCGACGAGACAGATCGTAGGTCAGTTATTGCTGGAATGCGAATGTGTCAAGAAGATTATCAAGTTGAAATAAATAAGTATCGTTAGCACGCGTGTGAGATAAACCTACGGAGAATAATCGTGTATGTGATTATTAGTGTAAACAAGTGTGAAATCCGAGGACGTTATCTTATCTTAAGTGATAGTATTATACAACGGTTATACATAAATTCGTGTAAGTGTTTTCATTAAATATTTTTAGATTTAATTAGTTCGGTTAATTTAAAAGTGTATATATTTCTAGAATAAGTAAACATAACTTTTAATCGTTTAAATAAATTAGTTTTTAATAAATAAAAATTGCAACAATATCAATTACAAAACAGTTTCATGAAGATTTTATAGTTGGTTGGTAAAGTGACAGTGTAATCTCTTATACCAGTTATAAAATAAAATGAATTCTTTATTACAACAGTTTTGATGAAGCTACAAAACATTTTTGTAGTGTAGATCACCCCCAATAAAATCAAGCAGTTATTAAGTACCACCTTTCGGAATTTAATTATTCCTATTAATTACTTAAACGGATGGCCATTTCATAAAAAATGGCAAAGTATAAAAGTATATATTACTTACACAGAATTTAATAAGATAGATCTACACGGACGTCGTTTTTTACTACGAAGGAAATATTACTGTCAATTATAGGTAGATGGGTTGCCAATCTTAAGCGCGCCGCATGTTTAATGAGTATTTTTTAAAAAATTAAAAAATCAAATATAAAATAAAAGGTGTAAATTTCAATTTTGTATTATAAAACCACAGTAGTGGATAGATACCAGACTAAGAAGCTTTAATTGATGTCTTTTGTCGTCAAAGTAGTGAAATATAGGTTAATTTTGTGTACCTCAAGAATGGCGGCCATATAAATATATATACGAATACATTTTCAAAATGGTCCCTTTTTAATAGAACATTTTTATTACCAAATTTACTTTTATACAACAATTATACTCCATATAGAAAACTTATAAAACGTTCAAACTTAATTACCTCAGTTTATGTAAAAGTTAACACTACAGGATCCTATTTTACAAATGTGATTGTATTTTGATGGATTTTTAATCGCGTATTCAGTAATAAAAAGTTTATAAAAATGCTCGAGCAGGCGAATCACATATAAAGCAGCGTAACTTAACAATAAGCTGCGATCCAATCATTATTAATTCTTCTAAAAGAATTATTTAGCTTCTTCGGCAAACGGCTGTAGGAATGCTACCAAATCACGTGGTTTTCTCTTAACCCACTAAATCCAAATTGTTTTATAACTATATTTAACATAATAATTTTGCGCTTTAATAGCAGTTTAGCTTTATAACTGCTTTCTTCTTATTTTTATAACTAAGGCTTTGTATCCTTTTAATTAACAGTTATATTGCAACTTCCTCTGTGAGTAATCTGATGCAGAAAGCAAAATTGTTATATAGTATTACTAATACAACAATTACATAACGTAGTCATATACTTGATTAAAACAGTTCCAAAGTGATAAATGACATAGCTACATAGTTATTATAAATCAATTAATGTTTGTAAGGGGTGAATGTGTTATAATCAATATTATATAAACGTTTACAAAACACTTTTATACTTATCTCATAAGCAGTTTTATAATTTTGTTGTTAGAACGTTTTTAACATCGATTTAAAAAACAATTTTGAATAGATAACAAAATAATCTTTCAAACAACTTTAATAGAACCATTTTACATTTAGAGAGCAACAATATAACTACAATAAAATTGAAAAACTCTTTAACTTAAGAATTATAAAACAACATTGTTATCTGGGATACATCATTGTTAGTTTTTTTCACAGTGCTTTTTTAAATAGGTATTTGTTTAAAAAGGCTCACGTTGGCGCAAGATTTGATTGGTGATTCTTGTAAAAATCGTAATTTCCAGACCTCGGTAAAAAACCACTAACTACTAAAATTCTAAGGAAAGTTTTAATTGTCTTGAAGAAATTTAATTTGAAATACTTAATAACAATGGAAAATTAAACTTATACGTTTGTATAGCAAACTTATACGTTTATATAGCAAACAAATATTAGTTGACAAAACAAAAACAAAATCTAGAAATAAAAAAATAAAAAAATTATAGGGGTTCAAAGATTCACGTATAATGTAGCTAAGGATGTGTTCCTTATAAATGTTTAACTTGAAGAGGTTAACAAATTAACGGAAGGACTTACAGAAAATACAATAACAGATAATGATTATTTAGGTTTTAATGATGCATAATCAATTGTTATTTTAGTAATATGATAAACTTCACAAAGTTGAATTTTGAGATGATATTTATCTGTTCGTTCCATAGTGCGTGGACTATTGATAAAAAAATAATAAATATACAACTACAAGGGTTTTAAAAACAATTATTATCTATAGAACACTAACAATAGTACCAAAATCAGAACATTCAAAAAACAAATTAACAAAGGTAATAACAACCTTTATCGGTATCAATAGCTTAATTAAACTGCCCCCCCCCCCAAGGCAATTAAAACGAAATTTTATTATTGCAATCGTTTGCGCTATCTATGCGTCTTTATGCTCTATACTAAAAATCATTTGGGCCAGTTTCGCATTTTAAATATTTTTGAAAAAATGTTTGGGGGGGGGGACCAAGTGAATGGCAGCTTTTTCTCTCTCTGATTTTTTTTTATTCTTACTAACTCATTTAGGTATGCGCTGGTATGCTCCACCTTTAATTTTGATTGCGCTACCCTAAAGGCGGGTTGCACAAAGCAAATCAAAAATGTAACAACTGATTATTTCTCAAAACAATTGCTACATAGCCAATGAAACCACGTTTATTGGTGATGTAACAATTGATTTCAGAAATAATCACTTGCTACATTTTTGATTTGTTTTGTGCAACCCGCCTTAAGTCTATTTACTTTGGTGGTGTTAAATGAGGGGAGAGGGACATGTTAATGATTTTTAGACTTACTATTTTTTTAACTTTATAAAAGGCAAATTCTTTGTTATTGAGTTATTTAAAAAAATGTAGGATAACAAATTTTGCAACAAACACTGACTAAATATCCTACTTTCTTATTTGTAATGTATTGATTCATTGCTAAAAGTACAAGCAAGATTATGTACATGCAAGACAAAATATATTTTAATTGTTTTTTTTAGCAAATCTACACTTTATAGACCTAAACATTTTAAATAAATTTACAATATTCTCATGCAATTCTCGCAAAGAAATAAAAGACTGGCGCAAATTATTTTTAGTATGGAGCATAAGGGCGCATACTTAGGCCAAACGATTGCTATAATAACAATTATTATTAAATGCCGGGGGGAGGGCAGTTTAATAGAGTTGGTATCAATTAGGAAGCTGAGCTCATTGTGCATATGATTATAAAGCTATATTAACACATTATTAGATAGGCAACGAAAATCGAGAATGTATGACAAAGCCTAAGGTGGACAATTTATGTCTTTTTTCACTCGTCTCATGATTACAATTTTTTATCTCGGGTCTCATTTTTTGTCTTTTGTTTCTAATAACTTGACTCTTACTTACTTACTATAAACTTACATTAATAGGTTTGTTAACAATTTTTGTCGTTGAAGTAGTTTTTAACCTATATACATAAAAATGGTTGGATTATAATTTGTTGTATAAGGTATCAGCGTTAACAACGCTACTAAGAAACCGTAAATAACAAAACATATAAATAGAGAGATAGATAGATATTTGTTCCATCCTATTTTGCAATGTCTTATTTATAAGTACAATTATGTTTTTTTTAAATATAAGATTGCTAATTTTTGTAGTTAGTTGTAGTTTAATTTTCGTTCAAATCTACTAACGATTACATATTTTAACGTGAAAAAGGCAACTTAAAATTTACTAACCAAACAAATTTACTTAATGCGTTTACTAGTGTAAGTTTCTGAAAATAAAAGGGAATCTGAAACGAATTCCAAGATATTTACAGTACGATTTGTTCACAATCGCCTATAAAACGAATCGTTTTTGTTGCTGAACTTTTACCAACGATTTATTTGTATTATTTCTAAATATCGAAAGTTACAAAATCGAGCGCAGTATAAGAACAAAAAATTAACTACGTTACAAACATCTCTTTTAAAATAAAACCTATACTTTCGCACGTGCTGATTTTCTAGAAAATTTCGTTCGACTTACTTTTAATTTTTCCACCGCACATGTGAGAAACGTGCTTGATAGCAAAATTTTATTTGGTTCTACTGAAATCGTGTACTTTATTTTTACCAAAAAAGCCAACTTTGCTATTTTTTTAATTTGTTGTAGACGTTATAATAAAACAAATAATGTAATTTCTTTTCAGATAAATGTGGGAAATGTAAATCTGCCACCAGAAGACTAAACTTGAATAAATACTGCAAAAGAGACTTTGGTAAGTGTCGTTTCCTAATAAAAAATTAGTTTTCTAATTGTGTAGTTGTGAAACAAGAAAAACAATGTGTTGACTGCCAAATAAACGTGTAGTCTATAAATTTTGGTTTTGTTAATATGTTTTCCTTCACTCGACGTTTATTCAAATGAACAGTTAATGATGGTGGGTGTTGATGAAAAACGCATTTAGATTGTTATTTATTATATGTACGTATGAAATTTACAGAATAATGCAATTGGGAACATTCTTGGCTTCTTACTAGTCAATTTGTTTATACTTTTTCATAAACTGCACAATAATTTTACATTTAGATGAATTTATAAAATGTTTATTCTAAAACTGTTATTAAAAGACATCCATCTCTTTAAGTCTCTTTAAAAAGAAACGTTTATAATCAAATTTTCAGAATTTGTAGTATAATCGTTTTTAATGCAAACAATAAGTTGTTATATTTTTCAGTTATACCGGAAATGGTAACTAATTTTTCTATTTTAAATATAACTACTTATACTTAATTACATTTTTGTATTTTACATAAAATTTTAGGTTACTCTTGTATATGATATAATCCACTTTTTATTTATATTCTATCAGCGATGGTTGTTTTCACTATCCGTGCTTTAATTTTTTTACGAAGTTCTTAGAAGGCATACCATTTTGTTGCAGTAAACACGTTTCTGCTTGTACAATTTGTGTTCTGATTTTTCTTGTGTGTTTATTTTGTTTTTTAATAATTGTTTTCTAAAATGTATTCTGGTATTTTTTGTTGCTGGGCTTTTGTTTTGTCAATATTAAACGTTAAATCGTACTTTTTACTGTATTTTGAAAATTGGTCTGTTTTTGAAGGATTCCAGACTGCCACAAATATTCCAAACAGAAGCAGAAAACTAATAAAATCTGTTACTACTTGTTTGTTTTTGTTTTTTTAAATTTGTTATTTTATTTCGTAAAAAGTCGTCTATATAGTATGGTTTTACTTTTAAATACGTTTTGTCGATCTAGTTATTGTTGACTGGTTTTTTTTCTTAAGCATTATTTTTAGCTTATGTGTAAACTTTTTGAAACACTGTTAATTTACTTACTGTTTTTTTTGTGAACGTTAAAGTTCTATTCTAAAACATATGGTTATTTCTAGCACTCGCTTTGCCACGGTAAAAAATATAAATGCACGAATATTAAATATAATTGACAATAACCGAGATAACAGAATATTTTTCTCAACACAACAATATCTACAAGTTAATAGTTTTTTAGGGTAAATGATGTATTTATTTATTTTATTTTTTCTATGTAATAAATGTTAAATAATTGTTAAAATGTAACTGAGCTTTTGATCAATTAACTTGTTCGCCAGTCAATTTCAGTAATTGTTTTAGAATTTAGTGACTACACACTAAAAAGGTAAGTTCTAATAGTGTGTACATCGCTTGGCGTGTTCTCTGGTTGGCAAGGTCCAGAAGTGCTTTTGAGCTATAAACCTTCTTGGCGCTTTTTTGATTGTGTCGTTTACCTTTGCATTTTGAGTTTTCCAAATTATTCACGGAGTTTTGATTTTGACTCACGACTATATCCACTTAGCACCGGCGGTTACCTCATTTATTCAGGCAATGCTCAACGTCTTTTGCATGTAACAAGACATAGGAACCGAAAATATTCTTTCTGTTGGCACTATAAATTTAGAAGAAAAATGAGTAAAAAAGAAAAAACTTTGGGGCAACCATATTCAACATAATACAATAAACACCATCAAAAATGCTATGAAACAGAGGGACTATCAGTAAACATAACGGCAATCGTTCCGTTTATCAATAACTGTAAACGGATTATATAAAACTACTTAAAATGTACGCAGTCACGCTCTCGATGACAAAGGAAGTCAAATATCTGGGATCTGTTGACAACAGAAGCTATGAGAACTACGCTGACAGCAGCCATGGAAGCATAACTTTCATTTCTTATATTACACCTCGTTGCAATGATGGAAGCAAGACAAACAGCATACAGGTTGCGAGATCAATGAATAGACGTCAACTACCGGAACATACATATACATAAAGTCCTCGCAATTTAACTTTCGATGCACGCCATTAATGACGTAAAATTCAAACCACCCTATTTATAGCAAAAATTAAATAAATACCGAATTGTCTTATTGAATTTTTTTTATCACGTTGTTGGTGTGCTTACTACAGTTGCAGCGTTGTTGACATCTGTCAAATTAAATTTGTATTTTTTATGTCAAAGTGCTCATTGTTTTTTATAATTATTTTTGATACAAAACTGTACTATTTTGAGCTTGAACGAGATAATGGTGGTCCATTGATATCAGTAAATGCTGTGCGAGAAGTACCATTTTACTTAATATTTAAATTGTGGTAATACATACATATATTCTATAGTTATTTCTGTATGTACAACGGTTGCTAACCACGAGGTTCTTAGATCTCTTCAAAACGTAAGCGTAGTACAACTGTTACGAATGTAGAAACATTTAATGAAAACGTAATATACAATGTAATATTAAGAATGTACGAAAACAGTAAGTTTACATGATAATACCGACAACATGGTTGAATAACTACGTCACTAACGTTAATGACGTGCATCGAAAGTAAAATTGCGAGGACTATATACAACATCCTAAAGAAATTTAAAGTGACGAGTGGACAAGAAACGTTTACCAGGGCGCGGTTAAAGGAACTATCTGGTACCCAGATGGGACTAAAAATTGCCACAGTACCGGTGTCGGAATATATGGAAGCAGGCACAATGGGAAGCAAATTTTGCTGACTTTGGGTAAATATGCGTTCGCTTTTTAAGCTGAAGTTTTTGCTATCGACTGGTGTGTTAGGAACATTATCTAATCGAGATCATACACAAACGGTCCGATATTCGTCATACCTGATAGCCAAGCATCATTACTAGCGCTAAGGTCGCTAGCAATAAAATCCAAACTTATTATGGCTGCATAAACAGTCTGGAAACATTGGCAACTCGTTAACGAATGCAGCTAGTTTGGATACCAAGGGATGAAGGTGTATACAGAAACGTAATGACAGACGCACTAGCTAAAAAGACCACAACAGGATATATATCGAACCTGACCTCGCTTTCGATGCCGGAAATGAAATAATCGACAGCAAACTAGCAGCGGAACATAAACTATGGAAAAACTCGGCAGTGATGAAACAGAAAACTTCCTGATAGAGCTACAATTTAAACTTGAAACTGCAGTATCAACCATGAGTCGATAAGGTTAAAGAAACTCACAGGACTAATAACAGAGCACTGTGGCGTTAACAAACATATGCATAAAATGGGATAACCGATGATAAGTTCAAACGCTTCTGGACTAAAAAGGAACTAAAAACCAGAGGCACACAAAAGGACCAGGGAAAACCATTGTAGGGACGCTAAACGAACCACCTCTTGAATTTAAAAAAAATCTGAATTATGTGAACTGTTCGATGAATGAATGATGTTTTTGATACACAAATTGATGGTTAGGTACAATATTTAGTTTGTTAATATCCTTGTCGTTTTTGACTTAAGCATGTAGATAGTTTTTTATGTTTAAATAGAAACTGCTTAACAAAACCTTTATCATGTTTTTTTTATTGTTTGCTGGTTATGAGGTCATAATATTATATTTAAAAATATTGAGCTCTATTGGCAGAATTTATGGCAAAGTTCTTCAATATAGAGAAATTAAGGAGATGGAGGAACAAAGCGAATATCGCGTGAGTAGTAGGTTCTGTATAGATAACATTTTCATATAAGTTATATTTTTTTATCTTGCCTTTGAAAGTTTTTGAGTATTGCCACGTTATTTGTTGATTTTACTATTTTAGAATTGATTGTGCTGTTTACGAAGTGTAGACCTGGACACACCATTTTTAAAATTTTGTATTTAGGTCTTATCAAGTGCTTACAAAAGTAACCCAAAACGTCCCTTATACACACTTAAGTGATTCTAGTTATTAAAGCAATCTAAAAGTTACTGTTATTTTCAGTATCAAGCAGGCAACGGACAAGATATTAGAGCATAACATGGAGACCGATTTACATATGGCTTACGATAGCATTTCTTTCTTATCAAAAACAATAATCAGCAACTATGTATGTAAGCTCTATAAAAAAAGTTATAGTATTCAGTGGACACGGAGCGCGTTTTGCTTTTATTATTAATAGTATCACAAATTCACTGGATCCAGTGGTACGGTACGAGGTAGGCGTCAATCTGTCGGCGATCAATCAAAAGAGACTAAGTAATCAAAAACCAATCGGCAAAAGGACGCAAAAGACAGATACAATAGGAACAAATAGGGGAGGCCTATGTCCAGCAGTGTATTACCAACCCCTACCAGCTGCAGTGGGGTAGTAATAATGGATGTAGAAAAATTCCAATTGGAATTAATAGTCACAAGAATATTGCCCTAGCTCAGGAGAGGGGAAGCAGGTTAGAAAGAAAAATGCAGCCGAATTTCGAGATAGCTTATATAATAATAAAATTAAATGCACGTTGATATTTAAGAGATTAGAACATACCCAGAAATACAGGCGCCAGGTAGTTTATTTTGAATTAACAGGTGTAATTCTGGCTAAATTACCAAAGCCGAGCAAAGAAATACATATACAGTAAATATACTTAACTACTTAAGGATACAATAGATATAATAATATATACATATAGTAAGCAAATTAGACCTAAGGTAATATGGACTCTAAATACATACGAGTCGAGAACACAAATTAAAGAAACTTAGTAATTTCTACCGTTAGGGAATAATTTCCCTCGGTGCAATCATCGTCGAAACAAATTTCTTACTCGTAGAGTAATCCAAACAAATTAAGTAAAATTAAGTACGATTAAACACAATTAAATCATACGTAGTAATATTTAAAGAAAATTTAAGTAATATTGAAGTAATAATGAGGTAAACGTGTATTCAATTAAAAGGCTTAAGCAAACTTGGTCTAGTCACAATCACACGACCAATTATGAATCGTTAAAACACATAACACTACATAAAATGAAAAAAAAGAGAGAATACTACCTTACTGTCACCGTAACAATGTTTTACATACACCGATCGATCGACTGACTTGTCCAGAGCTCTGCCCAAGTGTGCGTCCTTAGTGGTCGGAAAAGAAAATAGCTAAAACAGAACAAAAGTAAGACAGCACTCCCACAATTCACATTTAATGTAGGTTAGCACATAAGCAAAAATTACAACAATAGATAGAAGCTGATAATTGAAGCTACGTTTACTTAACTTAAACAAGAAAATTAGCCTTGTAAATTTCCATAAGCTGCATTCAATGAAACCTTGTAGAAACGATCACTCGCCGTAGTTATTCCAAGTCGAACAGTAAGGATTAGATAAATTGTCTCAATCAGATATCGTAATTATAACACATAACGGCACTCGTCGCCATCTTTAGCATCGGCGCAGGAAAGTTGTGCGAAGTTGACTTTCACCCGCCATCTTGTACCCTTTTATTCGTCGTAAAACTGTTACATTTAGGAAAGCAGCCAAAGGAAATAAAGAAAATCGGAAAGATCAAAAAAAAAAACCCTCTGTAAATATTTGTCTAAGTTAGCAACAATAAAATGTGGATTAGAAAACTTACCAAGCTAAGAGTTGACCATTTAAAATTAAATTTTTATAGCAGCGTCAAAATACCTGCTTAGCAACTACAACACAAGCTGACAAGAAGGACAAGTAACGCATGCGCTAAACTTTGGACTTAGTTCAAACCCGCATCTAATAGTAAAGGCACATTTTTTTTTACGTTACTGAATAAGAAAACTGGTGCGTTCATTTGAGAACGTTACTAAATAAAAAACGTAACAAGTGGACCCAATTGGCTGCCTGATGATAATCTTAACCCTAGATCCTCCGCCTAATTGTAGCGCCGGAGACGTTTTTTTCCTTGCCATTACTTCTGAATATTGTTTTAAATTACCAAAGGTCACTTTTCGAACTACGATTTGGATATACTTAAAGATAATTGGTCACTCACACTTGCCATTTCTAAATAACTGCTATCTAATTAAAATGTTAGTCTACCAATAATATATAAATAAATGTGCTAATTCTTAAATTGCATTTTATATATTTATTTGCTTATTTATTTATTTATTTATATATTTGCACTATAATCTGGCTAATCCATTAGTTGGTAGCATTGCTACACAATATCTAGAAAGAACACGATTGTATTTCCAGGTTGTGGACTAAGCGTTATGCTACGTGATTAACTCTTGCAAAGTCGATATTATTATTTTACCTTTCTGGCATAACTTGGCTACTTTGTTACAAGCTTTAGGTCTTACGAACCTTGCACGGCCAACTCACACAGTCGGAGATAGGGGAGGTTTAAGGGAATTATGCTTAAGGGCGCCAGATCTAATCCAAATTAACACTTCTGCCTCGATCACGACAGACGGTCCAAACTTGTAACTAAATTTGAGGTTCGTAATCCTTGTCACTCTGATGTTCAAGTAGCCAAAATTTGTTACTAGGTAACGACAATTAAAAGAGAAAGGTATGTTGCCATAAAAGTAAGATTAACTAGTATAACAACTTTAATTTAGTAACGTCGATGATTAACACAAATATATCGAATTTTCAGTGCATAAATGCCAGCAGTATCAGCAACACACAATACATATGTAAGTTAAGTTGAAGCGAACAGCGAAGAAAATTGTGTAGTAAATATTGTTTGTACACAGCATGCGAAACACACAAAATAATTAATGATACGACCTTAATGGTAATAAAACAATGATAGCAATTACGGAACTAACACTAAAATTTCGTAGTAAATATTGGTTGTACGCAGCATGCGAAACACACAAAATAATTAATGATACTACCTTAATGGTAATAAAACAATGACAGTAATTACTGAATTAACACTAGCTAAAGTTTCGTGAGCGACCTTTCTGACAGCGATAAAATAAGTAAATAAACTTACCCACAATCCAGAACCTACTTGGTCGAAGAAAACGTTTTCCCCGGCAAGTGAGCCTGAAATAAATTTGAGTAGCAAATCGTGTCAACACAATGGCTCACGAAATGAAGATCTACAAAAATGGTTAATTATTGCTAAAGAAAGTACACATAACATAACCCGATTGTCGAATGCTGTTGTACACCTTCAATGAAAGTTGGTTTCGCAGGTGTTAGCCGCATGAGTAGGATCTCGCAGAAACGTGATTGTCTTCGGTTTATTTAGTTTTAACCGTAGGCCTTATAGATAGAGTTATACTCGTCTCATGAAAGTATTTGTCGATGTTAATCCCTCATAATTCGTTATCGAATAGAAACATGTTGGCCAGAACGTGGTGGAACGGCTATCAAATTAACGAGAAATTACAACAGAATTCTAATAAAACGGAAGCAATTATCTTACCCGGTGACGACTCAAATATTTTACGATCGCAATGAAATTATAATTTGATTCCCATTATTAACGATGTCCTTCGAAATTATTCTTAAGCCGCACCGGCCATTTTATGCAGTTGACAGCTTAACGATTTCGTCGTAAAATGACAGTCACACGAATAGATCGGCAGAGGGCGTCAAAACCGGAATCTAATTTTAATTCAATATACAGAATACTCCGTTAGAAGAATTTTGCACGTAACAACTTTATGTCGACGTTTTATCATCATTGAATTTATTTTCTTTAATTATTTTGGTTTATAATTTAAGTTAAGGGTAGATTTACTTTAGGTATTTGTTACATTGAAATTATGTCCTGAATATTAAGTAATACATTTTGTGTTTAGTAGACACTTAGAATACTCAAACTACTACTACTACTACTACTACTACTCAACATCTGCATTGAAAAGCTGACAATGCAAGAAGACTGGGAGGATACAGTAATAATAATCCTGTTCAAAAAGGGATATTGGTCACAAATACAAAATTATAGACCAACTAGATTGATGGATGGTTATTAACCGGTGGGGCACGACCGTATTTCGTAAAGACTTTGGTACATGTGATCATCTCTTAAAAGTAAAATTTTTGAAAACAGAAAAGCACTCGATGTAGCCTTCTTCTGTATATGGCATTTGTTGATTACGAAAATGAGTTTGACTCCATAGAACAATGCGGAATTATGAAGGAAGAGGACGCATCCGCATCGACTCTATATATAAGGAGGTAATAAAAAGCATTTAGAATCAATGGAAACCGAAAATAAACATGCATGTATATATTAATTAACTTCGTATCAAAAATAAGATGGTGGGAACATAATCGCTCAAATTGGAAAATGGAGAACGGCTTAATCATCTCGTGTTTGCGGTTGATATAGTTCAAATTATAGATAACATAGGAGACGTGGAAGAAATGCTAATAAAATTAGAATATGTGTCTAGCAGCATTGGACTCACACCTAGACAAGATAATATGCCTTCTAGGAATAGGAGATAAAATGTGGAACAATACAAGTAGCTTGGAGAAGCAACATCAATGCGAAAAGAAAACAAAGATATAGAAAGATGACCGGGCTGCGATGCGTTCAAAAAGGATTTAGAAAAATTGCAAATTACTCCAATATAAATACACAAATATTTGATAAATGCATACTATTGATTGTTGCCATTTTTTTTCCACTGGGCCCTGTTGGTAACAACCACGACTCACGCTAGCTGATATGTTGGTGAGTGGGTGTAGTTGAGAATGCTATAATAAAATGAGCAAAACAGGCGCCACTCTTAACATAGCGGTAGAGTCCTTGGTTTAGAGACACCAAGGGTACATACGAAACCCACTGTCAAAAAATTAGGTAGAGGACAAAAGCAAACAACTGACTACGAGAGAATGTAACAAATTGGTCACTATCAAAATTCAATCAAATAAATGCAAAGTCGATGAAACATTAACAATTACATATAGTCGTAATAATTAGGTTTTCGAATACCGAGGCGTGATCGTTTAAATTATTATAAGAACGTAAGACTTAGTCCTAGGCCTAGCAGGTAGTAATAATTGCAACTTCAGTAAGAATTTATAAGCTTACTCGTTCGGTTCCAGTCAACTTAATCAATAATACTCAAATGCGAAATAAGATGAAGTCTGAATAATTATACTCGACTGAAAGTAAAATATTAATAATGATCTTAGATACACTAAAACTAGCTCGAGCCCTAATATAATTAATAAAACTGAAGGCTGAACATGACTAATAAAGCTAAACGCGTATATTAATGAAATGCAGATAATCACGTAACACACAAACGCTGAAGGCGCAAGGTAAATAAACCACATAGAAAAGAAACTTTACAACTGGTCGAAGTCAAATTCCCCTTCGAATGTAATTACTGAGGTTATCAACCTAACGTTAATTTTACTGGGTTTGAATTGGTCCACTAAGTAGTAGACGTCAGTATCAGCTGTGTTTGCAGGAAAGACTCAGAGCCTCCGCTAACTTGCTGAAATGACGTTAAATTAGCAAAAAGAAACATAGTGGTGATTGCCATTTTACCTGCACGCAGTTTATTAGCGAGAAAACCGATCTAAAACCGCAATATTTTTCATTCGCAACTCATTCCAATTGTAATAGTAACGACCACGTGGAATTAAATGAAAGGAAAGTACTTAGTAAAATGGCAAGTAACGAGGCGTTCTCACACGTTTATCAAATTATACCGTCAGTGGTGCATTTGCTTAAAATGCGGTACTAAGAATCTAGTTAAAATACGAAATTTAAAAATTTATTACTAAAGACACGTAACACGGTGTTGACATACAGTGCACAGGCATGGACGCTAATCAAACAAATAACCAACAAACTAAGGGTTGTACAGAGACTCGTAAATAGAGCGATGGTTGGTATAACGCTGAGAGATAAGAAAAGGAACACGTGGATACGACAGATAACGAACGTGACAGACATTATAAACAGAGTTACAGAGTTGAAGTGGGATTTTCGATTCATGTAGCAAGAAAACGCACAACAGATGAATGCGAAAATCATCCGATGGAGACCATGGACAGATAGAAGAACAAGTGGAAGACCAAACACACGCTGGCATAATGACAGTTCCTACTAAAGAGATAATGGTGCCAGAAATGCATTAAAAAGTGATTTAAATTTGGATTTTATTATCATTTTTCTGAAAAATACTGTTTATAAAAAGCTTTTAAAAAGATATCACTTAAAACAATTATTATTTTTGTATTAAACTTTTTTTAACTTATTGCTAAAAATAATTTATTATTGCGCTAGCGTTGTTTTATGCAAATTGTTATTTTATAAATAAAAATGCTATAAAAATTAATTTTCTAATTGACGATATGTAAATAAGGCAGAATGAATTGTTGAAAGTATGTATTACTTAGTAAATTTCGAATGTAAAAAGTTTTAGATTCTCAAATTAATTTTTCCGGTTTACTTTAATGAAAAATTTGCGCTTGACTGAATACTTGATTCCAGTTCTCGTCTGTACAATCAAATATTACGTAAAAACTATTAAATTTGATAATAATTTTTCTAGTAAATATAGACACAGCCGGGGTAAGCATCAAAAGCAATTTTTTTTATAATGGGCAGTATCACTTTTCTACGTCAGCAAAGATTTGATTTGATTGAGGTTCCCTTCAATTTCGTTATCGTAATAATATTCTACGCCATTGCTTTTTATGTCCTCTATATAAATGTCGTTGTGAGTGTCTACTTTCTCTTCAATTTCAATTACTTCGTAACGTTTGCAGATTTAAAAAGGTACGCCTTAATTCAGCTTTTCTAACACGACAAAAACTCACTCATTATTTTTACGTTTCATCAGATTTTTTCACAATTATTATGTATATTTGTGCGTATTAAGGAAATTGTTAAATGTGGCGGTGTGTTATTAATAACGACTTTTAGATAAAAAAAGCTTCACTTGCATTTATTTAAAAAACTTGTTTGGTTAGAACAAAAAATGAGTTACAATTAAAAGAGTATTAAAGCTGGGCTATTCGTTGCGTTACGCAATTAGTGCCATTTTTCATTCTGGGCTTATATGTCATAAAAGAATCGCTTTTAATAACAACTGTTTGTCTTTAGTCTTTTCAATGTCTGGTTTTCTGGTTAAGCAATTAATACTGCTTGTAAGAATAAGGTTAATGCGTAATTTTTAATTTGTTTCTGTTTCGGTTAATAGTAACAGTAAAATTTGACAAGCTGATCAGGATTTAAATGCACGATATAAAATGCTTTCTTCTGTTAGTTTCCCCCTTGCAAGATTCTAAGTACTATTTGTAAATTAATAAAATATTTAATCGCCATACTTTAAATCAACTAGAAATTTTTTTAACGTTTGGCTCAATGCATCGGAGAGTGAGTCATGGTTGGGTTTCAGTGTGCTGCTTATAACAGAATTAAAAGAGCGCCAAAACGGTAGAAGTGTCCACTATAGATCCCGTTTACATCTGTCTAACACTGAAAGTAAACAAATCGCAAAATACAATTATAACAACGAATATATTTATTTCAACGATAGAAAAAGAGGTTAAAACGGGTAGAATTAAGCAAATAGATACCGATTAAGCTTCCCGAAGTTGGTGAAGATATTTCAGCAGGTGTGTCTTCCAATTTGTCGTAATGTTGTTTGCAATCACAGAAATCGAAACGGTCTTTTTAAAGTCCCCATCTAACATATGTTGTCAGAATATGCATCCGGGACAATTCTCAATAATCTGTGCGTGCTATATTAGTTTGTCATAAGAATTTTCTAAGGTAACAAAACGTGGAGGTATCCAAAGTTGCCCAGCAAAAACATAACACATCCGAAACCGCAATTTATTTATTCAAAATCAGCGTGGACGATTAAGATATTTAAGATGTGGAAATTTCTGGGCACGACGTTAACACACACGTGTAATTTCCTTAACGTGCAAAACAGAAGTGTTTTTTATCGACCTTCGGTATGTAAAAATGACATATTATAGGGCAAAATTTTTCAGTACGAAAACAATACCAAAATAATTTAATCTTCGCGATATATTTATTATATTCGAACGGCAGCGATAATATAACGAGGTTTGGCAAAAATATAAATTTACAGCCACACAAATTGATAAATCATGGGACACTTTTATCTCAACATTTAAATTTAATTAAATTAATTTAAAACCTAAACTTATAATAAATTAGAGAAAAGCACTTACTTACGCGACACAGTTTAACATTTCAGTTTTGCCAGAATATCTTGAGGTCCTGTTGCAGATTCTTGCTATGTCTATTTGTCTGGTAGTAACAACGATTGCCTTTTCTTTTGCATCGTTAATGTACTTCTAAGATATAATCAGTAATCGAAAACTCTTTTCTTTACCTAAAAAGGACAATAGTCAAGAATTGAATGATTCACCAGAACATTTAGGCCTGCCTCGAACGGAAATCTTCAGGCAGAATACTTTCACGGTCAGATCCGTCGTGTTGCCGAGATTGATGAACAGTGAACGCTAATTTTGACAACAGAACGTAACACGAAGTAAAAGATGAAAGATACAAAGAATTGTATGACTTTTCTGACAATAAATGATTCTAATCAAGAATCAGTATTCCGTTTTGAAGGATTGGATTTTATAATTGACAAACATTTATGAAACTCATTTGGAAGTACTAAAAAAAACTTCTAGGTGATCTATCAATTGAAAAATGAAAGTTGCAAATTTACTTTCAATATTCTTATTTTTACAGATACTACCCATTTTCGATTTGTTTTTTTAAGTATTGTTTTTTGTTGTTCTTCTTCTTCGCATAGCAAACTTAGAATTTAACCTTTGCATCCATCTTCAATAAAAACAACTGTGCGACTATTTGGAAAATTTCCAGGTAGGAGCGTACGCTATGACGTGTTCCGGCTAGTGTTTGCAAACCTTTTTAATTTAATTGTTTCGAAAATTAATAAAATATGTGTTGGACGGTTTCTAAAGACAAGTAGAAACTGAAGCACAATTTATGTTTTTTGGGGTCACGATTATCAAACGACAAATTAAAAATTCGGGTTTTGGCCCGTCCTGAAACCATACTCAATCCGACCCGGCTCGAAACCTGGCCCGAAACCCGACATGACTCGAAACCCGCCCTGATTTCGGATTGGTTACCGTGTCGGGCTATAGAAAAACAATTCGGGTCGGCTTTCAGGTCTATTATACATATTCAATTCGGGCCGGGCCGGGATTCTCACAAAGCACGGCTTGGTCCAGCCCGATTTTATCCTTTATACACGTACATTGTGTGGTTGGAACCGGTGTGATGTGTGTGTCGGGAACGATAATCATTCAATACCATGTTTCTTAATATATAAAACTGACGGCAGTGATGGGTGACTTTTGCTATTATGTAATTGTATCATCAATCAGTCCTTATTATTGCAAGCAGTATGTTTGACAATATGCTATAGTATTTTTGGAGAAAATATCACTATGCATCTATCCAATCCATACTTGTTTACGAACTACTACTATTTTTTAAATATTCATTGAGATTACTGACCGGAAGAAGAATATATTTTGGGGTAGTGACTGTAAAACACTATACTGACCACAATTGCTGTTTTTCCTTTTTCGGGACATGCAGTTAAGTCAACTTATTTTTTTGTGTTTAAGTGTTTCTATGGCTGGTTTTTGTTCATACCTCAGCTTCATGAAGATTGTCGATTTTATTTTATGTAGTCTAAACAAAAAAATCGCTTGGTTAAATTCTACGTCTATAGCCAAATTTGAATTTTTGAATTTTTTGAGACTAACATTAATTTGCCTTTTTATGAATTCTTGCAAGCAGTTCATGCTACTCAGGCTATTTGTCGCAAATTTAAAAACATTTTCTTATCAATTAAGTTTGCACCTTTGCTCTTGATTTGTGATACTTTTCGTTCGTTGGCCTCAACTCCCGGGGGATCTGCGAATATGATTCCTCTCCGACAATTTTTGATAAAAAAACTTTATCCAAAAGGCCTGTTTTGACTATCTAAGCGATGGTTTTAAAATCTTTTTAATACATTATTTATTAATTTAACATTTGCTTATTATATTTCTTGCCTTTTATGTTTTTTTATGAGTGGAGAGATTTTTTAATTATTTTATTAATTTCTGTTTGTGCAGTATATTTTTTAAAAATGTTGGGCACAAAACGATTCACTGATCGACAGTATGGCAAGAATATTTCAGTGATCAGGATACTGTGAAACGCAACAGTGCAGGCACCAGATTTTAATCTATTTAATAATTTTATCTGTCTGACTTGACGTCTCCGTTCTAGTCGTCAACACATTCAAATAGCTTCACCATTGTTTTCATACATAAATTTCTATTGACTTGTTCATGAACGTATAAGCTTCTCAATAACACCGATAGCAATAATAAATAATTACCATTTATTATTTTTGGCTGTACAAATTTTGGGCGATTGTCCGGTATCTCAGCTGGCCAGCACGGCATTGTCTACTGTTACAACACTTTTCAGCAGTAATATACTTAAGAATTCTAATTCTAGATTGAAATGTAGGCTTTTTTTGCATCATGAATTCTTACAGATTCATGTTGTGGTTGGTAATCTTGGTAGCTCTTATTTTTTTACTTATATTATTGCGATCAGACTATTTAAAAAAAGCGGTTATGTAAGTACAGGGTGAACCAAAATGATTGGGATCAAGTTGGATTTCTTGCTATTTAAAAATTTTGTTTAGTTGGTGAAACTTCTGTATTGTAAGCTATTAGCGTAAAACTGAATGTTTTTTAACCTGACTTTTAATGATGTACCCTTAAATACACTGCTACCAACTTAAGATAATAAAATTTATGTTTATTTTGTAGCGGGAAATTTAACTTGACCCCAATCATTTTGGTTTACCCCGTACTGAGATTCCTATAATTTATTTCCAAATAAAATTTGCCACGACCTAAATTTTACATTATTACTAATGATTACTGTTATTTGAATGATTGTATAGAGGACACAAGAATGTTTTTTTAATGTAAATGTTTCTAATGTATCTAAGTTTTCCAATTACAAAAATTTACTAAACAATTTATTTTAGGAATTTTTCAAACATTTTTTTTATATAGAACAACGGCAACAAACAAGTCTGATCTTCTTAATCTTTTCAACACATTTTTATTAATTCTATTGAATTCATGGGTGGTCATAATAACACACACTCACTATCTTTAGTTACGTCAGGTAATTTGATATTAACGCAGTTTTAGCAATTTTATACAGTTTGAATTGGCATTTATGGCTTACTATTTAACATTTAACGATAATTGTTATAACTTTTAGATAGTTTATTTGTTATTAATACTGATATATCAAATAGTTGTTTTTAAATTAGGTTTTACTGGGTGGTCTCATTGAAATTTGGTTTAAAAGTATTGTTAAAATGCATATGTTTTTATTTGCAATAATAAAACAGTTTGAATAGTTTCTGAAAAATCATCAGGCAAGTCAATTCTTTTCTAAGGTCGAATATACTATCCACCATAGAATCTGTTCGATCTGAAGTTTTATCGTTTTTCCTTAATATGTAGTTGTTCTGGGAAGCTTTCTTCAATGAGCGTTTTTAATATCATAGCTTTTTAGACAACTTTCTCGTCTTTTTATAAATGATGATGGTGGGTGTATATTTAGTTGGTAGTTTTATAGAAGCATAGAAGATTAAGTATGGTTTTTAGCTCTTTAAGCATCTGGTAGCCGCAATGTTATCTTTTGTTTTGTGTTGCTCTTTAAAGCACAGTATAATACTTATAGAAGCAGTAGTATCACTCTAGGGTTAAACATTTCTTCATATTTGAGTACGTAAAGTACTTACGCAGTTTTAATTTTTTTATTTTATGTATATAAATAAACTATCCAATGAAACACCTGTAAAAGTTCTATATTACATTGTTTGAAGGATATAATTCGTATTCTAATAATATAAGTAATTCTTTTAGTAGTAGCACAGTATAAATAAGAATCAGTAGGGACAGCTCGACGAATTTTGCTCGCAGTTTTTCTACGCGCATGACATGGAGCTGGCGGTACTTTTTGCATTCTCCGATAGTAGCGCAGTTATCAAATCGCGGGACTACAAAAGTTTGAAGCTTCTAAAGTTTTTCGTTGTAATAATTGTCGTATCGCAATTACGGTTAATGTTGTGGTAATTACAAAAGTTGCGACTCTAAATGCAGCGTGGATACTACCACCACCTAACTTTCATAAAAAAAAGTTCTTACAAAAGCTTGAGAAATAATTTACGTAAAAGCTACAACGTAAAAGAACACCCTAAAGTTTTTACAACTATTTCTAATAAAGATAAGGAAAATACAGACAATTTACGAAAAGTTAAAGAGCATCAATCCTAGCTTTTTATTATAGTTGTGTTCGTTTCTATCAATCTTATTTATATTTTGATTCAAAAAGATACTTGCGCTCACTTATTTATATTGCTTTTAAATTTATAATACTATCAAATTAAATCATTTTTGATTTAATTTTTTCAGTATTCATTTTATTTTTGTGATTTGCTATTTATCATAGGTACCTTATTATCATCATTATTATTATTACTTTTAATGTTAGTGTAGTTTATAATAATTATTTGAGTATGGAAAAACGGGATATATATAGAGCAAATGTAAAGCCACTTCTCAAACTCCCGGTGCTAGTTTATTTTGATTTCCCAAGGATGTTGCAAGGTTATTTATAAAATTTACATTAGATGTCGATTATTTATATTTTTTGTGAATTAACTAATACTATGTAATTG
This sequence comes from Aquatica leii, assembly GCA_035610365.1. Lineage (NCBI taxonomy): Eukaryota > Metazoa > Arthropoda > Insecta > Coleoptera > Lampyridae > Aquatica > Aquatica leii. Next base: position 41,472,518 of record CM069435.1, on the reverse strand, counting down.
ATTCGAATTATGTAACTGCGAAGCTTGGATAAATTGATGTGGATGCCAGTATTTACTGTAATCAATTCCCTGTTTATCCTCATTAATGAATCGGGTTTGCCATCTTCACCTTGATAAAAAAATGTACAGTAAATCAATTAAGAATACTTCTACACCATAGTGTGACTGTGAATATTTCTTAACCAGGTAAAACTAAATAAATGATTTTTATGGTAATTAAGTTTTTAAATTAAACTTTTTGCGCAAATATTTTGGCGCCATCTAGAAGCATTATAGCAAAAGACCGCTAAGTAGTCGCCATATTTGATTTAAACTTGCGTATTCAACTTCAAAGGTACCAATCAAAGCTGTCCCTATTGATTGTTATTTATACTGTGGTAGGAGAGGCAAAGAAAACTACTGCACGTGCTTTCTTAAGGCAACGTTTATTGGAAATCGAGTGTCGAAAAGTCGTCTTAAGAAAGCCCATGCAGTAGCTTTCTTTGTCTCTTCTACTACTAGAGGATTTATTTATATTATTAGAATTACAATAGGAATACGTATTTATCAATAATTCACGTTATAACAAGTATAATAACTACTGATGCATCCAGATTCATCATTTAATATTAAACTAATTCAAGGTTATGTTTGTTTGACAGAAACATATGATTAGTTTCAATTACCTGTATAAATAAAAGCTGTAACGTTCGTATCAACTCTTGGTTAGTTGCGCAGGAAAACTTTGTTCCCAAAACTTACCAACACCGAGTGATCGATCCTACTGGTTCTATAGGTTTTATACAGTGTCTAAAATAACTAATTAACTCTTTAGTACGGTAGTACTGGTGCCGAGATATTATTGCATTTTTTGATTGGCTTAGATTCAAATAAACACCATATTTTTTGTTTTTTCTTTTTTCATTTTGGTTTTTTATAGTAACGTACTGCTGATATTTTTAATCCGTTTTTATTTTTTGATATTTGAAATACACTTTTTTTATCTACTGTGAGAAGCTTAACAAGTCTTAGTAAACCACGGTTTCTTTTTTTTTTGGTCTACATGGACTTTTTTAGCAGTTTCCGCAAATTTGTTTTTAATTTATTGCACGTCTGTTTGCACACATCTTGGGAAGTTATTGGATTTTATCAGCTTAGCAGAATTTGTAGAATCTTTTGTATTGCATGCACTCAATCTGTTTTCTTTTGTATTTTAACTTTTAATTTTAACTAGTAGTGAATATATCTCAGCAGGCGTACCCTCCAATTTGTTGTAATGCTGTTCGCAATTACAGAAATCGAATCGGTAGTTTGAATGTCCCCATCTAACAAAGGTTGTCAGAATATGCATCCGGGATCAATAATCCGTCCGTGGTTAACTAGTCCGTCATATGAATTTCCCAAGGTAGAAGAACATGTGCAGGTACTCCAAAGTTGGCCAGCAAATTTCTCACAACAACCACTTGCGAAACCGCAATTTATTTATTCAAAACCAGCGTGGATTATTTAAGATACTTAAGATAAACTCCTGGGCATGACGCTAACACACACGTATAATTCTTTTAACGGTCAAAGCGGAAGTGGTTATATTGACCTCCGGTATGTAAAATGACGTATCATAGGGTGAAATTCCTACATTACGAAAACCACACCAAAATATTTTTAACATAACACACTAAGAGCAATTAGCAACGGACAACGGATGGAACACTAGAGTAAAACGGCAGTTCAAAAGAGACCGAAAGAAGAACACAGCAAAGATTACCAGACTACATCAAAAGAACAGCGAGTTTTACATAGAGAAGAAAAACAGTAAATTTGTCATTATTGTAACTTGGCTTTTCAAGCAATTATAAAGCATCTATTTTCCTTCAATTATAAAAACATATTGTTATTTTTTTGCTTAGCTGTATGCTTTGTTACAGATTTTAGTTCTCTTGAACTATGTGTAACCTAGTGAATCTTGTAATTAATGGTTATTTTTAGGTCGCTAAATATAATGAAATTTCTTAGACATCTGCCATTTTGATTTAATAAATGCAAAAATAAATACAGTAGATTGTAGATTGTAGATAGACAGTTGCCAAAACCCGGTATTTCGAAAAACCGCCTAGTCCAAATTAAACGAACATCGATTTTTTAAAAACAGGCAAAAAAAACGTTTGTAAAAAAACGTGAAAATATTCTTATACAAGAAATTAAATAGAGCCATACATAGAGCCTAAGCTTTAGGAAGACGCCTGAAACCAAATTGGAATTAAAGCTGGTTACTTACAGTACATGTTGGCTCCATTTATACTATAGTATGAGTCGCCGAAGGCAACCAGCAGATGTCTTCCCACTTAGCTTATGCCTAAACAAGTCAATACGTTAATATTATTTATGAAATTCGTCTTTTCCGAATTTCCGCTGAACCTAACAGTGTTCAATCTTAATTAGTTTGGAATAGCGGGACTCTACTGTAGTAGTTTTTATTCAAGTAACCGTTGTTAAGTTTTGACCTGAATTTTACAAGTTCTCTAGAGCCATTAGTATATTAGGAAAAAAGTCCCTCCCGGTTCTTTAACTAAATAAAAATGCAAGATAATTACATAATCTAGATTTATACGGCAATCGGTTTATAATTAAAGAAATCAATAAACATTGGAAAGTGAATTTCACATTTAAGTGAATTAAACAAATACACAGATGTAATAACATGTTTAAATCCATATATAAACACGGGCAAAGATTGACAGTTACTATATAAAACAGAGAAGAATTAGTTAACTTGTTACGAGAAACTCGGGTTTCTAGAGTTGAATTGTCAGGTGTCCCACCGGTCTTCTCATAACCAAACAAAGCAACGGCTAGCACAGCTTCTTCGGAGAGGGATCGCAGGCTTTGTTATGTGTGATTATAACGTGAATTTAAAAAAAGGCGCCAAGACGATGAAAAATTAAAGTCGAGGAATACCGTCTAACTCTCCCCGTAGTAAGCGAAGAATAAATAACACTACAAAAGTAATAACACCGAATATATATATTTATTATATCACAGAAGTTGAGATAAGCATAGAAATGATTAAATTAGAAGCTGCGCCGAGTGGTGAGCAACACACCGTATAACAAACTGCCCTTGTCGGACTAAATAGTTACATACACATAGCGTCTGAAATTATAAATACATCTATTTAAATTGTAGACAAACCAAACAAATTAAGCCTTCGAGATTCGATGTGCACAACTGATAAAATCGCGAAGCACAAAGTACCATTAATTGTGTTAAGTTAACATGTACGTACGGTCCTAAACGACCTAATCCCCGAAACACAAATAAAAAATTGAAAGTAGTAATACTTGCAGATAGGTTTTACCTCAGTCGGAAATTAGCTAACCTCCGTACTTGATGTACCTAAAAAGTAATATTAAACCCAGATCGGAACGAGCATATACGTTTAACACAAATAAGAAGGTTTGTTTAGCATCCAATTATTACAAACGCAAATGCGCAGCGTTTCCCTTTGATTTAACCAATTAAATTTTTCATGTTTGTCTTCGCAAAAGAAAGGATTGTCCTGGCGGTTCTCAACCTTTGACGGTGGATATGATAAGGACGTATCAATACTTCGACGTCATGGAATATTTCGACCAAGGCCACCTGTTAGTTATCTTGGATGATAACGCCGAACAATTGGTGGCTACCCAACTCCGCTATAGAAAATTAGTAGCGTAAATTTAACCGCTCAATAAAGAAAATTGTATCCCACTTACCCCGTTTCAACCTTCCACAAATAAACGCATATTAAACTAGCAGCGTGACACAATCTAACGGTGAAGGTTAACTCGGGCGTACAAGTAACAAACTTGCCAAATGATCTAATGCAAAATGAAGTGCGGGAATGCTGTCGAAAATGTGACAGTCTAGGCGCAAGAGCAGAAAGGTCCTGACAAAAATCATATTAACGAGAAATTTTCCATACTCGCGAATTGAACTACTAATTTCTTTTTTTAACGTTACAAACTGTCTGTAAGTACTGAGGTCCTATTCACGGAAGTAACCCGCCTAAATTTGCAATTTTGGTACAAACATGGGTCCTCCATAGTATAAGAGCAACTTGCGACTACCCGCTGTTTGTTCACCCTCGTTATTAAACCTATTATAACCACTTTAAGAAATGTTTTTAGAATTGAAATAAGAAAACGCAAAAACACAAAAAAACGTACGCGTTCCTTGGAATATGTTGATTTAGTAATTTTAAGTTTTATTTTTTTAAACTGATTTTAAAATGCATAACACATATACAAATAATATAAAAACAAATGAACAAAGTTTTAAACAAAGGAAATAGGTGGTGTTTTAATAGAGCTGGAATTTCAATACAAATTATTTAAAAACTACACAAATGTGATATCATTTATGCTTTTTTGTCACGATTCCGAACATCTTCCTCGGCTGACTACCCCAAGTGTGCGTGGCTTCTTTTAAAAGCGAGTCATGCGCAGTTTTGTAGTTATCGACCTTTCAGCCAATGCTTATCTAAATTCCTGCATTTTTAATTGAATTTAAATTTAATCGGAATCATCTTGTATGCTATTTATTTTTGTCTAGTTTAGTATAAGGTGTCCTGCAGTTGAAGTGTTCTTCTTTTTCTAATGTCTAGGTTTCAAAATAATATTAGTTACTTTTTCTCGTTTTTTGTTCTTCTTGTTATCTTTGAGTGAATGGCTTGTCAAGCGTATACTCTGGTCGATACATATACTTAAAACTGGAATTTCTTTGAACCATTTGTTTGTTTATTCGTTTTTTAATATTGCTCTGATTAGGTATTATTGTTTTTTATGGCAACGTCTTTGTTGGGACTCTAGTTTTAGATATATTTTTTTTTGATTATCGGTTTTATAGTGATGGCATCTCATCAACTTGGTTCAGTTGATTTTTGTACCTTTTGCGAAAAACACGATTTGTTCGATTTCGTAAATTAGTAGGCACGACGCGACGTTTAGTGTAGTACAGTTCGCAACTATAAACGTGTAATTATTTCGTTTTGAGTAGTCAATGCTACATGAACTTTAAGATCGTTTCTATTATTTTTTGAGCAGTCAATATCATTTGTCTTATTTAAAATGGATTTATGAGCGCATGTCTACTTTTTTGACTGAATAAACATTTGGTCAACAGTAAGGAATCGTTGCCACAAAGACATTACTGATTGTGCTTTATCAAAATCTTGTTAGTAGTTGCTTCAAGTGTTGACGCTATAAACAGTGGGCTCTTTTATGATAAAACAATTAGAAATTTGAAATCGATGCTAATTTGATATAAGATTCTGCAATGTATACAGTTTTGCGTCAATGTGTGACTTAAATAACTGGAATATTCTTCTCCTTAAACTCTAAAAATCTCTCTTCGGAGCTTTAGCATTATTATGTAAGTCCTTATTTTTGATGTTGTTGCATGGAAAAGTTGAAGAAACGTGGACTTGATTACCGAAATCGTTCTCTTAAGTTTTTTATCCGTATTTCTCGTCTCAGCAAAATTCTATTTTTTCTTTTTGTTGATATGGTCAAAGTATTCGACTTTTTTTGTGATAGTGAAAAATATCGCAGTTGCTTATTTCATATAATTTAAGACTGTTTGTCTATTTTTAAAAATCACGGTTTTTAGTCTTTTATATGTGCGATTTTGGGTACTTTTAAAATATTTTTCTTCGATAGTTTGATGGCATATATAGTTTCATCTTTTATTATTTTTGTTTTCTTTTTTTTTAAATCTGTTATCTGTTTTCTTCTTAGTTTTTAATATAAATTTATAATCAACTTGTTGTTTATGTCTTCGTCCGATTTATGTTGTTTTTTTTAAAATAAAGTTGTAACTTGTGTTTTATAGTTGCATAAACTTTTTTATGGTCTATGTTTTTTTACGTCTTTTTCTTTTGGATCTCTTCATAGTTTATACGGGTTAGGCTTACAGATTAAAAGTACTTTATTTTAACTCAATCAGAGAAGTGGCGTACATAGATAGAGCCGATAAAGGTACTTTACGAAATACTTATAAGTAAATTTGAAGGTTTGTCCCTTTATCATTTGTAAAAAGTTGTATGAAAAGAAGTGGAGATGGATCAAGTCTACGCACTTTTCTATATCTTATTGCAGATTTATGTATACGCGAAAAACATAACTCGATACAATATGTTTGCTGCACTAAAAGTACTACATAATTCCGAGAACACATAATAATACAATTCGATTGCTTTTTTCAGTACTCGATAGATTTAAGACGATTGTTAGCGATGATGGGATTGTTTAATTTTAAGTGAATATACTGATAATTACGTAATTCGTGAAACAAAATGCGTGTATTCAATACCAATTGTTTTATTTAATGAGTAACATCTTAAAAAGTAAAACTTGTTTAATATTATCAATAGTATTACATCAAACTAATAATAATAATTTTTGTATACAAATATTTGCTTTTATGCCACAAATCATTCTTCAAAGTACTCAAATAATGCTAAGTATCTTATTTTTATTTTCAGCAATAATGGGACGCGTGCTATCAAGAGTAGAAGACCCAGTAGATGAACACACAAAAGGATGGATAAGATTTATGATAAGCGTGGAAAGTGTTTATAAAAAAGGACGCGATTCGAGAATAAGAAAAGGCCCAACTTCTCTTCTTGTGCCATCCACAGACTTATTATGCAAATGTCCCAAATTAAAAGCTAACAAGTAAGTAGATGTTAACATTTATTACGACACAAAAAACATACTCGTTTTTGATTAAAATTATAACTTTCTGCAAAGAAAAAACTTAATGCATATATAATTAACGATTACATTGTTAGCGCTTTATGCAATAATTTCTCTTTGTTTGCATATAACCATACACCACCGAAGTAATTTTCCAATTCTTGTAGTAAATCGAAATTATTCGAGACATTTTAATTTGGATTCGCGAAATTAAAACGTCAAAAGGTAATTTAAACTAATTAATGCTTTTAACGTTAACGAAGAGCAATCTCAACTTCAAAGGTCTTTTAGTTTTATGTTTTCGCATTGATCTAATTATTACACTATTGCTAACACGAGCCTAAAACTGATTGACGTTAAAGTAACGCGCGCTTAATTACTTTACAGATCGTATTTAATACTTGGACGTGAAAAGGACGACTCGCCAGGTGGGATACCGACAGGAAATATTGCAGTTACTCAGCGTTCAATTGTAATTGAGTGGAGAGACGAGTGGGACCAAAGGATGCGTAGGTTCCGTCGTCGCGCAAGGAAATGCAAATAAATATTACCGATTTATTTAATTGCGTGATTATCAGAAATCGTAAATTCGCCAACAGTATTTAAAAGTTTGTTTCTTTTTGAAAATTTGACTGCAAAAAAAATTGTACTGAGCATTTAAAAGTTTTTGATCTTTTAGTAGCGTTTATTAACAATTTGTACAGTTTTTATATACTACCTACTCAAATACGTGTTTATATATAAGTTATTTATTTTGATTTGTATGGTCTATTTGAATGGCGGGGAGAATGTCGATGATGCCAAATATATCTAACGTAGCATCTGGTAAATTTGGAACAGAAAAATTTATCAGCGTAGTATGTACGATAGCGTATGAAATTTGAAAATGAGATTGTACAGTATTATTACCATAATATTAATTAACGTAACTGCTAATCTAAATATTCCACAATAATATTAATTATTTTAGGCTTCTATATCTGTGTATCATCATAACTTTCTAGTTCCTAGTAATGATTGTATTTAAATCTTAATGTTTTTAAACTGTTATAATAGCGCAGTACTTAGTGTTTTGGTGTTACCAACATATCAATATAACAACTCCAGAAAGTGTTAACGTGTTGTAGCAATATTGTTTTTTTGATGCAGTCATTGCATACAGTTTAAAAATATATATTGTTAGAACAATATCAATATCGTAGCAACACAATAGTCATCCTTAATATTAACTGAATTTGTAAATTAGTCGTGTATGTACCTACTTATTAAAAAATTATAATAAATGTATTGTCTAAACAGTGGTATTCTTTTATTTGTAGTAACTAAAATGTTTTCTAGGCAAGGTCTTTAGAATCATGCTGAAACATAGGGTTACCAAGTCACAAAAGTGTACCGTAACGAAAAGGTCTATATCATCTTACCTAAATAATGACAATTATTATTTGTTTTAGAAACATGAATCCAGTGTCATTTTTTAGCTTATACAGTCGCTGTTATGACCTTGAGTTTGCGTCGGGGTCGAGTGGTGCGGCGGAGGAGGGGCCGCTTTCCATTCAGTGTGTTACGAGGATTTTCCTGTAAATTAAATGCTGGCGATTAACTCAGTTGAAACGGCAAACGGATTATAGGTCTCGATGTGCTAATTCAAATTCAAATTATCTTTATTTCCATCATTACAAAATTATAATTCATTTACGTATACAACACTACAAATTACCCCCCCCCCTCCCACGCAAAGGCACAGCCAGAGCGCGGGAAGGGCGTTCAGTTTGTTATTTTAAAATACTTACAGTGACTTACAAAATATTAATTCAAAAATAAAAAATAACATAAAATAAATATTTCTTCTTAATAGTTGTGTGATATTTACATCTTATTCATATGTAATCATTTTATTGTTTAAAAGTGGTTAAGTTGACTCAGTAAGTGGTTAATAATGATTCTTCGGATTTCATTGGCGTTGGCCAGAATGTTGGAGGGGAGGTGAGCATACCAGACAGGTCTCCGGTAGGATCAGTGCCCTGCGTGGTCAGTTTCTTAGGAACCCGGGGCAATCCTCTACCGTCACCTCTAGTCCCGTGCTCATGGTCCAGCATCCCCAAAGGCTCCCTGCTCTTATGAACTCTTATTAAAACCGACAATTTATAGAGGTTATTGATGGTTAAAACTGATAAGTCCCTGTACAAAGCCCTGGCCGAGTCGAGCCTTCCTCTCTTTAGAATTTTTCTAAACAAATTATTTTGCAAGTTTTAATATTGTGGGACACGCCCCACCCCAAGATAGTATTCTATAATTCAGGATCGACTGGGCTAAGGCTAGTACACGGTCTGTAAGGTGTTTTGGTCTAAAATATTTAGTATTGTATTAGTTAGAGATTCTGAGTGTGATTTCCAGTTTAAGTGCTCGTCTATCTGAATACCTAAATACTTAATATTTTGTACTCTTTCTGTTGTATTATTACCTAATTTTAAATTAAATACATCACTTGGTTGTGAGTTCTTATTGATTGACAATGTAATATATTTGGTTTTGTCTGTATTTAATGAAAGTCTATTGAGATCCAACCATCTTTTCACTCTTTCGAATCCCTTAGAGGCAACATTGAAGGCTGGACCATGACGGGTGGAAAAGAGCAACACGGTGTCGTCTGCAAATAATATTTCGGTGTCAAGATTTGGCAGGTCGTTAATAAATGACAGAAATAAAACAGGCCCTAAAAGTGTACCTTGAAGGATTCCATAGCAAGTACCGTACAAAGTAGCGCTGAGAACCTACCCTAATCTGACCTGAGGCCTACATGCAAGGCAGCTAATATACCAACTTAATGCCGATCCTTCCACCCCCATACTCTCGAGTTTTTTGAGCAACAGGACATGAGACACAGTGTCGAACGCCTTCGCTAAATCAAGGAAGATTCCTATTGTCTTAGTGCCTCGGTCTAAAGATTCATTTATTTCTGAAGTGACTGTATCTAGAGCATCATGAGTACCCTGTCCTGGTCGGAAACCAAACTGTCTTGGCGTCATTAGATTTTGTTGTTTTTTAACCAATTTTTCTATTACCTTCGCTATGTTGGATAACATGGAAATAGGGCGGTAGTTACCAACTAGAGATCGATTATTACTATTAAACAAAGGGATGATTATAGACTTTTTTAAAATATCTGGAAACTTTCCTGTACTAAGACTGAGATTAGTAATATAAGTCAAAGGTGATGCAATGTAGGTTTTGATTGATTTTAGACAGTTTACGGAAATGTTGTCCCAACCAGGACAGGACCCTCCCTTTAGTTCTTTAATAGTTTTGATAATGTTATTTTCATTAACCCGGGTAAACTCAAAATGATGGACTTTATTTTGAGCAGTCTGATCAAAATCAGATTGTTCGTCACTTGTCATAATATTTGCAGTCATTTTTTCACCAACATTTCTAAAAAAATGATTAAAATAATCAACATCAATAAGATCACCATCACGTTCAATTTTGATATGTTAAAGTCCAAATCTTTGTTATTTATTATTTCAGATATAGTTTCCCAAACCCTCCTTAGCAATCCTAATCAACTGCCTAAATTTATTCCTGTACTTTATGTAGTATAGGTTCTTTGTCCAACTTCTTGTACAGAGAGAGTTCCTCTTTCTTAATGATATCATTAAGCCTTGTGTAATCCAAAGCTTCTTATTGTTGTATTTACAGGGTTTTTTGATTAATTTTGTTTTAGAGCAAATTTCTAGATTATATTGTAAAATGTTAATCAAACTTTGAATAGCTTTATCCACAGATGTACAGGAATAAACCTCATCCCAAGCCTGACTTTTAATTATATCAATAAATTCATTAAACCGTACTTTCTTTACTATCTGACCACTGCTGATGGGGAAGGAAGTGTTTCCTCCCTTCCATCAGCAATAGAAAAACAGACTGCTCTGTGATTAGTGACGTTGGTATTAATAACCACGGCAGATAAGAAGTGCTGATATTTAAGGGCGCGTTCGAATGCGACATTCCAAATACGTAGTGAGCATTAATAGTTGTAATAATATAAAATATTTAAAACAGATGTCAGCTTAGTTATAAAGTAGAAAACTGTTCGTATGACGCATAAACAAAATTAGAGATGGGTAGAAGTTGTTATTAGAATCTTCTCAGTAGTTGCTTCCAAGAAATAATAAAGGAATTAGAAAATTACTGCATACATTAAATTTCGGTTTAAGAACCAATTGTTTTAAATATATTACAAAATGAGTTAATACGAATAATAAGACGTATAGTGACTACACCCAACTCTACACTAAAACTTGGTTCAATTTCATCAAATTTCATTCAAGGTTTTATTTTTATCTTTGAATGTGCCAATGTAAGCAAATTTAAAAATAGCAGTCAAATTGCTGATTCGAATTTCAACAGCATTAGTTGTAATTTGAATGAACACGAATGATATAATTATGTATGAAAATAAAATAAATAAAATTACAAGCATATAGTGGAGGTTTATTCCATATTATTTCTCATTGTGTCATTTAAAAATTTTTTATTACGAGTTTCAACTAATAAACAGAACTACAGTAGTTTCCCGATTATCCAAAAGTCGGGACCGAAGCCTTTTCGAATAACTGAAATTTTGGTTAATATGGAGTTTTTACTAAAAGAGGTGAAAACGTAATAAATATTTATGTAGGTACATAAATATGTATCTATTCAAAGAACAAAAAAATATATTTGAAATAAAATACATAGTAGTTTCTATTTAAAAAAATGTACTACAATATACGTACATTGGTATATTATTTTGGTGGTGTGAAAAAAAAATCAATCTGTTTAAATTTTGCATCCAAGCGTTTTTTTTTTTGGAAGCAATGTGTTTTCACCTTACTAAAAGTAAAGATGTCACTTGGTGTTGTATTAAGCTATTGCTCTACATATAAAAATGCTGTGTTTAACCAGTTTAATGCATCAAAAGCTTAAAAGTGCAAAATTTTCTTCTCTCTTTCTTCATTACCTTCTGATTCATTATCACTAGTATTTTCACGATCCCTTTCATTAACAAGAACAATAAAGTCAACGTCAGTTAGTTCTTCTTGTTCTTTTTTGTCAAATGTTATCCACTCCTTAATTTTTTCTGGGCCAATATCTTCCCAACCATCTAAATTTCTCATCGTTTCATGAAGCGGAGCTTCTTCTTCATCATCATTGTCTACAGGAAGTTCTTCTTGGTGTATTATCTTTGCCTAAAGTTTTTGTAACGTTGTACTTTTCACTTTATACTACTCTACTCTTCTGCTCTTAGCTTTGCGGATTTGCTAATGCACATTAAACAGGCAAGAATTGTTGCCCGGTCTTTATTTTTTTTGTAGCCGGCCGCAACGCGTTCATTTCTTCCAGCTAAAGTTTTCTTTGGTAACATTTTGTAATAGAGACTAGTTTCGTCACTATTATAAATTTGATCTGGCGTATATTCCTATACTTCTGCTTAAACTTTTGTTTACAATTTTCAACTTCGGTTTGATTAGCACACAATTTTTTACTGCAAATATTTAGTTAACGTACGTCGCGTCGTGGTGGTTTTTCTATCTTGATAACCAGCCGTCGCTTGCTATAAATGTATCACCAGGATCAGAAACTTCGGTTACAAGAAGATTTTCACCGATTTGAATTGCTTTTTGCTGTATTATAAAGCCTGAGATTGAAATACCACCGTCGCGTTGTTGAGTAAACCATAAACACAACGTCTCGTCAATTTTATTGTATTCGCCCTGTTTCATAGAATTCTGGCTTTGATGTTGAGGATGCTAGTACACTACACCATTGTTCAATTTTCTGTCGATTTTTTTTCTATTTGGAAACCGTGCTTATACCTACACCATAATCCTTGGCAACACTTTTCAAGGATTTTCCTTTATGAAACCGTTTAATTGCAGTTAATTTTTCTTGCACAGTAACAACACGTTTCCGCTTTTTTATTATGTTACTCATGTTGACAGTGGCGTATTTAGAACTGAATGTTTTGTTCTAAATGTTGAGAAAAGTAATAATAATAACCATTTACAAAGACCTTTTGTATAAAGTCCGAAAAGAACATTTTATGAAAAGAGATGACTCATGTTTGTAGACTGGAAGTATAATTGACCCTCATAAGCAGTCAAATTTTTATTAAATATTTTTGGGTTTCCCGACGTTTTCAACGAAATGAACGATAGATGTTTCGTCTAAATTTGTTTAGCTTCGGTTTCGGCGGGTTCAAAAGTTCAGTTTGTTTCGGATAATGGGACGTTTCGGCTAGTCGGGATCCGGATAATCGGAAGGCTACTGTACTACATTTACTCTTTAATTTCTTCTAACTTTAAATCAAAAAACCAAATTTTATTGATAACTAATAATATTGTAGTTTTTCTTGAAAAAGAACGGTTTTGCGATTCGTTTATAATCGATGCGTCAAAAATCAATCTAGACAAAAATTGATGGCACAATAATCGATTTTTTTTAAATTGATTTTTTCTGAAACTTATATATACTAAACTTAGAAATAATCATTTAGTCAAAATGAATCTACAAAGTTTGAATGAGAAATGGAAATGGTTATTTATTTAACGTGTTCCTGTGTAAATTGAACGTTTTTTTTCATGAGTAGGCATTTTTAAACCCAAGTGAAACGGGGGTTTTAAAATTCCACAATGAAAAAAAGCCCAACTTACACAAGAACGAATTGAATATAATATTTTATTGCTCGAACAGGAACTGCGAAGCCCCCAAATTCTCAAAATCTCACAAAAACAGTTTAACGTTTATGTTGACAACTGCGCAAAAACTGTCAAAACGGATTATGAAAGCAAAAATAGTATATTGAATAACAAATGTCACAATGAGACTTTTTGCCGCACGAAGACTTCGTTTGCAGACCGACTGAAAGGAAATAAAACTATTGTTGTTTTTAGCAATGGTAAGATATAAGCAAATTTGTTATATGTGTTTAAAAAAGTTTTGTTAGTGTTATTCCAAATGATAACATAGATTATGGGGTATGTTAATAAATCTGACAGATGACGTTTAATTAATTAAAGATTGTTACTGCCAACTTCGATCTAGTTATAAAATTCTACTACACCTTACCGGCCTAGGCCGGAAAAGTAAAATTTCCGGACGATTATGATGCCTGCAAAATACATCAAAACGGACGGAAGTACAAAAAAGAATATTTATATGTGTACTAACGAATTCTTTTACAATTAATTTATGTTCTTTAATATTATGCTACATATTTGTACAGTGTTCACGATTCTCGGTCGATTTCTTTAAATTTATTAATCGATTAGAAAAAATTAATGTATAATGAAAAATCGATTGTAAAAATTCTTTAAGTCACCACAAAAAAATCGTGACATTAGAAATTGGAGCAAATAAAATTTAAATTTTATGCTTTTTTTGGTTATTTATAGTCAAATTCCGACTACAATGCAGCTGAAATATTTTTTTGGCTGTTACTGAAACTAAATAAATTTTTAAAAAAACCTAACTTTTATTACAATTATTTTATATCTTGAGACCTCCTTGATCGTCCAAATTGTACATTTGAATTGTAATTTTCTTTAATAAATCTAGGATAATTTTAACATTGTAACAATTGCCACTTTTGGAACCACCAAAGTTTTATTAGAAGAAATTATTCTAGGCAGTTCCTATTTTTTTAAAAATTTATTTGAGAAAAAAATTTTTCAACATTAGCACTGGAGTGTGGAAGACATTAAAATAAATATTAAAGAAGTAAGATTAACAAATTTTGCTTCTCCACTGTCCAGCTGAATTTTAGAAATTTTACTCCTAATTCAATTAAAAAAATGCAAAGCGTAGGTTAGTATTATTTTCAGGGAAATACTGATTTCATTGTAAGCAATTCAAAAATTTCCTCACTCGAAAAAACGCACAATTTACTTATTATTATTACACGGCAAAGAAGATAACTATGTAAAAACGAAAAGACGAAATAGGTCTTTTTTTCAAACCGTTGCGTTTGTATGAATTAATTATCTTTGTTTTGTTGTTGCAAGCTTGCAAGAATATTATGTTTCGTAAAACAATAAAGATAATAAGTAGTAATGACGTAATGCGCGCATGTTAAAGGTCGACCACCTATTGGATAAATGATGAACTAAAAAATTATCATTTCCTGCAATTTAGATGCGATTTACATTAGGTATATGGAGTGAAATCCGTTTTATAGCTTTTTCGAAAATTAGACAACATTTTCGAAAATTAAAAGTATGTACTATTATTTGATGTATTGCTTCATCGTACTGAGCTATTATAATTACGATGATCGTTTTATAAATATTATAAAACCACATTATAACACTGTCATTTCTTGACTAACTTTGAGTATCAATAACTTTTAAGTCTTACCTTATTTTAAGAAATAAATTAGCTTACGCGATGGCCTAACATGTTTTTTTAGAGTTTTCATTAATAAAAACATAAATATTCGTTTTCAATTTTGAAAAAGCTATAAAACGGTGACTGCATAAAAATGCTATATTTTAGGCAACCCACTATACTTGAAACGCACTCTTAATGTTTGAAGCTATGTGGTCAATACATGAAGGTTGGGTGACACGGCCCTGACCAGCTGGCCCATCGTATATCCTAGCAGCACAGGTGACACGAGATAGGAACCCCTTGACAGCAAGATATTCATTTATTGTTTCTAACCAGACTACTGTTTTGGTTAAAATTATTTTTTGTACTAAATTGAGTATAATTTGGCAACTTAAAGAGATCGAGAGGTATCCCCCCTTTCAATTTGGCTTTACCCAATACTATAATATCAAAAGAAAATTTGAGGTCAGCCAACAAAACCGAAAGTTCGTCAAAATTTGTATTTATGTTTCTGATGTTAATATATAAAAACAAGAAAGACCATTTGAAAAACCACCCTGAGTCTCCACCATTTCCACAAATTCAAACAAATATAATAAAATCTTCTGTACACTTTACTATATTGAATATTTGAGAAAAACACTTCTGTTTATCTAAACCGGTATTCGTTTATATTAAAAGCACGTACACTTAACACGCCGTATTTATTTATCTTATTGGCACGGGCTGACTTCAGCTTCGTTTAAATAGCTTTTATATATTTTTGTTATCTGTGTCTAGAATGTTCAACATTCTTCGGTCATTCTCTCGAGATTGAGAAGAACTTTGAGAACGTTTCAATATATATGTATTTAGTTTTTAAATGTCTTGGAATTACGATACACGCCGCTGAATTTTATGTTGCAACATATTCATAAGTAATCTCGCTTGGAAATAAAAGTTAACCAATGCAATTTTAGCTTAATATAATATAACACTTTTTTTAAAATGCGGTTAACTATCATTATTAAACGTGTGGTTTTCACTACATATTATTTTGATAAATATGTTACATCGCTAACAAAAATGTTGGTACTACATTAGCTGCGCGAAAACTGATTGACGTTCATCTAGTAGAACAAAGCCACTCAAAACAAATCAAAAACGTATTTTTTACTCCAATAATATTTACGTTTTGAATTTTATGAAACGTAAATTGTGCAATTTATCAAAAACGGTTTTTTGAGTTAACTTTTAAAAAATTTAAAAACGTTTTGTGGTAACACACGTGTGCAATTACAAGTTCAATATAGATTACAATAACCAAATATTTTTGATGTTTTTAAAACATTTAACTACACGAGCATATATGTAATATGTCGTAAAATTTTTAGACAACTTTATAAGTTTTCTATAATTTTGTTCTAAAAGTTAAAAAAATGTAATATTTGTTTTGTAGAAAATTGAAATTTCAAACATTAAAAACGTACGAATGTAATACTTTAGCTAAGCATAATTTATCAGCAATCCGCCGTGGTTTAGTGTTCAGAGGTTTCCCATTACACCGAGGGTCCCTGGTTCAAATCCCGTAGCTGTCACTTCTAAAAACTAGTAAAACAACCACCGCCGCTTTAATTAAAAGTCATTAATGTTCAACGGTATTCTCTTAGAAATACAACAAATGCCATTCAAGAACAAAAATTTAATTTATTTATTTAAAAAAACCATCATTTTATTTTACTTTTTAAAATTGTTTTTTATTCAACACCAACGTGACACTCTCCCAACGAATCGTTAAGACATTTATCAAACGAATTCCATTCGTTTTGTTGTATGCGAACATTTCACATTCTTATAGTGGTTATAAAACATTTTTGTGTCAAAATTTAAAACGTTCACTGTTTTTGAAAAAAACAAACCTTTAAAAAACGGATTTGTTCTACTAGGGTCACAATTTTACGTGAGACGGGTTCTAGTTCTCAATGTTCGTTTAAATAAATTTATTTTTTAAAATTTTCTTCTATACCTATGGCATATAAGCACAACATAAAGATAACATTTGATTGAAACAACCTTGTAACGTTGTGTGTATTTCATGACAATTCAGAGAATATAATATCATTAATTTATTTAAATATTCTTGTAACATTCTGTTATCCTTGGAATGTAATTATGGAATATTCAAAGTTTTCAATTGTCACCTCAAAAACAAAACCCTGGAACAACTTTTTTACATTCGACTAGCATATGATTAATAATCTTTGATGAAAATCTCTACTGATGATTATCTTTACTTGTATTAATTTTTATTTTAGTGTTTCTTTATTTATTTACGGTCTTACTTGACTAATACTTATTGCGAATAATTATTATTGTAGAGTAAATTAAAATTTGGGATTCAAAAGTTAACTACGCACATGGCCGGCATCGTTTTTGTTACGGCACTGAACTGCCTGCACTGATCAAAAATTCAAAGCTAAACATCTAGAGACATCTATACATTTTAAAAAAGTTAAACAGCAACCTACATTGCCGATACTTTTCCATTCTAACCTTATTTGTGCACAGTGCATCTGTTCAAGAAGAAGAATTTCATTCAATTTGTGCACAAAACAATAACACAATGTCTACTGCGAAAAGCACTCTGCAACCGGTAACACCTATCTCAGTAACATTCATTATTTACTTTTAATTTTAATTGACAGGACAGTGATGTACATATCACATTCGAAGACCAACAGAAAATTAACAAATTCGCCCGGTTAAATGCAAAGTTAGATGATTTAAAATATGAAATCAAAGAGAAAGAGGTCTGTATTTAAATGCTTTATATTCAATACTCCTACATGCTTTTTTTTCATGTAGAACGATTTAAAAAAATTAGAAGATGCCTGTGATGAAATTATCTTCTTGGACGAATCAGAGAAAATTCCTTATCTAGTAGGTGAAGTATTTATTTATCAAGACATCGAAAAGACACAAGCATGTTTACAAGAATCAAAAACCAACACCGAATCGGAAATATCTGTATTAAAATCAAAATCGGCAGAAATTAAAGATTTAATGAGCGATTTAAAAACTTATTTGTATGGGAAGTTTGGTAATAATATAAATTTGGAGGCCGATGAGGAATAATGTAAATTGCATTTCATAAAGCAGTTAATTATAACAATAATTTATTAAACTTTTTTAAAACCATTGTATAAAGATTAATAAACTATTTGCAGTGTGCATTTGTGCTAATCTTTTCTGATTGTTTTTAGTTTTTTATAATTAACTTTGAGTGTTCCAGCTTGTAATCGACAAGTTTTTTTTTTAATTTACAGTTTTTGTATCTTAATCATAGAATATAAATTGTTTATTAATTAAAAAATAAGCATATCATAATGAAAATAAATCTCGTACATTGCTATAACTAAATATCATTTTTGATTTGTTTAAACACAGGACGTAGTTCACAAATAGTGTTCTAAAAAATATAGTTGTTTAGAATAAATGAATATTTAAGTTTTTATTTTATTGGTAAAAGCTTGAATATTTGATAGTATGTGAAATGGTATTTTCTCTTATTTCACACATCCTGCAATTGATTGTCCACTTTCATGGTTCAACAGTGCATCTGTAATGAAGGTTTAACTCTAACTTTCTTACTAGAAGGTCTGCCTGATTGACTGCCAGTGTGAGGTGTGTTTAACGTTTTTGTACAATAGGTCTTATTTCCAGCTTCTATATTAACTAGACAGCCTTAGTTGTAATCCTATTAGAGAAATTTTAGCTCCGTAATTTGCCAGTAGGTCTGGTTTCTTATTTTCTTATCTATGTAATTCAGTTAGACAAGCCATTAAGTTTACACAGCCTTTAACTGGTTTAGAGCTTATAAATATGATATCTAAAGCTTGTGACGTCTTTGATTGTCTCTAGTACTGTTCTAAATTTGTTTTAGAGATCTTATCGTTTAAGCAGATGAAGTCAGATTAGAGGTAGTATTTGTTATATAAAGTTGTTTTATAAAGTCTGTTTCAGAATGCAGCGGAATTGTCATTTTTTACAAAGCGGTTTCTAGGGACAACTTAACAATTCTCTAGAACTTTATATTCGGTTATGTATACCAGTCCACCATAAAGTAAAAAGAAACTTTAACCTGCAGGTTAGGCAACTAAACTTTCCTCATTACACACATACATATAGCAAGTTTGGTAAATGCGGAGTTTCGTACGAAATGCTGCAAGACCTATTTACTATCGCGTTGACAACAATAATTATAGTTAAACCTGCCAGAGGTTACAACCGTTTAAAGAAAAACCTTTTTTTTAACAAATATAGTCTTTACCATTTAAGGTTAAACATACCAAATTAAATTTCCAACCCCAACAAAAAAGAAAGCATAAGATAGATGTTTTTATCTTTGTTTTACATTATTACACGTATCTACAATACAAAGCGTTCATGACAAATATGCCACCTTCCACGACGGAGTGCGCGAGATTTGTTATTCTACAGAAGTTATTGTATCATGATTTAACAGTACCTACAGACAAAGATAAGCAGGTTTGATGTTTTTTTTGTAATGCAGGCAATACGTCCCCTTTTTTAACAGTTAACGTTTCCATATTTGTTAAAAATAATCTTGTAATTGCGATTTCATTATTCTTTTCTTTCGTTCTTCTTTTCAGCTCTATACGGTCTGATACGGTCTACTGCATGACATAAGTCTCCTCCATTTTCTTCAGTGTGTCTCTATCTTGAGCTTTTAGTATTCAATTTTTTCCCGTTGTTTGTTTCAGAACATCGTGCCATCGTGCATATGGTCGTTTAACATTTTTTTTCTCGTAGTCCACTTTTCGTTGTCTCTAGTGACATGACTCGCCCAATGTCATTTCAGTATCGCAATATTTTCGACAATATCTTCAACCCTCGTTCTTGCTCTTATGTCGGATCTTGCCTCTTAGGCTAACTCTGAGCATGGCTCTATTCATTGCTCGTTGGCAGATTCGTAATCTGTTTGCGCTGTGTTTTGTTAGCGTCATTCTTTCTATGCCATATGTAGCTACCGGTAGGATGCATGCGTCGTATACCTTTCGCTTGAGATTGTTTAGTATTTTGGTGCTTTTAAGGATATAACTAAATTTTGCGAAAGCTGCCCATGTGAGACTAATCCTTCTATTTTTAATGTTATGTTATGTCCTAAATAGTTAAATAGTAATAGTTATATATACTTGATTTTTTATGGTGATATTAATATTTTCTGGGTTCATAGTTTTAGTCTTTTTGATAATCATTTTTCAGACTATTGTTTGGATGGGTTTCGTCTAATTCATGCATCATGTCTTTTAATTCTCCTGCACTGTTACTTACTAAAACTATATAGTTCGCGAATCTTAATTTATTTAATTTCATTCC
The DNA here is from genome assembly GCA_035610365.1 of Aquatica leii. NCBI lineage: Eukaryota > Metazoa > Arthropoda > Insecta > Coleoptera > Lampyridae > Aquatica > Aquatica leii. The sequence goes on along the minus strand of CM069435.1, from coordinate 41,452,059 downwards.
ATTTATGTTAAGGGGATTCTTTCCTATGTAAAATCAAACCAAAATTATCCCCATTTTTTGATAGACTTTACAGCAAAACCAAATCACCAAATCTAATGGAAAAAAACACATTTATGCTAAGTATAACTTAAGGTCGCTAATTGCTTGACTTGACCACAAAAGTGATAGTTATTCCTACAAAAAAATCACGAAAATACGACAAAAACACATTAAAATTCACATTTATTTTTAATGTCTTCTGTTAAAATTATTGAATAAAAATAATCAAGCGACTTACATTCAACCTTTATTAACAAATCTGCATCAACACTAAGACGAGCATTGCATTTTATGTCGGCAATCTTATCAGGGTAGTGTCTTAAATACGTTCTCAAAAGCCAAAGTGAAGAATTTTATCGCACTTCTCTCTCTACTGATATTTTATCGGTCGCCAAATCTTTATCAATTTTTATTTTCAACGTTGCTTTCTCATATACGTATACGCTTGATGAGCCTAATATATCGTGAATCGATCCGCGCTCTTGCCATTCCTTGTAGTACTACACAAGTTTCAACAGAATTGAACGTCTTGGTAGTCAATAAATGCGATGTGGAGTGGGATATTGTATTCAGTGCATCTTTCGAGAAGTGTTCAAACTATACTTGCATGTGGTTCATTGCGCTGTAGCCTTTTCTAAAACCCACTTGTTTAATTGGTTGATTTGAGCTTAGTGATCCGATTGGTCAGTATCTTTGTAAGTAGGTTATAGTATGCCGACAGCAAGCTGATAGGTCGGTTATTCTCTAGTTTTGTGCTGTCGCCCTTTTTGTAAATCAGCCTTCTGCTCCAATTCGGGTTTGCCCCCTTCGGTAACGCATCAATTTATCAGTTTCAGCATTGCCTTTTCCTCGTAGTAATATTGTCTTCTCTTAGGGCTTTGCATATCTTCGGACTCGGTATTCCTAATTACTTTTCTAATTTGCTGACTCTTTTTTAGCTTGTTTGTGATTTACACATGCTGCTTATACAGATTCTGATAACATTTGTGTATAGTGTTTTTGCAATAGCTTTTCTATTTATTTCTATTTCTATCATTATTCTGTTGTTATAAGTTTGGATGCTTGATCGCTTTTTTTTTGTTTTTCTTGGGTAGGTAATTGAAAGCAGACTTGTTTGACAGTCTTTATGTAGTTTGTTATTTTGTCTGTAAGTTCGTTTAGTTCTATTTTGTCTAGATTTTGTATGGGCTCCAGTTTACGTTATATTACACTGTTGTATTGTCTTTTTTTCCCGTAAATCTGTTATTGATTGTGTGTTTCTTTTTTCGGTTTGTTTTTTCTTTTCCAGGTAGGCGTTTATGACAATTTTTGCCCCAGCAAGTCTGTGGTCACTATCCGTAATCAATCGATTTGTAATCGTGACATCTCTACACATGTTTCTTACGGAAGATAGGATGTAATCGATCTCATTCTTTATTTTGCCGTCAAGGCTCTTAAGAGGTGTAATCTCTGGAGCGTTGTTCAAATTGAAACAATTAAAAAAAAGTTTGAATTTTAAGCATAGTATTTCACAAAACACACTTTACTAATGTAGATTTAGATTATAATTAGACCCCATATAGTACCTATTGTCTATAGAATGTCCGATTTTTGTCCAATATATATCCATTTAGTTATGAATATAACATGAACATTCTGTGGACAACCATTTATGGATTACCGTTAGACTACATCCGGTTGACATCTTTTCCACGTTGGCGCACAACTGGTCAAATTATATTTTGTTTATAAAAAAATAGATGTGCACATAAATACAAAAATTAGCGAGTTTCACCCACATAAGCTCACGGAAGTAGTGAAACTTTTTTGCTAATTAGCTATTTGTTTTATTTATTAATGGAAAAGTAAAATGTTTCTGAGATTCTGCTATTTTAAATTAACTGAATAAAATTTAAAAAAAACCAGAACAACACTTCATAAACACGTGGATAGTCACAATGAAATTAAGGGTTAAAAAATTCTTTATTATTTAATCTAGGAGTTAGAATAGCCCATGTCAATAATAGAAACTTTAGAGAATTTGGATATTTTATTCGCAAAATTACTGCATGCGTTGGTTGCTTAACTTGCATTTAAAAGTGTCGTTTTACTTTATGGTAGACGCGTGCGACTACCATCAAATAGAACAGGTTCATATTTGATTTAAGTTGAGAAATTTTGATTTAAGTTTATAGAAATATATATTATACTTTAACGCTAAACTAAAGAATACAGTAAAACTTGCTAGTGCGAAATCTCTTTAAAACAAAAATTATCAGAAGAAGAAACAAGTTTTTCAAATGATGATGAAAAGGAAGAAGCAAATTCAACCAAAATGACTGCTAAGAACGGGATGAGCTGAGACACTATTGCAACTAGACAACAAAGACATAGTATAGAAAATGTTGTAAAAGATAAACTCGGTTCTGGGGTAGTTTTAGACATCGACAATAAGGCTAGTTATTTTAAGTGGTTTATAACTTCACAAATTGTTCAAACCATAGTACAGTTTACAAATCAAAAAGGACGCATATGAACCGCTTTATATAACGAGAGGTACCTAGATGCTTAACAGCAAATTTGGGAAGAAACTAGTTAAATTAAAGTGATTACATTGTAGTGTTCTGATTCGACATTTCGCAGACTTATATTTTCAGCGAGTATGTCGCGTAATAGATTTTTGGATCTATTAAAATTTATACAATTTGACGAACTAACTACACGTGATACCCGCAGAGAAAAAGATAAGTTAGCCGCTATCAGAAATATTTTTGAAGTGTTTGTTACATAATGTAAAAATGGCTATTTTCTAAGCACGCATCTCACAGTCGATGAAAAACTCGAATCTATCAGGAACCGATGTCCTTTTAGAGTTTCTATAAAGTTTAAACCACATAGATAAGATAAGAATGCTTATTGTCATAATTTTCAAGTGTATACGAAAAAACGAAGTGTAGAAAGTCGCGAAAAAGACCAAGGACGAAGAGTGGTTTTAAAATTGACAGAACACTTCAGGATACAGAATAACGACCGACAATTTCTTTTGCATTGTTCTTGCAAAAGATCTGTTACTACAAAATTTTACACCCGTCATCCGTCTTTATTTTTTTTTAGGAAAGATCGACCAGAACTTTCTTCAATTTTTGGATTTACGTCAAAATTTACGCTGGTTTCTTATGTTCCTAAGATAGGAATATTGCATGAGCATGATATTGCAACACCAGATAAAAATTTTAAGCCATCCATTATCCTTCACTACTGTCGGGTTGAAATTTAAGTGGATTGTATTTAAAGATGTTGGTTCTTGTAATTTCTATTTTTAATATTCTTGTAATTTACATTTACAAGCAAAATCATATTTACGGAAAAGGTTTAAGTGCACAAAAAACTACTCAAAATAACACGCGCATTCAAGATAACAGTCAACAATATTCGCTTTTAAATTACACTTAAACTCACTAAAATAAAATCCACATTTGCGCGAATCGTGAAATGTTAAGCCTTTTGACTTAACATTCCACCCGCACTAAGAAGACCAGGTTCTTTAAACAACATTGTAGTGCACTTTATAGTAGAGGTAGATGTTAACAAAAAGCCGTTTACAGCTAATCTCGAAGCAAACTGCAGAGTGACCACTTAGATGTAACCGTCGCATTCTGAGTGGATCTGGATAATTCTAGCTAGAGGCCAACGGAATGGCTGCAGATTAGGCTCTTGAACTAAGACGAGTTGAAAACTTAATTAGCTGAAGGTTGCCAGCTTCTCGTATCCACTTAGATCCAGACTAGTTTTCGGGCAAGACTTCACGTTTGAATCTGCTAATTCGTTGACCTTCAAAATATGATTCTCTTTGGAAGTTGGAGAATTAAAAACAAACCTATGAACATAATGCATTAGCGAAGGCTTCCACGGCCGGAATCTATACTAACATTAGAATGTCTTCCGGGTTTGGACCGTGTCATTGTTGTTTCGTAAGGGGCTTCATCAGGGCGTGAAATAAATTGCAAACGTTCTGTTATTGAATCTTTGATTCATCGTGCATTTTCTATTTGCCAACCTGAGAATCTAGACTCGGAACTCTGTCATCTTACTAGAACCTCAGTGAACAATGGTTATGTAAAGCGAGATATTCATAAAGTTATTAATCTTCGTTTACATCCACGTACTCGATTACCTAAGGACATTTCTACTCCCAAATCCAACCCGAAATTGGTCTTTTTACCCTACATTCACAAGGTTACAGATCAAATAGGGAAACTCCTTCGTAAGAATGGTATTAAACCTATATTCAACTCGACAGGCAAAATCTCTCAGATTCTTCCTTCTCCCAAAGACAAATTTCCTACATTTTCATCTCAATGTGTATACCAAATTCCTTGTTCATGTGGTTTAGTCTACATTGGTGAAACCGGCCGTTCCGTCATTACTCGCATTTCAGAACATGATCGTTGTATAAGGAAAAGGTATATTTCCAAGTCTGCGGTTGCTGAACATTATTTTACTACAGGTCACAAGATAGATTTTGATAATGTTTCGTTGATTACCAAATCTGCATTCTTTTTCAACAGGAAATTCTGAGAAAGCATAGAAATCATCAAACACCCCAATAACTTCAATCGCGATCATGGTTTCGAGTTATTCCCTCTTTGGTTCCCGGTCATTAGTCATTTATCGAAAACACGCCCCTTATCAACCGTAACCCAATCAGAGTTGAGCTTAACTATCCGTGACAATCCTTTTCCTGTATATACGGAGACTATTTCTTCACTTCTAGGGAGTTTAAAATCTGCCTTGTTTCACATGTTGATTACCGAACTTGGTAGTGGTACTTTGTTAGATTTTCGTTTTGTTTTTCAAACTATCGTTTTCTTTCTTACCTTTTCAGAGTTTAGATTATGGCTTGTTTCACAAGTGGATAACCTAACTTTTGAGAAGTTCTTAGTTAGATTTCGGTTACTTGTTTGAGTTTTGTGATTTATCTCACGCCCTGATGAAGCCCCTTACGAAAGTGGGCGAAACGTTGGTAGCTTCGGTTACAACAACAATGACACGGGCCAAACCCGGAAGACATTCTAAGGTTAGTCTATGAACATAAGACAAAATTCGTTGAGTTTTGAAAAAAGAGGAAAAGTTATGTCCATATCTACTCGTCAATAACATTTTCTTCTTTTATAGAAACAAACACTACCTTCGCTACTTTTCGTTCAGATAATTGCAATTCACAAGTTGGCATCTCGCCCGTAACAGAAATTATAATCTTTTTTAAGAATTTGGGACCTTAGAACCAAAAGTTGTCACGCTGTAGCTGACTAAACAAGTAGCCGCGGAAAACTATATCGCCTGAATTTTCTTCACATGGACAGTGATTCTGCCCTTCTATGTTATGTTTGGTTTTGTTGAGTTTTTTTTTGACAGGTAAGCAACAAAGCATAAATAACGCCCAAAAAAGTTTACACTTCTCTTTAGAGATCTCAGACCAATCTGAGCCTAGCCTGGTTATAATTAAGGTACGTTACAACTGGATTACGTAAATTGACTTTGAAACTAGGGACGTAGACCGGATCGAAACAAAACAGAAAACCGGACTGAATTCTTCAAACTAAATTTATTAAACAATAACCGGTACTATATCCTACTTGAGTTTTTTGATGCCGTATTTCTTTCAAACTTGAGCGAGTCTCGAAGCTAAGCAGCAACAAACCCATTTGCACGTTGTCAATAATGAAGTTCATCTTCAAGGATAAACTGTCTTTTGTCAAATCGTTTTGTCTTGTATGTAAATTTTTTTGAAAATATCTTCTAACATTGCTGTAGATTCAATTAAAAACTTTTTTATTTATCCGAAACAAAAAGTTTTACTGCTTTTAGAACTTGTTAGCTATAAAACTTGTGTAGAAGCTACACGAAAACAAGGCTAATCTGGAAAACACTTTAATTTATAACGCGTATGTAATAAGTAATAACATCGTACAAGGTACACAAAGCACATTGTTCATTGTTGCATTGTACTACAAAAACCGATTATATTTAATTTCAGTATTTTTGTTTGTCGCCTTAATGATGAACTACTTACGTTTACATATATTTTTGATACTTGGTAATCCAGTAAAATCTTAAAAAGCTTGTGCTTAAAGTGAATTATTTACAGTTTGTTATTGTCAACAAGAAAATTTAGAAATTTTTTTTTATAAAGACCGACTGATGTATTTTTATCCATACAAATGTACGTACCTTGAAGCTAATGCTATTTGTGAATCTGAAAAGACGCGTTTAGTTGCTTTTGACGATCCAGATAAGACTCGATTTATAAAAGAATCACTAAAACAGGTACGAATGGAAAATCAAATATTTTGGTCAAGTGGAGTAAAAACCAAAAAAGGTAAGGTTCTTAAAATAAAGATTATAATTTGCAAATTTTATAATTGGCATTTTACACCAAATTGATTGATAATGGATGTCATTCTAGAACAGTGGTTCTCAAAGTGGCGTATGTAGAAACTTCAAATTGATTTGGGAGTTTCTAAACAACGTCAGGGGGTCCGCGCAATGTTTAATATAAAATAAAAACATGGTGACGCATTATTATTAATATGGAAGTTAAAATAAATAACAATGAATAAATTATTAGCGATTTTTGCGTCTTAAGTAAAATATACATGTAGATGGTGCATAAAATACAAGTAATAACAGGCATCGCGGTGAGTCAGGCTTATCTATACAAGTTTATACAGGAACGCAATAGACGATACCTGACTAACTAGTATAATGTGAATTATAAAAGAGTCGCACATACAATCAACAATTTAGTTCTGTGTTATGCGTGATGTGAAGTGCATACAACAAATTTTCCAAGTCTTGGACAAAAAGAAGTATAATTTGAAGTATTGTTACGCAGATAACGTACTAATATTATCTCCGTTGCTAATGACGGTGCTCCGACAATGGTAGGATGACATCGAGGCTTTCTAGCATACTTAAAATAAACTATACCGAATACATTATTGGTACATTGTGTCATTCATCGACATCATTTGGTAGCAAAAAATCTTAGTGAAAGTTTGCATGAAACACTACATTATGTCATCAGAGCAGTTAATAAAATCAAAAAGAATGTCTTAAATGAGAGATTATTTGCTCAACTTTGTTTGCAAAATGATAATGACTATAATCGTTTACTACTTAACCCAAAAGTACGTTGGTTATCTAAAAGAGTATGTTTGAATCGCTTCTATTCGCTCTTTGATTTAGTGTTGGAATTCGTAGAAAGTTAAAACAATGATTCGGGGCACAATTTGATTATCTCAAAAAATTACATCGTTTGTATGACTGATTTATTTGACAGATATAACGAAAATAATTTAAAACTACAAGGTGACACATATTCAATCTAATTAAAGCTACAAGTGTAACATCTGCGTTTTTTGCAAAACTTTTAATGTAAAAAGAAAACTTGGGAAGAGGAAGACGTACTCAGGTTTCAAATTTTTCAAAATTGCAAAATAGAGATAAAGATTTGTTTGCTTATTGTAACGGCGTTTTATTCGGACCTTAGCTAAAGATTGGAAGACATTCTTTACTTGGGTATTCCCGACTAGGCGTTGAACCTAGATGAATACATACTAATACAGGAATTATCCTCAAATGAAGAGCTAAAACCAATGTTTAAACAAGGATACGACAATTTTACAAAAACAGATCCCAATTTTAGATCCAGCATTATGGGTTATGTACAGAAGCTGTTGATTGCTTTTCCGTGTTGCTATTTGGTAGAATGTGGATTCAGTGGCGTTATAAGCCTCATCACAAAAAAGAGAATCCGATTAGAAATTAGTACTCGTCGGGAGTTGCGTTGCTACTCACAAACATTAAGCCGAACATAAATACACTCATAACATTCTATCAGGTTTATCCAAGTTATTAAAATTTAATTTTTTTAACAAAAGTTATAATTTCAATAAATACTTCTTCAGCAAAATGTTTTATTTATATTTTATTAAATTTGTAATTTTTTGATTATGCATGTATGTAGTTTTTTAACTCGGGGATCAACGGGCAAGTTTTGACTATGAAAAGGGATCCGTGAGTTAAAAGAGTTTGGAAATCACTGTAATCTAGCAGCAGTGACGCAGCTAGAGCTGGTACCGTCTGCCGGTTCCTAAATTTGGGAACCAATAAATATTACAACGGACAAAATCTGCCAAATTATGTACACAAAATTTTCTTTCTTAGTTATTTAGTTTTCTTTAACCCTAAAATTTTCAGGTGTACGTCATTTATGGTAATGTAATTCTCACAAATAGACCAAAAATGCCAGCTTCAAAAATGTGCCGTCCGGCTGGCCTTCTCCGTTCTACTGACCTTACACCGGTGCACTTCAGCATTATTTTTCAAAACATAACGTATTCATTATTAGAAAATGGAAACGCCGGTTAAAAACAAACTTTCTTACTAAATAGATTTCCTAAATTTTGAAGACTGCTTTTTTAAATCTTAATTCAAAAGATACATAAAGTCGTTCCAAAAAACTTTTTGTTTTTTAAATTAATTTTTTGGTATTTTTTTCAGGTGAGTGGTTATGGGAATTCAATGGAACAAAAATTAGTAATATTGCAATACACAACCCTTCATTGAAACAACTCAATTGTCTAGCAGTTGAAGGATTTGTACCTAACCCTCAGTTTGTAGGTACTGATTGCGCGATTGAGATTCCATTTATGTGTGAAGAAACAACACCTCAATTTAAACATGAACCGTACCAAGCAGGTGTTTTAACCATTCATGGATTCCAATTTATAATGTATTATGGTAACTTAACTTGGAATGAAGCAGTCGGCTATTGTCGACAACAAGGATTCGGTTTATCTACAATTATAAATATGGACATCGCCCAATCGATTTCTGATGAAATGTTAAAAATACGTCCGGAATTTAACGAAGCGTGGATTGGAGCTATTCAAAGAGAAGGTTCTTGGTCTTGGGTTAGCACCGGAATGAAAATCACAAACACTGAACATTTTCCGCCTTGGAATATAAAGAGAAACGATCAAGACCGAAACTGTGCAGTTTTAAAAAACGAACGTTGGGAAAATTTTGAATTTGTTAAAAAGAAATGTAACCAACTTCATAACTTTATTTGCAGCATTACAATGAGTTTTGAGGAATTAACTAACTATAACGAGTATGAGTTTGAATTAGAGTTACAACACAAGAACAAAACATATCTATTTTTCCTTATAGACGTCACTTGGCAGAGCGGACAACAACTATGTGCAGAAAGAAGTTATGATATGTTAAAATTAAATGATTTAAAAGAAAGTGCATTTATTGCACACACTATGTATACTTACAAATATCCAATTTATCACGTGTGGATTGGCGGAAAAATTATTGAGAATACGTGGAAATGGATTGAAGACGACGAAGAAATTTTACAATATCCAGATGAGAATGGGTTTCCACCCTGGTGTGATAATGTGGTAGATCATACGAAAGCTTGTTTAAACTTAGACATGAAAGAATCGTCCATTTCTATAATTTATGGTTTGGAATGTCAAGCCAAACAGGCAGTGGTTTGCAGTCAAAAGTTATTGCCTGTATAATAAATTGTTTCAACATTTGCTCAGCTTAATGCAGTGTTATTATTTTGTCTATTTATGTTTATAATTCTAAATCAAATTATAGTCTTTATTAATAGTATGATATCTGCTACATTGTTATGACCGCAAACTATTTGCTAACTTATGCTGCTTATACAGTGAGCTCGTAAAGTATGGATTAAATTCATTATTTCTTAAATGATCAAGTTTGAGAAAGTTTCCTAGGATTTTGTTTGTTTAAATGTCACTTTTTGCTCGTGTTTATGTATGGAAATTTTTTTCTAAATCTCGACCTGTTAAAAATAGATCACACTTCTTCTTATAACCTGCTTTAAAAGATCCAAAAAAATGTCACATCTTATGGCTGCATACGATGCTAAGTGTGCGGAGGCAGCAAAAGTCTATGAATGTTATTTTTTTGCAGTGTTCATAGACATCTAGTGAAGAATGGGCAGCATAATTATTATTCAGAATCAGTAAAACTGGTTGTTCCGGTGTCGGCTTCGTGCATGTAGTGAAATGTTGTAGCCATTCAAAAAATAGATTTTTATTTATCTAACTTGAGTTTTAGAATCATTTTCTTTTGTGGAACAATAACCATCGGTAGAATGAATCCATCAGCAACACACAACATTTTGATGCTTTTGTTCCCAAGGTGTGATAGATGCAACTCTTTTCAATCCTTTGAGAGCTAAAATTTTAGACTGTCGAGTCACTCGTCTTGTCACAGTTCTAAATATTGTTTAAATTTTAACTTTATTTTTGTTAAAAGCAGTTATTCTATTAATGCTAGTAGCTTCAGGGTTGCAAATATAGATATTGTTTCTTTGAGAAACCTCTCTAACTTTTCATGCTTTTTTAGTAACCATAAACCTTAAAAAAACTGTCAGTAAACTATTAGATTTAGAATGCAAAAAGCTGTTAAAAATTCTTTAGTATAAAATTTATTCTCGATACGCTAACTTTTCATTGTTGAGTAGAGATAAGATGTCAAATTTTAAAACAAGATTTTATTCTTTCGGTTTGAAGAATGCAGACATCCTCTAGTGTACGCCTAACAAGGCTTTCATTGTTAAGTATTTCACAGACCTCCATTTGAATTGAAATCGAATATTGTGGCGACCTGAGTGAAAGTCTTTATTTGGGGTAAACATTTGTTTTTTGTGTTGAGGTTTAATTTCATTCTTCCATAATTGTCTTTAGCGGGTTTCCATACCTCCACGCGTGTTCTTTATCTGTAGAGTTGATAAGCACATGTTGTAATTGGAAAATGTTCATTATGACGTCACGTCACTGGAGTTAACACCACCTACACTTTCGAAAGATTGAATACAATTATCATCATATTGGAGAGAACAATTACTGAATTTACGAAGTTACGCCGTATGTACGATTTTTGTGTTAGATTCTAATTAACTTTTAGGTAATACTAGTACCAAATTGTAAGTATTACACTTTCTATTTTAATTCTTAGTATTTTGGTGGTCATATCGATTGTGTCATATATTTTTATATGGGTGCGCTTTGGTTCTCTACATTTTCGATTTTCGTACTTTTGTATTTTAATTTACAAATGTAAAGTTATTTCTTTACTGAATGTAAAAGTTAGACCGACTAGGGCACTTTGCTGTACGACATGTTGCCCAGTCAAAAGCGTAGTATATACTTTGTAATACCGACCTACGTGTTCGATAAAATTTATATAAATATACTTATGTACCTTCTTCGTCTTCTTCTAACTACTGTCTGTAATAAAACAAATTCATATTCTGTGTTACCACTTCTGTCTTGTCATTTGTTCTTTTTCAGCTGCGGGTAGATTTAAACGGTGTCTCCTATCTTAGTCTTTCATCGTTTTGGCGCCTATTTAAATTATTTTATAATCTAACACCACGAAGCCTACAACTGAATTAGTTATGGTTTTTTTTTAGTTACAAGAAAAACCGCGTAGCAAAGTGATGGAAAAGCGTTTTAAACAAATATAACACAAAAAAGACGGAACGCTGATGTCATTTTTATCAAACAGTGTGTATGATAGACGGTATAGACATGTGTTGTTAGCTAAGTATAGTGTAGTTAGTTTATCTTAAATATTATAATAAGTACAACAATTACTATGTTGGTAAAATGGTATAATAAGAGTATACCGAGTATACCACCAAGTACAGTTATCAATTTAAACGCATACTGAATAAAGGTATCTTTTTTTAGATACTATTGCGAACTAAATTTATTTGAACGCGATACACGATTATAAATATAATTAATTGTACTAAAACACAACACAACAAACTAAGAAAATTATAACCAATTAATTAATAAAAGAATAACTTACTATATTGAAACGTACAAGAAATTATTTTCAAGCTCGAGAACTTTTGCGAGGTTTTTGTATATTTCCAGAACGTTCACCGAAAGATATAGAACATTTGCGAACGTTTCGCCAAAACGTATAAATGCGGTACAAATAAATCATAAGGGAGTTATTCTAGTAATGTGAAGACGGCAGTGTTAAGAAAAATATTCAAGTTTAAATAAATAAGTAATTAATGCGCGTGTTCGAGATAAATATACGGGATATAACCTTGTACGTGACTTTAAAGTAAACAAGTGTAAGTGATAAATAGAAGTTATCCACGGACTTTATCTTCGTCTGATAGTTCTAAATATAAATTAGTGTAAGTGTTTTTATTAAATATCCTTAGATTTATTTAATTCGATTAGTTATAAACGTGTTCGTATTTTTAGTATTAATAAATTAGTTTTAACAATAATCGTTACATTGGTGACAGATGCGTGTTATCGAATCGAATAAATAAACAATTGTTTAGCTTGCAATTTTAGTTTAAATATCATTAAGTAATTTAATATCGCTCCTGTTATATATAATTTATGCCGGTGACGCGTTTGCAAGCAGTTAAAATGGATTCAAAGATACTTGAAATTCTCGAATCGATGAATAAAAATATGGAAGAAAATAATAGAGATATGGGCAAAAATTTTCAGAAAATGGAAGAAAACTCTAGAAAAATGGAAGAAAAGTTTCACGAAAATTTGCAGTAAATGGAAGAAAATTCTAGACAAATTGAAAAAAAATTATTTAAAAATACCCAGAAAATAGAAGAATAATTGATGGAAAATTCTAGACGTTTAAAAGAAGAAATACAAACGAGTATAAAAAATCAAATAAAAATTGTTCAAGCGGAAACCCAAACAGATATGTTAAATTTAAAAGAAGAAATTTGCGAATCTATGAATGACAAAATAGAAGCAGTAGAGGATAGAATGAAACTGCTTAAAGAAATAATAAACAAAATGATTTGTCATGGTGAAGGAAGCCTCACGAGTGAAGATTTAATAATGGACCTTCGGGAAAAAACTACTCATAAGTTTAAAGTTGTACCACCAAAATTTTGATGACAAAGTTTCATGGTCAACTTACTACAAGCAGTTTGAAGCCGCAGCTACAGCTAATGGTTGGAGCAACAAGCAGAAAGCGACGTCTCCAATGGTGTCCTTAAGTGGAGAAGCGCTTGGAGTTTTGCAAACTGTTCCTGTACACATGTAAAAAAAATACGAACTTTTAATAATACGTTTAGAAATGAGATATGGAGATGCTCATCTTCAACAAGTGTACCAGGCTCAAATTAAAAGTCGGGTTCAAAAAGCTGCCGATAGTCTTTAAGAGTTTTAGACTGACATCGCCAGAATAACACGGCTTGCGTATCCTACAGCACCAGATACCTTCTTGTAGCAGTTAGCTATTTAAACCTTTGTAGACAACCTCCGAGACAACCAAACGCAGCAAACTCTCCGGTTAGCTTGACCGAAAACATTGAATGACGCTTTAACTCATGCTTTGGACTCCGAGGCGGCGAAACAAGCGTCGCACCGAGGCAGCCATAAGCTCCGTTGTGCTGAAAAAATACCTTCGCACACAGATGAAAGCATTGAAAAAATAGTGCGACGTGTATTTCGGGAACAAGTAGCTCGAGAAAGAGAAGTGACGTGCTGGAACTGCGGAGAAGTGGGCCACGTACGACGACGTTGTACTAAGTTCATAAGATGACCAAAAAAGTGTTCGGAAAACTAGAACAGGTCGACCGAATGAGGCGAAATTCGACCTCAACGAGTCATGCCCAGGAGATTACCATTCAAATGACATTGCCTAGGGAGCAATTGCATAGCATTTATCTCGATGGCAAGATCAATAGAAGAAGTGTCCAGTTACTGGTTGACACGGGAGCGACAAAGACCATCATTCGTTCTGACATATTGGAAAATGAGAAGACATCACCAGTAACAGTAGCCGACATCATGGAAAAGGTTATCCTGGGAATGGATGTTATAAAGAAGTATGGATTCCATTTGGATATGAAGAACGATGCCCTGAAGATCGACAATGAAGAAATTCCCATTTATTTGTCAGAGTAGGTAGCCGTGCGAGTCGTATTGAGTGAAGACGTGATTTTGCCTGCAAGGACTGAAAGTGTGGGGATGGCACGCCTGGATGAAAATCTCCGGAAAGCATACATACGCGCGATTAAACCAATAAACCAATAAATTCGTTGGCAGAACTTTTTCTATATTTTTTTCAGATGATAAACCATCCTAATCCAAAATTACAATATTTATTTTTTTTGAATAATTTCAATATTTATATTTGAAACATCAATATTACAATTTTTAAATTCTTTTAAAACTTTTTCAAAATTATCATTTCTTATTTTTATTTTTATTGCTTCTGTTTTTTTAATTTTTTTAAGTAAACTTAATAAATCAGATATATTAGCATTAAATATTTTCGAATTTTCAATTATATTTTACCCATTTTTAACATTTCTTATCATTCATATTTTTATTTATATTCACTATCTCACTATATTATAATGGATGAGTTTTTTGTTTTTTTTTCTAACTACTTCTGACCATTCTGATGTTAAACCAAAAACATTATTTTCTACATTATTTGAATTAATCAAAGAATTATTATTATCTATTTTATTTAAATTTGAATAATATAAAACATCAGAATTACTCGTAACTAAATTATAGCCATTTTCATTAGAACTAATATTTATATTTGTTGGATTAATTACTGAAATTGAGTCATTTATTAAATTTAATTCATTTAATTCTATAATGTGACACTTAAAATCTTGATCAAAACTTGTTATAGTATCTTCAAAATACTTAAATTGACAATTTAAATTTTCAATACCATTTTAAATTATATTCTTATTATTATATTATATTAATTATTAATTGTTTTAATTGGCTTTCCATATCTTATTATTTTAATTTAATTTTTTTAATAGAAATAACTTGTCAAAATCAATTTAAATTGACAGATAACCAAAAGAAGTAAAATATTTCAACTTCAAAATCTAACAGACGTCAAAATTGAATTCCAACCTCAAAAACTAATAACCTACAATTTTATAGCAAATTGAGATATTTAACCTCAGGTAGAAAATGTCATTGTTTACAAATGTAAAGAAATAAAATTCTTAGTTAATGTTAATGACACGAAAGGATTCAAAACTTAGTTTTTTAGATCCAATTTTTTTTGCGATATAACTAATGTATTCTATTACGACCGTTTTTAATTCCAAATTCAACCAAAAACTATAAAATTTGCGTAAAAATTTGAAACGTCAAACTACAAAAATAAATTTATTAAAAACTCTCATAAATCAGTTAAGGCACTACTAAACCTGTCAAAATTTTACAACAGTAGTGATTTACTGAATAATAATTAAGCACTAACGTAACCAAAATTTATAAAAGTGAAAACGTCAAACAAACTTTAAATATCAATTTGTTAAAAACTCTTAAATATATCTCAGTTAAAACACTATTAAACTAGTCAAAAGTTTAAAACACTTGTGTGATTCACCGTACCATAATTAAAGATTAATGCAACCAAAAACTAAAAAATTCGCGTAAAAATTTAAAATGCCAGACAAACGTCGGTCTAAAATTTCAAAAAACACTAATAACTCAATTAAAACACCAAAAAACCCCGCAAAAAAAAGTCTAACGAACAACATCCATCTACCAATACAATTGAAATCATTAAATTTTGCGTATTCAATGTATTAATTATACGGACACACGTTTAGACACGACCAACTCGATTCTAAATCTAGATACCTGGATTGCCGTGGGCTACACTTGTCCATCTTTTAGTTGAATGCGTATATAAGTGGCTTGTAATCAGTAAAGATAATAAAATTTCGACCCTTCAAGTAGTGCCTAAAGTGTTTGATGGTTCCATGAATTGCTAGCAGCTCCATGTCGTACGTGCTGTACTTACGTTAAACTCCGATCAATTTGGACGAAAAGAATCCAATAGGCTCATTATCTCCACTTTCTTTGGATTGGAGACATCTGTATGAATACTCAAGCGCGCATTTGCATCTGGAAAACAGTGATGTAGTAATTAGTGCTTGGTTGCAACTGTCGAAAGCTTCTAAGGCTTCTTTGGTTTATTGAAAAGAACAATTTTTTTTGGTACATCCGTTTAATAATGTATTTAAAAGTGCTTGTAGGTCAGCTGCCTGCTGAATCCATCGTCTATAGTAATTAGGTATTCCCAAGAATCTTTGTAGCTTTCGTGAGGTTGCAAGGAATATAAAATCATCAATTGCTTTGACTTTTTCAGTAAGAGGTTCTATGCCCGCTGTTGACACTTTTACACTGAGAGACTTTGCTTCCTTTACGCCAAAAGAGCATTTTGATGGATTTATCACTACCGTATGTTCGTCCAGTCGTGCTAGTACTATCTCCATATGTTGAACATGTTGTTCTTCTGACTCAGATACCACAAAAATGTCAGCAATGTAAGCAAATACAAAATCGAGGCATTGCAGGACTTGTTTATAAAACGCACGAACGATTGTGATGCGTTTCAAAGTCTAAAAGAGGTTCTTGTGAATGCAAATAAACCAAATGGTGTTATTATAGCTGTTTTATGTTTATTCAAGGCATCTACTAGAATATGGTAGTAGACTTTTTCTAGATCAATGGATGAGAAGATGATTTTTCCTTTCAAGTGTTGACTGAAGTCGTAGATTGGATATCGATCTGGAGTTGTCACTGCATTCAGTCTGCGGTAGTCACCACATAGTCTTTACGTTTTATTTCACTTTGTAATCATATGCAACGGACTGGCTCATGGTGGTGAGAATGGCATGATAATTCTTGCTTCCAACAGCTTGTCGAATTTCTTCTTTGCAATTTATAATTTATTGGGTGCCAACCAGCGTGGGTTGTTGTAAACTGAGGACCTTTTGTATTAATATAATGTACAACGGTATGCTTCAGATTTCTCAAAGCTGTATTTGATCGTAGGGATATTTTCGCAAAAGAGTTTGGTACTTATTGTCTGTATTACTAAACACTGCACGAACATCAATTGCACCACATTGTCTTGCTTGGCACTTGACGTTTGATAAAGTTGCGCTACTATAAGTTGTTTATTTTGGAAATCTACTATTAACCTAAAACTATGAATAAAGATTGCGCCTAAAGTAGCGTCTGTTACATTTGCAATAGCAAAAGCCCACTTAAAATCACGTTTTAATCCTAAATTTAATCTTAGTGTCCTCCTGCTGATTGTAAATAAAATTTCACGGGGAAAACACTGAAGTCTTCACCTGTATGAACCAAAAAGTAAATTTTAGTGTACTTGTCGATTACAGAAAGCGCCTGTTCAGTTAGAAGTCGTCTTACTTTGGAAATGTGCTGGAGGTACTAGCTATCACTGATGCTGCTAGGAGTAGAATGGTGCCAACAATTTTATCTGTTACGTCAGCTAGCTGTTCGAGGGACGGTGATTCTAATGACGCTAGTATGGGTTGGATGTAAACTGGCATCTGCTAGATAAATAGCTCTTTTAGAACCTTGTTATTTATGTATCCTGAGTCACTACCAAGTTGCCTCATGCTCCGTAATAGTTGTGATGGTTTCCTCGATCTCAGTTCTTCATCTCCTAAGAGGCGCTTTAACTTTTGTGCATCCGATAGTGCAGTTTTGTTTATTATTGCGGTTTTAACCTGGGTGTAAGGTTGCTCAGATTATGATCATTGCTTCGTAATTAGGTCAGCAACCTCGTCTGTGATTTCCGGTGAACGTGGTAAAATTTTGTTTCTTCTCTTGTTATCTTGGGGTCGATAATTGAAACGTTGCTTCAGCTAAAGTAAAGCGTAATTGTGTGCGTGTCGACCAGAATGACGACAGGGTAAGCGCAGGATGGTTGTACTTGTGCTAGTAATAACGGCGTGAGTGGTTGTACATTCCATGTCACTGGTCTTCATTCTCTCGTTTTCTGCTAATCTAATAAAACTCAATCAAAAAATAATATACAATCACGTTGGGGTCACCAATGTAGTATTTGGTACAATTTAAAGAAAAGAAAGCACGCGCTTAGATATACTTTATTTTCGGTTCGAACATGCTTCTAGACAAGATGGTCATCGCTCCTTTTCGGAGCTGCCGTTTTTCTCTCCATCTTATCTTGCGTCATTGCATTTAACTTATTTCATAATATACATAATGTTTCGAAAGTTAAAAGAATTATAATTGAACGCTACAATCTTTATATCTTGTTACAGAATCATAATTTTATGCTCGATTACTTCTATTTTGCTGTTGATAGGGTTTAGGGTCAACTTTTACAGAACATGATATTGCATCTTTTGTTTTTTGACTTGAATTTCGAACAGTTTTTATTTTCTCTAAGTAGCACGGCTCATACACATAAAAGTTTTAATATAATTCAATATACATGCCACGTTGCTAGTAATCGCGACTAGAAATAGAAATTCAATTGCTATTTAAAGAATTGATTTTTTGTTGTAATGATTAGTTTTCTCTCAGTATTACAGCTGTTTATAAACACCACAATTTTTTATTAGAATAACTTAAATTTGCCTTAACAAAGCATGTAATCAAATTGTATATTGAATTATTTTAAGTATACCATTTAATTAGCGTTAAAAAGTAGGTAGGTACTCAAGAAAAGGCTTCAAATTTGTGATGTAACCTACTTAAAGTAAAACAAAACTCTCATTACATAACGAAGCATTACTGAATCATTAAATTAAAAAATATTAAAGTGGATTGACCTTTCTTCCTTGAAGACGTTTGCCTTCACACATATAAGATCAACAAATGTTTCTAAAATTGACTACTGCATTTAATACTCATATTAACTTTTCCCATTGTTTTTGTTTATGTTATCGTGTTATGGTTTCAAGGTGTTTGCTTTTATTAAGCTTAATTATAAATTCGAAAAATTTATTTTTGTAGTTATATTTTTATTTATTCGTTTTTATTTGCTTGCATCCAATGTTAAGTAGAAAGTGTAAAATAAAACAATTTGTTATTTTCATTAACAACTTGTGGTCACAGCCATGGAATTTATAGTTAAGGAACCGTGAAAGATACGGAAGAACGATTAATTTTTATAGTTTTTTATTTAATTGTTGTGTTAAGAACAGAAGAGTTTTTATGACAGAAACTGTTACGTTTTACGTTCGGGAAACGTTTACTAATTCTCTTTTTATAGATTACTTCAAATTAGGGTTATGTCATGGTGTTAAAAGCCATTGTCTTAAGTTTCTAATTAACTGGATGAAATAACTTTCTTTATGTATAAGAATAGTACAAGTATAACTTTACTGTAATGTTCTTTATAATTTCCATTTGCACTGGCGTGGTGTGACGTAAATTAAAACAGTCAAGTCCATATTGGAGATTTTGTTACTTTTTTATTACCGCTACCCTAAATTTATTACCCCTACCAATATGGAGTAATTGTAGGCTGGCTTAGATCTAACGTGGACCAGCCGTAGAGTAACTTTGCTTAAAAAAATGATATCGAAACAAAATTAAGGTAGTTGTAATAAATTTGTAACCAATTCTTCATTATTTTTGATGTGGGCTGATTTGGCTGGTGCAGTTCCTAGAACGTCGTATGGCGTGTCGAAAAGACGATGAAATCAAATATGAAAAAGTTATCCATTGCTTTTTAATGATGTCAATACATTTTATTTTTTGTAGCTTTAAAAACGTTACAATATTATCATCTTATGCAAAAACATTTTCTTGTTATTAAGGTAATGTATAAATACGTCTTCGCCATATACTATCTGTCATTACTCGTTACCATTGTTTAATAGTAGGTAAATTTATTATCTTTGTTATAAACAATTAAACTAATCAACCAAAAATGATGAAGAATTAGTATTTTAAAAATAGGTATATGAAAAAAGCGAAAACAATACTTTTAATTACAAAATATTAAGTTGAAAAAACATGAAGAATAGCCAAAATATAAAAAAATAGTTTGAGAAGACAATGGAATAACCTTTCTAACATATTTGAAGCTGCTTGCGAATTAGTTTTACTAGTAGATGATATGATCGTTCACATGGAAACAAGATATTTCTAATCAATCTTTTTTTAAATTTTTTATCTAAATATTATTTGTCTTCGCTAATTTTGAGGCATTCGTATTCGACCCTAACATTTGGTCCTTTGAGCCGGATCTAGTTCTGAAACTAGAAATTGCATCAGTGAAAAGTAATTACAGTTTCTACACAAAGTTATTGTTGGTTCGTCACAGTTAATGTAATCGTTGGAATAGAAGTCTTCGGATATCAAGATTTGGAATTTTGGTTTCAAAAGTATTATGAAGCTGTGACACGCTGGTTGATGTTAAAAAAATCGGACCATCAAGATCAGTAGTAGCGCGGAAAGAATCTTTCTGAAAACAAGGATCTGTTAGTTGAATCGCTATCAACTACCAACATGAGATACGCACCTTTTTTCTTCTTTGTTTCGGCTTATTAATATAGCGGTTGGTGTAACATAGCAAAGTGTTCATTTTTTTTATAATTTATTGTTTATTATTATAATTTATCAATTATAATCATTAATATGTCGAATCCGTAGTAAAACGTTCCTCGTTAACTCGTTTGTGAAGGGATAGAAAGAGCAGTTGGAACAACATGGGCAACTCTCTGAATTGGTACAAAAAGCGATTAAGGTCAAACTAGAGCGGACAATAGCAAATTTTTAAGAGTGGAACATCAAAGTCAGATATTAGAAGATAAATATGACAAGTTAGTTGCTGTTGCAAAATGTTTGTTACATTTAGGTAATTTAGTTCGCAGTGCCTCTGGGGAGTCTGTTAAACATGCTAATTGTACACATGATCACTCAGGCAAGCATTCAAATAACAGCGTTGAAAATATAAATGTTTTTGATAATTATGTGTCTAAGGGTTCATTGCTTAAACTACCCTCTGTATAATATCAGAGTGTAATGGTCAATTTGAAAATTGGTTGAATTTTAAAGAACTGTTTATTGGTCTAGTGAATAAAACTGATGCTCTGCCTGACTCAATAAAATTACATTATATAAATAATGCTATAATCTGGACACACTTTAGAAATTATAAAAGATCTTAATTTAACAGGTGATAATTATGTAATTGCTTGGAAAACTTTATGTGAAAGATATGACAAAGAATTGTTAACTTTTCACTTTTTTAATTTAATGTCAAAAATAGAACGTCGCAGTAAAGAGTTTGCCATTAAGTTGCGTAAATTGTTAGATCACAGTCGTAGATATATTAGAGCATTGGATAAACTTGTCGATATATCAAAGCAGAGACATCTACAAATTATGTTTAAATTGTTTACAAAAAGGTTACTATTTATTTACCTGTAGTTCAAAAAGTGTTTGTCGTTTTTGTTGCAAAAAGCATCACAGTCTTTTGCATTTGGAAGTTTCGGTTGAGTCATCCAATAATAAATCTAATTCAATAGCGTTCCCAGGTAAAAACAAAGCTCGAGCTTGAATGTAGGAGTCTCATTTCGAAAATTTGTCTGCAGGTACATCTAGTCAGGATATTCTATTGTTGTCTTCAGGTTTACAAAAGAAAAATTACTTGTTTTGTTTTGTGATGAGATCACTTCAGAGATTCCTTCAGTAGAAGTTTATTTTTCGTATATGTCACTTGCAGTAGAATTTAATTTAGCTGATCCATCGTTCAAAGTTTCTTCAAGAATTGACTTACTATTAGGAAGTGGTGTTTTTTGAACGTTATTGCTGCCACAAAAATTTAGTCTGGGTCAAAATTTGTCATTTTTACAGAATACGCATTTTGGGTGAATATTGTCTGGTCTAGTATTGTTTAATCAAATTTTGTCGGTTTTATCTCGTTGCCATTATCTTCGCACAAACGTTGATTGTGATTTACTTGAGCAAATGGAAAGATTTTGGTTTGTCGAAGAACTTCGTTCTAATAAAAATTGTCAAGAAAAAAATGTTGACTTTGTATCAGAGTATTTTTTAACTGGATATCTGCCTCGGCCAAATTAGTCAGCGGATATTTCTTATAATTTACCACATCATGGTGTTAAAAGAACATCCGTTTTTAGAAAACTTTGAGTGGTATTTGACGTTTTCCTTAAAAGCGACAGTGGTTATTTGTTGAATAATTTGTTGATGGTTGGTCTAGTTTTGCAGCCAAAATTGTTTTTTACCTTGCTAAGGTTTCGTCGTCAACCTATTGCTATTGTGTCGGGTATCAAAGCAGTGCACAAACAGATTGAAGTACAACCTCCTCAAACATGTTATCAGCAAATTTTATGATGATTGTCTAATCAATTTCTTGATTCTTTTGATTTAAATACGGTCGCTTTTGGTGTTAGTTCGTTTAGTTTTCTTGCTGTTTGCTATGTTCAGCAATTGGCTTATGAGTGTTAATCATGGTTACTTCATATATCAAACATAATCTTAGAGGATATGTATGTGGATGATATTATTACTGCACGCGTTCTATCGTGGAAGCGCAAAAATTATTTAAGAATTTATCAAATGTCTTTGGTCAAGGACAGTTTGAACTTTGTAAGTGGTTTTCAAATAAATCAAAAGCTTTAAATGATGTTGGATCATTTTTGGAGCATCCCTGTATGTAGCATCTAAGCAGGGAAGAAAAGATAAAGTCGTTGAGACTTTCTTGGAATGTCTATTCTTGTTTATTTATATTTTTAATTCAAAATTGTTCATTTAGCAAACGTCTTTCGGACGTATCTAAGTTTTTGATGCATTAGGATTTATTTGTTCTTCAATTATATTGGCAAAGATGAAGAATCTTTACAAGAACTTTGGTTGCTCAAAATTTTTTGGGACAAGCCAGTTCTAGAATGGTTGCAACTTGCAACTTCGATCTGATTTGTCTTATTTAAAATCGCTTACGATTTCTCATCTGGATATGTCGTTTTCACGTGTTGTTTGTTAAACTGATCTATTAGTAGTTTTAGGTTAGTCGAAGGTCACAAGGTAAAAACCTTTGTAGTAAATAGAGTAGTTTCAATTCAAGAAATGACTCTAAAAGACCTGCAGAAAAACATGCGTATATTGACAAGCGACTACTATGCGGCGTGAATTTGTTTAGAAACTTACACAAAGTTTATGTTTACACAGAATAGCTTTCTGACAGTTCACATTAATGAAATTCTAGAACAATGGTATTTTCATGCAAGATAATACAGCACCTCACGCAGTTAGACAGTCAGAGCATATCTGAATAATAAAGTAGTAGTAGAAATTTGGCGGTTTGTTTGGTCCGGACATAAATTAGGACAAATATGTCTGGGATAAGTTAGAACGACGTATTCGAAGGCATACACCAGCTTCAAGAACTGCTCAGAAGCTCCAAGAGCTGCTATTACAGCAGTGGAATCATATCAAAGAGTGTGTACCGTAACGTAATTATAAGCATGCTTCATTGTCAATCAGTAGTTATTAATGCAAAAGTTGGCAATACGAAATACTAATAATTATGATCAGAAGAAAATAAGAAAAAGAACAAAGAATCATACTAAGTTTACAATGTAAATGTTTGTGAATAAATCTTCTAATCAAAGAAAATGTTTTGCTTTTCAACATCAGATTTTTAGATTCGCTTAAGAAATATAGTACAATCGTTTACAATTGGCAAATACCAACTTAAAAGAAGAAAAAATACATCATGATTTTCAAGTGGCTTTCATTTTTTGTTCGCCAGTTGTTAAGTGTCGTTAGCAATAGTGGCACATTTTTGTATTTCAAGAAAATTTTTATTATTAAATTATTATTATTACGGTGACACCACCATTAGCGATACAATATCAGTATTTTGTGTTTGACATTCGCCGAAATTTTTTTTTTGGTTTGACGTTTGCTGTGTGTAGATTGATTTTAGTAGAAACGTTGTCCGTTTAATTTGATTAAAATGAAATAAAGATTTTCTGTTTGTATTAAAGGAGTTAAATCGATTTTCTTTCTACGCATTTACTCACAAGTAATGGCTACCCGAAGCTATTTTACTTTTGTTAAGTTAAAGTTCATTACCACAAATTTTGGCGGAGACTTGGCATTATTTCTTTAATCCCAGCTACTAAAGGTAAAAGTATTCATCGTTTTGTAATAATGTTTCATACTCAGTAAAGCGATTCAGGTCGAGTTTAATTGACGCAGTGTATTTATCTATTAAGCCATAAGCCTTATTAAATAATTATCTTTATGCTGTATTACTTGTATTAAGTTTTAAGATACTTTTAGTATATTTTAAGATCATCATTAATATATTATTTTAAGTTGAGTCTATAGTTTAGCTTTAAACTTATTTAAATGTGTATAATATTGGTTACGTTGACTTGTACCGTTGAGTACCTTAGTATGTAACGCACATTTTGTGGGGGTGTCGGATTGTAGACATCTAATGTATTCGGGTAAGTCGGTGCCCCGCACCACTTTTCCTTGCGCGTAGAAAAAAAATATTGCATCTGGTAGAGAACGCAATCCCTAAAACCCACCATCCCGTAAGAACAGCTAAAAAGAAATAAGCGAAGTTTGCAAAACCTAAGCACGTGTGAATCAAGTAAGTACTAACATCCAAAACGAACATTTAAGAGGTAACTCAAAAAATATATATCGCCTCTTTTATTGCTTAAGTGCAAATCACGTAGCAGGAAAAGAAACGTATGTTGATAGAGAAGGAGGAGGAAGTAGACCCACCATACCACCCAAACTTGCTTGGTAGAAGTTTGCCACAAGAAGGATTGGTTAAGAAGTAAATGTTGCGAGTACATAAAATAGTCTTACAAGACTAGTAGGATGGCCTAAGTATTTGTGCGTGCTATGAGAGCACGTGGTTCCGTGAGGCATCTGCAAGTGCCAGCCTTGCCAAAAATTTTGGTGCAGTAGATTTCCTGCAAAAGGAAATAGAGGATGATGCTTGGATATAGCGCAAAGGATATCTACAGAAATGGTGCGATAAGCCCCGAGGATAGTTTTAAGGAAAAAGAATTGGAGCAAAGCCAGTTTCCTGACCACGTAGGAATGTCGAAGTCTGTGGTACCAAATGCACTGTTAAAGATATTTGCAAAAGATTTTTTGTGTAGGTTTGTACAACAACTGCAAGACGCTCTTACATTTGTCAACTACGAATGCGTAATGTTTTACAAAACTCAATCAGGCAAAAGTCCGAGGTACATGAATTCGAAAACCCTACGGACGGGCGTATGTTAATGGATGACAAAAAATTGTAACCCTTACTCAGCCTTTGTGTGCGACTGCACGTATCGCACGGCAGTAACAAATGAAATGTATCGAATTTAAGTTAAAGAAGAGAAGTTAAAGCAAGACTGCGTTGTCTGTATTTTTTTTAATGTTACTTGTATATCTCTTTGGTAAAATAAAAAATTGTTATTTGTTTGTTTCCAATTTCTCTTACAACGGGTTTGTATTCTTAGCGTCTCCACGCCAAAGCTTCTACTGTTGCAGGGAAATGGTGCCTATTTTTAATTTTACTATACAGCATTCTCAATCACGTCCACTCACCAACATTGCAACTAGTTGTGGTTGTTATCATCAGAGCCCACTGTAAAAATTGGTAGTAACATAAATGCAAGAAAAAAAAGTATTTGCTTATTTCCTTTTAATAAAAATAAAATGACAAACACACAAAATTTATGCATAAAATAGTAGTTATTTAGAATTAGAAGCACAATATTTTTTATTTAAAAGAGGTGAATTTTATTCTAATTTGCGGAGGCGACTATTACTTGCACTAACTTATGCAAAATTACTCTATATAATAATTTTTTTTGCTGCCAACATTCGTTCGTTAATGTAGTTACGTAATGGGCCAAAAAAGCTCTAGTGTGGTAAAATAAGAACTATTAATCTACTTAAAACTAAGTGTTTAAAGTTAATTATTGTATTAAAACAAGTATGCGACAGATGGAAAAGTCATTTAAAAAATCTTAAAATTCAGATAAAATTAAAAAAAAAACCGATATTAAAGTTAATGTCAAATTTGACAGATTTAGTTATAAATGTAGTACTAACATTAATATTTCTGTTTTTTTTTAAATGTTTTTTAAAAAAGAACATAATTTTACAAAAGGCAACACAAAAAATAATGTACCATACTCTCGTCGAAAGTTTCATGGCGTAACTTACTCACATGCTCACTTTCGTTATGCTATGATGTACTTTTGACGCTTGTTACGTAAATTACTATTACAAAGCAATGTAAAATTGTTAATTTTTAGGTAAACCCTTACATTTGTTGCTATAAAGTATTACCTGTAAAATTTTTACTTTATGTACTTGGTAAAATTACTCTGTAAAGCAAATTTGCATTTAAACAGAGGTAACACAGTTGCCTTTATAAGTTATTGTAAAATTCTCAAAATTTTTTACGGTGTGATGAGACTGCTGATATTAGTAGTACAGCACAATTATGGATTAGAGTTCGTTATCTGTGTTCTTTACAGTAATTTCTATTTTTGTTAATGTTTTTACAGTTAAAGAAGTTAGCATTAGATCTAAGGAAATCAGCAATATATTGGATTAACTTTGACATT
Source organism: Aquatica leii (assembly GCA_035610365.1). NCBI lineage: Eukaryota > Metazoa > Arthropoda > Insecta > Coleoptera > Lampyridae > Aquatica > Aquatica leii. The sequence goes on along the minus strand of CM069435.1, from coordinate 41,425,511 downwards.
TTTCTTAATTCTTTGTGACTAGATCTATAGTATCTGTAATCAAATTAAAAGAAAAAAGTGAAATTAATTAGCAAACATTTGTAACATTAAACTAACGAATGCTTTCATTTGCATAGTCATAATTAAAAACAACAAACAAAATAACAATGAAACATGGCAATGAAAACAATGGGTATTGTTTTTATTCAAATGTTTTTAACAATTATTATTAACAAACAAAAATACTTTTCTAAAATAAGTTTGTTACAAAAATATTACCATCAAAATTATTGCTAAATTTATGCTCAATTAATCAATTATGAAATTTAAAAATTTTGTCGGTAATAAATAGATAAAAGTAAATGAATTAACAAAAATATTTAAAGATTTAAAAGAGATTGCAAGTTATTAAAAAGAGGGGAAATGTTTAAATCAAGAATTTCATTAAGACAATTATTTTCATTGTATAGAGGATAAATTTCAAGAATTTCAAGATGATTAAGAAAAGAACTTTTGTTACAAAAATGAAGAAATTTAATATTAAGGTGAGAAGAAAAAGAATGACTAGTAGGTAAAATATGTTCAACAAAAGAAGAATAAGTGTTTGAAACACCAGAATTTAAATGCCTTTTAATACAATATGTTCTCTTAATTTTGCTTTGAACTTTCTACCTGTTTGTCCTACATAAGAGCAATTGCAAAAAGAGCAAGAAATTTTATGCGCACCAGATTTATCTAAATCTTTATGGTTAACAATAAAATATTTTAAGTTATGATTAGTAGAAAAAGAAATAGAAATATTAAACTAAAAAAAAATTAAGAAAGAGAGAATTAACATAAGTCATAGATCGATAGATAGTAGCATTATCCGATTTATTTTGATAAATTTAAAAAAAGAATGGTATCAACGAACTTTATAAAAACGTATAAAATGTAAATAAAGTAACTATTATTTAAGTTTATGGCTTAAAAATATCAAATTCTTTATTAAAACTAGACATAGAAAGAGGAATAGAAAAGAGACAATTAAATAAAAAAACAAAAAAAGAGAAATTTTATGATTATACAGACGGTTAGAATAAAAGGGAATTAAACAATTAGTATAAATGGGTTTACAGTAGATTTCAAAGCTAAGTTTTTCCTTATCTCTTAAAAGAAGATCTAAACAAGGAAGAGAATTGTTACATTTAATTTCATAAGTAAAATGGATATGACGATGAATAGAATTAATAACTTTATTGAAATTATTTAAAGACTCATTAAAGAAAACAACGCAGTCATCAACATATCTAAACCAAAAACTAATCATACTAAAAAAAAATTGTTTAAAAATCAAATCAAGCAAAGGACAAATATATAAAATCTCGTAAGTATCCAGAGAACCATTAGAAAAAAGCAAATTATGATTAAGAGAAATACATTCTTCTGAAGCAGTGGTTCCTTGCGGACCCCCAGGGGTTACGGGGATCATTCAGGAGGTCTTTGAAAAACTAAAATTAATTTGGGAGTCCCTGAACTTTGTCAGAGAGTTTGCATAAAATTAAAAAAAAGTGACACATTTTTAATAATAAGGAAATTAAAATAAATAACAATGAATAAATTATTAGCAATTTTTACGTCCGAAGTAAAATATAAATATAGACAGGTGCATAAAATACAAATAATAACAGGCATCGCGGTGAGTCAGGATTATCTATACAGCCTTATACAGGAACGCAATAGAGCCGATACGATACCGGCAGTCTATAATACGAACTATAAAAGAATCGTGCATTTTATCAACAATTTAGTTCTGTGTTATGCGGGAAGTGAAGTGCATACGATTAATTTTTCTAGTCTAGTAGTATAATTTTTTGTATTGATAAGCAGATAGCGTACTTTCGTAACGTAAGTATATTTCAATAAAATTGATATCTCGTTTTAATTTAAATGCATTTAGACAAAGCTTATACTCTTGTTTAAGTTGATTAAAAAATATATGTATCATAGTTACCAGTGCAGTAATACATTAACATTTATTAAGGATTTCTTTTTTATTAAAAACTTAAGAAAGGAACAGAGATAAAATTCAAAAGACTATAATATTAATGATTCTGTGTATTGAGTTTTATAATTTAATATGATGCACTCTAAAAGTTATTCTATATTTTTGTTTATTTTGTTTACTTCCGCGAATGTTTTGAATCACTGTATATTACTGTATTACTGTAATTAATTCAAGAGAGTTTTAAATATCTGCATTCTATTTAAAGAATTATTACAGTGTTTTGTTGCAAATAAAAATCTTAATATTTATATATTTTCCTATATTTTCTGGGCTTTTTTTTCAGATAACAGTTGTAACGTCCCGTTAGAGTTCATTACATTAAAATTCAGTTTTACATTCGTTTATTTTCTGCAACTAATATTGCACGTAAATTTATTCAGTTTGGCAACGTCGCGTTGTTTCAACTCGACTTGAGTATTAGCTTAAGCTGGCACTTCCGTTTGGGCCACGCTTGGCCGTGCGTGTCGTAGTGATGCGGGGAAGACACATTTTTTTGATTGTGGCGTGGGAGCGCATGCAATTTAGTTTTTATTCATTCCATCTAATTATTGTGATTTTGCAATGTTACGCAATATTTAGACAAAGGAATTTATTTTGAAGGCCGTTGCTAAGCAGCGGTCTTTTACTTTTTCTTTTCTTTTAATGGATCTTTTCGTTTATTTCGGTTTTTACTGGATTTTTTATTTTGGTTTTGTCTTTTAATTACTGGATTTTCCATCATTGGAATTTATTACACATTGGTTTTGTGCTTGCTGCTGTGTTTGGAAATCCATATTCGTTTAGAAGAATTTTATCACTTCAACCAAGAATGTGCTAAAAATAGAAGATATACGATAACGTCATATCATGTGGTGAGTCAACTGGAATTAAGTTACTATATTTTACATTCGAATAATTAAATTGTGTTATTAAAACTTTTCGGGAATCATACTCGGTAACAAATTAACCGTTTACTATTTTTTGCATTTAATATCAATTAATAGTTAGATGTAGGATTTTGCGCTTTTTGTTCATCACCAATTTAAAGGTGGTTGGCGCCCTAATATTTTATTCCAAATATGTTTAATTCAAATATTGTTCATTTTTCTTTTATATAAATAGTGTATTATGTTATAGTTAATAAATTAAAGGAGTTCACATCTTGTGTATTTACTTGTATTCAAGCTCACACCCAGAGGTCTGTGCTTTCGATTGCTGCCGTGGTTGTATTATTCTACTTTTATTAAATATACTTTTACATGTTTTATTATACGTTCTTTATTTGGAGTAACTTTTTATTACACAGTATGAGTGAGCCGAAGAAAAACGCAGACAATACAGTGATGAATATGTAAAATATAGCTTTATTCCGTCGCCAGTTAATAGTACTTTACCTATGGGTCTTCTATGTAATAAAACGATGTCAAACGATTTAACAAAACCTTCTAAGAAACATTTAATGAAAACCCATAGTGGCAAAAAAGATAAGGATTTTCAAAAAAAGCAAAGAAAAATATTTGAAAACACTGACATTGCAAGAACTTATAGGAACTACATCTAAGAGAGATGATGATGGACTGCGTGCTTCCTATAATATTTGTTTCATGATTGCGTAGTGCAGAAAATTGCATACTATTGGTGAAGAACTTATTCTGCCAGCTATAAGTGAGGTAATACGCACCGTGTTGCACAAACCAGCTTTCGATATTATAAAAAGAATTCCATTTTGTAATAATACTGTACGAAGATGGATCGATGAAATGGCTCAATGTGTAGAAAACTCTTTATGTGACTTCTTAAAAACATCTGAATCCTCTATACAGCTTGACGAGTTAACATTACCAGGGAACGAAGCTTTATTAGCTTGTGCGAGATTTGTAAAAAAAAAAAATTTTTCCAAGAATTGTTATTTGCTAAATGTTTGAAAACTGATACAAAGAGTGAAACAATATTTACTAAATTAAAAAGATTTTTTAATGTAAAAGCTATACCCTCAAGGGTATCAAGGGCTTTGACTAATATCATCTACATTATGTCATTAAAGCAACTAATAAAATCGAAATAAATATTGGTCAACTTTGCTGATGATGACTACAACCCTTTACTACTTAACACAGAAGTACGTTGGTTATCTAAAAGTGCATGTTTCGATCGCTTCTATTTGCTCTTTGATTCAATGTTGGAATTCTTAGAAAGCAAAAACAATGATTTAGGGCACAAATTAATTATTTCAAAAAATGACATTGCTTATATTTATTTGCCAGATTTAACGAAACTAATTTAAAACGACAACGTGACACATTAAATTTAATCAAAGTTAAAAGTTGAATATCTGCGTTTGTTTTGCTGTACAAACAAAATTTGGAAAAAGATAATATTCTGTTTCCAAATCTTTCAAAATTGCAAAATAGAGATGAAGATTTGGTTGCTTGTTGTCAACACTTAACGGGGCTTTATTCAGCCTTAACCAAATATTTGAAGACATTCTTCACTTGGATGTTTCCGACTAGATGTTAAACCCTTTTGCAAGAACACAAATACAGATGAATTCATACTAATACAAAAGCAAATTATTAAATTATCCACAAATGATGAGCCAATGTTTAAACAAGGATAAGACTACTTCTGGTTATAAACACAGATCCCAATTTCAAACAAAAGCTGTTGATTGCTTCTCCGTCGCCCTATTTGGTAGAACATAGATTCAGTGCTGTTATGAACCTCACCACTAAAAATTAGTACTCGTGGAGATTTGCCACCGCTACTAAAAACATTGAGCCGGACATAAATACACTCATAACATACCATCCAGTTTATCCAAGTCATTAAAACATTTTTTTTCAAAAGTGTTTGATGGCAGAGCCATCTCATAGTGAGATTTTACTATGTGTCTAAAGTTAACTGTAAATAGTTATAAACGACGGTAAACACGTTGAATTAGTTTAACACCCGCGAAATTCAAAATCAGCTTTGAATAATTCGTCGGGATAAAACCACAACGTAAAAGGACATTGGGGGTAAGCAATGTCAATGCAATTGTGTCTTCTCATTATAGTATATTACATTGTTTGCTTAACTGTTTCGATCAGTACATATATAGCTGTTGCAGAGTTAACTTGTCGACGTTTTAAACGTGCTGGATTTTGTTCATTTGTGTAAAACAGTAAAACTACTTTTACTCCGGATTTTTTTAAGTGAGTAAGTGTGATTTGTGGTTAATGTCGGGCGTTGAGTTACTGTTTAATTATGCCACGCGAGTGTAAAAATCATCCCGATAGCTTCTGCTATGTCTGCGGGGAATTAACTTCAAAAGCGCAACGAAAACCCATTTCTCCGCTTGTTAAAACAGCTTATAAATTGTACTTTGATTGTCAAGTTGGCGACCAAGACAAGACTTGGGCTCCATCAGTTTGCTGTACGACTTGTTACAGTAGTTTGACCAAATGGCTCAAAGGTACCCGTAAATCAATGCCATTTGCTGTGCCCATGGTTTGGCGTGAACCTCGCTGTCATCTTACAGATCGTTACTTTTGTATGACTTCCACCGTCGGGTTTTCGAGCAAAAGTAAGCATACAATTCAGTATTCCAATATTCCGTCAGCTCTAAGACCTGTTCCTCATAACGATACTTTGCCAATCCCAGAGCCCCCAAACACTTATACTCTAGAGCCGGAAATTGATTTAAAGGACTCTGAGCCACAACCTGGTGCTTCGAATGATACGTTCAATGATGATGAAGAGTATTCCGCAGATTTAGTTTCTCGGCAACCTCACCTCCTCACTCAATCGGAATTAAATGATCTTGTCAGGGATTTGCAGTTACCCAATACTAAATCTAAGCTCCTAGGATCGCGACTTCAACAATGGAATCTCTTAGAAAAGGGAGTAAAAATATCTTCTTACAGGACCAGGCAAGCAACCCTGAAATGTCTTTTTTCAGAAGATAAAGGTTTAGTGTTCTGCCCTAATGCAAATTTATTGATGACAGAGCTACAGATGCCATGTGACCCAGACAAATGGAGACTGTTTATAGACTCATCAAAAACAAGCTTAAAAGTTGTCCTATTGGCAAATAGGAATGACTTCTCATCAGTTCCAGTTGCATACTCTGTTGATATGAAGGAAACGTATGAAAACATCTTCAGAATCCTTGATAAAATTAGTTATCATGATTATAAGTGGAAACTTTGCGCTGACTTAAAAGTTGTTGCTCTACTCACGGGCCTGCAATCAGGATTCACAAAATATTGCTGCTTCCTTTGTGAATGGGATAGCCGAGCCCGAGATAAACATTACATCGTACGGGACTGGCCTTTGCGAGAAAATCTTATTCCTGGTCAGAAAAATGTCGCCCACAATCCTTTGGTTCCGAAGGAAAATATTTACTTACCACCTTTACACATCAAACTGGGATTGATCAAGCAGTTTGTGAAAGTAGTGGACAAGACCACCTGCATTTTAATTTTTGAAAACTAAATTTCCTCGTTTTAGCGAAGCTAAAATCAAAAAAGGCGTTTTTGTTGGTCCCCAGATTAGACAACTTTTCCAAGATTCGACGTTTATTGAACACCTAAATCGAAAAGAAAAACGAGCTTGGCTTGCATTTCAAAATGTTTGTAAGAACTTCCTGGGTAACCACAAAAGTGAAGATTATGTCGCTCACGTCGAGGAACTGCTTTTAGCGTACATAGGATGTAACATGTCTCTTAACGTTTACTTCCTTCACTCCCATCTGGACTTTTTTCCTGAAAATTTAGGAGCAGTCTCGGATGAACACGGGGAACGGTTCCATCAAGACATCGCTAAGCTGGAGAAGAGATTTTCAGGGAAGTGGAATGCAAGCATGTTAGCGGAGTACTGCTGGTTTTTGAAACGAGAGAGCTGTACCTCAGGGTATAAAAGGAAAGCAAGCACCAAGTAACGATGAATATCTTTTTATTTATTACTGTTTATAGCTAAAATAGTTCTTTTTCCCATTTAAATTAATTTCATGTCCATATATTTATTATTATAATAATTATTATAATTATTATTATCGTTCGATAAATAAATTATAATTAATTTATCGAAAAGTGGTGAAATTAGAGATTTGGGGCTCCCTCGAAAATGGTGGGTGATGGAAGAAAACGGAAGACATATTTGGATTCAGGACGTCATTTTACATAAGAATCACCCGGAATAGTGTCAGGGCTCGATAAAAAATATCTTTTTGCAGACTAGTGTAATGAACAAGATTTATAGATTGAGTTAAAATTAGGATTAAATCTGTCATTATTTAATTTTTTTTTAAATTAATTATAAATTTCTTATCCAATTTCGTCACTATTAGATAAATCTGAAGAATGAATTATGTTTTTACAACAAACTGTTAAAGTGTGTACTCCTGTTTATAATGCCGATGCATATTATTTAGAGATGAAAACCTTGCCGGTCATGTATGTTAGATCATTACCGTACCACAGACAACGGAAAAATGGTTTAACCCTAGTTGACAGCCACCACTCATGATGTAGGCGAAACTTATACGGTACGAAAATCACACCAAAACACTTTTAACAGAACACAGGCCATTTATTATCTTTACTAACGATATGAACATTCTAACTTTTTTGATTTCCAACAAATCCGTACTAGTTTCCAAAATTTCTTAGTTTTGTGGATTTGAATAGCATACATCAGTATATTTCTTTAGTTATGATGTTTTCAATATTCTCTTCTGATGCACGATGTTTGTGTTGTATTTAATAGATGCATATAATACCAATATAAAACAAATCAATCTAAATTGAATCAAAAAATGAATTTAATTACGGCGTTGTCTATTGTCCTATTTGTTAAGTTTAAATTTAAAGAAATAGCTGTAATTTTAAAAATTAAAGAAATAATTTTTGCTAAAGCATTATGTATGTATAATTTTTTTTACCTTGTAAACCTACTCCATATATACACAAGAATAATTCTTTGTTCTGTTTACAGTAAGGTAATCTAAGTTTACCTTGATTAAAAAACATTTACTTCATTATTTATTTTACTGTCAATCAATCCAAGCAGCGTTTTAAAGCAATACGATAATTAAAGAAAATTTATACCTAATGTTGATTAAACACTTCCGGAGAAATAGCTAAGAATAAATTGTTAAGTAATTTGCTTTCTGCAGAAAAGATTTATTAGTATTATTAATTTATCTTGTTTATAAATTTTACATCAGCAACTTTCTTATATGAAATTAATGATATTCTTTTGGATGTTTTGGTGTTCACACTTTTTGGAGAAACACACTGGGTGTAATAAATTTTAATGTGTTCAAACAATTCAAGGTTTTATTTAAAGATGCATTCGCTTTCTGCATTCTAAATAAAAATAAAATGTTAGAACTACAATCGTTATTTTGCAATAAAATTATAAAATTGTTGAACAAAACGATGAAATTAATTTTCAAATAAAATATTACAAATTCGTCTATTTGAGAATTTCAAAGATGAATGTAATGAAGATTTTAATGTCTCTATAATAAAAATGAAAACGTTTTAAAAATTATAGTTTTTGTCTTAGTTTTTGAAATCAAGGGTAAGTTTTTTTACAGTATTTAGACATTTGATTTCTTTGTCTAAATGGTTTTTGTTGAGTTTTGATAAGATCGTTTATTTTTACTCTGTGTTTTTGTCTTCCATATTTTTAAACACATTTATGTATGTACATATGTAGTTAGTAACATTTGTTTTCACATATTGCATAAGTTTATTAATAATAGTTTATTATTATTCATTTATTAATGATTATTTGTGTTAAATAAATGAAATTTAAGGTAGTTTCTAACTTGACTAATTAAAATCGTTATTTTTTTAAATTGTCGTTAAAATAATTCTGCTAAGCTACGTATTGAAAAAAAATTTGTTAAACTTCATTTACTCATTTTTAACTAATTATTCGTTAATTGAAGGAAGTTGTTTTAAAATTTTTTCACTAAAAGTAGTAATAAGAATTAACTTTATAAGGACTGTCATTCCGTAATGACATTAGCATACAGACGCTCATAACTGTAAAACATTCTTATTTGACTATTGTGCAGTTAAAGATGTAAAAAAAGATAATGTGAAAGTAAATAGAAATACATTAGACATTGTTAATTGCAGTAAGTAACCTTATGTATGATAATCTTTTGATAGCCGTGTACAATACTTACTTCCTGATTTTTTTGTACTCAAAATATGTAATGCTTTCTATAATTTAGCTACCAACATGTGTTTAATGTTTTGTTTGTATTGTTAGCAAATACCAAAAAAAAATGTGGTAGGATATGTACACTTTAATGCATTTATGAAGGCGCGTGACTCAGCAAGTTTTAATTTGCAGTGTTGACTCAGAAACTGGCCAACTATAACATTAAGGAGTATCTATTATTTATCTTTGTACAAAGGTCAGGTAAGCGATAACAATGCTTGAATGCTCTACACTTAATATATATTTTAGCCAATAAAGTTAATTTTCTTAAATCGAAATCATTTAAACAGTTGACTATTTCTTTTTAAATTCGCAATTTTTGAAAAACGTAAACCATTATAAAACCCTTTATTATTTGCTTCTAACTGTTTACTTTAATTCGATGTTAATTTCTTATTACGTTAAAATATTTGACTTTGTCGATATTATATATATACAATATATACATATGTATTTTAGACGATATCTCATATACTAGGCCGATTCTAATAAAATTTAAACCACCTAACTGTAGAAAAAATATTAATTCTAAAATGGTGGAGTAATCAAATAACGAAGTTAAAACAGGAAAAAATTATAAAACTTGTTTCTGTATTATATATCTATTATTATAAATGTATTGTAAATAAAAATAGTAAATACATATGTTTATTAATTTTTGAAATTGATTATAGCGATTTAAAAAATGTTATCACTTAAACAGCTTTTCGATTGTCATTTTATTAAAAATTGGTTCAGTAGTTTTTGAAATATCGAATGCAAACTCACTGATCCACATACCAAAAAATACATTTTTGAGATTCGTATAGATCCAAAATTTGAAATTGATATCATCAAAAAATGCCGAGATACTCCTCATTTTGAGATATTTGCAATACTTTCCTTATACTTCGTATTATTATATTTATTAAAATACTATACTATAATTTTACTCTTACACATTGATTGTTTTTTAGTACCAATTGGAAATAATATAAGCACAATATTGTCATATCCAAAGAGATATTTTTTTGTGATTAATACACACGCGTGAAATAAATACGCATAACACAAATTATTTAAAAAAAAATTCTATAAGCATTTTAATAAATAAATGTAAATTGGATGGTTCGGATGTTGGGATTACCAAGAATATCTCCGTTATCTCACCTGCTAACCATGCGAGCCTAAATATTTTTGATGGGGTTCAAATCAGGAGATTTTACGGGCTAGTCGAGACAGGTCACTTCATGGTTATTATCAAACCATTGCCGAACTACTCTCGCCGTGTGCACTGAACTATTGTCTTGCACAAACAGTATTTGTAGAGGTTTGGGATATATGGCACGGACAGTTAGTTATAACCTGATTAAAACTGAAACTTGTTATGACCTAATTAGGATTTAATTTAGTCTTTTCAGATAGTGTAACCTTGGTATACAACTTAGCCAATCGTTTATGACAGATTATACTAATAAGTTTCAACAAAACTTTGCGTATTTTTCAGTATCTGCTTTGAACTATTCGTAAACAGTTATTGTATTACTATACCTACTACTAGTTATCTAAGAATGGATAGACGTGAGCATCTCTTGGAAGTAGGTTTACATAAAGCCGGAAAATTTTCTAGAGAAATTAGTAGAATAGTTGAAGTGAAGTTCCTCTTCTACTGATAAATTTTGATTAGTGGTAATGTTTAAGAAAGGATTTCTAATCCAGTCGTACTCACTAATATTTAGAGAAGGAAAATAATGCTCAAGTTTTTCTTCTAAGTTAGTTAATATTTCAAATATTGTATTTAAAATCCTACTGTCACGTTTAAGTTTTGAAACTAGCGGAAACATATCTAAACTGTTATCTTTTATTCTTCTCTTCCACATACCCAACTTATCATTAAAAGAATTAATTTTATCAGTAGATACTAACAGATTTTCTTGTTTGCCTTGTAAACTTAAATTTAGTTTATTTAAGTGATGAAATAAATCTGCCAGAAATGCTACCTTTGAACACCATTCTTCATTACTCAAATAATCACTGAATTTGTTTTGCTGAGTAATAAAATCTACAAGTAATTCTTCTCGTAATTCATAAAATCGTGCTAATACCTTGCCCTTTGATAGCCATCGCACTTCTGTGTGCAGTAATAACACTAAATGTTCTGCTTCCATTGCTTCACATAGTTTCGAAAAAATGCGAACTTTTTGAGGCTTGCTTTTTATAAAACTGACCATTTTTACAACCTGCTGAAGAACATTTGTCAATTAATCGCCGATACATTTTGAAATTAAATTTTCTCGATGTAAAAAGCAGTGGGTTGTAATAATACAAGGATTGCATTCTTTAGCTCTTGTCACAAATCCTTTAATTTTTCCAGTCATTGATTTCGCTCCATCAGTGCATATTCCAACGCAAGATTTCCATCTGAGATTAAAACTTTTTAAATGTTTGTCAGTTGTCATGAATATATCTTCGCCAGTTGTTCTTTCAGGTAATTCTTTACAAAAGAAAAATTGACTAATCATATCTCCGTCAAAAATAATTCTAATAAAAGCAATTAATTGAGCTTTTCCACTTATATCTGTTGATTCATCGATTTGCAGGGCAAATATGTTATCACGTTTGAGATGTTCTATTACTTGAGTTTCTACGTCTTTCGACATATCTTGAATTCGTCTTCTAATAGTGTTATTTGAAAGCGGGATTTTTAAAATTTCTTTTTCTCCTATTAAAGTTTTGACCATTAAACGACAAGCTGGTAAAATTAAATTTTCAGCAATAATATGAGGTTTCTTTTTTTGTGCTATAAGCTCAGCAACTAAGAAACTACATTTCTGTGCTTTACTTGAAGTTTTTATGTAATTTGTAAATGACTCGGCTTGTTTGTGAGACGATTTTAATAACGTTTTGAAATAATCAGGAGTCTTTGATTTTAAATTAGGATGTTTTGTATCCAAATGGCGTTGTAATTTATTAGAAACCATAGAAGCATTTGAAAATTTATCGTTACAAACAACGCAAATTGGTATAGGACAGTATTTATCTTATGTCCATGAAAATCCCAATGCTATGTATTTTTCCTCATACGAGTATCGTATCTCGGCATTTTTTGATGATATCAATTTCAAATTTTGGATCTACACGAATCTCAAAAATGTATTTTTTGGTATGTGGATCAGTGAGTTTGCATTCGATATCTCAAAAACTACTGAACCAATTTTTAATAAAATGACAATCGAAAAGCTGTTTAAGTGATAACATTTTTGAAATCGCTATAATCAAATTCAAAAATTAATAAACATATGTATTTACTATTTTTATTTACAATACATTTATAATAATAGATATATAATACAAAACAAGTTTTATAATTTTTCCCTGTTTTAACTTCGTTATTTGATTACTCCACCATTTTAGAATTAATATTTTTTCTACAGTTAAGTGGTTTAAATTTTATTAGAATCGGCCTAGTATATGAGATATCGTCTAAAATACATATGTTTTCAAAATATCGACAAAGTCAAATATTTTAACGTAATAAGAAATTGACATCGAATTAAAGTATGCAGTTAGAAGCAAACAATAAGGGGTTTTATAATGGTTTACGTTTTTCAAAAATTGCGAATTTAAAAAGAAATAGTCAACTGTTTAAATGATTTCGATTTAAGAAAATTAACTTTATTGGCTAAAATATATATTAAGTGTAGAGCATTCAAGCATTGTTATCGCTTACCTGACCTTTGTACAAAGATAAATAATAGATACTCCTTAATGTTATAGTTGGCCAGTTTCTGAGTCAACACTGCAAATTAAAACTTGCTGAGTCATGCGCCTTTATAAATGCTTTAAAGTGTACAATGCTTAGATTCAAATTGACTGTTTAATTGTTTACATTAAATTCACTCTGATATCAAATTAAAGTAAACGTGAATACAAACTAATAATCGTTGCTTAAATTTAAAAAAATGCTTGCTGAAAAGTCGATTCTTAATTTCTTTTTAGAAAATTATAATCGATTTTTTACGATTTTCTCTTCTGGATAACTTCTGTACATACAATTGCTTATAAGTAGGTTTCGAATATTATTGCATTTGCATACTTGCAAATGCATGTTTTAGATATTTTTTTTTATAAATGCTTGCATACGTTTTAAATCAAAATCAAATATATTACAATATTAATACGCTTCCAAGAGATTTTTTACATAATTTTAGTAGCTTTACAATATAATACGTTGTTATTCAAGGGTTTATTGTTGTTAGTAATCATTGTCAATTTAAATAATTGTCGGTAATTAGTTGATTAACGATAAATGAGTAAATGACTATAAACAGATAAAAAACGCACAATGAAAAAATCACTTTGCTTTGAAAGTTTGTTTACAGAAAAATACTAAATAGTTTGCAATGATTGTCTAGCGTTTAAAATTTCACTACGTAAACGAATTAATCAATAAACAAAAGTTAATCGAAATAAATTGAACACTAGCTCTAATTACAACATTATTGAAAACTGGTTTAAAACGTTCAGAACTTGTTAAAGAATTGCGCACGACTTTTATTGTTGCCGAGATGTTGTTAACAAAAAATTAACTATTCTCTAGATTTTAAAAAATGTATATTAGATAGAATATTCCTGACAAGACCGTACAATTAAAAAACTATTTAGCAGAACTTCAGAATCCTGAAGAAGCTGACCGCATTGATAGCGAAACGCCCAAGCAAACTACGACTACACGGCAAAACACAAAAGAAGATTGTACTACAAACGATATCAGCAGTAAAAACCTACAAAATTTTATTTAACAAAACATCGGAGAAACATAAACAAATGCCCAATTGCATAAATCATACTATATACCGTTGTTAACTACGTCAATGGCGTTTTATGCACTCAAAGAGTAGAAAACCATAAACTGTGGGTATTTTTGTATGAAACTACCGACGTAGAACAAAAATGCTTAACAAATATTGCTTTTGAAATGAAGGGTGGTAAAATAAAAAGTCGTAATTGTTCAATTTGAAAGTGTTAGATAAAGTAAACCACAGTACAATTGCTGCTTTTTTTAATAACAGTTTGTGTATTTTATCGCCAAAAAGCATTATATACAAAAATATTTTACTAGTGTGTACTGATGCCAAATGTGTAAAACAATAGAAAGACTAGAAGTGTTTTTTCTAATAATAATACTGTTTAGCACTTAGTTTATAGCAAATTGCAAGAATAGTTTGGTTTACTTATGCTTAAGTAAAGAACTTGATATAAATTCATACAAAAAATGGCACATAGAGACCAATACAAGATTAAATCAATTTTAATAAGAATGAATTGGATACACTGGAATTAATCGGTTTTGTAATATATAGCGTTTATAGGTATTTCAAATGTATTCTTTATAAATGCTATTTTAAATGGATCTTACAGATTCTGGTGTGTTTTCCTATTAGAAATATTTAATCAGTAATTATTCATCAAATTTAATTAGATTTAAACGTTTTGTATCGGGAATTATTTAATAGGTACATCAAATTTAAATTGGTAATTACATATTAAATTTTGAAGTTTAATAGTTATTCATAGTTTTTTATATCAGAAAATATTTAATAAATATTTTCAAATCAAAGTGACAATGTACATTGTAATATGCTCGCGAATACTTGGTTTTTTCAGTTTGAGTAAAAGTCTCTGGTAGAAATGTAATAAAACTTTAATATTGTTTATGTGTAAAGAGAAAGTTTCTTCTAAATATTTTTAACGTCGTAATGATAGGTACGTAAATATATTATATGCGTGTTTTACTTATCCATGCTGATCTTACTATTAGTCGATTTTGTTTTCTTACCTCATAATTTGGACAATTAATTTTTTTTAATAAAAAAAGGCATTTATTAATGAATAGGATCTTAACAAAGACATATAAAGTCAGTGGCGTAAATAGCGGACGCAAGACCCTGCAATGCGGGGGGCTACGCGTCCAAAGAGGGCGTCAAACTTAGCCGTCGTCGGCTGTTCTGATGAAATAATCAAAATTTTTAATACATCAGAATTCCAAATTAAAATATGTAGAAGGATAGAATGTTTGTTTTTTATTTACGGCTAATTCCGGTTCTCAGTAGGATTAACGGTCTATACTTTTGTAGCAATTCTTTACAGAGATAAGATGTGTATTTTGGAATTTTGGTTTTTACCTGGAAGATTGTTTATACTGAGTATAGTGCAAATATTGACAAACTCAATTATTATAAACTCGAATGGATCCATAAAAAACCATTAATTGATGAAGTTAATTAAAATAGAAATAACAATTTGGCTTACTGTCTGAGTAAAAAGATCTGATCCTTGAGTTTGAAGTCAAATAAAATCAAAAGTTGGAGTAAAAAAATTAAAAAATACATATGATTTTAATTGATTAATGATCCATATAATAATAGCATACGTATGTTCTTTTGAAATTACATAAAATCTGTGTAGTACTAAAAGTAGTACATAGACAAAAATATACTAAAGAATATTAAGCTTTTGCAGTTACTTTGGTTACTATTATAAGCGACTTTCGGATTAGACCGCGTCGTAAGTGAACACCTATACTTTTAGGCTTGAGCCTAGTGTTTTCTTAAGAGTCAAAAGTAGAACTTGGCCTTTGCCGTATTGTTGTACGTGAACCCAAACAAACTGATGTTTTGCAAGACATTGCAGCCTGCATCTTTGGAGTCGTAAATGTCACTGAAACTTCTAGTACAAATGGATTTTTATTGATTTGTATATACTTTTTCAATTTAAACAATTGCTTTGTTAAAAGCTTTTATAGTTCAAATAAAAATATTTCCATAAAAACATTTGATACAATTCATGTTAAACAATAAAATAATGTTTAAATAATATCTATATTTTAGCATCACTATAAAGCGGCATACATACAATAATATAGTGTTTATATAAGTTGCCGCTCACACCACATAAAGACATAAACTTTACATTACTTCTTCTCTCTGCAGTCTGCTAAATATTCAGCCTGTTGCACTTTAATATTTTAAAACTCTCTAATTTGGAAACAATCGAAAATTTTGTTTATTTAATTGAAAAATAATAATCTACTGTAGTTTTCAATTGATAAGTTCAATTACTTTAAAAATATTTGTTGTAATAACGAATTTATTATAATTTACTTGTTATAATTCAAACAATATTAGATTTGAGCAAATACTTTACGAGAAAAGAATTTTTAGTTGTTTTGCAAATTGTTTATAAATTGCGCCTTTTTTTAAATATCTGCCTAAAACAAACACACTATAAAGCCTATGACTTTGAAGCTTTAATATGTTGTACAAAGTTAATTTTTTATCGGTTTATTCTTAGTGCACAAAATTCCATCAATTACTTTTTGAAATATAAGACTTCAAACTCATGGATCAGTAGTCCATAGTAGTCCATTATTAAAATTTATTTTAAGATTTTTTTTATATTTTTGTACTTTTTATTTTACTGAAAAGTGACAGGTAAAATGTAATTAGGTATTCATAATTTGCTTTGCTTGTTTACAACCCGTTAACCCAATATGCAAAAACAAGCAAAATAATTTAAATGTAGTTGAACATAAATGGAAATATTATATTTTGTTTTCGTTTATTTTGAAGCAGTGGCGGCTGGTGGTCAATCATACTAGAGGGTCATTTTTAAAATATTCAAAAAACGCAACTATCACAAAAAGTAAAAAAAAAACTCTTTTGCATTAAATCGATTTATATTTAAGATCTATTCATCTATCTTTACAATTAGCTAAATGATCGATCGAATTTTCCATGTGATCCGCAGATGAAGAGTGCTTTTTCTCTTTTTCTTTTAAATTTTTTAAATCGGTAACACTATTTTTACATTATAATGAATCGTGCGAAAATAGTAAACATACAAAACAGTAAAATCTATTACATCTACAAATCCAATCTGATAAATAATATATAAATTCTTTGTACTACCGCCATTATAAAACAAAAACGATAATATGTACTTAAACACAATTAATTTTCTTTTAACTTGTAAAAGTCATTGACATTCGTTACAAACGAATATTATCAAACAACTAAAAAATCGGTAGTGCAAAGTTTGTCGTATGTGATAAAAAATGTGCATTGCAGCATCTTTGTTTTACAAACAGGTGTTGCGGAGATAATATTAAATGACGTAAGCATTGCATTGAGTACGTGAAATGAGACCCGGCTGACAACCGCAGAAAGCATTTAGGCATTTAGTTGTCTTTTTCTAATTTGCATAAAATTGTATTATGCGTGTTTCACTCTTGACTACAATAACTATAACTATGATTTACGATTCGGCTACATTATATAATACACACGGACTATAAAATACATGGTTAAATTCGTAAGTTTTCGCATCTGTTGCGCTTACAATGAAAATTGAAATTCAAACGCTGATAGTTTGATTTAAACGCCAATTTTCTGTAATTTTAAAGTAAATAAAATACATTTCTTATTAATTTTGGAGTTTCATTGTCCGAATGACGTAATAGAGAAACCGCCACTGTTTTGAAGAATGGTCGTAAGTTCTGAAGGAGCGTTTAAGGATTGTCTTATATGCATACACATACATTTTATATACTATTATGTGTGGAGCCGGGGGGCTCAAAAGATGGATTTGCGGAGAGATCACTAAATTGTAGTTGCGCCACTATATAAAATACGCTTTGATGTTGGGCACTGTTAAAAGACTAATGTCATATGAATTGGAATTATAAAACTAATCATACATATTGTAGTCAATTTAAAACTTAATTTTCAGCTATTTACAAAATTATTGATTTTTATAAACTTAATTAAAAACACGATACACCAAGCTAAACAAAATAACGAACTAGCAATTTAATAGAAACAACATTTACATTAATTTATATATCACTGTAACCGTATACCGTCCGGGGATAAAATTCACTTTTATTCATATACAATATTTATTTGCAATGGTACGCGCGTTATACACTTATTTCGCACTTATTTATTTAGACCGCCAAATGCTTCATAAGACTTTTGAGTAGACTAGGTTTAATTTACTTTGGATACCTTTTATATTCTTACTTTATTCGGGACTAGAACATTCTGCTTTCAGTAATCGCTCTGGATGATCTTGAATGATCTTGAAGTGTCAAAACGTTTCAATGCCTTTTTTTTAAAACTGTTATGTCGCAGAACAAGATAACGTCAGCTTTCTCCGTTTTGGCAACTTCTTTGCATATAGAAGTAATGCCACTTTTTCAATTTTATGAAACTTTTTTCTTTTTTTAAACTTCATAATGCTTACCATTTTCGTGTAACGATTTCGCCCATGAATACTGCTTAGTTACCAAAAGATTGTTAAGATAGTTCATCTAACCGCTCAAATTTCTTCTTAAATACTACTTCAATGTCTCTGGGCATCTCAATGTTTTCACTCACACAGGGTGCAATAGCATACCTAGTTTTTCCAGAATTCCCTTACATGCTTATAGACTTAGTCCATTTCATCGACTTGATTTCCGGTTCTGCTTTTTGACGTCATTAATACGCTGCGGGTTCGTCGACAAATCACGTTTTTTTGTGATTATATAATCACACCATGTGTTATGTAAAAAAGGTGGTAGATTAATTTTCGAGTATAAAATTTTTTCCAAGTATGAAATTTGTCCCTCGACACTTCTACTCTCTTTTGTCAGCAATGTTAAATTTTATAACAGCATGTTTTATTCACTTCCTGTAAGACCCATTGCAATACAGACGAGCTCTGTAAGCTTTGTATTTTTTACGCCCAACAAGGCTTTTTAATTTTGTGGTTACTTAGGGAAAAGCTGAGTAGGGGTAAGCAGTTATATTTTTTTTATTTGGAGTTTAATTTGATTCTGTCCTAATTGTCTATAGCGGTTTTCCACACGTTCACCGTTATCAGTGAAGATAACGAACAGGTGGCATATTTGAGAAAATTGCCATGATGTGTTATTAAAACGTTATTATTCACAACTTCAAAGGGCTGGAAACTTTTATAATTGGATTTCTTTTGAGAGGAGCTGCTGCCATAAATTATTACGTTAAGTTTAGGGGAAACGCTGCGCATTCGCTATCTCAAATGATTGTATGCTTTGAAAACTAAATTTACTTATGCTAGCTGTATGTACGTTTTGTGTTAGATTTAATATTACGTTTTAGGTAATGCAAGTACGGAGTTAGCTAATCCCCTACTAGATAAAACCTAACTGCCAGTATTACAATTTCATGTCGATTGTTGACCGTACGTGCATGTTAGGTTAACACAATTAATAATATCATTCTGTGCTTCACAAAGTCGTATGCAGTGCACGTTGAGTCTTGGAGGCTTAATTTGTTTTGTTATTTAAATTTGCGAATATAAAGTCATTCCTTCTTCGTATGTAAAAGTTTAGGCCGACAATATCAGTTTATTGTACGGCGTGTTGCCCAGCATAGGGCGCAACTTATATTTGATTGAATTGAATTCCTTTTTGGAATTATTGCCTGTGATAAAATAAATATATATATTCTGTGTTATTACTTCTGTCGTGTTATTTGTTCTTTTCCAGCTACGGGTAGAGTTAGACAATATCTTCCTAATTTAATCTTTTATTGTCTTGGCGCCTTTTTTTAGATTTAAGTTATAGTTTAGCATCACAAACCCTGTGATTCTCTCTCCGGGAAAACTGTACTAGCCTTTGCTTCTTTTTTTTGTTGCGAGGAAACCACGTAGAAGGTTTGGCTGCCTGGTCTTTATTCTGTCGCTAGAAATTTGCGTGTTTTTCAAAAGCGCTTCATGTGCTTTGTCTAATCTCTTCATCAATTTGCTAACGTAATCTTCTTCAGCAATTTTTTCTTTTGTATTTCGCCTGAATTAGAGGTCGCATGGCAGTTGTATTTTGCAATCAAGCATGACACAATATGGTGTTTGATTTGTGCTTTTGTAAACAGATGGTCGGTATGCCATTAGAACCAGGTGCAAGTACTGATCCTTAGTCCCGTTAATGTTCAAACACCATTTCGGCTAAGTATTTTTCTATTGTTTGATTTCTCGGTTCAGCCATGCCATCAAACTGAGGCCGGAAAGGCGTACTTCTAGTTTTCTTAATTCCCAACAGTCGGCAAACTTCTTGAAAAAAATGACAGAGGAAACTACGGCCTTGGTCGGAATGTAATTTTTAAAGAACTCTGAACCAACAGAATCACTCTTTTACTAAACCGTTTGCGACTGTTGCCGCCTCGTGATTTGGTATGGCGTATACCTGCGTCCATAAAGTAATCCACCAACGTGTATTTATTTTCTAAGTTAGATGCTGGCAACGGTGCGTTTTTGCAACAGACTATTTTCTGATTTGCAAACCGTGCACTTGCGGAACCATTCTATAACATTTTCTTTGTAGTTCTTTTAGTAGGATCTTTTTTGTACTTTTTTTAATGTCTTCTTTACGCTGAAGGATCCTCCTGATGTATCATTGTGCAAATGCTGCAACATCTCTAACACTTGGTTCTTTGGCACAATCAACTGCAGTCTGTTAACGGTGCTTTCAACAATATTTAGGAATTGTTTAAGAAGACCGCCTTTTACTTTCAAAGAGTCTTACTGCGCCCAGTATGCTTTGATGTTTCTGCCCAAAGCACTCACTTAATTTTCAAGCTGGTCGTCGGTCGTTTGATTTCCAGTCCAAGAGTAGTCGTAATTTAAAATTATTTTTTTGATTACGAGTCAACTGCTCAAGTTCTTTTCGTCATCAAGCATAGCAATTCTTTAAAAACACTCAATATTTTCTTCTAGTCATAAACAATGGCTGCAGTGCATCGGACATGGTCTCCTTGACAAAGCATCAGCGTTCTGATAACTGCTTCCGGCACAGTGTTCTGTATCATAATTATACTCTTGCCATCTCTAGATCCATTTTGCCATTTGTTTTTTGTAAAAATTTGCGCCCATATAAGTATTTATAAAAGTGATCGATGGACTTGACAACTGCTAACAGTTTCCTTCTAAATGCGCAAGTATTCTTCTTTGATCCAAACAAAACTTTGCGTCAGCTTTTACTTCTTATATAGATACGACGTGGAACAGTATCCGAAAACTTCAAGTGCTTCTTTACGTCAGGACATTATCATGAACGTCGCATTCTGCTTGTTGCTCTAATCATCAGCTGTAGCCGCGGCTTCAACCTGTTTGTAGTGTGTAGACCAAAGAACTTTTTCATCAAAATTTGGAGGTACAACTTTAAACTTGTAAGCGGTTTCTTTTTACTGCTTCCAAAAATTCAAACAATTTTGAGTCTATATTTGTACATTATATATTTTTCTTGAAACTAAGTTTTAATTACTAACGATTCTTTATTATTAAATTGCCTAAATTATATGCATTACTGATAAATAAAAAGTTTAATGAACCCACTTTTTAAGCAAACACACACAAAGCACATACTAATTACTTGTTTGTTTATACGAGCAAGGTATTATTTGACTACACACCTGACGCCAATTGCAACAAATTTAAAAATTAATGTATTTTCAACTATTTTTCACGATTATTGGTTATTATAAACTTAACTAAAAAAGACAATACAAGCTAAACAAAATAATAACTATAACTATTTAATAGAAACAATGCTTACATTAATTTATATATCACTGTAATTGTATACACAACCATATCTACATTGGCAAGCGCGTTAATCACTTCTTTGCACTAGTTTCAATTTATTTCGAATATCTTTTGTATTCTCACCTTATCTGCGACTAAAACATTCTGTCTGTTCCGGTAATTGCATTGAATTATTTTGAATGATCTCAAGGCTTTGAGACGTTTCAATGTAAATATTAACCGTAAAATACAACTTTATTGCTTATACATGTCTTATATCGTGTAATATATTTAATTATTTTGATTGTAAGCAATGTTGATGATACATAAGAAATCAATAATTAAAATAAGTGTAAATAACGAAATGACTTGAGTAACAAGATAAACAACTGCCATGACATGTAAATCACGGTAGCCTGAAGAAATTCACAGTACGTTGCACGAAACGTCGCCATAAAAAAATAATTTGAGTAATTTATTTGCCCCGCTTAAAGAAGAGCTATAGAGTAACGAACGTAATTAATTTTTTGAATTTATTCTATAGTAGCGCAAAAAATGTTGTGTATGAGCACAGTTAAGATTTATATCTACATGAATACTGACAAGGTATACTTCAAGCACCTTGTTGACTACAGAATAAATTAAACAAAAAGAAGTTTTGACTAGTTACGATAACTTTTATTGTACTACTATTTTACAGTAATTTCTAAATATATTGAAGCTTTGTTTACCGATATCGGATCTTTTACACACATGTAATTATAATTGTAAACCTGTGCTTTAATTCTTCTTCACAATCACAATTATGATGCGTCGAAAGCATATTAAGATACTCATTTTGTTATTAACTGCACGTATTTTTTGTGTTATTGCATAATTGTTGTTGTTCTAACATAATTAACATTAATTATTGGAATTTCACTAAACCTAGCCGCAAGAAATAAATATCTTTTGTTTTGCGCATTAAAATATGGTTCTGTTTTGCACGACCTTGGAAACGGATTTCCCAATTTTTAAATATTTAAGACAGTAAAGACATAGTCAATGTTTCATGTTATGATTTTCAAGTTTTCACTTATTAATGTGAGAAAACAGTGTTTTTAATTACGTATTAATGAGACAATCTTTGTGAGAAAATCAAAAAACAATTATCATTTAATTTTACATTAAAACCTATTGAGATGTTTACGTTTTAGAATAATTGCATAAGTTGTTGCTAACGTTTATATACTGGGTTTTTTCTGATATTTAGGTTCAGTGGTACAACGCAATAAACTTTTAATTAATTTTAAGTGTTAATTCTAACATTATCAAAACAATGTTGCCGTTTATCAAAAACATATTACCAGATTTAATTGAGTCAAATAAACGCAAATTTTAAAATTTGGTGTTAATAAACTGCGATAGATGAAACCCATGAAAGTTATTGTTGTTTCTGCCTAGGTTTAGATATATTGTAAATTTCTAAATTGTTATAAAGGTGGAAACGTTGACAAGCTTACACATATTTACTAACTTGGATAAAGATAAGTAAATCTCATTTACTTAAATTTGAGTATACATTGCTTAAAATACATGCTTGTTCGTTTTATGTTGGTTTTTTTCCAACAGTAATTTTAGTTAAAATAATTGATAATACTAAAAACTGTTTCTCAGTACATTAACAATTTGAATATTTAATTAATTAATTGTTGGGTAATAGAACAGAATAGATTTATGTACTAGATAAAAATTCAAAATTTAAAAGAAACTTTATGATAAAGAATGGATTGTCTACATAAAGCTATCGATTCTTACATAATTTCTATGTATAATTGTACTTTCGTTATTACAAATTTATCTGGCAATCAACAAAACAGTTTTTAGCAAAGAAAAGGCGTATTGGCGTAGTTCTTTTTAATGATATAATGAAAAAGCAATGGTTTTTTTAACACGTTTGCATGTACACGGTGCTGATCAAATAAGAGAAATATCTAAATTATACAATTTTACAAATATCTTTTTGATATTTTAAACTACTAATTAATATGCAGTGCTGATGACGAAAACGGTTTTATCTATGCTATATCAAAAATGAAAACAACTTTATTGCAAATAAATAAACACAAAAAAAAATAAAGCAAATTTGCTAGAAACAAAATCTCTGATGTGTGTCTTAATATTTTGTACTGCCTCAGAAGTGGTAACTAGTCCAGAAAGTGCTATTTTGCGAGTATGAGCATATTTGTAGGCCGAGGCGAAGCAGAGGCCTACAAAAGGCGAATACTCGCAAAATACTTTTAGGACGTGTGATACACAACATTTTTTGTGCAGAACTTTAAAAAAAATGTTTAAAAAATGATTTATTTTATTAACTAAATTTAAATATTCTATGTTGATAACAACGAAATCTGTAATTTTGAATTTCAATTGTTTATGTAAATATACTTAATTTTGTTATTTAATTAGCTTGATTAAAAGTATTATTTATTTGTATCGTCTTAAAATGGATATTCCTCCACAAATTAAAGAAGCTGCACAAAATGTGATAACAATTTGTTACCGACAAAATCTTCGGATCGGTACTGGAAACCACGATCTTGTTAACTGGTGTACTAAAAATTCAGCAAGCATCTACAATAAGTATGTTTTATTATATACAGGACACTGCATTTGCAGAAATAGTGGAACGGCATTAGTAAGTCAGTTGAAAAGGACAGTAATGTTGCCGAAGAATACATAGAAGACTTCTTGATACCTAAAATTGCAATAGACAATCAATTAACAAGACAATGTAATTCCATACCACAGTGTTCCATAAGTTTTGCTAATGTCGATGGCATTCAACCAAATTGTAACGTTCAAAACTTACAATTCAACTTAAACGATGCGAGTTTACTTTATATAAATATTTCAAACTGCACAATTAACTTTAATTTAAATAAGTAAGTTTTTTATAATAAATGTTAGAGATGTTAATATGCTGTTGATTAAGCTAAAAGTTACAATTTACAGTTATAGATGTTTCATATACATAGGTATACTTACTTGATCGATATAAGTTTAAGTGATTTTTAATTTTGCGGTTGCCATTATCGTTCTTTATGTCAATAAGATTGAAATAAGTATGCATTCGTTATTAGAAAAGTCGTTATAGGTAATCTGGAGTAGTATAATAGTTAACCAAGCTCATAAAATAATAATTTTGACATAAATGACATGACACATAAACAATTGAAGGAAGGGGAATTACTGTACTGCCAACTTCTAGTTATAAAATTCTACTACATTTAACCTTGTCTTTACCGGCCTAGTCCGGAAAAGTAATTTTTCCGGCCGATTATATTGCTTGTAAAATACGTCAAAACGGACGGAGGCATAAAAAAGAAATTAAAACCTTATTTTTAAGTAAATTTTTACATAAAGAACAGTTAAATAAAAACCTAAATTAAAATCAATTTATGAATAAACCCGAATCGCATAATAGAGGTTAGTTAGCGGCTTTATACTTTTTTTTGTATTGAACGTCGGTACCATTCTTCTTGGTTCAATCTTTAGTCTTATGAAACCGTTTGTATTAGAAAACAGCTACAGATGTTTTTGTCACACACCTCTCTACAGCTTGATTGTGACATTAAAAACCAGATGGCACTTTACTCAGATCAATATTTTTTTCTTTTATAGAATCAAAAATTTTGCGATCTGCTAAAGCTTTTGTCACTGAACGTTCAGTTCGTTCAATACCCTGCCAATCTAAAAGCTAATATAAAAGCGGTAAAGTAAATATTCTAACACACTTTGAAACACTTCTTGATGTTGACTTTTTTTGCTTTCATAATACGTCGCAATGATAACACTCTTATTTTATATCGCGAGTCATGCAGCATACATAACATATTATTTTCTGGCTGGCCGTAGAACTATTTCGTTAGATTACTGTATCGATTATGCATTTTAACTGTTGTGGTAGATACGGAGATAGAACTATTAAATTACATAATTGTTTTAGTTCATTGATACAAGGTCACCAAGTTTTAATATGAAACGACACTTTCATAATTAACGTTGCTAGAGTTACCAGATTTACAGCAGAAGAACATATAACCGCAAAATTGTGTTTTCTGTTGTTAACCACTCTGGGTGAATTAATTTTCTTGTATTACAAATTGGTAAGCTAGTAGAACATTCTCTAAATTACAGTTCTACAAATATCTAAGAGATATTGCTGATCTGTACTTAGATCACTGCTTGTAACAAACAATAGGTCGCATTTAATTTTCTTAACCAGTGCTAGATTTTCATATTTTTCTAAAGTTTTTTTTAATAAGTTAAATAAAACCTCGCAAACCCTTTGTTACTTTACCGAAATGCTCAAAGACATGTCTCAGTGAAAATTCATTTACATAACGTTTACATGCAAAACGTAAATAAACCATTAAAGTCACTTTCTCATGTATACTTCCAAAATCCGTATCAGATACTTCTTTCACCGTCACTGCAAATATTTTTTGTGAATCTATTAAGTTATCGGCAAAAAAATATGCAAAGCTAGTTTTCATAGAAGTGTTGTTTCCAAACTCCAAATATATTAGTCATTAAGTAGTACCAATTGCTGCTTTTAAAGTATTTTGTTTACTAGCTTCTGACGGACGTATTAGATTCTTATCTACTATTTTAAAACAGTCTTTTTTGTTTATTTGGTCACTGTCTTGTAATATAGCAGACTTGCGACTACTGCTCTGTCTGAAATCCCATATCGCTCAAAAGTCCTCGCTACCATATATTCTAATGAATTTATTTCTTCTGGTTTGAAAATCATCAGTAGACTCTTCTGAAGAAGTGCTAAATTAAAAAATAATCCTGTAGCTATTTTATACGCCTCGCTTTTACGGTTTTTTTCAGCTAATATATTCTTTCTACAGTTTGCTGGTTGGTTAAGAATTGTCGCTGCTTTATTAAAATTTTTCAGTTGTTTTTCACAATTGCAAGTATCTTGAGTCGTACAATAATAAGTTGAATCAGTATATGTTGTTAATATATTTTTTTTTAATTTTCCCATATCTTTAACGTCACAGAGCACCGACTTTCAAGCAAGTAAATATAATTAACAAAGAAAATTTTTTTTATTCAACCGAAAGTTTTTTTGAGCCAACGTTTTGTGCAGCCAAATATGTTTTAATGACCTAAAGAAGTGCAAGCAAACAGAGCCATCTCATAGTATAAATTTTCTATGTATAAATAATAGTAAGCAAATGGCTATGTAGATAGAAACGTTGAAGAAGAGCCCCAAAAGGACGAAACGGCCGTGCAGTGGTTTACTCTGGTGACATTTTCGTATTTGCATTGACATTGTTACCTTACGTTGTAAATTTAGCTTGCAGTTTATTCAAAACTTGTTTGAAATACGTGGGTATAAAATCAGCTTTTAAAGTTTCTTTATAGCCATTTACTTACTTTTACGTCACTTCTTCATTGGTTTTTGTCTGGTTTTAAACAAAAAACTAAATTAATTTCTCTAAACTGCTATAAAAACGGAAAACGTTGTAAGACAGTGCAATTGTGTAAATGCTATCAGAGTTAACTATTCAAAAGTCCTTTTGCACTTTTGGAGCTCATTGGCAGTAGCAGATACACTCTAATGTATTCTCACCATTGCATCGACAAACTAGCTTTATATTCATGTACGAAGGGGGTAGCCATTAACAAAGTTTGATGGCAAAGCTACCTCATATTATAAGTTGTATAAAAGGTAACTGTAAACAGCTGTAAAGACGGAAAACGTAAGTTGATTGTACACCTGCGTAAATCAAAATAGTTTTGAATAAGCATCGAACTGCAATCTTACTTTACGATAGTTTTCGTATAACATTGATTTTATTGATAGAATTATGGTGTAAAAACGCTAATTTTAGAGAAAGCAACATCTTTTTTTTTTGAGTTTTGTACTGACGATTCTGCAAAGAACTTAATCGAATAAATCGATCATTGTCGTTCTTCAAAACTTATTTAGTCTACAACGTCTATTGTGATTGTTGGTTTTTTAAAACTTTGCACAACGCGAAATGTTATTCTATAATAAACTCATAGTGTTTCAGTCAGTGCATTAATTCACATATTTACCACATGACATAAACATGGCAGTTTAACAAATTAAGTTTACGTCTTAATCTGACGCGTCTTTGAAATTATGGCTATATTTTAAGTAACGCGGTAATTTTGACGCGTAGTGTAGTAAAAGTAAAACGATCGTCTACAATAGAGAATATAAACGTATGAAATAAAAATGTAATCAATTTTTCAAAATTATGTTTGTATAAACAATAGAACATATAGTAGATTATTTATTGCTTTAAGTCACTAAACAATACTCATTGTTTACAGTTATGGTTTCAACTGCATATATTTATTGTTATGTTTGTTTTTAGTAATGATGACGGTTTATTAGTATACAAGTTTGTTATAAAAGCATAAAGTAACCAAATGATAAAATGTCTAATAGTGTAAGGAAGTTTGAGAAATTATTCTTTACAATTTTAGGAATATTTAGTCTTTAGTCTCAAATGCACTAAAAAAACTAAAAGAATGATACTTATATATTTTTTGATGATGAAGATAATAATGTGTTAAACATAAAATGAGAACATCTTTCGGGTTTGAACCGTGCCATTGTAACCGAAGTTGCCAACGTTTCGCTCACTAAGAACCCCTCAAAAATTAAGTAATCAACTTGTGAACCAATCCAGATTCTAAACTCTAAATAGGTAAAAGAAAGAACGATACATTTAAAAAAAACGACAATCTAACAAAGAACCACTATAGAGTTAGGTAATCAACTTGTGAAGCAATCCAGATTCTAAACTCCATAAAAGCGTCTTAAGCAGAAGTAACCTCTGTATAAAAAAAAGTATTGTCACAGTTGGTTAACCTCGACTTGGGGTGTTTGATAATTTCTAAGCTCTCTCAGATATTCCTATTAAAGAAGAATGGAAATTTTGCAATCACCTAAACGTTATCACAACAGGCGATAAAGGAGAACACATAGCAGCACCAGAAACCTGTTTGTAAAACTTGTTATCAATTTGGAAGCAAGTGGATGATAAACACTTATTAATAAAAGGAACCAAACTTAAGTACTTGCCATGTTGGGACCGAATCTGTTTGATGATAATAAGCTAATCCTTAATAGGAACTCTGGTAAAAAGTGAAGTGACATCAAAACTTACTAGAAGATCTTAGAATTCAAGTTTTATAGTTTCTAAACATTTAACAAAATGCTGAGAGATGTGAGAAGAAGTTTTACCTGTAAATCCGCAAAGAATGTTAGACAAGAATTTGGCTAACTTGTAGGTAGAAAATTGGATAGTACTGACGATTGGTCGAAATGTAATACCTTGTTTGTGAACTTTGAGAAGTCAGTATAGACGAAGTGGTTTGGAATCTGAAGAGGTAAGTCGACGTTTAGTTTCTGGAAGTAATCAATCCTCGAATTAAGTTTACAAGTTAGAAGAAATGTACGTTTTCTCAAACAAAATAGAATGGATTTTAGCAGCATGATCAATTTGGTTCAAAAACGACAGTAGCGTTATTATTGTTTTTGACGACAAAAGCATCTTTTCTTTAGAGAAAATAATTTCAGTGACGTATACTTGCACATTTTCATTTTAACTACTAACTTGTTTTAGTTGTGTCTTTGTAATATTTAAGGGATTAAAAAGCTAAAAAGTACATTTTGAAAACAGGTAGAATTTTTCCAACTAGTTGAGTAGGCTATATGAAAAACATGTTTAAATAATTCCGCCTGCACATAGTAGTTTTTGTGATTCGAATTACAAAGAGACTAATAGTATCGTCTTGATAGCCATTGCAAACAACAATCATGAATAACAAAACTGAGGCTAAACGCCATCTCGTAGGAACGGAGCTACGTACGAGTTAATCCACATGTAGGAAACTATGAAGTTGTTAGTTAGATAGTAAATATTACAACCGCGAATTTCAAAAAATGTATTTGAATTATACGCGGCATAATATTTCTAACTGTACTACGCAAGTGCAAAAATTTGTTTATATAATTGCAGAAACCATCTTAGAGACCAGTGGACAGCTGTTTCGTCCTATTTGGACTCCTCAGCACTGGAATACTCTAATGCAGTTTCCACAACTATATAAAACAAATTGCCATAGTTGCGTAGTACAGTTAGAAATATTATGCCGCGTATAATTCAAATACATTTTTTGAAATTCGCGGTTGTAATATTTACTATCTAACTAACAACTTCATAGTTTCCTACATGTGAACAATCATGAATTTATTATGGTTGACTTAGAAATAAATGAAAAAATATTTAATGAGGTGTTTTGAAGCATACTGCATTTTTCAGGAAATTAAACAATAACGAGCTTAAAATAATTTAGACATCTAAGCTTGTCAATAGTGACAAGTCGTTGCTATATGTCTTTATAGTAGACCAAACATTTGCATTAAGCAACTTTTGAAGCCATTTAGTCAAAAGGAATTGGATAAAAAAAAAGAATTTTCAATTATAGATCATCTCGCGTTCGTCGCATAAACATAGAAAAAACAGTTATGGTCGCCTGCGTACTGCATAATTATTTACAAAAGAAAAAACGTGACAATTACATATCTTTGGATTTTTGATACAGGTCGTTGATAGTAGAACATTTATAAACGCAAACAATGCTAACAATCCCCTAAATTTACAATAAGGCCATAACAGGCATGCCTCAGAATAAGTCGGATTAGTTCGGGATTTATTTAAATTAATGTAAGTGCAGTGCGATGGCAGGAAAACAATGTTTAAAATAATTCTTTATTTATCAACTTATAATAATAATACAAATAATTTATTTTGTAATTATTTGAAATCTAGCTCTGTTATTGCTACTTACAATTAACACGCGTAGACGTTAACCGTTTGCAACTTACCCCACCGACTCCAGAACAAAGCGCGCAGCGTTTCTTTCTATTGAGACAGTTAACTAAAACGGAGTTAGCTATAAAACCCGCTGCACCAGTCCATCAGCAGCTGTTTTCCAAGACCTTCCCGGCAAAACTTATTCTCCGAGACTTGCTCCAGGTGAAACTTTTTTCGAGATTCTTTCTCTGAAATTTGTATAAGCACCTGCAACCCCAAATAACGTTGACAACCGCTCGTACCTAGATTACTGTACCTGAAGTTTTGACGACGATCCCGCTGCTACAGGGATTCGTTTCAATTTCATTACCATCAGCAACATCATTTGTCTTCATTACGTTCGCAATTTAGTTTTCAAACCTGATTCTGTCTTCCTTTATCATTGGTTTAACACGCTATGTCATGCGCATGAATGGTTGACGCAAATAAAATGTTACACAAGGACAAAACATGTTTTTTAGGTACTTACATAAGTCATACATAATATATAAATCAGTGCTGTGCTTAGCCATAAAACTTTCGTATGCAATATCAAGTCCGCGTACTCAGCATCTTTATGTTGCAAAAGCTGTCTCAGCAAACGGCGTTGCATTGTTTCTGCCCTAAAAGAGTTAACTATCATTACGTCAATCTTCATGATGTGTTCAGAACAAAGAGTTTTGGCACACAACACTCCTTGGTGAATGATGCAGTGGTAACGAGCGAATTGTGGAAACACACCATTTGCCATATACAGCGCAACGAAGCTATGTTTATTGCTTATCATTGCGGACTCACTATCAGTAACTATAGTGGTAATTTTTTTATTGGTAACTGACTTTCTTCTGCAAAGATTATAAATGCATCGTAAATATCTTTACCTTATGTGTGACACTTCAGCGGCAACAACTTTAAAAATTTTTCGTTTGTGATAAAATCATCAAATACCATTTTAATAATAACACATAGCTGTGTAGTGTCGGAAATGTTGGTAGAGTCGTCAAGTTAAAGAAAAAAACTTGCACATTTTAATATAACTTTTTAACTCCGATTTCATGTCAGTAGGGATAACTTGGATTCTACTTGACCATGATATCGCTTTAATAACCCCAATAATTTCAATTTTGGTTTTAAAATTCTGAAAGACAGAATCAGCAGCTGTTAGCAAGTTTTTTTTATTATGTCCCCCATCTACAAAAAGCCTTTTCTTCTTAGTCGACCAATTAAAAACTTTTAAAGATGCAATAGTAGCACTTTTCGAAAGTTGAACTGGCCTGGTAAAAACACTTTGTTGTTTCGTTAAATTTGTCTTGAACGTTTCTTCCGGATTTTAGTATTTGGAGAAAAACTATTGTTAGACAACACATGCAGGGCATTAAAGTGTCTTTCAATTTTCACTTTTTTTAGGCAGTGCTACACTGGTGTTTTATAATAAACAAATACTTTTTTTGTTAAACTCTATAAAAAAGAACTGTTCTTCGCTTGGTCGTTTACTCATGTTATTTTTTGATATTACAACAATTCAGGTTTACAAGTATGTAGCTAAAACTAACAACACAAAAATGCGCTTACTTAACTCTGAGTATCGAGCCCGGCTCAAGTAGTTTGCACGTTGCCGACCACGGCACTACGTGTTTATCTAGTTGTGCGAGTTTTTCCTGGAAATACAATAAGTTATTATTTCAATCACCTAAGGGTTAACTGAAGCCTGCCGGCAAAATCCAAATGACTTTGGATAACTCCTTCCTTAAACAATGAATTAAAAATAAACAATAACATAAAATTTACTAGAGGTTGCTACCGGTACGCGTCCGAAGTAAATAAGCAATTTAAAATCATCTGCCTACCCGCGCGCATAGATTTTGGTCATCTAATTTATTTGCATTCAACCTTGATACAACGCTCTTGATTATTTCGTTTAAATAGCCCTCTAATTTCATTTGTCTACCGATCGAGTTCCACTAAATTACAAGTTGTCAAAGAGAGTCATCTGCATCAGTTAAGACCGGTAAAGAAGGTCTAGCTACCGTATTTGATCAAAAGAATAGCAACATTGTACTTACCTGGAATATTCGAATATTGTGCAAACTACAAAAGTATTAAGTTGTTGAGCATAGCTAAGATGATATTTGAAAGAATCCTAAAACACAGACTGACGTCAAAAATTAATAAACATTTTACAGAATATCAAAGTCGTAGCATCCAAGACCACATTTTTACCCTAAACCAAATAATCGATAAAACGGTAACGCATTACGTAAGTAGTTTTTGTACATTTAGAAAAGACATTGTATAGAATACCAAGAGAAAAAGTGTGAAAAAGTATGGAAAAAACGGAGTAGACGAAAAACTCATAAACTCCATAAAATATGGCATGAAAATGAACTATAGAAAAACAAAAGTAATGGTTATAGCTAAAGAGAAAGAAGTTGTAAAGATAGACATAATTGTAGAAGAAATTTAACAAGTTGAAAATATTCAATATTTAGGAGTGATGATAGATGCAAAAGGAGGATGTAAAACGGTTAGTTAATAATAGAGTTGAAGGTGCAGTTAAAGTGTACCATGCGCTAATAATAATTTTATCAGCTGAAAAGAAATATCCCAAAAAAACAAAAATAATAATATACAAAACAATTTATGTGTTTATTTTAACATTTGTCTGTGAATCCTGCACACTCAACAAAACAACCAAATAAGTTACAAGCTATGGAAATGAAATACCTAAGAAGAGTTAAAAGAGTGACAAAACTAGATCGCATAAAAAATACAAATATAAGAGAAGAAC
Source organism: Aquatica leii (assembly GCA_035610365.1). NCBI lineage: Eukaryota > Metazoa > Arthropoda > Insecta > Coleoptera > Lampyridae > Aquatica > Aquatica leii. Next base: position 41,392,021 of record CM069435.1, on the reverse strand, counting down.
TCTAATTAAGGACATTGAGTAAAATCATAGAAGAAAAACAAATAAAATGGTTTGAACATTTATCAAGAATGGACAACACGAGACAAGTAAAACAAATACGAGAAACAAAAATTACACCACAAAGATCAAGAGAAAAGCCACCAGAAAACTGGAACAAAACAATCAACAAGATTCTAAAAGAGAAACAAAAACATGGATAGAAGCAAAACAAATGGCATACAACAAGACAGAAAGGTTCCAGTTTGTGTTAGAATAAGAATTTTTTAAAATTTTATGTATACATCTTTAAATTCTTTATTTATTTTAATTACCACATTTAATTTAGTTTGATGTTTAGTTTTTTATATTAGATATGTATTGGATATGTAGTAAATTCCAATATGAAGATTTTTCTCACTCATTCTGACTCATGATTTCTAGTTTTTTTTTTCTAGTTAAATTATTTTTTAGACGAAGATTTAGGCGTGCTGGTTCTTACGGTACAAATTTTCTTTGGTGCACTGAAAGCATTACACTACAAAAATGAATGCCTATGCTTTTCAAATTTGTCTGCTTGGAGGTTTTCACCAAGTGTTTTACTTTATAGAAGATGTCTAAAATTTACAAGCCTGATCTAATAACAAAGGTTGGAGTCTTACAGTCGTTTCATTACTCTAAAAACATTACAAAAATTTTCATGCAACATCTTATCAAATTCAACGTAGACAGAAAAAACTATATTTCTATAATGCACGTAAAAAATTTACGTAAAAATACAGGACACAGCAATTGCGTCTGTACAATTATCATAATTGGCACAATCTTAACCTAAGAACTATGCAACTTTAATGATTAAAATAAAAATATATATTTTTACCGGCAATAAACATTAAGTAAACAATAAAAAAATTGAGTTTATAAATAAAGATAAAGTATTATTACGAAAAAGTTTCATTAATTAAATTAATAATTGTTTTTAGAAAAACTATGACGGTGATTGCATTGCAATAATTCTTCTACATAACGAGCTTTAATCTAAGTTATAACAATCCGGTCGTAAATATTTAAAAAAACTGCGTATTAACTTTCAACTTGTCATTAACGTCATCATCAAATTGAGGTGTAATTATCATTAGATTACGCAAATGATAATGGCAAATAATTAAATAATAAATAAAGTTTTTAGAAAGATTGTTATGATCTCCTAAACAGTTTAATCGTACCATTAGCGTCGTATGTAATCTAGTATATATATTTCAGTATATCTTTGTAAATTTAAAAAAATGTTATTTTAGTGGTTTGAAAAAACTTTATATTTGTTGACTTAATTTTGTAATAAATACGCAATTAAATTTCTGTTTACTATTGTATTAGACAAATTTTTGGGAATTTAAACGAATTAGCATTTTTACTGACACCAAGGCTACGGACAAAATCTGATCATATTTTGTTGCCATAGTAGCTGGCATTTTATCATCCAGAATATTTACTAATTTTGTTGTAACTGAAATTGCAAGCTATTTTTGGAAAATAACGGTGGTGGTGATGGTCAAGCACAATTGTTTTTAAATATAAATTTACGTCTACAATTTTCGTTTATGAAAACCAAAAATTGTAGGGAAATCTATAAAAAAACAGCATGTATGATCAAAATATTTTTAAGGTACAATATAGCATAGTGAATGCCATTTATACAATTATTTCTTACAATTGTGCATCAGATTGCAAACAATTTAAGCTTGGTTTGTAAAGGGTTGCCATTTACTACTACGTACTATATGTTGTTTCTTTTTATTATAATATTTCCACTTCAAACCTTTAAGACTGTTATAATCTGTTTCTTTTTTTTTTTGCTAAATTAGAAAATAGAAAATCCTTAAATGTTTATTTTTTTTTGTAATTCGTACAGCGTATAGTATAAATATTTATTTTTTTAAGCAAAGAAAACTTTTCTTAAACTTAATTTTTGTTTCCTCATTGGATATCTTTTCTAGAAAAAAAAATGAATATGTATTTGAAGTGTGCGAATATTCTTAAAACGTTTGTTATTATATGACAACTTTGAAAATTGTAAATTTCTAATAGATTGATAAAAAAGATAACCGTTTTGGAAATGTCGTTTGTAAAACTTTTTAATTAAATCCGCTAAAAATCTAATATTTCTTTGAAGATTTTTTAAAATTTGTTCTTAACTTTGATTCCTTGTTGCAAAAAATCTCACTACAAAGATAAAAAGGCAATAAGATTTTAAGCAAAATTTTATAAGTGAACCAACGAATTTTCACTTGCGCTTATTGTATTTTACAAAGCAGGCGTTAGAAAGAAAATTCTTTGCTGCCAAATTTAGAAACAATATGACTTATTAATGACATCTTACTACGTTAGAAGCTTCATTAGGTTGTTTAAAAATTTATGGCTGTAGGTCAGGTTTAACATTTCGTTTTATAGTAGTGGCGATTCATCATGATTTTCTAAAGCTGTTTGTGTTAAGTATGTCAATAAAAACACGCACAATGTAGCGTATTAAAACAAACGTAAAACAATAGAATAGTTTAAAAAATCTTGTCGAATTGTGCTACTAACTTGACATGTTTTTGCAAGTCATCATCGAAAGTAGCTTTCATGGCAGAATTCTGACGACTTTGGTATTGATTGTTAAATTCTAAAGGAGATCAATTGGCCCTAATAAAGTTAATTTTCTTTTCTCTGTATAAAGATTGTACAAATCGTAATCTTTCTGACTATTTTAATGTATCATTTTCTTGCATCTAGATGTCACGGACATCTTGGATAGCCTTTTGAACCGATCCTTGACTTTGAGAATGGCGAGGCTTACCATGAACAATTTTGACCTGAAACATTTTTGCAACGTTTTTTATTAGCTTTAGAGATTCACCAAACCAAGCAGCTTGGTTTAAAACGTAAAAGCTTGGCTTGGGCTTGAAAGTCAATTGAAAAAAAAAAATAAAAGCTTGACTTGGTTTGATGTGTGCAGATACAAGCTTGACTTAGTTTTCAAGCTCTTCCAAGCTTTCAAGCTTTTTTAAACTTTTTCTTGCTCTTTCCACAAAAGTAGTTTATAACCTTGGAACACGTGCCTCGCATGTGTCACAGCTCACTGCCACGATAAAAATGATATAAACAATTACCCAACTGCTAGCATAGGTTACCTTATAACTTTAATCTGAACTGAAAAATCGTCTAGTATTCACGTGTAGTATTCACGATACGACGTTTGAATGTGTATCCTTGATGACGTCTACCCGTTTAACTTCTGATTGATCCCGAGCTATGATGTAACTTAGTATACAGGGTGTTTTTGATAAACAACTACTAACTTAAGAAAAACTTTTCTTGTGACGTTAAATAAGAAATTTTCCTGGTTTGGTCTAAAGTGACATTTTTCAGTTTTCAGGACGGTTTTGTTTATTTAAATAAGTAAAAATAGACTTTTGATTTTAACCACGTGGCAAATTCTGTAAGATCTGTATTTTAGAACGTCTATGTATTCCGTTAATTACGGTTCTCTTTAATTATTTGTCATCCACAAAATAAATTGTTAGTAAAACAGTTACAGCAACTATCAATCTTATTTTTTTCATATTTACGCTGTCCTAACTTAACAAAAGGTACTTTGTGTATTCGATTATGCTTATCTGCGATTGTGACCAAGACAATTTTTAGCTACATAAACATAAATCGTTGCAATGTAAGTATTAAAGAAGTATACATTATAAATTTAGCTTTCTTAGAACTAAGCTAGACAACTTGCTTAATTTTTGTTTTGATTTCTTTTTTAACTGACGCTGAATACATAATTTTAAATACTCCTTAATGACACTTCCGGGAGTATTTTTTTGCAATTTTTTTCCATTCCAAGTCTTTTTTATGACCTGCATTATTTTTTAAAATATCGTATATTTCCTTAACGTGGCAATAGTACTTTATTGAATCCACTTGTTTATTTTTACGTTTTCCAATGGTTTGTTCAGTTTTTTCTACTTTTTGGACCTCAAACCTATTCAAGCGTTTGTAATCTTGACAGCTTAATTTCTCACCACAGTCTCTCTTTTGAATACTTTTCTTAATTTCGATTAAAATTTAAGAATACTGTTTGGTTCTTAGAACTGTTGTAAATTGTTTCGCCCATTTTTTTAAAATAACCTGAAGTAAGTTCTTTTTAAACTGGTGCACTAATATAAAATCTTCTAGAACAGGCATGCCAAATTTTGTTAGGTTATGTCAGCTGTCCAGATTATTTGTCTATTTTTGCAGATGCAGAATGTCGCATGCGCGTTTCACGAACTGTCTAAATTAAAACAATCAGCATGGCTTTTTGGCATCTGACTATTGTGCATTGGAGATTGCAAATATGTTCATATTTTACGGCAATAGGCCAAATTCGGCGTTTGTTGCCAACTTATCTACTAACCTTAATAGGATATTGCTTATAATTTTATACCATCCATCCACACCTGTCTACGCAGTGTATTCCGATTTACCTTGAAATATTTTTGAATAATATTTTCGTACGTAATTAATCCAAGGAATCGTTTTAGATACCTCAAACAATTAACCAATGCCTAAAAAGTACATGCCAAAAATATTAAATACTAGTCGTACACGGAAGAAGCCATATCCAAATCAATTCAATGTGTAAATATGTCTACTTAAAAGCGATTTAAATTTATCCAGTACTTAAAAGTACTTTTGAACGCAAGTGAAATCAAAAATAAGTGCCCTATTAAAATAGGCAAAAAAAATGAAACTTAGACAGTTAACATTTCTTCCTAAATTAGAAAACAATATCACAAATTACATTAAAAATATGTGTTTCTTTTTGAGTTATTAATTACAACAGTTTGTCGGCTTACGTATCAGCTTGCTGAAAACAATAAATTAAAACACCACTTTAACTAAAACGCAAAAATTGCTAGCTGAAAACGATTGCAGTCATTTATAAAGCGCACTAAACTCTTTCAGTGGCTCAACGCCCATTCCAATTTTTCTAATTTATAGGAGCCGGTTCAAAATCAACATAAATTTCTATCATTGTGAATATATAATGTTAATGGGGGTCGACTGACAACAATTTAGGGGCGCTAAAAGTGATTGCATTATATAGCAGATAACAACTACGCACGTTTACTTTAACTAATCGTAGAACTTCAGTTACTGCGGTTATTTGTATGACCGCTACAGGAACATACATCTCTCCTAAGCTCATACTTCCGTCAATTTTTAAATAGTGCACTGCCTGAGTCAGTGCGGCAAAAAGGATAAAAATAAGTCTTTTTGAAAAGTCTTTTGATCATTTTTTAACATTTTTTAAATCATCAAAATAAAATTCTAGCTAGTAGGCTGATTTTGGATAGTCACAAAACCTTAGACAAACTATTGTTGTAATAAATAATACCAGGAGCTACAAAGTAATATTATTATGTTTGTTTATTTATTGTACCCAACAAATGCAAGATTTTGATGTCAAACAAACGTTCTATCTTTTTCAATGGAATCTATCATGTCAACAGACGTGTATTTATAAAAGAAATGTATGCTGTCGTTGCGGTCAATGAAGTGTATGAAATAGAAAGATGTTCTTATGGAAGAAGAGCAAAATGAAGTAATTCGCCAATTTTTTTACATTTAACTGACAATGTAGACAGATTTAGACTTAACAAAAAGACAAAAAAGAACCAATTTGCCAAACTTCTTTAGATCTAATTCAAGTTGCAGACATATTTGAATTTAACGAAGAAGACCAAAATGAAATAGCAACAATATTTCCTTAATTTTTTACTTAGGAAGGGCAAGAAAAACTACTTTATATTATTTTTAAGGCTACGTCTCGTGCTACGTGAGCACTTCATCAGGCCAGGTGTTTTTCTTGTCCCTTCTAAGTGAAGAATTAGTAAAATTTTGTTGCAATAGATTAGGGAAGAATTAACAATTTTACTAAAATGAATAGTTCACTAAATTTCTTTTACCAAAAGCATCAACATGTAAATACTTATTTTATTTAAAGTAGTTTTGCCGGATAAGCTTTGACCAAAAGTTTCTTTAAGAAATAAGAAAAGAAACAAAAACAGAAGTTATGGTATTTATAATGTTATCTATTTGCTGTTAATATAAGTTATTTATAGGTAAAACGTACAAAAACGAGTTATGTGTTTCTGCCACAAAACAGATTAAAAAAACTGATGTGATCACCACGCGATTTTTCTATAAGAAATGATGGACGAATGTCAACATATTTTTTTTGGTTATGTTGTCAAAAAACTACTTTGAAGTGATATACATACACGTTTGTATTGACTTCTTAGCATGCTATAATTTTTTTGAATTTTTTTTCCTCTATTCCATTAAGATATATCCCGAAATATTGAAAATTGAGTTTATGTTGTCATATCGACTAACCCCTATATTTGTGCGCTTCTATATTGCTTTTCCCTTTACTAAATCAATAAAAGTTAAGCCGAATTTACACGTGTACAGTAGCTTAAGCAAGTTTCTAAAATAAGTAACTAAATTTAGTTACTTGCATGGTGTAGACTACAATTTTAATGCTAAAGCAAGTAAACAAATTAGCAAATATTTTAGTTAAGTGAATAGAACAACCGTCTATTTACTCGCGCAAGTAGCTACTCCCACCACTGAATTATTCAGTCGGCAACGGTACTTGACTGGTGTAGACAACGATTTTAGCACGTATTTAGGAAAGCGTTTAGTGAGTTGAATAGCTGATTTAATAAGTTTTAAAAAAAATAACATTCTTTTGTTACCTGTTATATTACAAAATGACTTCTCGTTAGAACGAAGAAACTACTACAAAATTTGTTGAAGAATACAGAGATAGAGAATGTTTGTGGAATACACGTGCAAAGGTTTATAAAAAGAAACAAGCGCGAGATGCAGCTTACAAAGAAATTGAAGGAATAATGAATATAGATGGGTTTGGAAATTCAGAAATTAAAAACAAAATACGGGCTTTGCGTTCTACATATTCGCTAGAAAAAAAGAAAATAAAAGACTCCAAAAAATCAGGAGCTGGTAGCGACTGTATATAGGTTCTAAACATTAAGTGGTTTGCATTAATGGATACATTTTTACACTGCTTGGAAGAAAGCAAAAGAACCACACAGGATAATTTGGTAAGAATGTTTATTTAAGTTTGTAACTTTTACTTTACATTAATGACATGATATATGGAAGTATAAACTAAAATATCATTCGGTCTTGCCATGAAACCGCACCTGCTCCCACAAAATATTGACATAATGCATCCCTAATACTTCTTGCACGTTGAGAATAATGATTCATTCCAATTCTAGGACTTTTCTCCCAACCATTTCCAGCTTCTTGTCTCCATAAACCTGGTATAAGTTCTCCATTGTCAATGTCTTCTTCATCTATATATCCTCTAGGAATATAATTATTGTTTTGAGTTTGTCGCATCCAATTGTGCAATGCACAACATGTTTTAATAATTTTATCAACAGTAGACGGTAAACACACTATAGGTTTTTCAAAAACTCGAAATCTGCTAGCGAGAATACCGAAAGCATTTTCGACAATGCGGCGAGCTCGAGATAAACGATAATTCAAAATTTTTTGCTCTTTTGACAGTGCGATTTTAGAATAGGGTTTCATGAGGTACGTTTTTAACGAAAATGCATCATCACCTACTAGACACCCCTTTGCTGGCAATACATTATTTTCTAATGTTTCAAATAACGATGAATTTCGGAATACGCCCCCATCAGATTGTTTTCCATTACATCTAATATTAACATATTGAAAACAGTAATCGTAATAGCATTTCTCATAATTGTGTCAGATTTTGATGTTGTAATTCTTATTTTATTAAGTAGTTCATCAAACTACTGTTTAGTCATCCTCATGCTATTTCTATATTCTTGTCCATCTTCAATGGCGAGTTCTCTTAATATCATCGATGACGCTCCACGTTCATTTCTTCGAGACAACCACTTTCTAACCCACTTACGCTTTGGTTTACTTAAATCTTTTATTAACACATCAGCTAATTAGATATAGATATAGTTGTTTTTTTAGCAGAGAACGAGTTATTTCACAACGACGCGCCATTTTAATTTATGTACTAAACAAAGTTGCTAACAAATCTACTAAATGTGTGTAGACAAACACTTGTCACTTATTTTGCTACTTGCTTTAGTAGCTTGCTTAAGCTACTGTACACGTGTAAATTCGGCATAAAAGACATACTGCATAGTACCGACTGGACCGTTGAGAAGCGGTTTAGTGTATGTACTTTTTCTAGCAGCGTGCCAATGCTGTACCGCATTCACACCATCAACGGTTTTTTATGTGGTTTAGAAGAGAATTATAGATGAAAACGATATGAAATTAAACAGCTGAAACGATTACTCTTGTATAGTAAGTCAAACCAAAGTTAGAACGCAAAAATCTGACCTGTACAACAAATTTTGAGTAAAATTATAAAAGCTATTTGGAAAATGTGTGCAAAATTGAAACAAATGATAAATATTGAAACGTTCAAGAAATTACTTGCAAATGCAAGAGCCTTCTAGAAGGCTGTTATCTATTTTCTAGAAGTTATAGCGAAAAGTGAGGAACGATCGAGAAGGATTTCCGTATGTCTATATATAGCTACGAGACAGATCGTAGGTCAGTTATTGCTGGAATGCGAATGTGTTAAGAAGATTATCAAGTGGAAATAAATCGTTAGCACGCGTGTGTCTACATAAATAAATCGAGAATAATCGTGAACGTGATAATTAGTGTAAACAAGTGTGATATCCGAGGACGTTATCTTATCTTAAGTGATAGTGTTATACAACGGTTATACATAAATTAGTGTAAGTGTTTTCATTGAATATTTTTAGATTTAATTAGTTCGGTTAATTTAAAAGTGTACATATTTCTAGAATAAGTAAACGTAGTTTTAGTCGTTTTAAATAAATTAGTTATTAATAAATAAATACGTAACAATATTCTTGATGTAAAATGTTAAGTAACATTAAGCAAATTACCAGTGTTGAGTTTAGGATAAGAAGTAATGTTTATATTTATTTTTGTATTGATTTAAGAACTTATGCTTTAATAAATGTTTAATCGAAATGACAAACTTGGTTCCTCTTTCTCTTAGAGATTTAGAGGTTTTTGCGTTTTTCTAGAATTTCAGCATTTCAACATTTTTTATATAAAACCACGTTTCCTATACCGCTTTCTACGCTTAAAATTTAAAAGCAATCAATTTAATTTTGTATCAACATAACCATTTGCATTGGATATTTATTTGATCACGATTTTTTTTTAAATTTTAGCAAAAACATCTTTTTTAGCAATAATAAGAAAGAAACTAAAACACATCTGCGTCAACAATTGTGTTTATTTTTCTTACTTCATGTGCTTAACGTATGTCTGATCGTTACTTAGATGAATATTGACGTATTTTGCTACGTGTAACAAAATACAAAAGTTAATTTGGAAATTTTGCTTTAAACCAACTTTCTTTTACGCGATGATTCACGTTGGAAAATTAAAGAAATCAGTAGTACCAGTTAAATCTACGTTTACATAAAACCGTTTTGAATCTTAGAAACGTAAACTAAAAAATAAATAAATAAAACATTATTTATTTAGTGTTCTTAAAGTCAAATAAAATAATTAATGGGAAAGTGACTTGCTTAAATGAATCGAAATTATGTAGTGTTGAAATGTTTTGATGAGTAATCTGTGTAACATCATTGCCGTATTCGTATAAAAAACTAATTTAACTAATTATTAGTAATAAATATAGAACAATCACAACTAATTAGTACTGAATTCTGGTTCTAGCTCATTTATGTCAATAAAAAAAATCAAATTCAAATTTGTTTTTTTGAAATAACAAACTTTTTCTTTATTTAACCAACTTCAAAACTCCCATGCTGTGAATTCTTATCTTCGACACAGTGTAGATTCAAAGCAAAACTTTATAAACAAAAATAATCATAAAATTACTTCACACGTTGAATGTGTTACATGTAATGTATATTATTTCTATGCAGCTCAAACAAATTAAAATTCTTTGCGTATGTGCGGAATTGTTAATGTTCAATCGATTCTAGTGATTTAGGTACTTATTTACATATTTAGTATTCCAAAGACTTTCTCAGTAGTGAAACGATACGTATACCCAAATGCTATTACACAGAAGTTGTCTACTATGTACATCAACGTATCGAAATATTCACAAACGCAATGTGAAAAGAATACATTTTTTTTAACTAATAAAAAAATATATAAGAGCATAGTTTAAAATACATTAATTTAACTGGCAACTTCTAAATAACCGCTTCATGTCAATCGTATTTTTAAAAATACATTTTTTTAATTATATGAGCGGTTCCCAATTTTTTTTGACCCATTGACCCCTTTTTATAGTCAAAATTTACCCACAGATCTCTGAGTGAAAAAACTACATAAATGCATAATAAAAAAATTACAAATTTAACTTTGATGTCTTGAATGGTAAATGGTAACGTAAAAATAAAATATAAATAAAACATTTTGTTGAAGAAGTATTTATTAAAATTATAAATTCTGTTCAAAAATACAAAAAAAAAATTTTAATGACTTGCATGAACGTGATTGGGAGTTAATTTATGTCGAGCTCAATGTTTGTGTGTTGCAACCGCAAATCCCCACGAGTGCTAATTTCTAGTCGGTTGCTTTTTTTGTGATGAGGCTTATAACGGCACTGAATCCACGTTCTACCAAATAGGAAGACGAAAAAGCAATCAACAGCTTCTGTACAATAACTTATAATGCTGGATATAACATTGAGATCTGTTTTTGTAACAAAAAGTTGTGGTATCCTTGTTTAAACATTTGGTTTCAGCTTCTCATTTGTAAATAATTCAATAAGTTGCTCTTGTATTAGTATGTATTCATCTTTGGTCAAAGTTTGAATAAAGAGCCGTTAAGTGTTGACAATAGCAAACAAATTTTTATCTCTATTTTGCAATTTTGAAAGATTTGAAAACATTCTTCTTTTCCCAAGTTTTGTTTGTACAGCAAAAGCTTTGCAACAAACGCAGATATTACACTTTGAGCTTTGATCAAATTTAATGTGTCACCTTGTAATTTCAAATTACTGTCGTTAAACCTGTCAATGAATCAGTCATATAAGTCCTTTTTTGAGATAATTTAATTGTGTCGCAAATGATTGTCTTTACTCTTCAGGAATTCCAACACTGAATCAAAGAGCAAATACAAGCGATCCAAACATGCACTTTTAAATAACTAACGTACTTCTGTGTTAAGTTATAATCATCATTATTTTCTAAACAAAGTTGAGCAATTAATCTCTCATTTAAGGCATTTCTTTTTTGCGACTAAATGATATCGATGAATGACACAATGTACCAATAATACATTCAGTATAACTTGTTTTAAGTATGTCAGAAAGCCTAGGTGTCGTCCTACCATTGCCGGAGCTCCGTAAGTAGCAACCGAGATGATGTTAGTCAAAGGTATAGTTTTTACATTAAACAATCTTTTTAATTCAGTAAATACGTTTCACCTTTCGTATCAGTTTCCAAACATTTGGCAGATTACATTTTTTGGGAAAATTTTTCTTCTTTTACAAATCTCACATAAGTTAAAAGTAATGTTTCGTTTCCTGGTTGACTCGCCAAGCTGTATAGAGAATTGAGATGTTCTTAAGTACTCACATAAATTTTTCTACACACTGAATCATTTCGACGACCCTTCTTCGTACAGTATTATTACTCAGTAAATTTTTTAAAATATTTTTGAAAGCTGGTGTTCACTAAAGAAATATTATATCGTCATCTCTCTTAGATGTGGTGCCTACGAGTTCTTGCAATGTCGGTGTTTTCAAATATTTTTCTTTGATTGTTTAAAAAAAACGTTAAATCCTTATCTGTTTTGTTTCTATGGATTTTAGTTAAATGTTCCTTAAGCTTAGAAAGTTTTATTGAATTGTTTGACATCGTTTTATTACATAGAAGATACATAGGTAAAGTATTTTTTCTTGGTTACGGAATAAAGCCATATTTCATATATTCAACACTGTATTGTCTGCATTTTTTTGGCTCACTCATAATCTAAAAAAAGGGACCCAAAAATATATAGGAAAATATATATATCAAAATTTTTATTTGCAACAAACCAATGTTACTTAATCATAATTGTTTTTTTAAATAGGATGCTGCAATGTAAGACTTTCTTGAATTAATTATCTGAGATGTAAAAATAAAATTTTATGTAAATGTCACATATTGTGTAGGTACTCATTGTGTATCAATTAATTTAAAAAAATAAATAAATCATTTACAAATTAATTGACAACAAAATATAATAATACAGTAATTCTAAACATTTGCAGATTTGGTTATTCGCGGAAGTAAACAAAATAAACAAAAATGTAAAATAGTAAGCTATAATTTTTAGGGTGCATTGTATTATATTATAAAACCCAATATGTTTAACTTATTTTTCAGAACCATTAATAATATATTCTTTAGGAACACATCAATATTAGAAAAACTTACGATTTCTTTTTAATTTCTTAATAAAAAGGAATCCTTAGTGAGTGTTGATAAATATAGTTTTTTGTCCGAGACTAGGAAAATTTGTTGTATGCACTTCACATGACAAATAACACAGAACTAAGTTTATGATTAGATGCACTACTCTTTTATAGTTCATATTATAAACTAATTGGTGCAGGTATCGGCTCTGTTGCGTTCCTGTATAAAGGATGTATCTGATTAATGTGTTGTTATGTTAGCAAGTGAAATTAGATCATAAATACAAATAAAAAATGTCAAACCTGTTACATTAATTAAATCTACTACGGTTGTTGACACCACGAATAAAAATAAACTGTTCTGAGAAGTGCAAATGATACTAAAAATAAAAATATACACAATAATGTTATCGGATAAAGAGTAGTTAAATGACTGTGGCTTAATTAATTTGCTATTCTTAACATTCCCTTCCAGTACACTAGGTATTTGCAGATGTTTAAATATAAATAAAGTAGCAAAAAACACTGCGGCTACTAAACGGCCCATTTAATTATTTTTTAAAATACGTGTCCAAACATTAATACAAAACCGCCAATGAAAGTTACTTTGTTGAATTTCATGAGAGTTTTAAACATGCGTGTTGTGAAAATTTGGCACTCTATTTCGTGTAAAACAACGCTCATCTCAAAAAAATAATATTTTGGCACTAAAACCAAGGTCTAAAGCTTCTTGTTGCAGCAACCACTCACAAAACTCACGTCGTGGTTCAAAATCTACGTCGGATAACTGTTGGACTTGTTAAACACGGTAAGAGCCCAAATAATTTTTTTAAATCACGATGTACCGTAAAATGGAACACGTTAACTCCGTGACCTATTTCTCTAGTGCTGTTTTGTGACCGATCTTCTACAATTCGCAATACTTGTACATGCACTGAAAAAAAAAACAAATATTAATGTTTTGATTTTATTAAAAATATTTTTTCTTTCTCACACCTGTAATTTCTTTAAGTCTTTGCAAACATACCGAAATAAAGTTTATCGAAAGCGGTTTGGCTATTAGGATATTGCTTAAAACGTGTCGTGTGAAGGTTATAATTACAACCTGTAAGTTTATTTTACACCCGCGTATTTCAAAATAGTTATTTACAGTTATTTTTTTATACATAGTAACTTATATATGAGATGGCTCATCAAACGTTGTTAATGGTTATAATTACATTCATCGTACATTAAAAACAATATCACTGTGTTCTGCAGTTTTACATAATAAAGAGAAATTTTAAATTAAATATGATGAACTACTAGTACGTTTACACGAATCACTTAGCATCAACTGAAGAAATATGTTAAAAAATCGAAGCAGAAACTAAGCAGATTATTGCACTCAGTTCTAAAAAAGTTAACATTTATTTATCTGAAGCTTTGGTTTGGTTACAACTAAAGATAAACATGATCGTGTGCACAAGTACATTTTGTTAAGCTAGGTCAATAATAAGAAATAAACATTAGTATCTGCTTTAATTATTTTATTAACAGTTTATTTTGTATATGATTGAAAAAAAACTCAATAATCAACACAATATATCAATACGTTTCACGGATTTTACAGCATTTACTCAACATTTAGTGCATAGTTACAAACATTTAGTTGGATAGTCAGGACCGGCTTCAAAACTTTAATTGCAAATATCTCAAAACTGGGCTACTTTAGATCAATCTTTAAAAGAAAAATTTTTACTTAACACCAAAAAGAAACTCCTTGAGTTTGTAGTCGTATTTTAGATACACCCAGTATAATCGTAATTACGAAAGGTGTCTTATGACTCATACTTGACTGAATAGAAAATTAAAATAATATAGTATACTTATTTCACTTATTTTTGCAGTTAAAGAAAGACAGCTAATCTTTAAAAAGTTTGTAATGTTAATCTCAATAACTTAGGTTATTTATAACGCCAGCGTACGCCGATAACTTAATCAACCTTCTGTCAGTTTATGTGTCAGTTTATTTCACATTGAATTAAATTTAGTGTTAACCAAAGATAAAGTGTTTTTAACCCAAACAATCTTAATATTATGTGTTATAATTGTTCATAACCATAAATACATTTTAACTATTGCATTTTTTAGTTTTATTCCGCAATACAAATAGTAATATAATTATCTACATTTTAATCCTAGCTTTAGACTTAAAAAGTACACCTGATAGGACAGCAGTACATTAATTTCAGATCATCCATTTAATAGCCATTGTGTTCATTGAGTCAAGTTACATGCTTGTAACCTACAAAATACATGAAAGTTGTGATTCTTGTTTTAAAATATTTTTTAAAATTAATTACTCTTTTCCGGTCATTGGCGTTGTTAAGTTTTAATTTCACATGTGCAATTACCTAAAAGAAAAATACTGTGTACCAACTCTTCTTGAAACTTATTTTATTTTAAAACTTTGTTTCTAGTTCACTGAACTATTTTTGCTACATAAGTGAACAGCTGTTTTCAAAATCTCAACACATTATTTTATCGGTATTACAAGTACCTCTAATTATGCGCGTGTTAGTCATAAAGTTATTACTTGTCTTTTATGCATCTGTTTATATTTATATATTATAAATAATATAATCGCTAATAATTTATTTATTGTTGTTTATTTTAACTTCCATATTAATAAAAATGTGTCATAGTTTTTTTATTTTATATTAAACCTTGCAGGGACCCCCTGACGTTGTTCAGAGATGCCCAAATCAATTTTAGTTTTTCACAAACCCCCTAAACTATTTCGGAAATCCCTTGGAGTCTGTAGGAACCACTTTGGAAACCATTAAACTAGATAATATCCACTAGCAGGCAACACAAAAGTGATTGTAGTCAAAAGAATCAGATTCGTCTGAAACAAACTGATACGAGCAAGATCGATAAAATAAAATCAACATCATCCGCAGATTTTTTTAAAGTAATTTTCCAAGTTTTAGTAATATACAAAATCTATTTTTGTTAAATAATTTAGTATAAAACAAAACATTAAATTTTACTGAAAATTCAAAACACAAAGCAGTTGAAATATCACTTTGCTGACAGGTTGTCTACTTTTTTTATTTATAATATTTGAATCAGAAGCTCTATGAAATGATGCTTTAAGTTTAAAAACTAAAATTAAAACATTTGCAAATTTTTTTGAGCGCTGATTCTAATTAGATAAATGGTGTTTACATTTTTTTAAATACGGTACTTCTAGCAGCCACAATAATATCGACCATTACTGCATTTTTCTTTCATTCAAACGGACGAGATGAAAATGTTTGAATACATCACTTGAGTTCTGTTATTTACAAATATATCTAACCATGAGTGGAAGTTGTAATAATAATTTATGTCACTAGCATCAAAAGTTAAGCGTAGCATAACAAACGTTAATGCTGCATGAGAGTGAGCTATGCTATGAGAATTTTGACAAGAATTACATACATATTTTGTGCTGTTCTCATTGCAAACATAAATATTTGTTCGTTAGTGTAGTTACGTATGACGAAAAAAGCTCTAGAGCGCAAAGATATAAAGAAAAATCTACGTCAAAATATGCTTTGAAAGTCAATTATTATTTAAATAGCAGTTTGTGTCTAGTAAAAAATATATTTAAAAGTTCTAAAGTTTAGTTAAAGTTAGAAGAAAAAAACAAAAAATTCCATAAATTTAAATACTAGAATATTTTAGGCAGATTCATTATTTGTTGTCGAAAGCGTACGCGCGTAGGTCACCGATTTAGACGCTAATTTTTTTCAAAAATAGATTAAGAAAAAGAAGATTCTAAATGTTCTAATTTTTTGGATTTTGAAAAAAAAATCAATTTTTTGGCAACATTTTTAAAATTTTCATCTCAACTTTTACATAACTTAGAAAATAAAAGGATGACCAAAAACTCAAATTTTTTGTTGGGTATACTTTGTTAATTTCTATACTATTTTGCTCTGACTGCTGCTATTTCTTTAAAATACAGCAATGCAAATCCAATCGATTTCTCAAAAATTGTTGTTTTTGGATACCCAAGTTATTCTTAAACAGTTTTCAAAAATCCAAGTTTTACCTAAAAGTGGTTTCGGAGCTAAGAATTTTTTAATATGTCAAATTTCGGAGTTTTAACATAACTTTTGTAATTTTTACGTAATTGATTAATACTTATTCGAAATCTTATAATAAAGAAGTGGGCAAAATAGATTATTATTACAAAAATTTTTATTTAATTGTATCTATTTTACTCGAATTTATGTAACTGTTTGTGTTTATTAAATGTTTTTATTCGTGAATTTATAATTTTGAACCTCAGTGTCAGGAACACATAAGGCTCTATAAAAAGTAATTATTAATAGCTTTATAATAATTTGATATCGTTATGAAATTTAAATTTTTAATAAATTTACCTGATGCTATTTAATTCTTAAAAATGTAATTGTACATTTCTAATGGGCTAGTTATGTGTTTTTTTGGTAGCGATCGTATGCAGTAAGCCATGAAAACATTCCGTGAAATTGTTATATTGATTTGAAGAGTTAACATGTATAAAAATTCATAGCTCCGAAACCAGTTCTATGCCAAAGTTTTCCTCATCTTTCTATTTCAAAAACTATAGATTTGAGAGCACTTCAAAAATTGGAAAAAAATTGCTAAAACTTTAGATTTGTTAGAAGCTTCTATCTAAAGTGAATTTAAGTTTAGATCAATAGCGTATTTTTTTTCTTGAAGATATAGGGTTAACAGAAAAAATTTTGCTTTAATCGAATCTCTGTTATATGAAAACTGAAATAGAAATTTTTAAAAATTGCTAAAAAACTGACTTTTTTTTAATTTCCAAAATTTTTAGTATCTTTTTTTCTAATTTATTTTTGAAAAAAAATCGGCAGCAAAATAGGTGACTTACGCGCGCACACTTTCGTCGAAAAGTAAGGGATCTGTCTTATATACATTGGTAGTAATACTACGTAAAACATTCGATTTTGAAACTTGAAAAATTCAAATGTATTACTAACATTATATTTGTGATGTTTTTAATTTAGTACTTTTTTTAATTTACTCAAAAAATTTACAAAAGGCAGGACAAAAAATAATTGAAGTTACTCTTGTCAAAAGTTTCATAACATAACTGACTGTCGTGCATCTCTCATTAATATTCTTTATGCTATGCTTCACTTTAGACGTTTGTTTCATATATATTACTATTTTGTGCTATTTTTGCAAAATTAAACCTATATTTTGACAAAACAAAATTGTAAGCATGACAAATTTAATGTTGGTACTACATTCACTACTAGCACAGTATAATGCTTATAGAACCAGTAGTCCAACTCCCTGTCGGTACCGTTGAAGT
This sequence comes from Aquatica leii, assembly GCA_035610365.1. Taxonomy (NCBI): domain Eukaryota; kingdom Metazoa; phylum Arthropoda; class Insecta; order Coleoptera; family Lampyridae; genus Aquatica; species Aquatica leii. The sequence continues at coordinate 41,374,139 of CM069435.1, read as the reverse complement.
TTTAGACACACGGAATTTTTGCTCAACTATCTACGCGTCCGTTATTACACGTGTAATTTAAACTATCTCAAAATTACTTTTTCGTGTGTATTCTGTATTTTGTTAGTTTTTACCTATCTGCAAGTTTACTATGCGTGCAGAAAAACAAAGATTTTTTTACCTTAGGGTTGGACTACTGATTCTAAAAGCATTATACTGTTCTACCAGCAAAATCTGTTAAGTTTGGCATTTAAAAATTTATATTTCTATTTTAATTATAATTGACTTACATAGACGTAGATTTCGATTTATCACTTTGCCGAGCTAGAGTTTTTTTAAAGCAGCACAAAAATATACTTCATTATGTATTTAATTGATTTGTGCGATGCGTCAATGTTGTTTATTTATTTAACGCCAATAGTTTATTTGATTTAGTTATTAAACTATGAGACAAAATACGATGTTTAGAGATTCTGTTTGTATAGTATTAAATCTACATACTCCACTTAAATTCATTACAAGATACAAGTACTGGTTTTTATAAGTTCTAATTCGTAAACCACTTAGTCCAGATAGGAGGTCATGTGTTGTATCTTGAAGTGAAGCCTTCACTATAACTTTTGCACTTACACTTCTATTAAGATCTGACTATTGACATCATTTCTGTAATCATGTTGCTCTTCAAGTGCCAATTTCACCATCAACTTTTTACGTAGTAACATTGTTAATATGAATCACAAAACTATAGTGAACAACGATTATTCGTATTTATAAATAAGTGTTTAAAACAAAATTAGAAATTTGTCGTTGTCTCAAACCGATAATTGAAATATAACGTCAATATACTTTCTATTCGTTTAAAATAAATACAAAAACGTAATAAATAGAAGAGCCTCAGGCGCATATACAATTTAGCGCCCTTCCTCCCATACGGACACGCACATCGTGCGAAAAAAATTATATAACATTATTATTATTATTTATAATTATAGAAATTGTTTATATTAAATACATATAAATAATTTGAGTATATATTATTATCAATAAATAAAAAGATATAAAAAAGTTTTAAGAACAAATATTTACAATATGTATATACAGTGTGTTCCATCGGTGTGAGGACGGAAGATAGCTTCTCACTGAGGCTGTATTTGAAAATGTGGTTTTTACGCGGCTATAGATGTTTCACAAGTGTACATTTTAAAATTATTTTTATACTCGGTGTTCATATGCAGTGTGTTCTATCAAACTTACATTTTTTTAAATAGAACACCTTGTATATTTCGGGATTTTTGAAAGCTACGTCGATGTTAATCAAACTGATACCATATTGTATTCGGTTATTTTGTTTAATTGAAAAAAGTGATCTAATTTAGACATTTGTATCCCCTGACATGATTGAGATATTAATTTTGGGTTTTGTCATAATAATTGTTTTTTTTAGTATAGACTGCGTTTATGCGCGGTAATAAAAATTATTTTGTTTTTAATATACAGAGTATTTATCTTTTCTAAAAATTAAAAATACTTTTTTTTTCAAATGCAACACTCAGAATATTTTTATTGTGCTGAATACATAATTTTATAAACTTTCTTATGATACTATTTTTGTATAAGTTAAATTAAATACGAAAAAAGGTACAGCGGTTCAAAGTTTTTATTTGTGCCTACTATAATTGTTATTTTATTTGAATAGTAGAAAACATCAAGAAATTAAACGTTAGGTGTGCAACTTAAATAAGATTTATAAAACATGTTCCAAAATATTACTGCCTTCCTAAAAGCAAACTTGAAGTCGTCTTGCAAAGTTTGCTTTGACACTGTTCAACATCGGGGGTGTAATATACTTCTAAAAGCTGTTTGTATACGATTTTTCATATCTTCTACAGTTGATGGAGATTCTTGAAATACCTTCTGCTTTATGTGCTCCTAGAAGAAGAAGTTCAATGGCGTTAGATTAGACGATCTTGTTGGCCATGTAGTGTCACCTCGACCATCGACTAATCCATCGGTTTCCTAGCCAATGATTTTAATATTGTCTTACGTTTCGGTGAAAATGAGCAGAAACACCATCTTACTAAAAAGACATTAATCGACGTGTTTCAAGTTCGACATCTTCCATTAAATTATGTAAATCATTCTCTAGAAATCTAGTCAATCCTCAAAAAAAATGGCCCGATAACTTTATCGCCAATAATTCCTCTCCATACATTTAAGGACCATTGATGTTGAAAATCCACTTAACGTACCCAATATGAATTTTTTCGAGCGTAATAATGCACATTATGTTTGTTAGCAAATATTATCAAAAACTGCTTCGTCACTAAACAGAACAATATTATCAAGTTCTGGAATTTCTTGGATCATATTGGAAAAAATATTACAAATATTAATTCTATTTTCTTTGTCTTGGTCAGTTAGTGACTGATAAAAACATAAATGATAAGAATAAAATTTGTGTTTTATGATTATCCTGTTGACTGACGATTTGCTTATATCCTCAATACATTCAATTTGCCTTGTACTTTTTTGCGGGTTCTCTTCAATCGCTAAAAACCTGAAATTCTGCATCTTCACTTGTTGTATGACCATTTTCATAAGATTTTGTCTTGTATTTGGAGCTACAACTTACTACAAAGCGCGTTCTTACGTCCTCAAACGCTTCTGGTTTTGGATCTTGAGTTAAAAAATGTTTTTGTTTGTAAATTTTGGACGCCAGTAGACAGTTTCTATCAGCCTGTCCTAAAATGTACATCATGTTTATTAATTCTTCATTGGAAAAATTTATTTACAAACTATTAACGATAAACGCCAAAATAATACAAGAATTATAAGCTAACTTTCCCTGCAACGTCAACAGCACAATGTGTCAATATGTATTTTATTCTATTGTCTAGGTTTCAACTTCTTTCCAGAGATACTGTGATTTAGGTACTAACCTGCAATGATAATAAACATTCTAATAGAAATAGAAACTTTGAACCGCTGTACCTCGTTTCGTATTTAATTTAACTTATACAAATATTGTATTATAAGAATGCTTATAAAATCATGCATTCAAAAAATATACAGGGTGTTGCATTTGAAAAAAAAGTATTTTCAATATTAGAAAAGACGAATACCCTGTATATTAAAAACAAAATAGTTTTTATTACTGTTCATAAGTGAAATTTACACTAAAAAAAATTATTACGACAAAACCCGATATTAATATCTCAATCATGTCAGAGAATACAAATATCTGAAGTAGACCACTTTTTTTACATTAAACACCTTGTAGTTGGAGAACGATTGAAAATAACCAAATACAATATAGTATCAGTTTGATCCGCATCGACGTGGTTTTTCTAAAATGCCAATATATATAGGGTGTTAGTTATTAAAAAAAAATGTAAGTTTGGTGAAATACTCTTTATATAAATACCCTGTATGTTTGAAAATAATTTTAAAATATGCACTCGTAGAACATCTATCGCCTGGTGAAAATCGCAATTTAAAATATACCTTCAGTAAGGAACTATCTTCCGTTCTCACACCGATAGGACAGACGGTATATTAATATATATATAGTGCACGCCGCTTAATAGAATCACATAGGGACTTCGTGTAAATGAACAAAAATAAATAAATGTGTATTTCTTATAAAGCGTGTATCTCATTAACAGGTTTTTAATTTAGAATATGAAATTATAGTATCAATACAAGCAAAAATATCAAAATACTAGTTCTAATAAAACATTTAAAAAAATCAAAATAGATAAATTTAAAATTACGAACCTGTTGTATTAAATAGTCTGTTGATACCGTTAATAAAGAGAAATGTTTAATTCACTATTCTAAGAACTATACATTTCTTCTGACTAATTTGCTGACACCAAAAATACCTAAATACAAAATAATGTTATCACATACGACGTAGCTAAATTAAGTTATTCTACACATACTTTCCAAATACAGGTAAATAATTCCTACAAAATAAGTTATTGTTCATGTATATAAACAAACCTGAGAAGAAAATTGATAACATAGGTTGCAATTTTGATTACTATAAACGATGTTTTTTCTATGTGGCATACGTTCGGCTAGTTCCTTAATAAAGTGATAATATTATCCAATTGATAACATTATCCGTGATTTGAATAAACAGCGTGGACTGCATTTAATTTTTATCTCACACGGCCCCGACTGCGCGCCCGATGCGCCCGTACTATAGAAAGGCACTGGATAAGTAACTTTAGTGACACTTGGTGGTCCATGCTGCAAGAGAACCATTTCAATATTAAAACTTTAAAAACGCAGTCTTACTTAATAAAACATTTATATTTAAAGTCAATTTATCTATCTTTAGAATGATCAAAATGAATTGTTACATATTTGCAATTGTAAATTAATAATAAAACCATTTTTATTATTTTCTCGGAGGGTCAATGACCTAATGGAGAAGCCATTACTGAGTACGACGAAATGCTTTAGCATCCCATTTTACGCAAAAATTTAAAAAAAACTCGGTAAAAAAATTATTTGCATATAAAATCTTATGAAATTGAGAACATAAACCCTTTCTTTCGAAATTTTCGGCAGTAACCAATAAGATATGCAGTAACAAACGTAACAGTAAAAAATCAAAATCAAATTTAATCGATGTTAAAAATGTTACATTAGCAATAAATTTTGATATTATTATTACTTTCAATTTAGACTTTTATTCACAGTAAAGAATTTTAAATTAAAAACATATATCAACTGAACTTTTTGATTTTATTTCTTGGTGTCAACAAAAAAACTTTTAATTTTACACCCAATTTTTCATACAGAATGTGTATTATTTATTATGTCAACAAACTATTGGACTCTTAAAGTTTGTTGTAGCGCAGTTTTACGAATAAAATAATAATAAAAAATTAAAAAAATTACAGTATAAAAACAGAATTCTAGGGTGTTGGAACCAATTGTTATATTTTTGCAAATTTGGATAACTGGCCTTCAGTTTATCAGGTGCTACCACGCTGTGCTTGACCAGGTTACTATATTTATGTTTATCAATATCTTTTAGTTTTTTTTGCTGCTGATGCATATGCATATTCGTCAAGAATTACGTTTATCGTTTACAAGAGTTTGACCGATGAGGTTATTGTTGACGCGGATTTAATATTGTAACGAATTTATTACTTAAAAACTAATTTATTTAAACGATTAAAACTACGTTTACTTATTATAGAAATATGTATACTTTTAAATGAACCGAACTAATTAAATCTAATAATAAAAACACTTACACTAATTTATGTATAACCGTTGTATAACACTTAAGATAAGATAAGATAACGTCCTCGGATTTGTTTACACTATAAGTCACGTTCACTCGATTCGGTGTACACTGTTATTTATTTAAAACGTCCGCACGTGCTAATCACTTATTTATCTTCACTTTATAATCTTCTTAACACATTCGCATTCCAGCAATAACTGACCTACGATTTCCATCTTCGGCTTTTATAGACATCGGCGAATCTTTCTCGATCGTTCCTCACTTTTCGCTATATCTTCTAGAAACTAGATAACAGTTCTAGAAGGCTCTTGCATTTGCAAGTAATTTCTCGGACGTTTCACTGCCCCCTTCTTAGGACTGTTCTGTCCCAGAACAGGAGACTGGATGCGACACCGGTAAAAGGGATCGTGGCGATAGCGGCAGCTTCCTCCATTTCGGCAACTTCCTTGACCATAAAAGTAACAGTCAATGGACTTTTCCTGACCCAATACTCTCCTCGGTTGGTAACTACAGACCAACACTTGAATGCCTGTTCCTCGGAAGACGACCTCCAACATGTTTCGAACTGTCCTCCAATTCAGTTGGTCTAAGCCACAACCAAGCTTGGGTACTGCCAATTTCTTAACATGATGGAACTCCATTTGTCTCTTGAGACTCCATAATGTTCGCCACAGATCTTTGTATAACGGCTTGACACGTGAGTATTTCTTGGTGACCAGATAGAAAACGAAGCGTCCGTCACCACGTAGTCCTAAAACCTTTCCGACTGCCGGTTGCTGTCTTCGTAATTCATCTAGCTGTCCAAACTTCTTTTTAAACACGACTGCAACCCCTTTGGACATGTCAAGCTCCTCGCTCACGCAATGTGCGATGGCGTAATCTTTTTGTGTTTGGAACAGGTCTTGTTGTTCCTCGGTGGTAACTCCGAACCTAGCTTTTCCAGAACCTCCGTATAAGTTCATAAACTTTTCGAACCCCATTTCTTCGATTGGATTCCTGGTTCTGCTACTTATTACTCTGGTTCGGACCTGAACTTGCGGATTGTGGTTATCGCCAGCAAACGGGGCTAGACGATCGACGTGGACCACTTTTGGCTTGCCTCTGGGCGGTTTTCGGATGCGGTATATAACGTCGTTAATACGCTGCACGACTTCATAGGGGCCCTCCCATTGCCTTTGCAGCTTCGGCGACAAACCACGTCTCCTTTGAGGGTTATACAACCAAACCATATCGCCAGGTTGAAACCCACCATTTTGCGCCTTGACGTCATATCTTGTTTTCATCCTGTCGCTGGCAATTTGTGTGTTTTTACGAACCTCTTCATGTACTTCGTCTAGCCTCTTTGCCAGCTTGCTGACGTAATCTTCTCCAGCGACTTCTTCTTCCGGCCTTCGTCCAAATTGAAGATCGCATGGTAATCTTATCTCACGACCGAGCATGACACAGGATGGTGTTTGGCCTGTGCTTTCGTGAACGGATGATCGGTACGCCATTAAGAAGAGGTGCAAGTACTGATCCCAGTCTCTTTGATGTTCGGACACTACCTTGGCTAAGTACTTGCCCATTGTTCGATTCATCCGTTCAACCATGCCATCAGACTGAGGATGGAGAGGCGTTGTCCTAGTCTTTTTAATTCCTAACAGTCGGCAAACTTCTTGAAACAGCCCAGACTCAAAATTGCGGCCTTGATCGGAGTGTAATTCCAACGGAACTCCAAACCGGCAGAAAAATTCTTTTACCAATACGTCTGCGACTGTAGCTGCTTCCTGGTTGGGTATGGCGTAAGCCTCCGTCCATTTCGTGAAATAATCCATCGCCACCAAGATGTATTTATTTCCCGAATCGGATTCTGGGAACGGCCCTGCAATGTCAATCGCTACTCTTTCCAAAGGGCTTCCTACGTTGTATTGTTTCATGGGTGCTTTGCGCTTTCTCGCTGGACCATTTCCTGAAGCGCAGACTATGCATTTACGGCACCATTTCATGACGTCCTCTTTGCAGTTCATCCAGTAGAATCGTTCTCGCACTTTACCCAACGTCTTCTTAATGCCAAAGTGTCCTCCTGATGTCCCATCGTGGAGATGCTTCAACACTTCGGTCACCCTGCTTTTCGGCACTACCAGCTGTAGTTTGTTTCCCGTGCCCTCGGCACTTTCTAGGGATCGCTTAAGAAGACCGTCTTCTACTATCAAGGAGTCCCACTGCGCCCAGTACGCTTTGATATTTTTGCCCAAAGCACTCACTTCTTCCCAGGTTGGTCGTCGGCCGCTTTCTTTCCAGTCGAGGAGTAGTCTTATTTCAGGATCGTCTTCTTGTTCGCGACGTAACTGCTCAGGTTCCCACTCATCATCAACCATAGCAGTTCTCCGGAGGCATTCGACTTTTTCTTCCAGTCGCGAACAATGGCTGCAGTCCGCCGGACATGGTCTTCTGGATAAGGCATCAGCGTTCCGATGACTGCTTCCGGCACGGTGTTCTGTGTCGTAGTCATACTCTTGCAGTCTCTCGATCCATCTTGCTACTTGTCCTTCTGGGTTACGGAACTGCAGTAGCCATTTTAAAGCGGCGTGGTCTGTTCTCAGTAAAAATCTTCGTCCATACAAATACTTGTAGAAATGTTCGATGGACTTAACGACTGCTAACAGCTCCCTCCTAGTCACGCAATAATTCCTTTCTGGCCTAGACAAAACCTTGCTAAAGTACGCGATCACCTTTTCTTGTCCATCTTGAACCTGCGAAAGGACCGCGCCTATGGCCATATTGCTTGCGTCGGTATCCAAAACAAACTTTCCATCTTCTCGTGGATAACTCAAAATTGGCGAAGTGACTAGGGCCTGTTTTAGTTGATTAAAAGAATTTTCGCAGTCTTCATTCCATCTAAATTCTGCTTTTTCTTCGGTTAGTTTTGTCAATGGTTTGGCAATATTGGCAAATCCGGGGACAAATCTTCTATAATAAGTGCACAACCCAAGGAAACTTCGGACCTGATGTTTGTCGATCGGTCTTGGCCATGCTTGCACTGCTCGGATTTTGTCTGGGTCAGCCCTTACTCCGTCTCTAGATACGACGTGGCCAAGGTATTGGACTTCCTTCTTAAATACGTGGCACTTCTTTGGGCTCAGTTTGAGGTTAGCCCCACGTAATCTCTGGAACACTTCCTTCAAGTTGTTTAAGTGCTCTTCAAACGACCTTCCAACCACGATCACGTCGTCCAGGTAGACCAAGCACGTCTTCCAAGACAATCCGCGCAAGATGGTCTCCATCAAACGCTCGAACGTTGCAGGAGCGTTACACAGGCCGAAGGGCATTACAGTGAACTGCCACAAACCAGTTCCGATCGTAAAGCTGTTTTTTCACGATCCTTGGGTTCTAATTCTACCTGCCAGTATCCACTCTTTAAATCTAACGTAGAAAACCACTGGGATCCTGACAGGGTGTCTAGCGTATCGTCAATTCTGGGTAAAGGGTAGCTGTCCTTTTTGGTCACGTCGTTTAGCTGTCTGTAGTCTACGCAAAACCTCGTTGATCCATCCTTCTTCTTCACGAGTACCACTGGGGATGCCCATGGACTACTTGAAGGTTCAATCACGCCTTCTCTCTCCATATCCGTAATTATTTGTTCGGCTTCTTCTCTTTTCGCCAAAGGAAGTCTGCGTGGATGTTGTCGTATCGGCCGAGCGTCTCCGGTATTAATTTTATGTTTCACCACGTTAGTTCTTCCTTTGGAGCCACTCTCCAGCGCGAACACATCTTGGTACTCTTGGATCAACACTTTAACTTTAGCCAGCTGGTCTTGGCTGAGGTTTTCGCATTTGGTGGTAAGAATGTCCAATAGATGTTGTGGACACTTCTTCAGCGACGTATCTTCGTTCGACTTCACGCATCTCACAATTTGTGATACTGGCGTGCATTGGCCTACCACGGTCTTCTTTTAGCGTTACAGGATCTGAGTTGATGTTTAAGATCCTTACTGGCATCGTCTTCTTTACTCGTACTAAAGTTCTGCCAACGAGTAGTCCCTTTTCAACTAAGCCGCCCTCCATTGGTTCAATCGCGCGTATGTAGCCTTCCCGGAGACTTCCATCCAGGCGTGCCATCACCACACTTTCAGTCCTTGCAGGCAGAGTCACGTCTTCACTCAATAAGACTCGCACGGCTGCCTTCTCTGACGAATGAAAAGGAATTTCTTCATTGTCCATCTTCAGGACATCGTTCTTCATATCCAAATGGAACCCATACTTCTTTATCACGTCCATTCCCAGGATAACTTCTTCCGTGATGTCGGCTACCAGTACTTGATGGTCGAGTACTCCATTTCCCAAACCAATGGTTACTTTGACTTGTCCGTGAGTAGGTATTTCGTCGCCCGTCGCTGTTCGAAGTCGTACTGTTACTGGTGATGTCTTCTCGTTTTCCAATAAGATGTCAGGACGAATGATGGTCTTCGTCGCTCCCGTGTCAACCAGTAACTGGACGCTTCTCCCATTGATCTTGCCATCGAGATAAATGCTATGCAATTGCTCTCTAGGCGATGCCATTTGGATTGTAACCTCCGGAGTTTGACTAGATGTGATTACTTTTTGTTTCTTTCGCTCGCCTCGTTCCAAATTTTCGAGGGCTCTTCTAGTCCTCTTCTTAGGTTTGGTACGATGCCGTCGTACATGGCCTATTTCATCGCAGTTCAAAGCTGTCACTCCTCTTTCCCGAAGTATTCGTCGCGCTATCTCCTCGATGCTTTCCAGTGTCTGCGCGGGTACTTCTGTAGCACAGCAGAGTCTATGACCACCTCGTTGCGATGCTTGTTTTGCTGCTTCAAACTCCAAAGCATGCACCAACGCGTCATCCAACGTCTTCGGTCGAGCTAACCGGAGGGTCTGCTGTGTTTCGCTGTCTCGGAGGCCATCTACGAAAGTTTGAATAGCTAACTGCTCCAGGAAGGTATCCGGTGCTGTAGGATACGCAAGCCGTGTTAATCTAGCGATGTCAGCCTCAAACTCTTGAAGACTTTCGGCAGCTTTCTGAACCCGACTTTTAATTTGAGCTTGGTATACTTGTTGAAGATGAGCATCCCCATATCTCATTTCTAATCGTGATATTAAGAGTTCGTAATTTTCTTGCAGATGGTCCGGAACAGTTTGTAAAATTCCAAGCGCTTCTCCACGTAAGGACACTATTAAAGACGTCGCTTTCTGCTTGTTGCTCCAACCATTAGCTGTAGCTGCGGCTTCAAACTGCTTGTGGTAGGTTGACCATGGAACTTTACCATCAAAATTCGGTGGTACAACTTTGAACTTGTGGGTGGTTTCTTCCCGACGGTCCATTATTAAATCTTCACTCGTGACACTTCCTTCACCATGGTAATTCATTTGGTTCATTCTTTCTTCAAGCAGTTTCATTCTGTCTTCTATGGTTCTTGAATTTTCTTTTAACTTCTCTTCTAGTTTGTCTTGTACTTCTTCTATTATGTCATTCATAGAATCGCAAATTTCTTCTTTTAAGTTTAACATGTCTGCTTGGGTTTCCTCTTGAACAACTTTAATTTGATTTTCTATGCTCGTTCGTATTTCTTCTTTTAAACTTCTAGAATTTTCCAACAACTTTTCTTCTATTTTTCTAGAATTTTCTTCCATTTTCTGAGAATGTTCGGAGAGTTTTTCTTCCATTTTTCTAGTCATCGATTCCTGACCATTTTGATTGATTCAAGAAATTCAAATAGCTTTGCATCCATTTTAACTGTTTGCGAACGCGTCACCGGCATAAATTTAAATATAACACGAATATAAAGTTTTGAATACACTTCTTTTTAAAATGCAGTTTTTATATAACACAAAATTTAATAACGATTCACTTGTTAATATTAAACGGAAACGAATTTAATTAATATCGCGATAACGCACTAAAGTTTAATAAACACTATATTAACGAATTTAACTATGATTACACTTTATAAATAAACACGCGTATCTCGAATTTAAGAGTTATTTTCACAATCAATGTTTTTATTATGAAGCGATATTAGATTACTTAATGGTATTTACAGTAATAAAAATCGCGAACAACTTTATCTATTTACACGATTTCCACGGGTTTAAAACCGAACACCTGATACCAATTTGTAACGAATTTATTACTTAAAAACTAATTTATTTAAACGATTAAAACTACGTTTACTTATTATAGAAATATGTATACTTTTAAATGAACCGAACTAATTAAATCTAATAATAAAAACACTTACACTAATTTATGTATAACCGTTGTATAACACTTAAGATAAGATAAGATAACGTCCTCGGATTTGTTTACACTATAAGTCACGTTCACTCGATTCGGTGTACACTGTTATTTATTTAAAACGTCCGCACGTGCTAATCACTTATTTATCTTCACTTTATAATCTTCTTAACACATTCGCATTCCAGCAATAACTGACCTACGATTTCCATCTTCGGCTTTTATAGACATCGGCGAATCTTTCTCGATCGTTCCTCACTTTTCGCTATATCTTCTAGAAACTAGATAACAGTTCTAGAAGGCTCTTGCATTTGCAAGTAATTTCTCGGACGTTTCAATATTTTGAATTTTAGGATGCAGAACTTTTGAAGTTCTAAATAGATTGATGGTATTCTCAGATATTTTTTTTATTCGGCAAATGCTGATCTACACAAAGGCAAATGACCAAATACTATACAGAAGATTGCAATTTACTAACAATACAAATAAATAAGACGAGAATACAAGGACGAGATAATTATTAACAATTTTTTTGTGATAGAAACACTGTATATAATCATTTTTGTTTTTGCATAGACGTTTTTTATGTGTTTATTCAGAACAACAAATGTTTTATACGAAATTCGATTTGTTATTTTTAAAATCGTTTGTATTGTAGTAACAAAGATTGAATATATTTAAAATTGAAAAAAAGTTAAAATTAATGAAGTAAAACTTTTTTCTCATCAGGCATCTCTTTTTTTTGTTTTTTTCTTCTTTTGCACTTACTAATTGAACTGAATGTACTTAAAATATGTAAAACAATTTTTAGTTCTAAGAATTATACGTTTGTTTTTAATAACAATGCGTCATTATTTTGCCCGTTGTTACGACAAATCGGACAAGCCGATAATGACTGTCGGGGAAATTTTATCACTGCTTGTTAGTTTTGCGTCGAATGCCTTGATGCATGAAGTGTTTAAATTTTGTTACAATTGCAAGTTTTTATTAAACAAATTGTTTGTAAATATTCATGTGGTTATAAAATGACAAAAAATGGCTTAAATTAATACGTAGTTGACTCGCACACTCCCAGCAACAATTTATAAATAGAGTGCTGTCCGAAATAGACAGCAAAAATGATGAAAAATGCTGTTGATGTAACAATGTAGGCTTTTTTTTAATCTTTTCTATAGAACTTGCGAATTTACAAATGTTTTTTGGTAAAGATTATGGAACTTTATTCGTTTTGGAAACAATTTAATATGCTCAGGAAATAACTAAAATATTTTCTCAAAATTTAGAGTTTTCATGGAAAGACACAAATGTGAATTAAATAAGATTATTTTTTGGTTTCTCTGTGTGGATGGATTTAGCAAGATATTCTAAAAATTATCGGTTACTGACAAAATAACAAGATTAGTCGTGTAGTCTCGTTATTGACGTAAACTCTACTAGATCAAGGTATAGTGTTTTTATAGAAACAATTAGCTGAAGCAAAAAACTTATTTAATTGGTACACTTTTAAAATTTTTTAAATTAATTTTACAGGATTTGAGAGAAAAAATGTATAAAGTTATTGTACGCAAAAGTGAAATTTGGGTGTACTAATTTCCAAAAAAAAACATATTTTCTCCCACTAATAAACACAATCAATAGACAATTAATTTGTTTGATCAGTTAACGTCGTATGTTACCACTAAAAATAACGTCGAGTAACACAAAAAACTAGGATTCGAGATAACACTGGGAACTGCAGTAACCAACGGTTATATTTGGCACAAAGAAACTACCAAATAAATTTTTTTTATAACTGAGTTTAAAGAACCAATTGTTGAAGGTGTTTTGTTAAGTGCATCAAAACTTGTTCAAAAAAATAAATTTACAAGTAATTTATATATTGGTGTGATTATAATAAGTATTTATTTTTACTTGGCGCACTTCTATTTATTTCGGCACACGTGTTAAACACTTTGTTTACCGACAAAGTCTTCTTAACACTTCTGATCCAATCGAAAAACTGACTCCAACTTTCTCTAAATACTTTTTATATTTTTCCGTTATCAGAATCCATGCATTTCGATTAGTTTTCCATAGTTCCTAAATGCTTCAGGAACGTTTTACTGCCCCCTTCTTAAAACTGGATGCAGCGCCGGTAGAAAGGATCGTAGCGATAACGGCAGTTCTCTCCATTTCGGGAACATCCTTAAGCATGAAAGTAGTGGTAAATAGACTTTCTCTGATCCGATGTTCTGCTTGGATAGTAACTGCGGACCAACACTTGAACGTCTGTTACTTGGAACAACTTTGTAAAACTCTCTCATTATCTTTGCAGCTTCGGTGACAAAACACGCCTTTTTTAGAGATTATACACTACACCATGTCGCCCGGTTAAAATTTACAGTTTTGTGCTTTGACGTCATATCTGTTCTTTATTCTGTCGTTGGCAATTTGTGTGTATTTACAGACTGCCCTATGTACTTCTTCTAGCCTTTATATCAACTTGCTGACGTAGTTTTCTCCAGCAACTTTTTCGTCCGGCCTTTGTCCAAATTGGAAGTCGCATGGCAGTCGTATTTCGCGATTGAGCATAACACAGGATGGTGTTTGGCTTTTGCTTTCATGAACAGATAATTGCTATTCTATTAGAAAAAGGTGCAAGTATTGATCTCAATCTCTTTAGTGTTCAGACACCACTTTGGCTAAGTACTTTCTTATTGTTTGATTCATCTGTTCAATCATGCCATCAGATTGAGGATGGAGAGGCAACGTTCTAATTTTTTTAATTTCTAACAGTCAACAAACTTTTTGAAACAGTCACCTTGGTCAAAATGTAATTCTAACAACACTCCACTCCAAACCGGCAGAAAAATTCTTTCACTAAAACATTTCCGACTGTAGCTGTTTCTTGATTGGGTATGGCCAGTATGTATTTGTTTACCGAATCAGATTCTGGGAACGGCCATGTAATGTCAATTGCTACTCTCTCTTCATTCTATTGGCGTTTTTTGTTTTTTTGCGGGCCTTCTAGCTAACGCGCAGACCATGCACTTACGGTACCATTCCATGACGTTTTTTTAATGTATTCTTCACGCCAAAGTCTCTTCCTAATGTATCATCCTGATACTCGGCTCTTCGGTCCTACCAACTTCACTCTGTTTTCCGTAGCCTTGACACTCTCTAAAAATTGCTTAAAAAAACCGTCTTCTACTCTCAAAAAATCACACTGCGCCTATTATGCTTTCATGTTTCTGCCGAGAGAACTACTTTAGTCGTCAGCCGTTTGCTACTCTTAATTCAGGATTGTTTTCCTGTTTGTGACTGCTCAGGTTTTCATTTGTCATTAACCATAGCAGTTCTTCGGAGACATTTGATTTTTTCTTCAAGTCGCGAGCAATGCTTGCAATCTGCCGGACATGGTCTTCTCCACCAGCGTTTCGATTACTGCTTGCGGTACGGTGTTGTGTGTCATAGTCATACTTTTGCAGTTTTTTGAGCCGCTTTGTTATTTTTCCTTTTGGATTACGAAGCAGCAATAGCTATTTCAAAGCGGCGTGGTAAAATTTTTCGTTCATACAAATATTTGTAGAAGTGTTTTATTAACTTGATGACTGCTAACAGGTCTCTCGTGGTCAAGCAGTAATTCTATTCTGACCTAAACAAGACTTTATTAAAACACTTATTGCTACTTTGCTCCCATCGGCTTCCAAAATTAAAAAGGTTTGTTTTACTTAATAGAAAGCGTTTTTGCAGTTTCCATTCCATCTAAATTCTGTTCTTTTTTTGGCCAGTTTTTCAAAGGTTTGGCAATGTTGGCAAATCTGGGTACAAATCGTTTACAATAGGTGCACAACCCAAGAAAACTGCAAAGTTGGTGTTTGCCGAGTGGTCTTGGTCATCCTTACACTGCTCTGTGTCAGCTTTTGCTCAGTTTTTAAATATGACGTAACCAAGGCATTGCACTTCTCTCTTAAATACATGTCACTTCTTTCGGCTAAGTTTTAAATTTGTCTTACGTAGTTGTTGGAATAAGTTGTTCAAATGTTCGTTAAACGATTTTCTACTTTCAATCACGTTGTCTAGATATCCCAATTACGTCTTCTAGGACAGCCCGCACAAGAGCATCACACAGGCCAAAGCGCATATCAGTGAACTGCCACAAACCAGTACCAATTGTAAAAGCTGTATTTTCACAATGCTTGGGTTCCAATTCTGCCTGTCAATAACCACTATTTAAATCCAATTTGGAAAACCACTGAGATCCTGATAGGGTGTCTAACGTATCGTTAATTCTCGGTAAAGGGCAGCTGTTTTTTTGGTCACGTCGTTTAGCTGTTGATTTATGTTTATTAGTACCACTGAAGACTATTTGAAGGTTCAATCACACCTTCTTTCTTCATATGAGAAATTATTCGTTCTACTTCTTCTCTTTTTGCCAAAGAAAGTCGGCGTGGATGTATGTGTCTCCGGTATTAATTTTGTGCTTTACCGCGTCAGTTCTTCCTTCTACTCTACAGCGCAAACACATCTTGATATTGTTGGATCAACGCTTTAACTTCAACCAGCTGGTCGGGGATGAGGTTTTGGCAGTTAGAAATAAGAATGTCTAATAGATGTTGTGAGCACTTCTTTGGCGTCGTAGCTTCACTAGAATTCACGCATCTCTCAATTTGAGACTCTGGTGTGCATTGGCCTACTACGGTCTTCTTTTTCAACGTTTTTGGATCTGAGTTGACATTCAAGATTTTTACAGGCATTGTGTTTTTTACTTATACTAATGCTCAGTTAATTAGTAGTTCTTTTTTAGCCAATTGGCCCTCTTTTGGTTCAATAGCGTAAATGTAGCCAATGTCACACGGCTGCTTTCTCTGACGAATGAAAAGGAATTTTTTCACATCTTTCTTCATATTCAAATGGAACCCATACTGTTTTTTTACGTTTATTTCCAGGATAACTTCTTCCGTGATGCCGGCTACCAGTACTTGATAGTCGCGTTCTCTATTTTCCAAACCAATGGTTAGTTTTACTTTTGTGAGTACGTATTTTTTTGGCTCTCGCCGTTTGAAATCGCACTGTTACTGGTAATGTATTCTAATTTTTCAGTATTAATATATCAGGATAAATGATGTATTTTGTCGCTCCCGTGTCAACCAGTAACTGGACACTTTGTTTATTGAAATTGCCATCGAGATAAATGCTGTGCAATTGATTCATAGGCGATGCCCATCAAATTTTAATTTCTGTGGCATGGCTTGTTGAAGTCGACTTTTACCTCATTTGGTCTTTTTTATGGTTAGTACAGCATCGTCGTATGTGAGTCACTTTCCTGCAGTTCCAGCACGTTACTTCTCTTCCCCGAGTTAACTGTTTGCGTAATACACGTCGCACTATTTCTTTGATGTTTTCCTGTGTCTACGCAGTTACTTTTCCAGCATAGTGAAGCTTATAGCTGTTTTGGTGCAACGGTTGTTGCTGGTTAAAACTCTAAGGTGTGGGTTAAGGTGTCATCCCATGTCTTAGGTCGAGCTAACCGCAGAGTTTACTGCGTTTTGTTATCTCGTAGGTCGTCCACAACGGTTTGAATAGCAAATTGCTCCAGGAAGGTATCTGGTGCTGTAGGATACGCAAGCCGTGTCAATCACTATTAAAGACGTCGCTTTCTGTTTGTTGCTCCAATCATTAGCTATAACTACGATTTTAAACTGTTTGTGGTAGGTCGACCACGAAACTTTACAATCAAAATTTACAGATACAACTTTTTTAGAATTCTCTTAGATTTTTTAAAAATTTTTAGACAATTTTTCCACTTTTTGAGTTTTCGGATAGCTTTTCTTCCATTTTCAGATAATTTTCGTTTATTTTTTTTATTTATTGATTTGAAAATTTCAATTAGTTGTGTATCCATTTTTAATTTAATTCATTAATTTAATTAATAGTTTAAGATATACTGTCACTTTTTAAAATGCATTGTTAAATAAATTTAAAAAACGACCGATTCTTAATTATTAAATTAAATGCACTGATTCAACGAACCGGAACAGATATAAACAAACTCACGCGGGCACGTACTAATCACTTTTTTGTTTATTAATTCGTTAGATTGTAACCCGTAACAAATGTTAAATTTAAATTTATTTACACGTATTTATTTACACGATTTAATTTCGATATGATAAATCTAAGTACTTTTAACTAACACACCCTAGTTTTTGTTTATTTACACTGGTATTTATTATCACTTGATGCACATTTATTTATCTTAGCACACGCGTTAAACACTTTTGTTTTATTATGTAACTCGGGCGTTAATTTTTAGATACACTTAGTATGTGTTTAGTATTTAGATGATATATAATTTATATAAAATAAGGCGACCTTTTTGGTTACTTTCTCGGCAGGATCGTGTAGTGCGGAAGTCATATATTTTCCGCTACCTCTTGCAGTGCTACCACAACAACTTTATTTTTTTAACCGAAAAAGTCTTTATAACACTTCTGACTCAAATCAAAAAAGTGACCCCAGCTTCATTCAAATACTTTTTATATTATTAGGTTATCGGAATCTAGAATATTTAATTTTTTTCAGCGTTTCGAAGATTCCAAATACTTCGATGCATCAAATTCTATTCGTTATTGGTCTTTTTTTAAAACTCATAAATGTAAGATTCATTATCGATATTTTTTTAAAATTGACCATTTGCTTTATTATTTATAAGATCAAACCCAAACGTCGCGTCGTTTCTAATGGTTTTATTAATCTTGATACCCAACTTAAAGTTTATGCCCTAATTATTAAGCGACCAGAAAAACGTGTGGAGTTTTCACCGATATAAAATGTTTATATTTCGGACACCTAACAAAATTTTTATACTGCTCTTTATAATTTCATCTGTAGACATACTGCAATCCAAAATTAAAATCTGTTATGTTTTTTCTTCGTGTTTTGTGTTGTCACTTCTTGCTGATTTTTGTGTCTTGTAAAATAAAGTACGTTACCATCAGTAAACCGTTTGTATACCTAAAATTTAGTTGTCATTAAGAAAAT
The DNA here is from genome assembly GCA_035610365.1 of Aquatica leii. NCBI lineage: Eukaryota > Metazoa > Arthropoda > Insecta > Coleoptera > Lampyridae > Aquatica > Aquatica leii. The sequence goes on along the minus strand of CM069435.1, from coordinate 41,355,634 downwards.
ATTTTTAGCCCTGAATAGATGCTTTAAAATACAATTTCAATATAGTACACGGTGTTATAACTTCTTCAAAGAAATTCTTTGTTAGCGTTACAAACATTTTTTTTGGTGCAACGGTTTATTTTGTTACCTTATTGTCTCGGTTCTCAACTCGAGGTTATTTTAAACCAGTACATGTACTTGATTATAACTTCTCAGAACTTGAACTTATTCTTCTCAATTAGACAGTTATGGTTCATTATCTGAAACGGTTGGTAATTTCGAATGTTTGCAAGAAACCTTAGACACTTTTCTCTGTTTCCTAAGTGACTTGTATTTTGAAAAAACGAAGGTATTTTAGATTCCATCGCGTACGCTTCAAATTCGTTCCTCATCTACAGTATTCTAGAAAACAAGAACAGAATCCACTACATTAGTACTCTTCAGCGTTGAATGGATTCTGTTCTTAAAAATACGCAATAAAAATACTCAGAGAGCAACATTATAGTTTCTATTCATTACTTCGTTACCTTAATTATAAATAATTTACTTGAAGTACCAAATTTTAAGTGTCTTTAACCCACTGGTTGGTAAAATAAAACTTAATTTGTCATTTCGCTTCGGCGTGTTAAACGTGCAACAAAAGACAAATTATTTTCTTAACCAAAACTTAATTTAACACTGTTAAATTATGTCACGTAAATCCAATTATAAATAACGTCTTTTGGTGCTGTACACTGCAATAAAACTTAAGACAAAAGCACTCTTGCAGCACGTATCAAGTTCAACAGCTCGATTTTTTTTCAATTTGACTTTTTTAACAACCATGCATTTTAAATTTTTAATTGCAAATCAATGTTTTGTAAGCAATTCATGCAGTAAGGTCAAGTTTTAGTTACATCCCGCAAACGTGGAGTTATTTTACTTGTTTAGAAGGAAAATTGTAATGTTATCCGCGTCAGTAATATTATACCATTTTTTTTTAATTTCTTGTTCTTAGTTAATTATTATTATTATTTGTATAATGCAGTATTGTGAAATTTTGTCAACAAAAGTTTCAGTGCAGATCCTTGAGGTTAGTGTCATCTACGTGCCTTTCTCTATTGATGAATATAAATGATGGCCTTTTAATGTATGGTAAAAGCGTGCACTTAAATATAAACCTTTTGCATTCAAGGAAGTTGAATTTAACCAACAAAAAAATAAAACAATCTATGAGAAATATACCTTTATAATACCTATCTAGGCTTGATTTGTATATTTCAACCATGGAAGGGGACATTGTGAGAGGCTACAAGGCTAAAACACTACCAGCTCTTTCACCAGTCGGTTACAGTAATCGGTGACTAGCGTTTTATTGTTTACTCACACCTAGAGGTCGTCTTCGCAGTGTACGTTATTTTGGAGTTTATATCTTATTCTAGCTGGAGAATTATATTAACGCCGGAATGGAGAAGGAACATTCCGAATCAATGACCACAATTCCCATGAAACCCGAGTATGCCCCTTCCGAGGTGTACTCCACCGAACCACCACCGGTAAGAATGTTTTTTTAACAATTTTTGCATTCGCGTAATGAGCGTTTATAAAAATGTTTAATTTTTTACTTGAAATCGGCGAAAACTACGTTGACCTACTTTCCAGAATTTTTATGGTAATGCATTATAACACCGACGCAATCTCTTCAAGGATTGATATGTTTAGAAACGTGTTTAAATTTATCTTTTTCATCTAATAATTAAGGTTTCCACGATTAACTACAATTAAATTGTCATTATAGTTTTTTGATAACAGATTTAATTATGCTTCAACGTCAAAAAATAATTAGTATTGCAAACGAAACTTTTTTATTAATTATTATTGATACGTTTTGAATTGTAATAACTTTTTTTACTTTACATTTCCCTATATAGAACAACTTTCTACCACGAAGATGTCATAATTTCTAGTCATTTTTTATAATTACTTTGTTGCTGTCGTGTAATTATCAACAAGTAATTGTTTTGCGTAATTAGACTGCGATAAAAGTTTTTTTAGTCGAAAATTCTTTAATAGATAAAAACCAACGCGAATGATAGTTTAGTCAAACATACTATTTGCGAAACGTTGTTAGAAAATCCACTTTCACCAAATCCGAAGTAGGCACTATTCGGGTCATCTATCTATACCGGCAATTTTTGCTTTTAAAATGAAGTAAACGCAATAAAACAAATATAATAATGCGCAACGGTCACGATATTAAAAAAACGAAGTGATTTATTTTTAATTTCGTCGAAATAGTGCACGTTTACGATTAATAAAACTAAACACAATTTAGCTTTCTCCATTAATCATTAACCATTATTTTCTAAGTGCACTCAAATTAAAGACGATTAGAAAAAAGTCCTATGGAGTAGAAATTGAACTTTCCATTGTTTAGGTTACATTTTTTCCAATTACTAAATCAGTAATTAAAATGCTATTTACAAAAAAATAGAAAATCGTATATATGACCTACCTCAACACTGCCCGATTAATTAACTTGTTAAAGCTTAAAGCTATAAACCAACGTAGTTATTGTTTGTAATTTTCTTATCAATGAACGTGTTTATATTTGGATTCAACCTTGATTAGAAAATGGAGCAATAATATTAACACTCGTTTCTTTCGTGCCTGCGTTTCTTAAAGTTTTGTTCTATTAGTAATTATTAATAATTAAATGAAACTAAACGGTTTAAGTTAAGCTCATCCACGCGAGCATGCTTAAAAAAGTAATGGGTAAAATTATTTTAATTATAAAAAAGAATGGTTGAATTAACATCGTCTCCGTAGTAGTTACAAATTATAAGTGTAATTAGTTCTGATCTGAATAAAAGTCAACGGTGAAACAATGTTAAAATGCATAAAAGCAATTAAAATAGTAATTGCTGTCGTATCGAAGTCTTATGGCCTAGATATTTCACTGAAAAAGTGTGTTTTTAAATTTAAGATAACGTCTAAAAATTAAATTAATCATTTTGGCCAAAAAAATTAATTAGTAACCTAATTGGAATTCTAAAACGATACCAATTAGTATTTTGAAAAGTTTTATGTCGATCGATACTTACTTAGTAATTTTTAGTGTGTCGTGCAATTAATTAATTGCTTCCTAATTTAAATAGAGCTTTTTTTTGTTATTTTGTCTTTAAATAAATAAAAGAAAAGAAGTTTAGTTTTGCGTGTTTTTTGATAAGTTCGATTAGTTTTAATTTCTATTTAATTAACGTTGCTTCTTGTTTTATTGTTTAAATATTTCGTTAATTTGTTTTACCTGTTCATACTATTATGCAATTGATGATTACACTTTTTCTTAAATTTTGTTTTAGCTTAACAGTTTCTAGAATGCGTGGTTTAAAAGAAAAGCAAATTCAAAATACTCTTTAACTCTTGATAAATCAAAATAAAAATAGAAAACAAATATAACCTAGCATTTTTCGTAATGTTTTTTTTTACTTATTTATGGCAATTATTATTTCTGAATAAAAGTATAATAGTGCATTCTGTAACAAGGTTGGAATGAAAATTCGACACGAGTGAAAAGTTCCGAGCGCGAGCGTATGCGAGCGTGAAGAACTATTTCTCCTCTTATTTGCCATAGATAAAAACGAATGTGAAGTTATCTTGCAGATAGATGAAATTAGTAACAGTTTCTGATAATGAACCATAAGTATCTAATTGTTAAGAATAAGTTCTAAGAAGCTATGATAAAGTACTGGCTTAAAATAACATCGAATTGAGAACCGAGACAATAAGGTAACAGAACAAAACGTTACACATAATAAACTGGTTGTAACGCTAACAAAGAACTTCTTTGAAGAAGTTATAACATTGTGTATAATGAAATTGCGTTTTAAAGAATCTATTAAGTGTTAAAAATATTTTCTTAATGACAACTAAATATTTTAGTGATACAAAAACGGGTAACATAGAAAACACAAATTAAAACAGTTTGAGCAGTTTTAAATTTTGATTATTGTGTGTTTACAGATGAAAGTGATAAAGAGAAATTTTTTTAAATTCATTGTAACAATTTTGATTTTAAAAAAACTTTTCAAACCACGGTTTAGTTTTAATTTAGTTGCTAAAAAATATTTTTCATTAACAGAATTAAAGTCCCTACATCTTATGTCTGTTTTCAAACTCAAATTTTTGGACTCGCTTAATTACTACGCTATAAACTATAAAGTAAATATTATCATCAATGTTTCCAAAGCAATATCCGTGAGCTACCATGAGAGACAACGTTTGGGTTTGGATCAAAAAACTATATTTGAGCTGCACCGTATATTTTTTTACGCTTCATGAACTGACGGTACATTTTTACAAATTTAATTTGGGAACCTAACAGAGAAGAAAATATTAGAAACTCAAATTTTCTTAATTGTAATTTTGTTTAGCAAAAGAATTTGATGCACAGTTTGTATATAAATTTTGACTTTGGTGTTTTTAAGTGAATAATTATTCTACCATTCGTTTTCCTAGTTTTTTGTTCAAACTTTTTTGTTTCTTGAACTCAGTTATAGACAAATTTTACTTGTGTAACATGTAAGCATTGACTACGACAGTGAACAGTGTTATCTCAAATGCTAGTTTTTTTTATACCACTTGACGCTTTTTCTTAGGGGTAAATGATTTGCTATTATTGTAATCGCAAATAAGTGCAAATTTCTATAATTGTTCTCATCGCCTATCTATTGTAATTGTCTTTTCACAATGTTTGGTACTGCGGTACAAAAAACTGCGTTTATCTTGCCAGTTTACCACAACTACGTTTAAATTATTTTTGAGTGCAATAATTAAAATTAAATATTTAAAAAAAATTGAAAAAGTTTAATAAATGTAAATGTTAGAGTATTATATATTTCGGATACTGCGTATAGATATTTTCATAATCCGTTCTCTGTCAAACAATTGGATTTGACAGTGAACTCTATGAAAAAATTGACAGTAAAGCAGTTTACTTTTGTACTAAATTTTAGTTTAAGACAAAAATCTACTAACCAATAACTAACTAACCTAAGAATTCAATTCAAAGTTGACAAATTTTGTTAGTAAGAAATGTAGTGCAAACTTTGAATTAGTTATGTTTTCAATATTCTTTTAAAATAAAAAAAAACATTGAATTTTACAAAAAACAGCACAAAAAATAATGTATGTAATTCTCGTCGAAAGTCTCATAGCACTCTCATGCGACACTCGGACTGGGACGTTCGTTATGCTATGCTTCACTTTGGACGCTACTGACATTAATTACTTTACTTAGAGAACTTTTAAGTATATACCCTAACCATAACTTAACAGTTTTTGCAATAACACATAATTTAAAAAAAGCAAATTCAGAATGAGATATATAAGATGAATCAAAATAAAAATCAGCTAACAAGCAACCTAGAATTTTTTGTACTGTTTATTTTGTTTATTAATATTTTTTAGTAAAAGTATAACATGATTCGAATGAAAACTTGATACTAGTATTGAATGTTCATCCCAACAGAGTAAGAGACTGCTCTGCCTCCACAACTAGAAGATATGAGCGAAATGCAATGAGAAAAAATTTAGGCAAATTTAAATTATTTATATAAATATTTGAACAGAAAAGTTATTTATTACATTGTGTTAACATTTATGGGATTTGTCTAATTATTGAAATTAAGAAGTGATTTATTGTAATTTTTTGTAATTTTTTTTAAATTATTGGTGTATTCAGATATGATATCTTCTTCTTTAAGTACCATCTTCTAACGAAGTTGATTTTCATAATGGCAATTTTGACTTTAGATACTGCTGCTTTGAACAACTCTACAGATGTACACCCCTATTACGTTTGCAGGTTTCTAAACCAAGAAGTTCGTCGGCGCCCTACGCTTCTTTTTCCTTCTAATTTTTCTGTGTGATCAGTTACTGCAGGTTATATCTGTTACCTCGCATAACCTGCCCGAAGTACTAAAGTTTTCTTTTTTTAATAGTGTTTACTACTTCAGTTTCTTTGCTCATTTGACGTAAAATTTCTGTTTTTCCCTCTTCTTCAACATATGTCCGTATACCCATAATTCGAGGGCTTGTTTCTATGCGTCTTTTATTTCCATTGTTTGGTCATTTTTATCGTTTTTATGGTTTCCAGATATTTGTTTCTGTGATGTTGTCTATTTTAAACGTGCTGCTAAATTTTGTGTTTTCGATACCACTATAAACTTTGTTTTTCTAAAGTTAATTTTGAAGCCATATTTTAGACTAGTTGTGTTTAAACGTTTGATAATATTATGTAGGTCTGTAATATCGTCAGTTATTATTAAGGTATCCCAACTGTTAAATTCTATCCGTTTTCCAATTTTGGGCATAAGCCTCTTCTTTGCGTTTCCAATTTTCTCTATATGTTGCTTCTCTCATCCATGCTTTTCCAGTCATTCCCATCATGTCGTCCGACCATTATGCCTTTGGGTGCTCTATGCTTCTTCTTTCTGTCTTAGGTCGCCACTTCGTTACTTTTCTACTCTACCTTTTATCTTGACGCCTAGCGAGGTGTCCTGTCCAACTCAATTTCAATTTACAGATTTAAGTTGTGATGTCTTTTACTTTTATTCGTTGTCTAATATATTTGTTCCTCAATATGTTTCTTTGAGTGACGCCTAGTATAGATATTTCCACGGCTCGTTGCGTAATTTCAAATTTATGCCCTACTTCCTTAGTAAACGTCCAGGTTCCCGCTCCGTATGTTAAAATTGGGAGGATACATTCCTCATAAACTTTCGTTTTTAAGCATTGTGGAATGTTAGTTTTAAAAATGCTATTTGCTAGTTTCCGTATCCTGTCCATTCCAATCGTATTCTTCTGTCTATTTCTTTTGCTTGCCCTTGTTTGTCGAGACTGACACATTGACCTAGGTATATGTATTCTTCCACTTTTTGTAGTATTTATACTGGTATAAATATAGAGTTGATAGGTATGTTATAGTTAGTCATACTTTTTGTTCTTTCAATATTCATACGGAGTCCAATCGTTTTCCTCGCCTCATTCAGCTGGTTTAGCATTTATGTTAGTTTTTTAAGAGTATGTGCCATTATGACAACATCATCCGCAAACCAAAGATGAGTAAGACGTTTACCGTTTATGTTAAATCCTTTCTTATTCCAATTTTGGGGACAATGTATCTCCCTGTCTGATTGTGTTATTATGGTCTATCGTTCTGAATCCTTTACGGAATCCTGCCTGCTCTGCGGGCTAAGGTTGATATTCTATTATTTCTAACATTCGTCAGTAACTCATATATGTGTAATAAAAGCGATATAGGTCTATAATTTTTTAAGTCTGAAAAGTCCTTTTTCCTATGTGTAAGTATAGTCACCGATTTCTTTCAACTTTGTGTCATAATTCTAGTCTGTAAGCATTTGTTAAATAATACTTTTAATAAGTTTCACTACGATTTTATTTCCGCCAGGAGCTTTGTTATTTTTTATTTGTTTTAAAATGTGCTTGATTTTATAGCAACTTATCTCTGGTATATCCTCAGTGTATGCCTGGTGAGTTTGGCTTTTTCATCCATTCGCGGAGTGTTTTCTTTGTTGATCTTTGTTGAATATAGGTTTTCTTAGAATCTTGTGATACAACTTAAGATTTCTTCCTTTTTTGTTATATTTCATTTTTCGTTCATAATTTTGATTAACTTTTTTTTTCTTCCGCTTATCTTTGCTCTAAACAATTTTATTTCCTTGCAGGTCTGTAGAATATTCTCAGCCAGTTTTTTGTTCTATTTTTTGATGTCTTGTTCTATATGTTACCTAATATTTTTATTTAGGTGTGTTTTTTTAGGTGTATTGTACAGGAGTTTCCTTCATAGGTTCTTTGGTATTGTTACTTAATTTGTGTTCTCTGTTTTTTTTAGCTAGTGTTTTCTAAGGTGGTTCCAGTACACTTTCAGTAATGTTTTGAGTTAGTGTTTCAATATCTTCTTCTTCTGGATTTAATGCCCGTAGTTTATAATAGGCGTACCGTATGTTATTTATAGATGTCCCGTTTATTTTTTGCCTGCTATTTCTCTTTCTAATATTTCTTGGAATATCGCTTTAGAGTACAAGTTAAATATAACATGAAAACGTCAAAATTAGGACGCTATTAAAACACGATTGAAACGTTAATATAAAAAATTTCTATGTTGCAAGTCAATTCTATTATTTTTATTATTTTGGAAAAATGAATCTTTAATTTCGATTTCGAACAATTTTTCATCACCACCGTAACGCGAGCATACGAAAATGTTATTAAAAATTCGTTTGTTGATGAGTTACTTAATAATATTTCTGATTCTCTTTTATTGTTTTCGTATTTCAGTTAGTTTTTTAACAGAAAACAAAATCAAATATGGTGTCTATAGTATGAGTTACTAATTTTTTCATGTAAGAATTTTTTTTTGAAAATGAAAAACGATGGTTTAAAAGAAACAATAGTGAATCAAGTGACAAAACGTACTGCCGAATGCTTAGGAATAAATATAAGCAGTGTTAAAAGAATATTACGTGAGAAACGAACAACTGGTACAATATCGGTTTCAAAAGTGGTAAAAAAATTGGAATTGACGATTTCTTAAAAAGCATTATCAGAAGACGTATCTTACAATTTTATATGGAGAAAAGTTTTTCAACTATTGTAGAGTTATACCAACGATTAAAGGACGACCTTTCATGAGGTTTGTACTTCTACTTTAAAACACTGGGTGTAGGCAATGAATTTTAACTACCAAACAAATCTATTTTAATGAAAGAAAATAATATATCTGCTAAAATATCACAATAATTGTACTCTGCAAAATGATATCGGAAAGACATGGTGTGGTGCCAATCATTCCAGAAAATTTGGTTAGGTAGAACCAGTTACACCATAGATTCGTTCCATAAAAAAACTATTCAAAAATATTAATGGGTTTAGAGGTGGAATTAAACGACTTTTCGGTTTAGGGAAACGAGTGATCATATTACATATTGGTAACGAAATTTGATTTTTGAAAGAGTGTATGCAATGCTTTATTGGTTAAAAAGTTTCTGCTGATTACCAGGACAAAATTAACAAACAGCATTATGAACAATGGATTATATTTGTATTAACGCCCATTCCTGATAAGTCAATAATTGTAATTGAGCACGCATCTTATCATACTGTGTTAGATCCTGAATTCCGCAATCCCACGACTTCATAGAGAAAAGTTAACATTATTCGGTAGGTTCAAAAAAAAAAAACAAATAGCATTACCTAAAGGCGTTGCGAAATTTAATTCATTAACGAGACCTGTTCTTTTAGCTACATAATTTCGAAAAAAGATACTTGTTGCAAAAAAAATTGCGATATATTTGAGAGGAGATGATCTGAAATTTCTATGCTTTCCGGAGGCACACAGTGAATTTAATCTTATAGAACTTATATAAAATTATCTTAAAAATATGGTAGCAAAATTAAATTCTACTTTCAAAATAACGGACGTTTTGGATCAACAAGAGAAAATATCATTGAAAGCGTTTGGCCAGATTGTGTGAAGCATGGAGAATATATCAAAAGTAAAGAGAGAAAAAGTTAGATATTGCGGTAGAGCCTTTAATTATCAATTTACAAGATGATGATAACGATGACGATTAGGTAAGTGACTAATTGATGAAAACGGTGACTCAGATGTATGTTTAGATGTTAAGAAATTATTTTTTATAAAAACAATTAAAAACGTTATAAAAAATCTATTTTGAATGCCGCGGCATGTACGTATGCCGTTCTATAGTGATGCTAAAACTCATTTTACGACTTCACAAGGTCGTCAAATTGTACGCCACTTATATCAATTCTCACGTTCATGTAAGCTATGCATATCTACTTAATATAGATATTATTTTAAAACTATTATTTTATTGTTTATTAAATTGTATAAAATTTTTTTGTGAAAATAAAGTTTTTAACGAAGAAATCGTTTAAATTAAACAAAATGTGTACAAAGATAATATCAATTTATATGAATCTAATTATTTCTGAAAAAAGTATACTTTTGTCTATGTACTTCATACATTTTATGTAATGTATTTTTAAGTTGCAACTTTTCGTAATGAATACTAAAAACTACACCTTCTTGAACATTTTTTTAAAGATAATTAAAGCGGCATTAGTTAAAAGTATAAAATTTAAATATAATATTTATCAATATAATCAATTGATATATATTTAAAAAAATCACTTTGAGCTTGTGATTTTATTTGACTTGAAACTCAGGAGTCAGAACTTTTTATTCCGATAGTAGTCTCTTCCACTCTTCTCGGTTTACTACTCTTCTTATCCATGTTAGACCCGCTGTTTTTTTGACGTCGCCAGTAATAGCAGTGGTATTTATCGAAAATAAATTCAACTTAATAAATAAATACTGCTAACATAAATGCTAACATAAAAAATACGTTTCAAAATAAATTACTGTTATTGTTAAACTTAAATAGATTATTATAACGTAATACGTCGTTGATTTCTCTTTTCATACACAACTTAATTTTGTGTTAATTTTTTTTGTATTGCAATTTTTGCTTTTATTTCTTTTGCGTTATATTATAACGTAACGTATTTTAATTAACTTTTTTTGTATTACTTATTTGGATAATTTCTGTATTTAAGAGAAAATATTTCTGATTTTACCAAAATTAATCACAAGGTGATTTTTAATATTCACAAGTTATTTAAAACTTGCATTTACATAAATTTAAAAACTAAGTAATTACAAAACTTGTTTTTAAATTATGGAGCAAAATTAAATTTATAAATTTACGATTTTGAAATTAGAATTTTAAAATAAGAATCAGTTTAGTAACATTCAAGGTAATTAACGAAATTACAGAAAATACGTTAAATTGCTGCGAAAATTATAAATTTGTATAATTAGTAATGGTTTGTACTACAAAATTTTATTACTAATTTAGTTTAGAAAAAATGGGTTATAAAAATGCACGAAGAAACTATTGCTGCATAAGAACGAAAGTAGACCATCACCAACTCGTGACGACCTGAGATGTTAAAATGAATCTAGAACTGCATAATTTGAATTTAAATCCTTAGATTGCGTTTCGAGATTCAATACTACTATGAACCAAAAAAATTGGGTACCTATTATTAAAACTTTCTTTAGTTTAGACAAACGCTGAGCTGGATTCTTCTCACATTTCTAACAAGTATTAATTTTTAATAAATTTGCGCAATAGTGTAATGACGACATGAAGTTTAAAAACATATTTATGCAAGTGAGAAGTTGCGAAACAAAGTTGACCATTCCGGTTATAATTTATTATTATTGTTACAATTAGTATGTGCATGCTAATTGCAATCTCATCGACTTCCTTTTAATCCCAATCGTTAAATATTCAATCGCAGAAAAAAATCCAGCGCAATTAACTCGATTAATAAAGGGTAAGCCACTTTCTTTTGTATTTATTGAATTGATGGACTGTCAAATCCTTTCACTATTAAATAAGACTTTTTCGAAAGAAAAACAGTGCATTACTGTAACTAGAACGTACGTAACAGTTGTAAACTCATTGTCCGTGAATGCAGAAAAAAAGTACCACAAAACCTATAGAAATATGTAAAAGTTTTTATTTTATTATACGTAAATTTTACTTCGACTACATTTACGAGGTGCTAACGAACTCGAAACTAAACTTTCTATTTTACAATTCTTGATTGTATGTACTTCGTGATGTGTATAATAATTTAAACATCCTTTAGTGCACTTGCAATTCCTCCTTGTTTAATTACAATGCAAATATAAAGAAGCAAATGCGACATTTCGCAACTACGGGTAAAATTACAAAATGAAACTTTCATCTGTGAGAATCACGATGGACGTTTGTATAGCAACACATTTCGTTATAAGGAAATAGAAAAGGATGTCAGTGTGTATGAATAAATATTTAATATAATTGACGAATTACGTATGTAGATGCGGTTCTCCTTCGTGCCAGGTACGATACGTGTCTAAAACGTTAATATTTTTTTGCGACGGTCTCTAATTACATTCATTATTTGTTTATGGAATTTAGCCAAGGTCATTGTTTAGTTATGCTCGCGGAGCAACGAAAAAACATAGGTTCGGCACTTTAAATCTTAAGTGCCAATGAATATCAATGAATCATTGTTATGCCAGGAAGAAAAATTTCCCAAGAATTATTTGCTTAACAATCTTCTTTCACTTAAAAAAAATAAACGAACAATTGTGAATTTACAATAGCTTTGTGGTTGTGTATGAACAAACGTTTTCTTTTTCACCTTACCTTAATTATCTTAATTAGTGGATCTCACGGAGCCTACATATCAACGAGAGCAAAAATGTCATTTCTTCTGTGAATTAAGATAGAAAACTTAAATCCAAATCGTAAAATTATTTTTTTATGAATGCATACTAAATTTGGCGCTCAAGTACGTTATTTGCTTCAGTAAATCGAAAAATTAACGAAACCGTAAAGTTTAGCATAAAATAATTTTTTAAGTTTTTAATTAGGTTAAATTAATAAATGTAAATAACATGGTTGTTAATGAATTGTTAGCAAAGCCTTATAATTGGCATGTTGAAAATGGAAAGTTTTCTATAATAGCTTTTTGTCGAGTGTAGCAGTTTCACCTGGGTAAAAGATTGAAGCTCTGCGAAAACGCGAAAGTTATAATTTTTAACTCTAAACTTGGCTGTCGGTTTTGGGTCTACGCCTTTTTGGTTTAACTAGCTGAATTCAAATTAGTATTGGTGCCGGAAATCAGTGCTCAGTTGTTCTTTATACGTAACCGTACCATAGTTAAATAAATACGTGGAAAAATAAAAACAAATGGAAAATGTACCGAGAAAAATTATTCAAAGCTAACAGAAAATAAATTTCAAACAGACGCATATGCACATAATAAAATGCATCACTAAAATGAAAAAGCAAGACGATGGTAGAACATCCAAAACATGTAACTTTTTGTATATTTATAAAAGTGGTAGATTAAACAAAGAGTGGTTGGCATATATGTATAGGTATACTCTTATCAAAATAAAACAAAACAAGCAAATTAGCAAATTGTAGAACCGTATACTCTCTCAAAAATGCGGAAAATGGTTTTCCTAACAAAAGATACTTCTAGAATGGCTTAAAAGAAACTGAAATGCTCATAAAACTTGCTCTTCTTCTTTAGTCTTAAATGAGAAATAATAAATTAAGATAAAAGTAATTATTTTCTATTACCCTTCTACTGCCTAAGATATTTTACATCAAAATGAGCCCAACTCAGGCAATCTAAATACCCCATATGATTACGCCTCTAATTAATGCAAAATGAAATGTAATTCAATTAAAGCTGAAACAGTAGCACAAGTATTTTTTTAAATAAGAATAACAATTTAAATACAGTTATAATAATGATGAATTTTACACAGGTGTTGTTTACATTTAATACATGCAAATCTTGTTTTTTGTCAACAGACCTTAGCCAGAAAGCACATCTTTGACTATTGAAGTTTTCTGTCAACTTTCTTTTCTTAGTTTGTGTTTTCACGGTTGGGCACTATTACATCTATTCCGCATTTGTTTATGAAGTCAAACACATGTCGATGCAAATCTCTTGAGTTGTAGAGACAGTTTAGAAAACCGACTGGATTTATCACCTTTCTTTTAGTTTGGTTGGTTAAAAGTCCCTACAATGATATTTATTTGCTAATTCCATCATTTTCATAAAAATTCTGAACGGTCATCTATTGCATTTACCAACACAAGTGTATTCTCTAGTCATCTTGTTGGTATCTACTCCGCCTTTCGTCGTTGCATAATAATTTCTGGCTTGTTCATATCTTCGTCGTACCTTTTTTTATCGTAATGTTGTGTTGAAAGCACTGTTACAATTTTTAAATAAACTGGAATACTATTCTTTATTTTTGTTGCTTAAAAATTATTTAGATGTATCAAATTTATTGAATCGAAAAGTTCGTACCAAGATTAATTTTTTTTGAAGAATACAATTAGCACATTGGTTGATGTTAGCAGCATACACCTGCAAATTTATTACATATGCAGTTTTTCAATCTGCATAAATGCAAATTTTAATGCCGTATCTACTTGGCTTTGACTTAATATAAAGTTTAAACGGAATCTTTCCCTAAACACTGCCAATCTCTCATTAATGGTAATTTTTTTATGTGGTTGGAAATTAAAAATTAATTTAGCTAAAAACTAATCAAATACGAAACGAATAGCTTCTAACTTATTTTTGGAAGTTCTTTCTTCTCTCGTTGATTTGTTGTCAAATCTCAGAAACCGCATAATACTGTTGGATCTCTCTTGGTACATTGCTGCATTGAAAAATGGCAAGTAAAAGGCAGAATCCGTTCTCCAAAGTTTACATAAATTTGTCGATGCTGCTATTAAAAAAAAGCAGCCAACAATTCTAAACGGGTAAGGATTGTATTTGCTTTGGTTGAAGTTTTGTAAGTTTAATTATATACAACGTTTATCCTATTAGGTTCCTTGTAAGTTTTGTCACAAATGGTATCAATGATTTCTGGAGTTATAAAAATCAAAACGCTTCTGAAATACTTTCAATATTGAAGCTTGATACAGTTAGACCTGGCTTAGCATTCACTATTTTGGTACATCTTGTTTTGATGGATTTGCAAACTATTTCATATTAGACTTAGTTGTGAATACCCCGTTAAAATCGTCTTTGACATGTGAATCTGTAACAATCAAGTCAACATTAGAGTAATCTGAAGATACTTCCCAATTAAAATTAAATTAAAAACAACCTGAAAAATGTAAGTTCGGATTTTTAGGAGGTCATAAATACTACTTCAAGCTAGGTTTTGCCTAGACCGTATTTACACAAACAAGTGTTAAAGTGGTTGTGTTTTGTTAACACTTTCACCAAAATTTAAAAACAGCTGTAGCCATTAAAATGTTTTGAAATAACCCATTTGAAAATTTCATTCAGTTTAAACCAAATTGTGCGATAGTAAGAAGTTGTGTATTTGTTTGTAGTGTTAGTTTATAGTTACCTGAAAGAATTTTTGACATTATCGTGCCAAAATGGGGAAGAATAAGAATTGTAATCTTGTTTTAAGCAGATTTATTGTGCAGATTTGGAAAGAGAATAAAAAATCGTATTAGAAAATAGCAAACAAGCTAAAAATTGAAATAAATATTGGTGTTTAATGCTATTAAGCATTATACATCTAATAGAACTACAGAAAATGTTCTTGGGAAGCTTATACCGCAAAAAACAACAAGAAAAAAATTGAGATTCTTTAGCAAATCCAAAAAGTTTTGGCCAAAAACGTTTGCGACGGTAAAACAACCTCTCTGTGAAGCTGACTTACACGGAAGAGTTAACAGGAAAAAATAATTTTTTACTCGCCGCAACGTTCAACTCAGACTTGCGTTTGCTAAAAAATATCGCTATTAGACAGAAACTGAGTGGAAACGGGTAATATTATCCGTCAAAATAAAAATAAATTTAATAGCGCCATATAGTAGGGTATACGTGAGACAACCAGAATTGCAAGCAACTAATCCACGATATACAAAAAAAGCGGTTGCTTTCTATTGTTAATTTTTCTTAGTTTTTATTGATATAAACTTCTCAGGTTGTTCTTAATTATGTGAATATAACTTAAATAGAAAAAATTGCCAAAAACACATACTAGGGAAAAGGATGCAATGGTACTTACCAAATTTTAAAACTATGAGTAGGCAGAAGTGGGGAATATTTTTATGGTGGGCACGGTAACTTGTGTAAAAATATTTAAATCTAGTATTTTATAAGAGATTTGAAAAATGAGTCAATTATTTAATCTTAACTAAGAACATCAATTTCATTCAGAAATAGTCTTCTCCAATTTGGGCGCGCACGTGGGTGCATGTGATCACTCAAGCTCTTCCCTAGCGTTGTCGCTGCAGAAATAAATGTTCGATAATTATCAAACAACGCAAGAACAACAAACAGAAGATAGAAAAAATGATAAAATCTTTAGTGAAATTTCTGGTTTTAAAAAAAAATAAAAAAAGACAATGGTATTGGAATAGAGAATAAATCAAAACGGCAAAAAAAGATTTGCATATTTGGGTTAAAAATGCGACAACATAACAAAAAAAGCACATCAAAAGAATGGAGAAACAAAGTGAATAAAGCCAATACTCAAATTTAAAAAAAATGTTTAAAAAAAACATGGGAAAAGGGCAAATAATTGCCAACAAACTAATTAAAACTGTCATGATGTATAGAGCAGAGATTTGGGAATGAGAAGTAGAAAATAAATCAGAAATAACACAGGAAAAGCATTACAAATGAGTATACAGTTTAGATCGATACCTAGGTAAATAGTGACTAAAACAGCGAAAATATAACAAATTCAAGTAGAAAAAGAAAAATGAAAAGGAAAGAAAAAATGAAGACAAAATCAAATACAAACGTTTTCAAAATTGTTGAATAAGAAAAAAAAAAAGCAAAGTCACAAAAGAAATACTGTAAGCGAATAAAATACGCAAGAAAAAAGAAGAAAAAAGTCAGAAAAGAAGAAGTAATGATGTGAAAAAGCATTGTACTAATAGCAAAGACATTGAAAAACAAGAAAAAAAGATAAAACGTGAGTCAAAGTATAATGAAAGATATAGTAACGTATGGACAGAAAAACTCGTCAATTTACAAACAAAAGAAATGCTTGACTAATCGAAAGAATCAAAATAAATGGAATAGAAGAAAACGTTTATGTGATATATTCAAATAATAAAATGTAAAAAACATGTTTTTTGGAAATTTGTAAAATACGCAATTATAATTCTATTACCAATCATAATTTTGCTGAAGATGAACGATCAAGCGTTCGACATAAGTTTTCTAACCCTGAGCGGAAGGAAATACTTACCTGACAAGTTTTTTGAAAACGCCACTGAAGACATCTAAAATGAAAGCATCATAGCATAAAAGTTGTATAATAAGTGTTAGTTTAACTTTTAGATACCCATCCGTTTGCAGCAAACGTAAATGCCCATGCGTGGTCTTTCGAGGACCCCAACTAATTTTTATTTTTATGTAGTATATCAATCATCAATCGTTTGTGGACAAGAAAAAGACTGTTAAGGCACTTTTAAGTTATATTCTAATTAAGTTTAACAAAAAAACATTGAATTATAAAATTTATATCTAAAATTTCTAAAAAATAATAATTTGGATTAACACAAGATTAACATATCTTTGTATACATAACTAAAATCTAAATGTAATTTAGAAGAATAAGATCGAATTGAGTAGCAATAAAGAAAAAATATTCTTCAAGTCAAGGTATAAAAAACTACGTTGATAAGCAGTTGTAACACGTTACGATTACTAGCTTTTTTCTGTGGAGTTCATACACAAACTTGTTGCACTCGGCGCACGATGTGTTAACTTTTTTGTCATTGAGACGAGGACGCTGATGACATCTATCACGTTTTCTTTCTGGCTTAGCCTCCTGTTGAAAGGAGTTTATTTCTATTCCATAGTCCAATCTGGATTTTTTTGAGTGTGTACAATAAACGCATTTAAACCACAAACGTCTATCATGTTTATAAATATTTGGTAAGGCTATCGAACAGTTTTTCTGTTACATGAATATTTTCAAGTTAGTTTGTCAGCGTTATTAACATCACCTTTGGTCTAATTGTAGTCTAAAATTATTTCCGGCTTGCTTTTTCTATTTTTTGCATCATCATGTTGACTTGAAAGTAAATGTATCTTTGATAAATGCGAACATTGATGATTGCATGGGTCTAGCACGAGTCAGTTGTTGTTGACACAATGGTAAAGAAATTGTTGGTTTTACTCAATCTGATGCTACACAGAAACCTTGATTGCGCTCCGCCACTCCACCAAGAAGTTTTCTAGTATAGTTTTGCAGATTGTGCAAATAAGACGTTTTAACATATGTTCGTATGGTGCAAAAGCATTGGTACAGAAGTGTTTGTCGTACACATTTCTTTTGTTGATTATGAGAACTACAACGGAATCTAATCCATAACGTTCAAATATAACCCATTTTTTTCTGAAATGTTTGGTGTTTCTTATTCCAAGACTTGTAATACTTTTCAGCTTCTTGATTTGTATGAAAGCATATTTTATTCTTTATTTCAGTCGTCAAAAGTAAGACCAGGACGAGCACTAACAATGTGCCTTTGTGCTCTCTTGCTTTTCCTTTCCTTTCTGCTTCCAAGAAATTTTGTTTATAATAATAATATAAATAATAACGATTTGTTTTTAACGCAAAACTACAATAAAAGGTGAAGAAATTTAAATAAATATTTAGATACCCCACTTACCAGTGATGACTAAAGATGACTAATCGTGATAGCAACTTAACTTCTCATGCCTGAAACATCAACTGACAAATAGCAGAAAATGCAAATATAAACAATAATTAAATTGACGAATTTTCTAAATGAAGGAGAGTTTTTTCATAGAAACCCCCTTAGTTTCATGTGGTTTTGTTTGGCATTTAATTTATTAGCTTGCTAAACAAAATGGATGTGATATTGATTCAAAAGATCTAAAAAAATCGTCCTATTACATTGCAGTTGCTGTATGTGAACGATTTAAAAGTTGACGTAAAATTATCTAAACAATTAGAACGTCGATACAAATCAAAACTTGATTTCTGTGCTAAATTACATATCTGCAATGAATATAAAGTAAAGTTGATGAAACCAACCCATATACTGTTGTCAAAATCTTAAGGAGTAATAAATAAAGTAATAAATATTCAGCAACATTACATGGTAGATCATATTAAATAAAAAACAAAGTTTAAAGGCAAAAGCAAGATCAAATCAAAAACATTTTTTTGATTTAATTAATTTTATTGCTTTAAAATGATAAATTAAACCAAAACGTAATTTAATAATATCTACAGACTTACAAAATGTTTCTGTCTGTATTCAAAATTCGCAGTTAAACGACCAGGTATTTTCTAAAATAGAAGCAGACGTACAATATATGCATAGTTTAAGATTTTTGAATATTTTCTAAACTTTACCGATTAAAATAAATTGTTTACAATATTTAATGAAGAAAACCTAAATCATACTATTAAAATCTATTAGGTGAGACTAAAGATTTGGTTGTGAGCCTCGCTAGCTCGGTTTTATATAAATGCAGGATAGTAAGAATAAAACATAATTTTATAATAAAAAAATTAAATCAAAATAATTTATTCTGATAAAGAATTGAATGAATACCTGTTTAAAGTATAACAGAATGTTGAAATAATTTAGGAATATTTAATACAAATTATAAGCAACCAAACATCTACTAAGTCGCACTTAAATATTAATTATTGGTTATTCAAACCTAAAACTTACTAGAGTTTTGTTGTGCTACAACAATATTTTTTAGGTTTTATTCTAGTTTTAAATAATTTTGTGGTGGATGAAATCTTGAAAAAAAATATAAATGTGCACAGAGATAGTCATTGCCGCATATAAAAATAGCGACGGTCCTACAATTGACATTAAGATGGCTTTAGTAATTTAATTATTTAGTTTTTTTGCTACGTCTTAATTTTAATAAACGTTTATAATGACTGTTATATCACTTTGCTCAAGTTATTTCTTTTTTTAAAACTATTAGTTGGGTGCATTTTACACGATTAAAAACTTTTTCGTAATTTATTGAATAAGACAATAATCAATAACATCTTCAAGACAATAATCAATAACATCTTCAAAAAAACTGGAAGATTTGCGTCTATAATGTTTTATGCAGAATTGTTATTAAGCAAATAGAGCTCGATTTGCTGTTTTAAAAACGTTTTATTTGCCTATTTACGTTGTATCTATCATAAATAAAGTGTTTTTATGTTTTTATTCAAATGAGATTGTTATTTAATGTTTCTAAACTATTAGTAGTTTAAAAAAAACAAAAACTGTAATAAAAATACGCGTGACCGGTAATCCAGTAGTATTATAAATAAAATTATTTAAACCTTGAGATCTTAGAAGATAATTTAGAGTGTATTATTGCTATAATGTTTTCTAAGACCTATTAAGATATTAAAATAATGAATATTGTTAGGGTAATGTGTGTACAGAGCATTTTTTTAAGTATTTGTTAGAATAGTGAAATAAACAAGAATGTACCTAGTATGGATTCTAATAGTGTTATTGTGGCGACATTTTATATTCTTGTATAACATGTTTTGGTAGTTAAACTTTGACCAAACTAGAAAATTGTAGTTTATTCATGCAGTACGTTTTTTTTATTACGCTTACATTGTCATTTTACTGTATTGATATTCTTTGATTTGAAACATATATTTTTAGACACATATTAAACAAATAAATAAAATTAGACATGTTTTTAAAAATTGTTTTAAAAATAAATACTAAGACATTTTGTTAAAAAAAAGTAAAAGCAATTGGGCTACAGTGTATATTTCGTTAAAGCTTCACTAACTTAAATATTAGTACTATTTAAAATAATTCAATATTTGCTAATGTTGTTTTAATAACAGTGTTGTTAAGACAATATTTAGTTTATTATGGGAAAAGAAAATAACTTGATCTATTCAAATTGTGGGTACATTCTGTCAATTGTATAAAATGATAAACGCTTTTAAGTAAAAAAAAAGTTTAGTGAAACGTACTTAAACGACGTCACTGTGTTCGTTTCTAGTCTGCGTAACGAAATTTGTTGTACCGTAGCTATGAATGTTTGGTTAGTTTTTAACGATTTTTGTAGTTCTTTGACTGTCTACTTTGAAATTTTACAATTTCTGATGGCATTGGCCAAAACCTTGACAGTTCATTTGAATTGGTTTGTCTATTTCTACTAAGTTGGTTTTAAATGGCTTACTAATTCTTACAGAACCTCTCACACTGTATAACGACAATTTAATTCTATGAATGGTTATATGGTCATAAACCTTACTTGGTTTTTTTAGACGTAGTTTATCATTATATCAAAGTTACGAGAAAGAAATGTGGTAAATTACGTTTTGTAACTATGTTCTGTTAATACACAATTCATAAGACAAAGATCAGAAAACGATAGAAAATCTTGTTTTGATTATTTTACAATTATAATTACAAAATTTTCTAAGTTATTCCTTTATAAGCTAAGTATCAACTATTAAATGAAAGTTTCCAATCTGTCTTAAAAATTTAACAAAAGTTTAACCAAGTTGATAAGCAATGTTATTGTTTAACCAATAATCTTCATTTTTTTGTTATCAAGGCTACCATTAAAACACACATTTACTGTTTAGTTATTATTTAATGTTGCTAAGTCATCAAGATCCGGTAAAGTACAAAATAATATTAAGAATTTATGCTTTTGACTACAATAAAAATGAGGCAACCAAACTTCTAAAATATACTCGTTAATAGACTAAACTAACATTACAAAATGTCTGTTACTAACTGAATTCGATAATTTTTTCAAACCATAATTTATTATATTTCATGCATGATTAATGGCCATAAATAGTAACATTGTTAAATAAAAACATTGCAAAAGTCTTAAAAAAGTTGTTAAGAGACAATTGTTGTTATGGCCATGGACTACAAATACATGGACACAAAAAGCAATTTAAAGCAAACAAAAACCAAGAATTGCATATTTAGCAATTAAGTTTTTAACTTAAGTACGTTACCTTGCAGAAAAGAAGAATGAATGACATAAACGTCAACATGTCGACGTAAATATTAGATTATGTCATAGTGGTTTTAGGTACCTACTATTGATTATGCTAATAATTCAGGTTACACAAACAATTTCTTTTGTAAATTATTTTGTAACCAAATACGAATATGCTAATAAATATTTAGTTATTAATTTTGGTACTTACACACTATTGTTAAACATGACGCACGACTATGCTTTTGCCATTTTTAATGGTACGTGTTATTAATTATATAATTCACGATAAAGAATTGGTTGTTACGCTTTTGCTTCAACTAATGTTTTTGATTCAAAACTTAGAATAACGTCACAGCGACCGTTTTCCTATTGTCTGTTTTGGAGTTAGTTATATTTTGGTTTTTGTTGAGATAAAACCAATTTTAGAATACAATCAATTCGTTGTGGTGTCATTTTTTGGAAAATGTACCGCAAATTTAACTAGCACACAAAGTAATCAGTTTTCTTTGTTTAGATTAATATAACGTTTTTATATCAATAATAAACTATTTTTGTTGTTGTTATGCGTAAAAAACGGACACGGTAAAAGCAATCGGTCACTTAATAAAAAACCTTCAAAAATAATAAACATTGCTAAGTATTTTTAGTTTTTGAGGTTTTGTTTGAACATTTTATATTGTGGTTACATCAACGTTATTATGGTTTGTTAATAATAACAAGTAAATTGACTTCTAATAAATATAAATACATAAAAAAGTAATGTAAATATAGAAAGTCAAATAAAACAAAAAAACGCAAATTTATTTCACTTTAATTTAATAATAGTCATGAATAAAAATTTTCTTAATGTTTATAGAACATTAGAAAATATTTTTTACTACAATATAACAATTCAACGTAATTGTAAATATGGAAAAAAACTAAGGTGCACGGAAAACCTTTATTGGTTTTTTAAATGAAAAAAAAAACATAATTTAAAAAAAAAGGAAAAAATACATTTATTCGTTCGATTCTACATACATTCTTCATCTTTTTTGCCATTTATGAATGCCATTTCAAAAAAAAAAAATATCTCTTTCTTCTTGTTTGAGCGAAAGCCATTTTTGGACTTCTTCGAAATTTTCTGCTCAGCCAGAGCGTGATCCATTAATGCGATAAGGTAACAATCAACGAGATAATACGTCCCAGCAAACGATTCCAATAATTTTTTTCAACGGTTTTGTTGTGTGTGACGGTGCATTGTCATGCAACAAAATCACTTTACCATGTCTTCAGGCCCATTCTGGACGTTTTTCGATCAATGCATGATTGATTATTTGTTGTTTGTAGGAATGTTTCACTAAGTTTTAGAAGTTCATAATACACTAGCCCACCCTGGTCCCACTAAACACAGAGAATTGTCTTCTTTCCGACAAGATCCAGTGTTGAAGTCGATAGGCCACCTCAACCAAGCGAGTACTACGATTTTTTCTGTTTTAGATTTTTGATACAAATATATTTTTACCACCTTTTACAATGCAATGCTAAAATAACTTCTTTTCGTACCGTTGAAACAGCATTTTACAAATGGTTTTTCGATTTTTAGTTTTTAGAGCTTTCCCATTGTTCGTAAACGTTTTTGCCAAAAAAAAACGGTAACGACTTTCTGGTACATATTGAAAATTAAAAAACCGATACTAAATAAAGGAGTAGTTAAAATTTAGTAGTAATCTCAAAACTTTAAGCAAAGTGATAACAAATGTCCGCATTTGCAAACAATTGTTTAAAAAATTACTTTTATGCACAAAGTTAATAAATGGATATTTAAAAGAAAACTTTTTATTCAAATTGCATTTTATTTATTTTGCAAGTAAAAAAGAAATTGTTCCTAATATACATAGAATACTCATGCATATTGACAAAACATTGTTTTTTACATATATTACATTTTATACAGTATGTTTTTAGACTGCAACTTGATTTCTTACAACTCTGGCGTTTCTTAAGGAAAATGGAAAATTTGATACCTTCTTACGTCAACTTGAGGTGTAGGTTTTGTTTGGTTTCTTTTCTTCTTCATTTCAATGCGATTGTCAATACCACTACTGCATTTTTCCAAAAGACAACTTTGCCGCGACCAAATTACTTTTTGAGATAAATTTGAGAGCCTCGCTTAGGTACTAACCCTGTATATATAAAATCAATTCTTGACTTCGATTTTCTGTCAAAACGCTGAACGACATCGAATGGTTGAGATCTACAAAACATACTCACAAAATGGACACTTTTATTGTCAAACCATTTGAGAGACACTGATAAGCAATTAGTCAGATGTGAACTAATTGTCAAAAAATAATAGGTGGTTTTTATCTTTTGGTATAATGGACGCTAGGCGCAGGATTATGTTCTCACTGATTCCAATATTTGCTTTTTCTGGCGCTGGCAGTATTTTATCCGTATATACCTCAAAATTATGCATGAGACCATTGTTGTCACACAAAACAAATATTTTATTTCTTCATTTAATAGGTTTCTTCGTAGTATACTGTTTTAGTAATGACGCGCCTTTGAATGGGACAATTTGTTTATCAACACATAATTTTTGGTGCTTTACTTGGTTTGTGAGTTTTTGACGATCTCTAGGCAAATTCTTATTATTATTGAAGTGACGCTTTTTTTTTATTTGGTTATACCTTTTCCGCATCAGCATCAGCTACTTGTGGAATTTTACTGGCCAAACTCCAGTAAAGACGATGTCTAGGCAATCGAAAAACAGAAATATATATGACGGTCTCAATGACTAATTCCTGACGCTGGAGACTCAAAGGTTTAGTTACATCAACTTAACAATTTAAGTTGCTTTGTTCAGTGACCATATCTGGTAACTCGTTAAAAAAAACAATTGAAAGAAATATATAGGTTTCCTTATCTCTGGTTCTTCATCTCTGTTCTCAAAAATAAATTGTGGAATAGGCAAAGGTTCACTTACATTTACTTTACTCTAGTGATATTTTTTCTTTTCATTAGCTAATTTAGCTAATAGTATTTCATCTTCTGATTCTGAAGTTGAATGGGAATTATCACTATGTGCATTTTCAGCACCTGATCTGTGTGGTATATATTCTTCATCAGAAGAATCATTCAGATATTCGTCTTTATTTTTACTAGGAATATTAGCCATATTCTGAAAAAGCAAAATGTGTAATAATGTTCATTGTTCGATATTAAGAACTAATAGGTTTGAAAGCAAATGACCAATGTTTCTAATATGGAACATTGACAAGAATTTAATTTTGACATGAACACTTAGTATACTGTATAATAACTCACCTCTATTTATTTATCGCTTTTACATTAACAAAAACTTGCATACAAACACGTTGTACTTCTCAATTAAATGCGGATCGCGATTCAACATTGCTGCTTGGACAACTTTCTCTGATGGTGAGCACTAGATGGCATTGTTTTGTGCAAAATTTTAATGTTCCAACTCAGAACCAATGGTTTATTATGGAAATATAAACTATTTTAAAAATTTCGAGTACTTTAAAGCACTTTGTTTTCAGCGTTCCTATTTAGGAACATGAGACGTTAAGAGCTAAGAAAAACGATTAAACAATGTAAATATTTCCAAAAAAAGATAAAACTACACAAATTATCTTATCAAGATACGTAGAAAAAAATTAAATGATTGTATCAATAGCTAAAACCCAAAAACTGATAGGAAAAAGGTACTCGAAATACTCATCTCGATGGATGTTTATTTTTAAATTAGCATTAGCAAAAATTTTTTAAAAACTTGTTTACATTTAGTGTTTTAGTTATTTAAACGTTCTGTATATTTGTTATGGTTAATGCACTGTCAGTAAGACTTGGTTACATCACCATCGACTAGTGAATATGTATGAATGCAAAGAAAACCGATTATGATGTTTTTGTGTAAATCTAAAAATGATATTTAAAACCCACATTGACATTTACAAAAAGATCATCAACATTATTTTTAGCTTTTCCAATGTTTACGACTTTTTATTTTTGTTTTTTAAAAATTTTATGATGTGGTTTCTTGAATATTAATGATTAATATATCGTTAAAAAACTGTAATAGTAATAAACATAACTGAACAATGGCACAATTTTATAATTTTTTTGTTTTCGTGTGTTTAGATTTTATTGTGTAAACGACTGTTTACTGTTTTCAATTTATTTTTCTCTACAAAAATTGATTATTTTTATTGTAATGTGTTAGTACATTTTAGAAACACCTTGATAACTTTTGATCTTTAGAATTATCGTTAAAAAAATTCTGACATTTTTGTTATCACGAATTATTAAAAAAATTATTTGTAAATTGTAAAGTTTGTAATGCATTAAAATGACAAATCACATTCATTGTGTTCTTGGCGTTTTTTTGGAGTGTAATTATTTAATCACACTACTTGCGATCTCTAAACGCAAAAAAAATAATTATGAATTTTAGATTTCGTTCTTTGAGATATAAAATCGTAAAATTGTCTAACACTGAAAAGCAAACTTCTTTTGTCTTTATTAATATAGCTGCGAACAAACTTTTGAACACTGATTCGACAAAAAGTTCATGTTAACTTAAAAACTGTTTATAAACAATAGTGGTTCTTAATTATTTGTTTAATTTTAGGCATACCATCGCCCAAGATCGAGCGCAGTACAAATTGCTAAAATAACAGCAGTCACGGTAGTGTTAGTCTCAATAATACTTGGTGGTTTCATTTTGGCATCCGCTTATGTATCAGCTACTGCTTCTTGTAAACAATTAGAGCAGGAACTACAACTGCTTACCGAAACTGCTGACCGGCTCCAACCTCTACAACCCGAAGCTCTAGTACAGGTCAGTGTTTACATTTTAATTTAATCTTCATTTCTAAAATTATCTCAATGTATCACAGTAGATTATAGAAAGTTCACTAATTCTATAGCATTAAACTATAAATAACAACACAATGAGCCAAAAAAAAATATTGGTTATTACAAAATGTCGGCACGGTTATTAACCTAAGCCGGAAGCAATTTCAAATTACATAACTTTGTAATTGGGTTTCGGAAAAATTATATTATGGTGACTCATAAAAAGAAATAACCAGTTTTTCTGTGTAGTTTAATTTACAAACTAAACGAAGAAGAATAGTCATGGTAATACCAGCGTGTAATTGTAATAAAGATCTTCACGACTGGGGCAATGGTGAAAGCGAGAGGTCTTTACTCTTGCAGAAACAGGTCACAGCTGTTACAAGAAGATAACATTTAATATGCCTCTCGTTTAGGTTTTATCTTTGCAAATTTATTAATTGTTTCTAATGTTATTTGTGATACTACATTATCACGTTCAATATCTCTAACAAAATTTAATTTGTGTTTTATTAATAAATTAAAATAAAAAATAAGAGAAATAGCGTTTAGTTCGTTTTTTGTGAACAACTTAAGATTAAAATAAAACATCGCTTCACCCTTGGTGTAACACTAAATAAACTTTCTAACGCAATTAAACTTAGTACTTTTTAATGAACTACATTAAAAACGTAATCTTTAAGTATTATTTGTCATTAACTGTATTTTCTACAATTACTGTTGGTCCAGTTTCTTTTTAATTTGTGACATTAAAATAAACTGTTACTGTTCAACAGGATGAACCGCAAGCGAAGGAATCGACCCCAATTAAACGTTCTCAGGAACCAATCAACAAAATAAAAGAAATTGACGACAATAACGTTCCCGAAGAACCGACACGTGCCGTCGAAAATAACAATGACTCTTCTGACAGTGGGGAATCCGACGACGAAGAAGAGAAAGTAACTCCTATTCACATTAAATTACCTTTACACCTTGACTTAGATGACATTGCTGGATCAATCGTTGATAAAAATCAACGTTCTAAAATGAATTGCATCATCGAAAAGAAACGTGCCGAAGAAGTAGTCGATCACAAACCCAAATCGATTCAATTACCGTTTGGACTTAACGTAACAACCGATCCACGTTTCGAACATGTTACCGGCGAACGAATGGTTATTTTATGTGAGAGCGGTTCCTTACAAAGGTTGTAAATTTTTTCATGTAATCAATCTCTGAATCTGTTTTTTAGACATACTCCTCCACAACAACCTGAAGAACAAGAAGAAACCGTTATGATTCATCCGGTTGTAATTCCTTACGGACCACCGACACATTTCCAAACTCATATGCCACAACAAATGCGTCCAATGCACCCAATGGAAACAATGCGTCCACCAATGCCAAGTCCTATAATGTCGCAAATGCAACAACAACAACAACAACCGGAAATACATGTTGAACGGGTACAACCACTTCCAAATCCATTCATTCAACAAATTGCGCAGCAATTGATAAACCAAAGAATACGCATGGAAATGCAAAGAGCTCAAGAAGAAGCGCAACGTGCAGCTGTTGCTCATAACGAACAAAGAGATGAAACTCTAAACAGTAACGAACTACGTCAACAACCAAATGTAGAAATGCGTCAAATGCCTGAGATTGTCATGGCTCATAAATTACCAATTCCAGACGAAGTTCTAAGACAAATTAATAGAATGCCAAACCACGACGTAATCGTTTCAGTTTCAGAAGAATCGGAAGAAACTCCACAAGATGTACGTTTTGTTCAACAACCTAGAGAATCTGCCGAAGAAATGAACGGTCGTCAAGGCTACGCTCGAGGTATTCCAGTACACATTCCTGTACCTATGATGCAATCTCAAGAAAGTCACGATTCGCAACAAATATCTGCTTCGTCGGTTTCATCTTCTAATGAAGAAATGAGACCACATTGTGAGTTTTACCTTTTTTAAAGAATATATTTATTAATTTTTGTGTTTTAGATGTACAACCCCGGTCCGTACGTTCAGTAGACGCACTTCTTCCTAAAAGCGAAAAACGTGTAAAGCGTTGTGCTTGTGATTGCGCGTGTTAAGCTTAAATTAAACTGTTAATGTTTTATTTTCCATATCTTTAGTGGGTGCTTTCTTCTTGGCTTTACTCTATTCTCTTGATATTTCCTTTTTTATTTTTCTTTCATCTGTACTTTATTTTTATATTATGTTTTAATAATGAGTAGATCTATAATAGCTATTGTAAATAGAATAGTTAACAACATAATAATATGATATTGGGTCAGCGTGATAAACGATAGATTATAATTTTGTAAAATATTATAAATAAAATCTATACGATTCTTGACTATTATAGATATTCTTATCAAACTACACATTTAAAGAACAAAACGAGTTTCTGTATACTTTAATAATTTTCTTAAAGTCTCTCTTTAGATAGACATCACATAAATTACTTTTGAAACTTGTCTAAATTTAAAAATTTTAATACTAATTATTTAGACTTTTAGAAAACAGATTCTTCAGTACGTTTTTTAAATCTTGTTTTGGCAGTGGTTTATTTGATAAATACAATCTTTTGTTACTGTTTTTATTTTATTTTCTATTTAATGATGTAATGTCTACCAACCTTGAGTTGTATCAAAAGAAAAAAGAAAACTACTAAAAAAGCAATGAAAAAAAAAATAAAAATACTATATAGATCAAAATCATCAAAAGAAGTAAAAGATGATATTAGGGGGTTGCGCTAGAAAATTGTAACAAGTAAAACAAGAAAACTAAAGCAAATAAATTTTTTAGACGAAAAACAGCTCAAAATAGTTTAACAATAATTTCAAGCAGTGAATAAGAATAAATCCAAAAAAAGAGCGGGATTAGATGGAATACACCAGAAAATTGTAAAAATCCTAAAACATGGGACTACAATGGGTAAGATAATTCCCACAGATGCTGAACAGAAGATTACTAGGATAAAATTATCAAAACTGGAAGTTTGCAATCTTGCACTACGATTTAACAAAAAACGTATCGACGATAGATGCAATGACGCTGATGGTTGCTAAAGAAATCACGAAACATTCTGTTTCAATTATCTTAGTCGTTTTGGTTAGCATTATAAGAGGACATAATAAATACTCTTATAAAGAATAAAAGTAAACCATTATTTAGCTAAAAATATAGTTTTGCCTATGTGAGTAATCTAAACATGAAAATGACAAGAGCAGTGCCGCATTAAGATGTCTTTGGGTCCCTAGGTATAAAATTTTTTCAGTATGGTACTATGCACAAATTATATGATAAATTTACGACAAATATAATATAGGTGCAGTCATATGCCAAGTAAATTTTTAATACCATTTAAATAAAATTTAAGCAGATATTTATTTGAAAGACGGCATATAAAAAACAAATATTTTATTAAGAAAGATAAAAATTAATTAGCAAAAGATTGATGGCAGAGTCATCCCATAGTATAAGGTAATATGTATTAACAGATAAAAATTAATCTAATTTTTATTTTGACAGTCAGGAGAAGATTGTTCTAATTGGTCAGTCAGATTAGAAATAGATGATGATACAAACCTTATATTAAATAATGATTGTTGTCTTTTTGAGCTTCTTTTGCTCGTTTTGCTAGCTGTTGTACATTTTATTGAAAATTTCTTGTGGGTAATTTATGTTAAGAAAACAATTAGAAGAATTAACGTTATTAGTCTTTGGAGATGCACCCACGCTACTAGAATTACCTATCAAATTGGAATTATTGCTAGTTGCTACGTGAATCTTAGTACCTACTAATTCAGTATTAATAAACGATAAATTGTCCTTTCTAATCAATACCTTTTCAGCTAACTCAATTTTGTTTGATACAGAATTTTCTATATACTGTTCTGCAACTGACGTTGATATCCAGCTTCCTAGTGGTTTTATACCAATCATTTCTTCCCCAGCGTTTGCCAACAACGTGGCTAATGAGCGACGAAATGAGTGCCTAGTATATAATTCAGGATTCATCAATATCAGATTCAGATTCGTCACCAACTTCGAAAACGTTTACTGAAGCATGTAGAAAATTCTCGACACAGATAACAAAAAAATATAAAATGTATTGGAAAGGAGCTGAGGTCAGCTTTTCGAACTCAAAAGTTAAGAAGACTGTCGGATTTAAATAAATAAGTAATTAACGTGTGTGCTAAGATAAATAGATAAATTGATCCTGCCAGTGAAAAACAAATATAGCGACGTATAACCGTACGTGCTTTTAATGTAAACAAATACCGGTTTAGATAAACAGAAGTTATTTGCAGGCATTATTTTTTTGAGTAATAGTAATATATAAACTAACTAACTGTACCCTGCCAAGCTTCGCAGTGGCACATTGTGATTGAATGGTTGAGAAATGAGAAACAAAACAAAGAATACATTTCACTTGCTTCCACTACGTTATTCATTAATTTCTTAACTGCAAGTCGCGTGCCGTTGCAGAGTTTTGGCTGATTAATATTTCGCAAGAGGATAATTGGCACACCTACTTTCAATTTTAATTTGTGTGTTGTTATCCCTGGCAGATCAAGTGAGTTTAAAAATTCTATTGGATAATTAATTACTTTATCTGCTTCCACAACGGTGTCTATCGACTTATATGCAATTTTATCAATTTCAAAATGAATGAATAAATTATTAAAAACGAAAAATATAAGAAAAGTATTAAAAATAAAAAATTTAAAAAAATGCACGTCTTTATGTTTTCATTTTCTAACTGTGAACTGTTTTACATTTAATTGTTAATTTATTTGATTTTATTATTGAAATTAATTGATGTTTACTATATTGACATTTGTATTAATTAATAATTGCTAGTTTTAGTGTAATTATATTTATATACATTAAAAGTGAGGTTAATCCAAATCTTTGATATAAAATATAACCTCTACTTACGATTTGATGAAAGGCGCAGTTCGATCACAACACTATCACACCAAAAATTCTTGATTTAAGTGAATATTTAATTCAGATTGTATAATAATCAAAATCAGATGCAAATTTTTTTGTAAATAAACAATGTAATTGGGAACGAAATTGTTTATCATGTGACTGCGTCATTACTATTGCGAATGCGGTTGTCAGCGAGTGTTTTCCTCGCTTATGATAGATGGCGCGGTCACTGGTACACAGCTGATCGTTAAAAAAACTCTTTTCTCGCGGTCGCAGATATGTGACTGATGCAAAAAATAGATAAAAACAATCCTTGATGCGGATTTTATATCATGTTAAAATTTCAACTCAATCAGTGCAGAACTTTTTGAGTTTTTGAAGCGTACACAAACCAACATAACATTTTTATATATATAGATGAAAGTGTTCTTCTTAAATATCGTTAAATTTAATTAGTTACGTGTAGTTCTAATCGTGTAAATATTTGTAAATAATATATAATAAATAAATAAATTAGATTTAAAATTCGTTACAGTAGTGTCACGTGTGGAGTTCGCGGTTTAAAAGTGTAAATGCAAGTTATTTAATATTGTAATAAAAACATTGTGTGATAAGTAGGTGTCGCGTGTGTTTGTTTTGTATTTAGTAATAAAGAATCGAGCGTTATGAAAATTTAGTATTATTAAACTTTTTATTCATGTTTTAATTTATACCGGTTATATGTTTGCAAGCAGTTAAAATGGATTTAAAGTTATTTGAATTTTTCAAATAAATAAAAAATATTCAAGAATCGAATAGAAAAACGAAAGAAAAGTTAAACGAAAATTCTCAGAAAATCGAAGAAATTACTAGAACAATGGAAGAAAAACTATAAAATTTTTTAGAAAATAGAAGAAAAATTGTTGGAAAATTCTAGAAATTTAAAAGAAGAAATACGAACGAGCATTGAAAATTAGGTAAAGTCTATTGAGGAACAAAAACAAGTTAGTATAGAAAAAGAATTAAAATTGTTCAAGAGGAAACTCAAGCAGATATGTTAAATTTAATAGAAGAATCTATGAATGACAAAATAATGGCAGAAGGAGATAGAATGACGCTGTTTGAAGAAATAATGAATCAAATAAATTGCCATGGTGAAGGAAGCGTCACGAGCAAAGATTAAATAATAGAACACCAGGAAGAAACCACTAGCAAGTTTAAGATTCTATCTCCAAATTTTGATGGTAAGGTTCCATGGTCAACCTACCGCAGCTCTAGCTAATGGTTAGAGCAACAAGCAGAAAGTGACGTTTTTAATAGTGTCCTTACGTAGAGAAGCCTTAAAAATCTTGTAAACTGTTCCTGACCACCTACAAGAAAATTACGAAGTTTTAATTTTACGTTTAGAAACGAGATATGGAAATGCTTATCTTCAAAAAGTGTACCAAGTTCCAATTAAAAGTCTGGTTTAGAAAGCTGCCGAAAGTTTTCAAAAGTTTCAGGCTGACATTGTCAGATTAACACGGCTTGCGTATTCTACAGCACCAGATACCTTCTTGAAGCAGTTGGCAATTCAAACCTTTGTAAACGGCTTCCAAAACAGCGAAACGCAGCAGACTCTCTGGTTACCTCGACCGAAGACGTTGGATAACGTTTTAATCCATGTTTTGGAGTTGAAAGCAGCAAAACAGGCGTCGCACCGAGGCAACCACAAGCTTCGCTGTGTTGCGGAAATGCCCGCTCAGACACAAGAAAGCATCGAGGAGATAGCGCGACAAATACATTGGGAAAGAAGAGTCGTACTAAACCTAAGAAGAAGACAAGAAGAGCGCTCGAAAGCTTGAAACGAGTTGGGCAAAAGAAACAAAAACTTATCTCATCTATTCATGTACCGGAAATTACCATTTAAATGGCATCGCCTTAGGAGCAATTGCATAGCATTTATCTTGATGTCAAGATTAATGGACGAATAAGTGTTCAGTTACTGATTGACACGGGAGCGACGAAGCTTCTTGGCCAATTCATATATGTATCCCGACTATTTAAACAATAACCATGAGATATCATAAAAATAATATATTTAGATCATTAAAACTATATCCGTAAAATATCTTTCACTGGCTTTTCAGCTGTTTTAGCTAATGCTTTACGCTTTTGTTTCGTTTTGAGTTGTGATCTTGATTGTTACGTACGTAAAAAAAGAATGAAAAAATGTCTTGAAGATTGACAGTAAAAAAATTCCTTTTCATTCATGAGAGAAAGCAACCGTGTGGGTCTTATCGATTGAAGACGTGACTCTGCCTGCAAAGGCGATGATGGCTCGCCTGGATAGTGTTACTGCAAAAGTTGGAACAATGTCACTGCCTGTAGTGAGGTAACATAAACGATGTTGTGCCGCTGCTCAGTGGAGACGGAGTGGGTTATATTTAATAGTTTCGTGATTGATTTGGATAACTTGACAAAAAAAACACAAAATCGAAAAGTAATAATGTCGAAATCAAAGGGCGCCAAGAAGGAGTAAAGCTTAATGGACTTCTGGCCCTTGCCAACCACAAGCCCACTCCTGAGGGATACACTCTAACTGGACTTACCTTAATAGAGTGTATCTCACTAAAGTCTAAAATAAATTAATAAAGTTACACACGCGAGGCCGACGGAATTAAAAGCTCTTTACATTTAACAATTTAACATTTATTTGAACACACAAAAAAAATGAAATAAAATGAAATAATAGTATTGTAATCAACAAAAATAAATAACCAAAACCAAACAACAAAAGGTACGTAAATGAACGTTTGAAAAAAAAACAAAATATAAAATTATTTGAATAAATGCACAAAAACAAAATAATAAAATATAAAATACAGAATTTAATAAAACCAAGCACAAATTAGTAAATCTTAATTTATCACGGCCGTGTGCGCGTCGAAATTACTTATTTACAAAAGAAATAAACTTATTTAATATAAAACTAATATCTATATCTTGAATCGAAAATTCGGTCCCGTTTAATAAATTTTTAACTCGGGATTATGTCACAGTTCCGATAAATACGGACAATAATTAGTTACATTAACGTTAAATCAATTCGAGACACTTGTAATTTTTATTTGAAATTCAAAGCTTTTAACACTCAAACACGTAAATAATAACTTCACGATTAAATAAATGGTGCAAAATAAATACCTTGAATTGTCGTAACTTCAGGAAAGAACCTGTGGTTGGTTCTAGGTGGCCAGTTGTCTACGGGAAGAAAAACGTTGAAAGGTACCCCAAACAATTGCAATGACGGCGGAAGAATTTTCTTTTTAACACTTAAATGAAATCCGCACAAATGCGAAGACTGGATGTAGCACAACCCATCGATTGCATATCCAACTTGAAACGTGAGTTTTATTTTTGGAAACCGTGAAGACTATTTAAACCGTACCCCGACCACTCAACTACATCACGGTACCCGATATTTCGTAATTGCCACCGAAGAACAATCTCTTCAAAATCAAAATTTTACTCCTTATAACACCTCGTGATCCCACTTAATTCAACAAACTTGCGCCGTAAAATCTTTGTAAAAGATAGAACACTAAACAAAGTAAATTAACAAAGATGAAAAATATTATTGCCACGTGCGTCTTGTCACGTAGGCCCTCGAAAGAAAGATAATCTTCTCACAGAAATCGCTTACTCCGTTAAATTATCAAATAGCTCGCAAATGAACTCAACATAAACAAAAGTATAGATACCAAGAAAAATTGATCAAATTACATTCCAAAAAAGAAATCGTAAATTAGATAGAATTGTTATTTTACTGAGATAACCAAAAGTAAAAACACTAAATCAAAATCAAAACCACGGAACTTTATGCATTTTAAAAAAATACCAGTAATAATTGTGAAATAACTATGAAATACAAATAAACTTAAATCAAACGTAATAAAATAACGAGTAAAACGTTTTCGATGCTAACGTCGAACTAATCAATCGTAAAAAAGAACAGAAAACAGAAAATTCAGCCAGATGAATCTAATTACGGGGTCTTACATAAAAGATTCACGACTAAATTTCAACGCCGGTTACAATAGAAATCTCCGGAAAGGTTAAATTCGCGCTATTGAACCAATGGAAGGCGACCTAATTGAAAAAAAAATACTTGTTGGCAGAACTTTAGTATGAGTAAAAAACATGATTCTAGTAAGGATCTTGAAAGTCAACTCAGATCCAGTAACGTTAAAAAAGAAGACCGTGGTAGGCCAATGCCCGCCAGTATCCCAAATTGTGAGAGCGCGAATTCTAAGGAAGATACGTTGCCGAAGAAATACCTACAATATACCTATTTGACATTCTTACCTACAAATGCCAAAACCTCAGTCAAGACCAGCTGATTAAAGTCAAAATGTTGATCCAAAAGTATCAAGATGTGTTCGCGTTAGAGAGTGGTTCCAAAGGAAGAACTAACGTAGTGAAGCGTAAAATTAATACCGAAGACGCTCGACCGATACTACATCCACGCTAACTTCCTTTGGAAAAAAAACAAGATTAAAAATTTATCGAAACGCAATATTTGAAAAATACAAATGAAACAATGATTTGTATTGTATTCACTTCCTAGAGATACAATTTTAATGCATTTTATAATGGAAAGCAAGCAAAAGTCGTGATTATAAGCGCACAAAACATGAAATAAACATTGCTTTTTTTAAATAGTTCTCTAGTGGCAGTTATTAGAACCCAATTTACTTCACAGTTAGCAAAAATAACGTGCAACTGAGAAAATATTGACAGATAATTGACAGTACCTCAAATAATTGTGACTTTTTATATTTTATTTTAGTCTTGAATTAAAAATAGATTTTTTTTCACTGTTTTTAAAGTTATTATTGCGGTAATGTATTCAAATCCTGTTGTTATTACCTATCAGTAGTTGATATTTTTTATTAGACTTAAGGTGACGAAACAGAGTGAAATTATAGTAGTTCTTCCAATTCAGACGAATCTAAAATCTTCCCTGAATCGACAGCCTTAGAAGACTTTGATTCAAAAAAAGTCCTAAAAAAATTACATAGAATAACTACATTTATAGACACAGTGATGAATTAGGATCAAGAATTCAAAGAACATTTTAGATTAGACCATTCTATAAGCAAAATCAGAATAGGTAGGTATTTTCATTCAACAAAAATAAACTGCAGTTAACTTACATAGTGCTTACATTTTAGATATGATAAACTTTGAATGTATTTTATCACAACACAAATTTTGGAGAGAAAAAATAGATGCAAGAAAAGTTTTTTTATTAACTTAATTAGAAATTTTACGTTTCAAAGATAATCATACGAAATTATTGCACAAAAAATTTTACCAAATAAGAAATTATGTATTACATTATAAAATTATTATTATTATACTTTATCACAAAAACAAACCAAAATAAAAATTGTTGTACCGCAAACTTCAATGATATGTGTCTACTCTCTGCAATAACATTTTATCAACACCCTTCAAAATTAATAATTCGCTAGAATAAAATACAATTTTTAATCGAAAATAGAATGCAAAACTCAGCTACGCTTAAACCCCATTACAAAATAAAATCTAATTAACACCAACATCATTAATAGAACGCACATTTTAAAAATAGTGCCAAAGTTGTATTCATGTTGTCCTCTATCAAATAAACTTGTAAACTAAATGGGTTCCAATATTTATTTTAACAATACTGTAACGATTATTAATACTAGGTAATTTATTTATACTAAAAATATGTACACGTTTATAACTAACCGAACTAATTAAATCTAAGGTTATTTAATAAAAACACCTAGACTAGTTTATATAGCACTATCACTCGAAGGATAAGGTCCACGGATAACTTCACACACTTGTTTACATTAAAGTCACGTACAAGGTTATACTTCGTATATTTATCTCGACACGCGTTAATCACTTATTTATTTTAACTTGAATTATCTTCTTAACACTGCCTACTTCAAACTACTGAAATAACTGACCTATGATTTATTTGTATCGCCTTTATATATTTTGACCATCCTTTGAGAATTTTCCACATTTTTTCGTGAACATTCTAGACGTGGATAAGAAGAACGTAAATGCTCTCGAACTTGAAAATAATTTCTTGAACGTTTTAATACAAGTCATTGTTTCATTTGTATATTTCAAATATTGTGTTTCGATAAATTTTAAACTTTGGGCGTATTTGAACAACCACCGTCATACTTTTTACTTTAATACCTAAGTTAAGCATTATGCTTTTTATTATTATATAATTTTTTTTAGAAATGGTATTTCTTGGCTAAAAAGCATCGGCTAAAATTTGTTAAATTTTGAGATTAGCGCCATCTATACTTTACAGTACTTAAAGTTTAAGGTAGAAGGCCATAACCGGAAATGCACGTAATTACTTCATGCAGTATAAATTGTTGGTAATAATTGCTTTGAAATTGTGTTAAATCGAATAATTCGTATAAAAAATTCTTCTGTTCCACATAACGTGGCATTTCAAAATCAAATTAAAACAGATCGTGTAAAAAAGGTTTTGTACTTTTCCTATTTTACAATTAGTATTTATTATTATTTTTCACTGTTTTTTATTTCTTCAATGGCATTTAGCAAAAGTATAAATCCTGCACGAATACCTGTTTTATTAACCTTGTGCAACTATGGAATACAGTCACAAAATTATTAACCTTATTAACACTGAATCACATTAAGCTATAAACGACAAATTGACAATCCGCTGTCAAAAATAACCATAGAAAATAACGATGAATAGTTTCACTACAATAATGCCAAGAATGCCACTCGCTCATCCAATAACAATCGAGCGTACAACTTCAAGAATATGCACTTTGCAAATCGTGCGTTCCAAAACTACTCGTTCCCGAACGTACAGTCGTGGACAAAATTATGAAGCAGGTGTAACAATTTGAATGTTCACCTCAATTAAGGTGTAATTTCTAATTATCTTGCATCTACCCTAACTAAGGCAAAATAATAAATAGATTTATGATGAATTAACTACTTAAGCCCTTTTAATGTAATCATAAAGAGGTTTTTTGAGGCTTTTTGGAACTATCAAAATCTTAATTACAGGATTAATATTTTCAATAAGATAAACAGTAAGCATTAGCAAGTAATTGTTTAGTTTTGTTTTGACATCTATAGTGTGAAAATGTCTAAAAGTAAAGAATTGAGTATTGCCAATAGAGCAAAAATCGTTGCTTTACACGAGAGTGAACAAGCTAAAATTGCAAAAGAAGTGAAATGTTCGAGGTGGGCTGTGCAAAGAATTTTTAAAAGAGAAAAAGAAACAGTATAATTAAGTTCTTCACGTGGTAGAGAAAGAAAACGGAAAACTAACCCAAGAATTGACAAGTTTATTGAACGGGCTGCATTGAAAAACCGGCGTAGGACACGGATAGCAGACGTTTCGATGCAGTAAGAAAAGAGACACAAGAAAGCATCGAGGAGATAGCGCGACAAATACTTCGGGAAAGAGGAGTGGCGACTTTGAACTGCGGTAAAATAGGCCAAGTACTACAACATTGTATTAAACCTAAGAAGAAGACAAGAAAAGTGCTCGAAAGTTTGGAACGAGTTGACCAAAAGACACAAAAGTTTATCTCATCTATTCATGTACCGGAAATTACCATTTAAATGGAATCGCCTTAGGAGCAATTGCATAGCATTTATCTTGATGGCAAGATTAATGGACTAAATGTTCAGTTACTGATTGACACGGGAGCGACGAAGTTTTTTGGCTAATTCATATATGTATCCCGACTATTTAAACAATAACCATGAGATATCATAAAAATAATATATTTAGATCATTAAAACTATATTCGGAGAATATCTTTTACGGGCTTTTCAGCTGTTTTAGCTAATGCTTTACGCTTTTGTTTTGTTTTGTGCTGTGATCTTGATTGTTGCGTACGTAAAAAAAATAATGAAACAATATGTCCTAAAGATTGACAATGAAAAAATTCCTTTTCATTCGTGAGAGAAAACAGCTGTGCGGGTCTTATCGATTGAAGGCTGCAAATACTAAAACTGTAATGATGGCACGCTTGGATGGAAATCTCCGGAAAAGTTATATTCGCGCTATTGAATCAATGGAAGGGGGCCTAATTAAAAAAGACTATTTGTTCCCAGAACTTTAGTACGAGCAAAAAACACGATGCCAGTAAGGATCTTGAATGTCAACTCAGTTCCAGTAACATTTAAAAAAAAGACCGTGGTAGGCCAATGCACGCCAGTATCTCGAATTGCGAGAGCGTGAATTCTAATGAAGATACATTGCCGAAGAAGTGCCTATAATACCTATTGGACATTCTTACCTTCAAATGCCAAAACCTCAGCCAAGACCAACTGACTAAAGTCAAAATGTTGATCTAACAGTATCAAGATGTGTTCGCGTTAGAGAGTGGTTCCAAAGAAAGAACTAACGTAGTGAAGCATGAAAAAAAGTGATTATAAGTGCACAAAACATGAAATAAACATTGCTTTTTCCAAATAGTTCTCTAGTGGCAGTTGTTAGAACCCATTTTAGTTCACAGTTAATAAAAAGAACGTGCAACTGAGAAAATATTGACAGATAATTGACAGTACCTCAAATAATTGTGACTTTTTATATTTTATTTTAGTCTTGAATTAAAAATAGATTTTTTTTCACTGTTTTTAAAGTTATTATTGCGGTAATGTATTCAAATCCTGTTTATTATTACCTATCAGTAGTTGATATTTTTTATTAGACTTAAGGCGACGATACAGAATGAAATTATAGTAGTTCTTCCGATTCAGACGAATCTAAAATCTTCTTCCCTGAATCGACAGTCTTAGAAGACTCTGATTCAGAAAAAAGTTCCAAAAGAAAATTACATAGAATAATTATATTTATAGACACTGTGAAAGATTATGATCAAG
The DNA here is from genome assembly GCA_035610365.1 of Aquatica leii. Classification (NCBI taxonomy): domain Eukaryota; kingdom Metazoa; phylum Arthropoda; class Insecta; order Coleoptera; family Lampyridae; genus Aquatica; species Aquatica leii. The sequence goes on along the minus strand of CM069435.1, from coordinate 41,315,285 downwards.
AATTCAAAGAACGTTTTAGATGAAACCGTTCTATAAGCAAAATCAGAATAGGTAGATATTTTCATTTAACAAAAAATAAACTGCATTTAACTTACATAGTACCTATATTGTAGATATGATAAACTTTGAATGTATTTTATCACAACACAAATTTTGATGAGAAAAAATAGATGCAAGAAAAGCTTTTTACGTTTCAACGATAATCACAAGAAATTATTGCACAAAAAATTTTACCAAATAAGAAATTATGTATTGCATTATAAAATTATTATTAAACTTTATCATAAAAACAAACCAAAATAAAAATTGTTGTACCGCAAACTTCAATGATATGTGTCTGCTCTAACAATAACATTTATCAACACCCTTCGAAATTAATAATTCGCTAGAACAAAATACAATTTTTTATCGAAAATAGAATGCCCCCATTACAAAATAAAATCTAATTAACACCAACATCATTAATAGAACACACATTTTAAAAATAGTGCCAAAGTTGTATTCATGTTGTCCTCTATCAAATAAACTTGTAAACTAAAATGAGCTCCAATATTTATTTTAACAATACTGTAATGATTATTAAAACTAATTTATTTATACTAAAAATATGTACACGTTTATAACTAACCGAACTAATTAAATCTAAGGTTATTTAATAAAAACAGTTAGACTAGTTTATATAGCACTATCACTTGTTTACATTAAAGTCACGTACAAGGTTATACTTTGTTTATCTCAACACGCGTTAATCACTTATTTATTTAAACTTGAATAATCTTCTTAACACTGCCGATTTCAAACTACTGAAGTAACTGACCTATGATTTATTTGTATCGCCTTTATATATTTTGCCCATCCTTCGAGAATTTTCCACATTTTTTTGTGAACGTTCTAGACGTGGATAAGAAGAACGTGAATGCTCTTGAACTTGAAAATAATTATCTCAACACGCGTTAATCACTTATTTATTTAAACTTAAATAATCTTCTTAACACTGCCGACTTCAAACTACTGAAGTAACTGACCTATGATTCATTTGTATCGCCTTTATATATTTTGCCCATCCTTCGAAAATTTTCCACATTTTTTCGTGAACGTTCTAGACGTGGATAAGAAGAACATGAATGCTCTCGAACTTGAAAATAATTATCTCAACACGCGTTAATCACTTATTTATTTAAACTTGAATAATCTTCTTAACACTGCCGACTTCAAACTACTGAAGTAACTGACCTATGATTCATTTGTATTGCCTTTATATATTTTGCCCATCCTTCGAACATTTTCCACATTTTTTTGTAAACGTTCTAGACGTGGATAAGAAGAACGTGAATGCTCTCGAACTTAAAAATAATTTCTCGAACGTTTTAATACAAGTCATTGTTTCATTTGTATATTTCAAATATTGTGTTTCGATAAATTTTAAATTTTGGGCGTATTTGAACAACCACCGTCATACTTTTTACTTAATACCTAAGTTAAGCATTTTTTTGGAAATGGTATTTCTTGGCTAAAAAGCATCGGTTAAAATTTGTTAAATTTCGACATTAACGCCATCTATACTTTACAGTACTTAAAGTTTAAGCTAGAAGACCATAACCGGAAATGCACATATTTACTTCATGCAGTATAAATTGTTAGTAATAATTGCTTTGAAATTGTGTTAAATCGAAAAATTTGTATAAATTCTTCTATTCCACATTACGTGGCATTTCAAAATCAAATTAAAACAGATCGTGTAAAAAAGGCTTTGTACTTTTGCTATTTTACAATTAGTATTTATTATTATTTTTCACTGTTTTTTACTTCTTCAATGGCATCTAGCAAAAGTATAAATCCTATACTTCCTGCATCCACGAATACCTGTTTTATTAACCTTGTGCAACTATGGAATAGTCACAAAATTATTAACCTTATTAACACTGAACCACATTAAGCTATAAACGACAAATTGACAATCCGCTGTCAAAAATAGCCATAGAAAATAACGATGAATAGTTTCACTACAATATTGCCAAGAATGCCACTCGCTCATCCAATAACGATCGAGCTTACAACTTCAAGAATATGCACTTTGCAAATTGTACGTTCCAAAACTACTCGTTCCCGAACGTACAGTCGTGGACAAAATTATGAGGCAGGTGTAAAAATTTGAATGTTCACCTCAATTAAGGTGTAATTTCTAATTATCTTGCATCTACCCTAACTAAGGCAAATTAATAAATAGATTTATGATGAATTAACTACTTAAGCCCTTTTAATGTAATCATAAGAAGGTTTTTTGAGGATTTTTGGAACTATCAAAATCTTAATTACAGGATTCATATTTTCAATAAGATAAATAGTAAGCATTAGCAGGTAATTGTTTAGTTTTGTTTTGACATCTATAGTGTAAAAATGTCTAAAGGCAAAGAATTGAGTATTGCCAATAGAGCAAAAATCGTGGCTTTACACGAGAGTGAACTTTCGCAAGCTAAAATTGCGAAAGAAGTGAAATGTTCGAGGTGGGCTCTGCAAAGTATTTTTAAAAGAGAATAAGAAACAGTAGAATTCAGTTTTCGATGTGGTAGGGAAAGAAAACGGAAAACTAACCCAAGAATTGACAGGTTTATTGAACAGGCTGCATTAAAAAACCGGCGAAAGACTACTAAAGAAATTGCTAGTGACGTAGAAAAAGATTTAAATCTAAAAATTTTGTAGGAAACGGTTAGCAGACGTTTCGATGCAGTAAGAAAAGAGCTTTAGCATTCAGAAAGAAAAACAAGAAAAAACGCTTTGAATGGGCAGAAAATGGCGTAGGAGAAGCTCTTGTGTGCATTGGCCGAACGACTTCTACAAAGATGTTGGAGCAAATCCTTCAACCGTTGGTTGCGAAAATATTTGGAAACAACCATAAAGGATTTTTATTTTAACAGGACAATGCTTCTTGTCACACTGCAAGGGGCAGCCAAGCTAGGTTTGCTTGCAATTAAGTTGCTCTATTGGAATGGTCAGCTCAAAGCCCAGACTTGAATCTAATAGAGCATTTGTGGGCTATTATATAGAAATAGGTGTCAAAGTCCTCGTGTTCTTCCAAAAAGTACCTTGAGGTGGAAGCTATTAAAATTTGGGGAGAAACTTCACCGGAAGTTTGTAAGACGTTTGTTTGAAACAATTTCAAACACCAATCAATGTGTGTTGCCTAATATAAACATTGAACGATTACAAAAAAATAAACTTAAAACTACAAGCAAGGAAATTAAGTAAAAATAAAATCAAAAATCTAGTTTCGTTCCTCAGGCATTAGTGATTTTGTACAATTATATAGGTGCATCTTTAACACAAGTAAAAAGGTCTGCAAAGTTTTAAAATTTCCCATTAAGACAAACTATCGTTTTAATATCATTTCTAATGCAATCATTGTACGAAACAATATTCTTATTTTGTCTCATCCGTTTCATTTTCTAAATCCATCTGATTGCTCTTTTATTGAAAACTCAAGAATTGGCAATAATTTATTGTAAACATTTAGAACAGAAAATGGCAAAATTGATTAAATCGCAACAAATTCTAACAAAAAATAATTGTAGAACGTTATTAAAATTTATTGTTATAAAGTAGCATTTAAAGGTAAAATTAAAAAAATGAGAATACGTTAGCGTTTATAACTTATTTACTAGCGTCGATTAAATAAGCAATTAAATCGGCTCTTTCGTTGTCTTTCTTTAAACCGGCAAACACCATTTTTGTACCTGGTATGTACTTTTTCGGATCGATTAAGTATTCATCTAAAGTTTCCTTGGTCCATACAACCCCTTTATTCTTATTTGCATCCGTATAAGAAAAACCAGAAGCCGTGCCAGACTTTCTTCCTATAAGTCCATTAAGATTAGGCCCCACTTTATGTTTTCCGCCTTTTTCGATAGTATGACAAATTGCACAAGCTCTTGTAAATATTGCTTTTCCTTTACCGGCGTCACCCATTTTTTATGTTAACGTTTTACACAGGAATTTATTCATTTTGACAGTAGCGGTTTTTTTGTCACTAAGGGTCGCCAAGGATATAAATGTTTTGTTATACAATCTATCAATAAAATACAATGTATACAATAAAAAAGTTTTTGTTTTTCAACAAAGTACAACGAACCACGCAATAAAACATATGAACAATGTAGTTTTCAGTTTTTTATCATATACAAACGACGTTTAACACAATATATCCTTTCTTTTTTATTCTTCGCAAAAATTGTTGTATTTTCACAACTGATATTCGCAAACATTGACCTGGCAACAACGGAAAGCATCGTCTTTCAATGTTGCCAGGTCGATGTTGCAGATACTTTTTATACGACTGCGAATTATAAACAATTTAACTTCAATTTCACTTAAGTTTTTGCATACTTAAATTTCAGAAGTAGAAGTAAAATCATAGATAATTTTATTGTTCCTGATTTACGTTTTCTTCCATTCTTTGTTGTATTTTGAGTTGCATATGTTGCAAACGTAGTAAACTAAATATATCGTCACTTCAGAGCAAAAGCACAACTCAGAAAATATCTAATTTGTAATTATCTCATTAGAAGAATAGTAAGATGGTATAGATTTTTATACAAGAGTGTCACAACAACTGTTAATTGTGTGAATAGATTTGCCATTCACTTGCAATACTGTCACATTGTTTACTTGTAGTATTTGAGCTGTCTACACGTTCTTTTAGGAAAGTGTCACATTTCTAGATGTGTCAGTGTTGTTTAAAACACTCAGAAAAAAATCGTCACATTTAGAATTGTGCCAGTCTTCTTGAGAAATGTAAGTACAGATGTGATAATTTTGTTTTTAATAATAGTGCAACATTTTAAGAGATGACACTTTTGCACCAAAATTAAGAATATCTTGATTTTATTTTGACTTGATTCAGTAGTTTTTATTCAAATTAAAATTAACAATTTTACTATTGGCAAATCTAAGTTATTTCCTTAGTAAACAGTACCTAATAAATAAAATGAATGTAATATAATAAATTATTGTTATATGTAGTTAAAATGTCCCATTCAAGAGGAATATTGCTGTTAAAACTAGCCATAAAGTATAAGGAAAGCTTTGGGAAGTACATCAAGTTCTAATTAGTCAGATAAGCTTAATTAAAGATGCCGGCACAACCATAGAGACCAAAGATGCGACAATTTCACACTCGATTTCAGAAGGTTATTATTATTGTAAACATTTCTAATAATTCATCTCGTATTTTTTTGTGGTCAGAGGATATTAACTAAGGATTTTTTTGTTACAGTTGTTGTTATGGAAAACAGTGATCAAGAAGGGAGTAGCAGCAGCAAGTATAAAGAATAGAGTAGCAGCAGTAGAGATTTCAGCTGAGTTTTTTAGAAGAAATTGACGAATCGTCAAACATTCCAATGGATGTTATACTTACGCAAACAATTGTTGTGGACAAAATAAGAACAATGCACTAATCGCCATGTATCAGAAAGCTATAAATTGTTTAAAAACTGTTACGAGAAACTCAGGCTTCTGGAGTTGATCTGCCAAAAATAAATTGTTACGCCGGTCTTCTCATAACAAAACAAAGCAACGGCTAGCACAGCTTTTTCGGAGAGGGATCGCAGGCTTTGTTACGTGTGATTATATTGTGAATCTAAAAAAAAGGCGCCAAGACGATGAAAAATTAAATTCGGGAGATACCGTCTAACTCTCCCCGTAGCAGGAGAAGAATAAATAACACTACAAAAGTAATAACACCGAATATATATTTATTATATAACAGAAGATGAAGAAGGTATATAAACGTAAGTTCTCGACAAGATTTACACGTAGGCCGATTGAATTAGAAGTTGCGCCAAATAGCGAGCAACACACCGTATAACAAACTGACCTTGTCGGACTAAATAGTTACATAAACATAACGTCTGAACTTATATTTACAAATTTTTAAATTGTAGACTACCAAAACAATTTAAGCCTTCGAGACTCAACGTGCACAACTTATAAGTTCGCGAAGCACAAAAATATAATTAATTGTGTTAATTTAACATGCACGTACGGTCATAAACGACCTAATCACCGAAATACAAATCAAAGAAAGAATTGAAAGTAGTAATACTCACAGTTAGGTTTTACCTCAGTCGGACATTAGCTAATCTCCGTACTTGATGTACCTAAAAAGTAATATTAAACCCAAATCTGAACGAGCATCTAATATTAACACAAATAAAAAGGTTTCCTTAGCATTCCATTATTAAGAACGCAAGTGCGCAGCGTTTCCCTTCGACTTAACCAACTAAATTTCCCATGTTTGTCTTACTTATTCTTCACAAAGAAGGATTGTCCTGCCTGTTTCTCTTAAGGATATAGATTAAGAAAGCGTTAAACACGATCGTGACTATTTAATGAGTAAATAAAGTAATTATGGCTTTACATGAAAAATGCTTAACACTACGTTTTTAATAACATGTACATTCACGGAGTAACTACAACAGCGCCGACTCTATGTATATTGCACATTGTTTGTGCTCCATTATATGCGTGCGCAACTTCATTTTATTATACAGAGTTTATGAATATATATTATCCAACACTCCCCCGTATTCTGAACTCTCTATATATCGAGTTAAACAAAAACAAATATTCTTACATATAAAGTTCACATAGATCACAAATATAAAAGTACGTACATACTTAACTAAGAATGAACAAATCAAATTCACATTTTGAGCATGCCAAGATATTCTCGCATAATTTCGAACTTTGAAACAGGTAGAGCTTTAGCTAAAATGTCTGCTGTCTGTTGATCCGATGGAACATATCTAATTTTAAATTCATCGTTGGCATATTTTTCACGAATAAAATTAAAGCGTATGTCCACATGCTTTGTACGTTTATGAAAAATTGGGTTTTTAATTAATTTTATAGCGCTTTGATTATCCACGCACAAACAAAAATTTAATTTTTTATTGGGAACAATTTCACGTAATAATTGTTGAAGCCAGGATAGTTCTTTCACGCTTTCCGCTGCTGCAACGAATTCTGCTTCTGTCGTTGATAAGGAAACTGCTGACTGTCTTCTACTGCACCATGTGATTGCACCTTGATTCATTTTAAAAATGTATCCGGTGGTTGAACGTCGGGTATCTATGTCGTTTGCGTAATCCGCGTCAGAAAAACCATTTATTTCATAATCACTATTATTGTTACCGATATACTTAATACCATAATATTTTGTACCTTTTAGATATTTCATAATCCTAATGACTGCATTCCAATGAGCTGCTTTAGGATTGTTTTGATATCGGCTTACGATGTTAACGGCATACATTATGTCCGGCCGTGCTGTTATGGCTGCAAACATCAACGAACCGACAGCTTCGCGATAAGGCACGTTTAACTTGACGTCCCTCTCCATTGTTGATGACACCACACCATTTGAGTCAGCTGGAGTTCTTGAAATCTTTCCCTCGGTCATTTTAAATCGATTTAACATTTGATCAATGTAATTCTTCACATGGATGAACATTGATCCATCATCAACCTTTCTATTTGTAATCCGACAAAGTAATTCGGATTACTCAAAGTTATTTCAAATTTTGTTTGTAATTCGTTCACGATTCTATTAAGTAATTGTTTATCTTTTCCCAGAATGAGTCCGTCGTCTACATAAATCACAAGTAATGTTAATTGCTGAAGAACATCTTTTACGTAAACACATTTATCTGCTTCACATTGTTTAAATCCATATGTCTTTAAAAATTCATGAAACTTTTTATTCCAGCAACGTGGAGACTGTTTTAAACCATACAGGGACTTGTTGAGTTTACACACTAATTTTGAATCGTTTACTATTCCAGGTGGTGGTTTCATATAAATTTCTTCGTCTAATTCTCCGTATAGAAACGCCGTTTTTATGTCAAATTGAATTATTTGGAAATTTTCTTGTACAGCGATCGTAAGTAAAAGTCTTATCGTTTCATAACGTGTAGTCGGTGCGAACGTCTCCTTATAGTCGATTCCTTCTATCTGTGCAAATCCACGCGCACACAATCTTGCTTTATATTTACTGATCTGACAATCACTTGACCTTTTTATTTTGAAAATCCATTTTCCGTCAATTGTTCTTTTCTCATCCGGTAACGGCACTAGTTTCCAAGTATCATTTTTATTTAAAGCGGTTATCTCTTCATCAATTGCTGCTATCCATTTTTCAGCTTTATCTGAAGTGATTGCGTCTTCGTACGTTTCGGGAATTCCTATTTCTACCATATTTACTTCAGGTTCTATGTATCTCATTGGTGGATGTATACTATTCCGATTTCGTAACTGATATGTGTGGTTATTCAAAATAGCATTTTCTACATTACCATTTTGATTATCATGTTCAACGTTCTTATCCTGAATTTCTTCTGTTGCGTCTTCGTTGATTGGAATCAATACAGCGTTCGTTCTTGGGAGTACGACTTCTTTATTTTCATTGAACGTTACGTTTCGCGATATTTTTAATTTTTTTGTGATTGGATCAAACAATCTGTAGTTTGTTGAATCATTTTGATATCCTACCAATATTAATTTCTTGCTTTTCGGTTCAAGTTTTTTTTCTTAAATATTCCGGTATATGCATGAAGGCTTCACTTCCAAACACTTTAACATGTTTCAGCACTGGTTTCCTATGGTACCATTTTTCAAACGGGGTCAAATTTGCGCTAGTTGAGTTTGGCGTTCTATTTAGAATCTACACTGCCGTGTTGATGGCTTCCGCCCATAAATACAATGGTAAATCTTTAGTGTATAGCATTGACCGGGCACTTTCAACTATGGTACGATTTTCTCGTTCTGCTTTCCCGTTTTGTTCAGGCGTATACGGTGCACAGGTTTCGAGTTGTATTCCTTTCTGTATTAGGAATTGTTTGAATTCCTGGTTCGTGTATTCAGTGCCATTGTCAACACGTAGAGATTTTATGTTGTAACCGAATTTATTGTTGCAAAACTGTACGTAACGTTTACAACAATCTAAATCATCCGATTTATTTCGAATAAAATAAACTACTCTAAATCCAGTACAATCGTCCTTGAAAAGGATATAATAACGACATCCACTCACGGATGGTGTTTGCATAGGTCCGCACAAATCACTGTGTATTAATTCGCCTGGTTGCAAATTCCTTGACTTACTTCTGTTAAATGCTAACTTATGCTGTTTTCCGTATTGACAACCTTCACACACAAAATCTTGTTTATCACTTACGTTTATTCCTTGTATTACACCTACTTTCGCCATTTCACAAATTGTTTTTATATTAACATGTCCGAGACGCTCATGCCACGTTTTCACACTATCACTTTCTGCGGAATTAACTTCTCCATTAATTTTTGTACGAAACAAAAGTTTATACAGGTTATTTGATTCGCGAACTGCGCACGCTTTCAGTAAGTCATTTTCATAAATGTATGCTTTATCCTTTTCTTTTACTACTCTCATTCCTTTTTGTGTCACTGTACCTTCAGAAAATAAATTCTTTCTGAAGACCGGGTACGTACCAAACTTCGGAGATAACACTTTTAACCCACTCTTTATTTATAAAACACTGGATTTTAATATCTCCTGTTCCTTTTACAGGTAATGCCTCGTCATTGCCTAATTTGACAGACCATTCTTCAACTTCTTTAAAGTTAACAAATAACTCTTTATTTGGAGACATATGATGAGATGCACCGCTATCGAGGACCCATTCACTTTGTGTTGTCCTATCGCTGACGTCGTCTTCATTTTCAATGTTAAATGCCGAGTAATCACAATTCGAAGTTGTATGCGTAGATTCCGTTTGAGCATTTCTTCGTGGAGCACGACAGTTTCTTGAAATATGACCTTTCTTGCGACAGTTATAACACGTCACCAAAAACTTTTTCTTCGGTTTATTAGGTTTCGAACTTGAAGATGCCACAAATACGTTATCTGCTTCTTCAGATGTACCTAAATTCATTTCTTCATCAATTAGGCGACTGGTGAGGTTACTAATTGTTTGTTTATTTTCATCGATTGAAAGCCACGTTTGCCTAAAGTTACCAAATTTTGCTGGTAAAGTACTTAAAATTCTTGTGATCACAGCAATATCACTTATCTTTTCGCCAGTTTCTCTGATTTGACGTGCCAAATTTTCTACCTTCGTGATGTGTTGAACAACTGAATCATTTAGCGCCATCTTGTATTTATAGAACTGCTCATGCGCCATCATTTTGCTTGCTTCGGATTTCATCAAATAAATGGCGTCTAATTTATTTATTACTTCCTGCGAGGTTTCGCAATTTTCAATAAGCGTAATTTGGGAATAATCCATCGATGCAGTTATAATGCACATAGCTAATGCATCTTTCTTGTCCCATGAAATTACTTCTTCCGGTTTAGTGGCGTCTGTTGGCCTTGGTGTGTCACCCGTTGTAAATTCCCTTAGCCCTAAGAGCTTGCTTTGTTTGGAATTTCCATTGATGATAATTCTTACCATCGAACTTACTCATTACTGCCACATTAACACTTTCTGCCATCATTTTCTTTACGGCACTTCACACTTTTTAATAACGGATAAAAAAAAATGTCTGCCTGATAATAAAACACGAATCTATATTTGCGCGTTAATCCAAACGTATCCTGGGCCCATAACCTCTTAAGGATATAGATTAAGAAAGCGTTAAACACGATCGTGACTATTTAATGAGTAAATAAAGTAATTATGGCTTTACATGAAAAATGCTTAACACTACGTTTTTAATAACATGTACATTCACGGAGTAACTACAACAGCGCCGACTCTATGTATATTGCACATTGTTTGTGCTCCATTATATGCGTGCGCAACTTCATTTTATTATACAGAGTTTATGAATATATATTATCCAACAGTTTCCAACCCTTGACGGTGGATACGATAATGACGTTATCAATACTGCGACGTCATGGAAATTTTCTAACGAGGTCATCTGCTAGTTATCTTCGGTGATAACAATGAACATTTGGTGGCTACCAATATCCGCTACAGACAATTAGCAGAGTCAATTTAAACCCTCAATAAGGAAAATTGTATACCACTCACCCCGTTTCAACCTTCCAAATGCAATTGCATATTAAGATAACAGCGTGAAACAATCGAACGGTGAAGGTTAACCCGGGCGTAAAAGTACCAAACTAGTAAAATGATCTAGTGGGAAATGAAGTGAGAATACTGTCTAAAATTTGACAGTTTAGGCGCAAGAGTAGGGAAGTTCTGACAAATTTCATACTCAACTTTAATCAGCGGTCATACGCAGAATAAAGGAGATGGGGTACAGTCATAGTCAGTCATAGAAAACAACTCATCTCTGTAATAAAGTTTTCTAAGAAAACAGAACCATACTACCTAAATACATAAATTAACTTTTAAATATTTTTATAACTTTAAAACTGATTTCGTTAAAATAGGTAAAAAAATGAATTAAATATCGAAATATGAAGGTATTTTGTATAAAAAAAAGTCAAACCCGTTTCTGTTGCTTTACAAAAATTATTTTCGTAAACATGACTTCTGCAACATAATATTAAAAGTTAATGCCCAACAAAAACAAAAAGAAAAAACGCCTGTACTAAATAGCTGAAGAGAGCTCATACAAAAAATAAGGGAGTCACTGAGTCAAAGAAAAAAAGGTTTTTTAAAAATTATTTAAAAAAATAATACCACGGTATTATTGCCAATTTTACCAAAGTTTACCAGTTTTTACTTTAAATTATGAGTATCATTTTGATACTTGGATAGAGATATATAGAGTTACGATACCACCGCTGTTCGATACTCTTTTGTTATAGGGTTTTATAAAAACTAGAGCATTTTTGTGTGTTACTACAGTAGTATTTTTCCTACTTTAATGACAATGAAAAAAACATAGGTAAAGTTTGCTAAAACGATAGTACTATTAAACGTGTAATAGTTGGATTCTTTAGCGCTTTTCTAAATCATCAAAATAGAGTAGCATTAAATTACATATAAATTTAAAACGTGATTTATTATTTTTGAGTTGTGCCACTCTTGCTCCGAGTTGACGATATTTAAATGTTACGGCGTTATAAACAACCAAACGTCTAATTTGTCTACCCATGAATAAATCTTTTCGTTTACTAATTTAGAGCAATCGACAAAAAGACCAAAAATATTTAAAACTCAAAAGAATCAAAACAAATTATGTAAACTAGCTGACCCGACAAACTTTGTCCGTTTATTAATTTGTGAAAAGCTGCTAGATATGTGCAAACCAAGCAAAAATGAGAAAAAAAAACAAATAAATGCTTTAATTCGATTGGTTTGCTGTGGCATCGTAACTTCGTTTATTGCAATGCTTTTTGATGCACAGTATTTTTTGTTTAATTGCTTGGTGCATAAATAAATGGTTTTCTGACCCGCAAACAGGTGACATATAGTTGACCATTAACTACCAGTTTTTTTCATAATAATTGGATTTTTATTTAATTGGCGCATCTAGAGGAGGTTAAAAATAGCTTCTATAAATGGCGGTTCTTTTTTCCTTTTTGTTAGAAGAACATCTTAGGCATCTTCTTCTTAAAAGCCCTTTATTAAGCAAGTGGTCCCCAACATTGATCATTGTTTTTAATTTTTTTGATAACCTACCACTGCATTTTGTTCTGGTTACATTACTTTTTTGAATTCCGGCAGCTATTAATTGTTCTGCAAGAGAAACCATGAAGTATCCTAGTTTTGTTTTATTTGGTGGAGGATCTATGCATTTCCGATCGATACGTGTAGTATTTAAGTCAAATGTCAGCATCCTTGCCAGCATACACGTTCATATGTATACCCACTTTCTGAGCACATCGCTCCTATATTTTGACGCCTCTTTTTATAGGCTTCATGGAAATGTATTGTTTTAGACAAGACCTTCTCTTAAATTTAGTCATCGATTTAGTCTACTCCTTGAAACAGGCTTTCATCCCTCGACCGTAGAAAACTGTATTTAAAACATCAAATTAATTAGTCAGTATAATAAGTTTTTGTTGTATCTTTTGGTTTTTCTGGATTGTTGAAGTAAAGCTTTGAAATCAATCACTAAAATTTGTTTCAAGAAATAACATTTTTTATCGCCTGATTTCTTATTGATAGGTGTCGTCACTAATAAATACTCGGTAATTTATTATAGCTCATTACAAGCATGTACCATAACAACGTCATAATTTTAAATTGATCAGTGTTTTCAATTTTCGGTATGTAAAAGCGTTTAGTTTGGTTCTTCTTCTGTTTTTTTAGAAATTTGCGTAGCATCTTCAATCGTTCATTTGTGCATTGCACAATAAAAATTAGAAGATTTTGAAGGAAAACTTACAGAAAGCATAAAATTTCATCCGACGAACTGTCCAAGCTGGCTAATATAAATGGCCGCCTTTCAGCTGTTACTTGATGCTTAGGAGTAAATGCATTGTTTCCTACTAACCATGTAATAACATCGAGGTACTAGTAATTTGATTGTTGGCATGGATTGATTGTTATTATCAGAATTACGAATTGAACGTTACCTGCATCAACTGCAGGCAGTCTAGTATCATCATGATTATTATTATAATCTTCATCTTACGAAACATAATAGTCTGGGTCAGCGTCATTATCAGAAAAGCTTCAACATTTCTCCATCAGTCAATTTAATTTTTAGATTTCTCCTCATTTTTCTGAAAACAATTTTTAAGCATTGTTCATTTGAACAAACATTCCATTGATAAAGTGAAAGCAATTATTGGACATGTAATTTAGGTTACTTTGCAATGCTATTGGGACAAACATGTCCCACTACAATAGATTTATTTAGTTTCACTTATCGAAATATAAAAGCGACCACAAAAATATACAGCAAATCACAAATCAAGAAGACCACGATGTAAAAAAGATTATGATAAACAAAGCAAATAATTTATAACCTCACAAAAAACAAAAAATAGTTGAAAATCGAACATATGTCAATATTTTATCAGTTTATCAGACCAGCAGAACTATCTGTTATTTATTTGTAGTACCAGGGGGCTAGAGGCTTGATTACCACTGGTACATTTTACTGTATCTGGCTTCTTGACTTCATGCCCCACTAGTGTTCATTATTATTGCACTCAGGCCCGCGCTGACCAGTTGTTCACGTTGTGGCAATCACAAAGGCGCCAACGTATAAGGGCGGCACGACGCCAAAAGGAAATGATTGACAATGCCGTGACAAAAATAAGCATATGTATTTCCCAAAATTTTAAAAACCATTTTTTGAAAAGAAATAGCTTGTTGATTGTCAGGCATATTGCAAGTTATTTATTGCTTTACAACTGTTTTACACCTATCCCAAGAAAAACTTTAAATAAGCACAAAGGATTATGTCAATTATGTAAAAAATGAGAATTTTAAGCTGTCTTTTCTTTAATCTACCGCAATAAAAACAATAGCACGTAGGTATCTAACGACAAAGGAGTAGCAATGTTGACCTTGTCCTTAACAAATACGGTAATATAAATATTTTTTTGTATGATAATAATTTCGTATTCGTTTGTTGAATTCGTTGGTGTTGGTTGAATTAAATCACGTGCTTTATTACCACTGAGAAATGCAAGGATAAGGATCATAACATGAGATTCATCGTTGAATGAATGGCATATCATTTTTCGTTATATATTATTTTCAAAAATAATCTTAAGTAATTTTGCACTTCCACTTCTTTAAGCGATTGTACCTTGTACCATGTATTTTGTAAACCATGATTAAGCAAATATTTCACAAAGAGTGAAATTGTAAATACGGTACCCCTACCTTCACAGCTCTAGTGATGCTATTTGTTTTTAGTCGACCTATGTACACTAGAACGAGATCTTGATTTACATACGTTCATACGTACCTACCTGTAGGAGTAGGTTTGTGTATATTTCCTTCAGTCAATTTACAACTGATTAAGTGTAAATTCAGACTAGAAATTAACTGCTAAAGGTAAGAATTATATGATGAGTTTTTAAAGTACCTATCCGTTAATTACTATTGCGTTAGATGTCAGAAAGAAAAACAAAGAAGTTATCTGGTCATCAGTTCAAAAAAAGACGATTAATGAAAGAAAAAGAGCAGGAACAGCTCAAAGGTTCTTTACTAAAATTTGTTGAAATAACTGATCAACACAAACAATTATCAGAAACTAGTTTATCAATGCCCTCCTGCTCTTCAACCACAAATGAAGAAAGTAATGTTCTTGCCGCTGAACAAAATATTGAATCCGCAGTATTGGACGTCGAATTGCCATCGTCGAATAAAGAGGTATTATCTTATAATGACAATGACACTAATAAATTAAATGACCCTGGTCAATGGCCTGAAAATCTTACAAATAGGCAAATAGAGTATTTAATAGAAAAAGGTCCAGTGCATGTTAAGGGTTTTGATTTTCCTAGAAATGTACATAACGAAAAATTTTCAATTAATTTGTATAGTCGTTCTCTAAAAAATGGGGAAAGAATTGCGCGTCAATGGTTAGTGTATTCTGTGAGTAGAGATAGCATATTTTGTTTTTGTTGTAAGATATTCGGTTCAATCAAAATCAAAATGAAACTTAGCGATACGGAGGGATTTTCTGATTGGCATCATAGCACGTATACATTGTCCAAGCATGAAACTAGTCATCATCATATGAATAATTATAATAAATGGATGAATTTAAAAAACGCATTAAGCAAGGAAATTACCATTGATCATTATCAACAACAGTTACTCACAGCAGAAACGAAACGTTGGAGAAATGTTATTGAACGTATTATTGCTGCAATACAATTTTTATCTAAACAATGTCTTGCTTTCCGCGGTTCTTCTAATAAATTATATGATTCTAACAATGGTAATTTCCTTAAATCAATTGAAATGATTGCCAAATTTGATAATATTATGGCTGAACATGTAAGAAGAATTCAAAGTTCTCAAAATGAGGGAAAAACTATAGTTCACTACCTCGGAGACAAAATTCAAAATGAGATAATAGACATAATAGCGTCAGAGGCCAGACGGATTATTTTAAATAGTATCAAAGAAAACAAATATTTTTCGTTGATGCTAGACTGTACCCCTGATGCTTCTCATGTTGAACAATTATCTATTGTTTTGCGATTTGTAGACTTTCAACAAAAACGAGTAGAAGTAAAAGAACATTTTATTTCATTTTGCCCTATTTATGACACAACTGGAGGAGGGTTATTTCAATATATTTTGGGAGAATTAAAAAAATTAAATTTAAATGTTGATGATTTAAGAGGACAAGGCTATGACAATGGTTCCAATATGCGAGGCAAAAGGGTAGGTTTACAACAACAAATCTTAAATATTAATCCTCGAGCCATGTTTGTTCCCTGTGCATCTCATAGCTTAAATTTGGTAATAAATGATGCTTCTAAGGTTACAAATGAAGTTATGTCATTTTTTTCGGTTGTCCAAGAAGTGTACGTATTTTTTTCGTCATCAACTTATCGTTGGAGTATACTTAAAAAACATCTTTCCGATTTATCTCTACAACCTGTAAGTCAAACTCGATGGGAAGGTCGCATTAAAGCAATCAAACCTTTAAGATTTCACTTAGGAGAAGTATATGACGCTCTTTTTGAAATAACTGCTGACCAATCGAGAGATGCAGATACAAAACATCAAGCACATTGTTTAGCGTTAAAAATTAACTGTTTTCAGTTCGTGTGTTCTCTCGTAATTTGGTATGAAATACTTTCAAAAATTAACGTTGTCAGTAAATTACTGCAAAGTGAAAAGTGTCAAATTGATGTTGCCTTAGAAGCTTTAAACAATTTAAAGTTGTATTTTAACAGTGTAAGGAATGAATCAGCTTTTGAAAACTATATCTCAATTGCTAAAGAAATTTCCGAATCAAACGAATTTAGTACAGAATTTCCTCAGATATATTCAATTCGCCCCCGAAAAATTAAACGGCAATTTGATTATGAACATAGTGATGAGGCTGTAACGGATCCAAAACAGAAATTCAAAGTAAATTTTTATTATGTAATTATGGATACCGCTTTAAATTCTATTGATGAGCGATTTGATCTTATGCGCAATCATAACGATGTTTTTGGGTTCTTAAATAGATTGAAAACTATTACAAAAGAAGAACTTCAAAAATATTGTGATGATTTAACGTTAAAACTGACAGATAACGAAAGAAATCACTGTGATGTAGACGGAGTACAATTATTTGAAGAAACGAAATCATTACAAGTATTTTTAAGCGATGATATGACAGCAATTGACGTTCTGACATATTTAGTAATAAATGACCTTATATCCATATTTCCCAACACTTCCGTTGTTCTTCGAATTTTTTTAACTCTTCCCGTCACTGTTTCTTCGAATGAACGCTCATTTTCAAAATTAAAAATTATAAAAAATTATTTAAGAACAACAATGTCACAAGACAGATTGTCAAATTTGGCATTCATTTCAATTGAACACGAAACTGTCGATACATTAGATCTGAATGAAGTGATCGATAGTTTTGCCAGTATGAAAGCCAGAAACTAATAGAGTTTTAAGGATCATTGTGTTGTGTACATAAATTACTTTCTTTATGATCTTATTGTTAATATTGTAGGTATTAAGATATATTAAATACATTGAATTGGTTGTATTGTTTTTATAGCTACATTTTATTTGTGAAAACAAAACATGTATTCACATCACATAACTGTATTTTTAATAACATCATCTTTTTATTGCATTACTTTTAACTTATTTAGTATACAGTACATTTGAGTACAACAATGTTGAAGTAACAGGGGGCGGCATTTTTTGAAAATCACAAAGGCGCTCAAACACCTCGGCGCGGGCCTGATTGCCACTGGGACATATGTGTCTCGTTGGTAGTCAAAGAGTTAATGCTGCAAATATTTAATGACTGTTCTTTTAATTTGTTTATAGTCATCGCAAATGTAAGTCGCACAGGAAATTGTAAACGTTTAAATTCGAATGGCACGTCGGTCGAAGTCGTTGGGATTCGTGGCATCAACACGTCTTCGTTTTTGTATTTTCCTTTAAGATTACTGGTTTGATGACGTTTTCCATCAGTTTTTTTACCAAAAGCCAAGTGCCATTATAAAGACGTGGTTGACTTTTTATTAGAGATTGTTCCGCGCTAATCCGAGACATTCTAGTAAGTTTTTTTGGTTAGATAATAGACAACATCATCTTGATTAGTAATAAAATTCACCAATTTTTACGTCATCAGTTCACCAGTGATTTCACTTTGAATCTTGAGATTCAATTCGTCGAAATCAATGCTTTTAGCAGCCAATATAGCACGCTTGCATAACTAATCATGATTTTTGTAATTCTGAGCAGTGTTTAGAAATATCTTTCGGGTGAGTTCGGTCTTTGATTTGATTAACTGACAATCAGTTCAACCTTCAACTGAAATTTTGTCATTGCTAATGTTCAACAATTGTTTTGAATATACTTCTCCCGATTAGTCGTTCTGTATCTTGACAAAACGCACGATTTTAAACATGCATTAAGTTCATCGCCTAGCGTTGATTTTGGAATCACTAGCGAAAATCACCGGACAACTTTCATAAGAGTGTTGTACGCGATTTTTGTTTCCGATTTAGCATCAGGACGTTCGTTACAACAAATTTCTTTAATGCATCACAATCATATATTACCATTCGCGTGTCAAATCAATTAATTTTAATGAAAAGCATGTTGAAATAACACTTCGAACATTTTTTGTTGGTTTTTATTATTTTTAATGGGTGATTTTTATGTAAAATGACGTCCTGAATCCAAATATGTCTTCCGTTTTCTTCCATCACCCACCATTTTCGAGGGAGCTCCAAATCTCTAATTTTACCACTTTTCGATAAATTAATTATAATTTATTTATCGAACGATAATAATAATTATAATAATTATTATAATAATAAATATATGGACATGAATTTAATTTAAATGGGAAAAAAACTATTTTAGCTATAAACAGTATAAATAAAAAGATATTCATCGTTACTTGGTGCTTGCTTTCCTTTTATACCCTGAGGTACAGCTCTCTCGTTTCAAAAACCAGCAGTACTTCGCCAACATGCTTGCATTCCACTTCCCTGAAAATCTCTTCTGCAGCTTAGCGATGTTTTGATGGAACCGTTCCCCGTGTTCATCCGAGACTGCTCCTAAATTTTCAGGCAAAAAGTCCAGATGCGAGTGAAAGAAGTGAACTTTAAAAGACATGTTACATCCTATGTCCTTGTACGCTAAAAGCAGTTCCTCGACGTGAGCGACATAATCTTCACTTTTGTGATTACCCAGGAAGTTCTTACAAACGTTTTGAAATGCAAGCCAAGCTCGTTTTTCTTTTCGATTTCGGTGTTCAATAAACGTCGAATCTTAGAAGAGTTGTCTAATCTGGGGACCAACAAAAACGCCTTCTTTGATTTTAGCTTCGCTAAGACGAGGAAACTTAGTTTTCAAAAATTGAAACGCGCCACCTGTCTTGTCCACTGCTTTCACAAACTGCTTGACAATCCAAGTTTGATGTGTAAAGGTGGTAAGTAAATATTTTCCTTCGGAACCAAAGGATTGTGGGCGACATTTTTCTGACCAGGAATAAGATTTTCTCGCAGAGGCCAGTCCCGTACGATGTAATGTTTATCTCGGGCTCGGCTATCCCATTCACAAAAGAAGCACCAATATTTTGTGAATCCTGATTGCAGGCCCGTGAGTAGAGCAACAACTTTTAAGTCAGCGAAAAGTTCCACTTATAATCATGATAACTAATTTTATCAAGGATTCTGAAGATGTTTTCGTACGTTTCCTTCATATCAACAGAGTATGCAACTGGAACTGATGGGAAGTCATTCCCATTTGCCAACAGGACAACTTTTAAGCTTGTTTTTCATGAGTCTATAAACAGTCTCCATTTGTCTGGGTCACATGGCATCTGTAGCTCTGTCATCAATAAATTTGCATTAGGGCAGAACACTAAACCTTTACCTTCTGAGAACAGACATTTCAGGGTTGCTTGTCTGGTCCTGTAAGAAGATATTTTTACTCCCTTTTCTAAGAGAATCTACTGTTGAAGTCGCGATCTTAGGAGCTGAGATTTAGTCTTAGGTAACTGCAAATTCCTGACAAGATCATTTAATTCCGATTGAGTGAGGAAGTGAGGTTGCCGAGAAACTAAATCTGCGGAATACTCTTCATCATCATTGAACGTATCATTCGAAGCCCCAAGTTGTGGCTTAGAGTCTTTTAAATCAATTTCCGGCTCTAGAGTATAAGTGTTTGGGAGCTCTGGGATTGGCAAAGTATCGTTATGAGGAACAGGTCTTAGAGCTGACGGAATATTGGGATACTGAATTGTATGCTTACTTTTGCTCGAAAACCCGACGGTGGAAGTTATACAAAAGTAACAATCTGTAAGATGACAGTGAAGTTCACGCCAAACCATGGGCACAGCAAATGGCATTGATTTACGAATACCTTTGAGCCATTTGGTCAAACTACTGTAACAAGTCGTACAGCAAACTGATGGAGCCTAAGTCTTGTCCTGGTCGCCAACTTGACAACCAAAGTACAATTTATAAGCTGTTTTAACAAGCGGAGAAAGGGGTTTTCGCTGCGCTTTTGAAGTTAATTCCCCGCAGATATAACAGAAGCTATCGGGATGATTTTTACACTCGCGTGGCATAATTAAACAGTAATTCAACGCCCGACATTAACCACAAATCACACTTAGTCACTTGAAAAAATCCGGAGTAAAAGTAGTTTTACTGTTTTACACAAATGAACAAAACGAACACAAAATCCAGCACGTTTAAAACGTCGACAAGTTGACTCTGCAACAGCTATAGATGTACTGACCAAAGCAGTTAGGCAAACAATGTAATATACTATAATGAGAAGAGTAATGCAAGTTCAAGCCTGTCGAAAATTCCTGTTCAAACTTGCATGTGGTATTGAGATCGCCAGCGTCGTGCAGTGAATCTTCCTAACTGTTTATTAATATTTTTTTACTGTGCTTATATATTTGTATTTTATTGTTGTTTCTATATACATTTTATAGCAAAACTTTTGCCATATACTTTGGTATAAATTTTACTACCTGCTTTGGAATGTTTAACGGCTATAAGTTAAAATTCTAAAAAAAAATGCAAAAAATAAAATAAAAATGGGGTCCCCCAAAATAGGTGGGTGATGGGTAAAAACGGAGCTCATTTTTGGATTCAAGAGGTCATTTTACATAAGAATCGTCAAGAATCAGGACCGATTTTCATGCGGACCAGTGTAATATATTGACTCATATGGAAAGTATTAAAAAATTTGCAATATCTAAAGTTCTATAGTTGTAATTATGAGAAATTCTTATAATTCATATCTGACCGAATAGAAAATTCAAATAATGTAGTATCCTTGTTTTACTTAATTTTTGCAGTTAAAGAAAGATAACTAATCTTTAGAAAGTCGGTAATGTTAATCGCTATACCGTAGGTTATTTATAACGCCAACTTACACCGATAACTTAAACAACGTTCTTTCAGTTTATGTGTCAGTTTAATTCACCCACGTTTCCAAAATCTTATACTTTACGCTGCTTACTGATGAGCCATAAAACACAGGCTTGTGATTACGACTATAGCAAATTTTTTGGTTATTAAATAGAAGGCATAAAAAGAAACCGTAACTACGATCATTTTTGTCAGAATACGTGGCATGTGCTACAATTAAAAAATATTTTTATGACTGAAAACTTATTGCAAAGTATTTTGACACAAGTACTTTTAAATAATGTAGTAGTGTTAAAAATTCACAAAAATATTGTTAAAGAAGTAGATGTAGAGTTGGTATGTTATACTCTGTGACATTAAAATTGCAACACTAAGAAATGTGGAATGTTTTTTGTGACCAAAATTTGGCAGAAAGGTTTAGCTACTCAGAAATAGTAAGTGATTAAAATTTTATTCAAGTGGATCAAGTAGGACTTCTTCTTTCTACTACTTCATTATCATGTATATTTCGTCTTGGTTAATTTTAATGTTGTTCCTCTTGTGGTTCTTTTATTTAACATGTTTTGAGAGTGTGATTATGCTAGAGAACAGAAGCAAACTAATGAAATTTAGAACCGCCATTTTCGATTTATAGCACTAAGAGACCGATTCTTCAGTACCAGATTAATTGCCGATCAATCGCCGATTAACAATTAGATAATGAATGTCGTTCTGTAATATTTGAAACAGTTTACCGTTGAATCAGAAGTTTTGGCTTGCGATTCTATTGGCTACATCTTGTGCTACCACTGATGGCTCAACACTGAAGTTTGGAGAGGTATAGATAGCGACTCCACTGGAATTTGGAATGGCATAGAGTAGTCTTCAGTGATTAATCACGATTTTGTTTAGGAATGCACGGTGGCTGTATGACAGTCAAACGAAGATGAGAGGAACGACGCTATGTTCAATTTTTTGATGAACGGCATGTGCACAACACGGTGGGGATTATGGTATGGGGTGCTACAGCCTATAAGAGTAAGTCTCATTTGATATAATAATATGTTAATGAGGTGGTAGAATTCTATATTGCTTCATTTCTTTAGCAATGGGGAAACCCACTTTTCAGCAGCATATTTGCTCGTCCCCGCATAGCAAGACAGTCTATGAACCGATTGGAAAAGACCAATGTACATTACTCTCTTACCATGGCGACCTAGATCTTCCGACCTTTCGTTTATTGAACACGTTGGGACATTATAGGAAGAAAACTGAAGAACTTAGCGTATCCTCTACATACACTGGAAGCTCTCTCACATAAATTGCAAGTTGCTTGAGATACAGTAAATCAAGAGGAAATCGACCACTTGCTGGAATCGATGCCACAAAGAGTGAGGAAGTGAAAACCCAACACATTATTAAATCTTTGTTTCTTTTCTTTCAAATTTTAATCATTTACTACCTTTGAGTAGCCAAGTTCGATCACAAAATTTCCACCCTTTCTTGGTGTTGCAATTTTAATGTCACAGAATATAGTTTCTATGTTCCTATAGGATTTCTTTTTCGTATTTAGTTTTTTTTATACATATGTATGTACCTACGCATAGGCATCGTTTTGTTATTGTCCCTACTGTTATTGTATGTAGAAGTTTTGTTTACACACACTTTTCTAATAAGTATATATGTGTAAATCGTATAGCCTTCATTAAGATCATCAAAAGTCGGAGTCTATAGTTAAATTTTAGCAATTAGAATGCAAGACCAGTTTTAACTATATTTCAAATTTTTGAACGTAAAGCTAAAATAAACAAAAAATTATTGTGTATGTAGAAGCACAAATTTGTTCTTAGATTTGCTACGAAAAGTTAACACAATAAGACAGTAGCGTGTGCAATACCGTACAGTTTTTAAAACTAAAAATTGACATGTTTTCGCCAGCGGTGTGATGTCACAATTGACAAAAAATTTTTATTAAATATTTTATCAACTTGTTCTCAAAAGTAGAAATAAACTTCTATGTTTCTTGAGGAAAATTGCTAGGCATATTGAAATATGTCGAGCATATATCGATTAACATCTATTTGACTACATTAATTAAAATAAACATTTCATGTAAACAATTAGCAGTATTTAACATTCTTACCACGTTTGTTTATTTTGTAGCTGGTTTATCTAAATTAAGTTTAGAATCATACAAAAAGGTCTTCTCAAGACCTATAATTTTGTCTCTGACTAAGACATTGATGTTCTAGTGAGCTCCGTTCTCTTATAGATAATATAACAAATTTTAAAACTAATTTATTTACACACAAAATATTTACACGTTTATAACTACACCAACTAAATAAATCTAACGATATTTAATAAAAACTCTTACGCTAATTTATGTATTGCAATCCCTTGCAAATAACTTCTGTTTATCTAAAAACTGACACTTGTTTACATTAAAATCACGTACGTTTTAACTAAGTTGTATTTATCTCGAACACGCGTTAATCACTTGTTTATTTAAACATCTTCTTAACACTTCCGACTTCGAATAACTGACTTATGATTCGTTTGTACCGCTTTTATACATTTCCGCTATTTTTCGAGAATTTTCTATATCCTTTCGTGAACGTTCTAAACGTTAATAAAAAATTCGTGAACGCTCTCGAAATTTACAAGAACTTCGCAAACGTTTCAATAATATAAAAACTTTGTTACATTAACTAAATAAACTTTTTAAATTTGTAATTTGTATATAAACAAAAAAATAGAATCTACAAGAAAAACATTTAAATTTTAGTTAGCACAGATTTCTTGAATGTTATAAGTTAACAACAAATTTAAAAAATTTAAGAAAAGAAAAATATTACTCTACCTTGCAAGACAAAGAATTTTAACAATTAAGTGATTAGAGTACAGTAACCAACGCGTATTAGTAGAACCTGCATAGCATTGCAGAAAAAGTTATATTGGCCAAACGAGAAGAAACATCAGGCGTAGAATTAAATATTATGAACTACATACCAAATTTATGTACTCATATTAATTTGAAATAGTTGAACAGGTACTAAAACAATGAATATTACATCGATTATGAAAAGGCTAAATTTTTCAACTAAAGTATCAGAATTGTTACAACACGAGAAACTATTGAATCATGACGACACGATTTCACCTGAAAAAACAGTTTTTTGGAATAGTTATTTTTTTAGATAAGTACGACACAAAACGGTTTAAATTGATGCATTTTCGTAATCATATAAAAATTTTTTTTTTCATAAACTTAGATCGAAAGTTAGGAGCGGTCACAAAATGTCTTGTAACGAAGTCTAAAACTCCTTTTTGGTAATATGTAGTAATTTTTCAAATTTTTATTAAAATAAGCTAAAAAAAAGTTGTTTTTAAAATGCACTTATGTCGATTAACGTTATTTAATAAATAAAAAAAAACATTCATTTGTTCCGCGTCGCTTAGTGTGTACAATCTTATAAAGATAGTAGAAGAAGTAGAAATTTAAGCGAAACTTAATTAGTTTATAAAATAAACTGGTAAAAAAATGAAAAAATATCATTATGTTTTAAAAGTCGCTTTTTGTATTTGAATATATTATTCTTAAATGTAATGATTTACATCTTTTATCTGTTTACTTTTACTTCTATTCACTTTCATTTTTTGAAATAAAAGTTATCTACTATTATTACCCGTTTAGCAACAAATATAAAAATCTTAATTTATCGACTCTTACTTTTTGTAAATGCAATTAACGATTTAAAGAAATTGTTAATAAAATTTTGTATCTTCAAATAAATCTAAAACAAATCTATGGAAAAGGCTAACTTTAAACTAACTTTCAATTAATGATTATTTTATGGATAAGCACAAGTACTTATAAAAATTTACCGAAAAATGTTAAATACACTTATTAACAAAAACTAAACAAAATAATATACTATACCATTTGTCCTAAATCACCCTGTATACTACAAATACAAAGAATCAAGGTAAAATAAACACATCCAAGTTTTTGAACTTAAGTAGTATGTATACAAGCGTTAGTCCAAATGTACTGCCGTTGCACTGCACTTGTACTGACTTTGCAGCGCAGTTGTGAATTTTATTGTAGAATATTTTAAGTCGAAACATTTACGTAAAGGTTTAGGATCACTTGTACAAACAAAGTTGAAACTTCAATTAACTAAACTTGAATTAGTTTTAAAGTTCTGTTATACTATTAGTTCGCACAAAAGCAGCAACCAATAAGACAATTGTATAAGCTAGCTACCATACAGATGGAAAGTGCTTTTGAAAAAACTAAAAAATCGCGATGGAGACAAAACTGCAAAAACGCGAAGAAGAAAAATGGGATGAACTATTAAGTATGATGAAAGATATAAAGTGTGACCAAAAAGATATCAAAAACGATACAACAAGAAACACTCAATGAAGACATCTGAAAATTAAGTACATAAAACAAAAAATAAAAATTTAAAAAAAACAAAACAAAGAATGAAAATAAGTTAATCAAAAACGATCTAAAATATGCAAATAGCAAATATACAATAAATTGAAAAAAAAGAACAAAAATATAGTAATACATGGAATAAAAGTATATGCAAAAGACATACTGAAAAGAGTAATGGACGACGTTATAAAGAAATACTAAATAACTGAAATTAGTTTAGTAACTAGAATTGGACAAAAGTGTAATTACTGGAATTAGAAAAAATGAAATAAAAGTTGTAAAAATTGCTAACAAAACGTATACACATGCAACCAGAAGAGAGAATAGCAGAATTAAATAAAAACGGTAACACAAAGAAAGAAGAAATACAGTAAAGATAGAAGAAAACAAGATTATTATAAACGAGAAAGAATAGAAATAGCACAAGAAGAGAAAGAAAAAATTTAAAAATCAATTCAAAACAAAATACAACTAGAAATAGATAATGATTATAAGCGACTTTCGGCTTAGACCACGTCGTAGTTAAACACCCAGACTTAGGCTTGGTCCTAGTCTTTCCCTGAGAGCCAAAACAAGAAGTAGAACTTGTCCTTTGCAAACAAACTGACGTTTCGCAAGACATTGCAGCTTGCATCTTCAGATTGGTAAATGTCACTAAAGGAAAAAGTGTAAGTGACGACATTTATACCGATAGCGACTAGCGTGATTAACATAATACATGGATGTTTTTCTATTTCCACAGCTTCGCGAATTAGTCTGGGAAAGTAGAAAGGAGTTCTAGCCAACACTTTAGTTTGGTTAAAGTTCAGAGTGTGTCCTTGGTTCCACACGTGTTCTGCCACTGCTAATTTAGTAACTCTGCGGTGTTTGCAGTCAGCCATATGTTCTTTTACTCTAACTTCAATAGAGCGTCCCGTCTGTCCTTATATAACTTGATCCACAGGAACAAATAATTTTGTAAAGTCCGGCATGTTTTAGAGCCTCTTGTTTGTCATTAGCAGTTCTGAACCAAGTGTTCAGGGTATCCTTAGTCGTAAAGACAGTTTTAATATTATGTTTCTTTAGCACTCTGCTTATTTTGTTTGTCGAACCCATACAGTATGGTAAATAAACGATGCTAGTAAGAGGTTAAAGCTGGAAAAGATACGTGCAGAACTAAGAAGATACAAAATTCCAATATACGTTGGAAATGACTTGACATGATCCTAAAGAAGTCATTAACAGTAACCGAAGTGGAAAAGCACCAGAAAAAGATGACTTAAATATGGAATTGGTTAAACATGAAGGTGAGTAATTGAATTACATAAAACTTTACATCTACTAATAAACAAAATATGAAAGAAAGAAAAACATGCCTGGATAAATTATATCAATACAGAAAAAAAGCTACCCACAAACATGCAAAAACTTTGGAGAAATTAGGTTATTAAATTATAAAATTTTGAATACTCTAATACAAAAGTACTTAGTAAAAAACCTTAATAATACAACACTACCAATGTGATTTCGTTAAAAGATGATTAACAGTAGACGCATTCATGTATTAAAGCATAATAATAGAAAAAGCACACAGACACAAAATAGAGATTCAAATATGTGACGACTAAAAATCAATTTTGTGATTTTTGCAACTGTCATTTAGACAATTTTGCCAACGTTGGCGCGTGGAGACGAGTTTCTCGTAAATTGGTCGACTTCTGACCAACAGCTTTGGTTTGATTTCCAACTATTTATTTGTGGTTCAAGTACGTTGCGTGTAACTAGCGTTAAGACGAAAAAGGATCGGTAAGGGATATAATTTTTGTCATCCATCAACTTTATCATATGGATACCTTTCTTTTAAAGAATCCTTCATGCATTGTATTTCGGTGGTTAAAAAGGCGACGGGAAAATATTTCCTCACCTCATCTCTTCAGAGATCGCATTGAAGGTTAGTACATACTTTCACACGTGGTTGCAATTTACAAACTTTTCTTGCTTATTTTAGCTTCTATTTATACCTCCATATGTCAATTTAATTACGAAGTTTTTTCCATCGTGGTTGGTAATTATTCCCGAGTGATCCTTATGGAAAAGGAGATGCTAACATCGGGGAATGTTTTACGGTGTCATATCCTATTATAAGATATTTTACTATTTTCTATTAGTACTATGTTGATTAAGCGGGAATAAGCATAATGATGGACCAACACGACCGCGTGCTGTAGGGTAGTACGTACAAAACTTCACCTTCGACGAAGTGAATATTCAGTGTAATAAATACTTTTTGTGCGTGTTTACCAATTTAACTGTTCTAATTGATAAAGAATTCGTTACGGTATAAGAAACACTTCACGTGCGCGTTGTTAACTTAATCTTTGGAGATCACCAATCAAAACGTCCTTTTTTTACCATTTATTGCTTACATTCATTTTAAGTCCGTTGTACGGTAATAATTTTTATGTAAGGGAATTGGATTCGTTTGTGGACTTCTTTACGAGCAATTATGCACATACTATGTTAAAATAAAACAAATTTTCTCTATGTGATAGCTAGATTGTTTTATTGCGTTATGTTAAAAACGTCTTGGTGTAATATTCGTCCCGTATAAGTTACGCCCACATATATAGTCTAACGTAAGCGCCCAGCGAAGTTTTTACTTCTAAATTTTTACAACCCTCGGTGTTATAAATAGGTGTATTATTTTTGCTGTTTTTGTGAAAACCTTCCTGAGCTAAGCAGTCCTTCATATTTGGGATTTACATTAATTTTCCTGTAAATATCATAATGTTTTATGATACCGCCACGTGTTGGCCAATTTGGAGTGATTCATGTTAATCTATTAGCTTCAGCTGGAGACGATAATTAGAAGTACGTACTAACAAGGGCTCTTGATTAATTCAGCCACTTCCAAAACAATCTGGGGAATAAGTCGTAGTTGTACTTCATTTGAATAACCTTGGAGGCACACTTGCAATAAGAATAGTGCAAACCATCGGATGCTTGACGCATTTGACTACGATTCATTGTTTGTCGATAACCAATTTACTTGTGATACGATCTTATATCCACTTTTACTTCATTTTTTAGCAATTTTGAAAGATGGTTAAAGCATGGAGATAGCTATTCGCATGTTTTGGGCAACCGTAAGTACCTTTTTTTACTTGTCATTACGTGAAATACGCGCGACTTAGATATAAACAATATCAAAATTAACACATGCATATTTTTGTTTCTACGGTTTTAATTTATAATAAATGCGATTTGATACTGATGCAAAGTCACTAGTTTTGCATTAAATCGACAAAATTACATATTACTTGATTTCGTTTTTTGTGCTACGATAACTTTGTGTGTGAAGTGTTGCCTACTCTCAGGAACTGTGATATTTATAGAATTATTCTTTGCTACTATTATATATGTACCTAATTCTGCCTTGCTTACGTAGGATAGATTTAAACGGCGTCTACCATTATACCTTCTGATTGTTTTGGCGCTTTTTTAACTTGTTTTATAATTTAGCACCACAAAGCTTACAACCCAAATCTCTGAACCTAACTCAGTTAGTTGCTAGCAATTAAGTTCGAGAAAATTCTTGCAACAATTGCTTTACGTTAATTTGAGGATTGCGGGTTTGAAATTTTTCTAGCCCAAACGTTTGTTTCCTTATATACTTGCTTCACGTAAGAAAAAACCGATACACAACCATCTGCAACGAAAACAGGCCAAAAGGTGAACTGCATATCTATCAAACATTTTTAGATTTTACCTCCCCAATTTGTGCGTGATAAATAATTTTTATCGATTTAGAACTTTTAAAGTTTTCGATTCGATGAAGAGATGTACCGTCATGACAGCATTAAACTAATTTTAAGTTGATGCCACGTTGAGAATGTTTAAATAGATGACCAGAAAAAAAAACAAAAGCCATCATAAAAACAAAGAAATTCTCAGTTAATAAAGGCACGTTCTAATAACAATAAACAAAATTAATACTGAAATAATAAAAGTTGTTGAATATATAGAAGAAGAGAAAATAAAATAGGAGAACGCCAATATCAAGACAAGTTTAAGTATCTAGGGGTTATAATATTAAGAGAAAGAGAAAAACTAAAGATAGCTGTAACAAAAATAATAAAAGCAATTATGGTTTCAGTTAAAATTGGAGATTCCACGTTAGAGTAAACGGTTAATTAAAGAAAAAACTTGAAGGTAAAAATATAACAAAAAGATAAAAGAGCTACGTATACAACGGTAAAATATATACAGGGTGTCCCAACATTTGCCCTTCGGACAATTGCACTCAAACTAAAAAAGATATTAATATAAAATGTAAAATTTTTTATTTTGTATAAATTTTACAGTAAACGTGATATTTGCACTAGGCTAAAGTACAATCACTTACCGATAACTTAAGCACCATAAAGAAAGCAGCTCCAGCTCAAAATTTCACAGCGTGAGAAGTGGGTGAGTAACTAATAGGATTCAGACTGTTTTCAAAGTGTCGATTGTAATTCAATTTAAAACGACGCCATAATGAACAAAAATAAAACCCTAGGTGTCCGTTTTTACGTGAGAACGGTTAAGGTAGATAAGTCGAACTACACAGGTCTAACAATGAGTATATTTATTGCAACGGTAACATAAAAAGAAAAAAAAACAATCAAAAAAGAGATCATAATGGTCCGCAAGCAATATCACAGTAAAGCTACTATTAGCGGATTCTTAAATTAAACAACACCTCGTACAGATAAGTAATGAATGTCTTAAAGTTGCATTCAGTAAATTAAATTGTTGAATAGAAAAAAATTAAAATATCACAAAATGATAGTGATTACACAATAAAAAACAAAGCACATCGTTATAGCTTGATGAGTAAATACGAAACAAACGTAAAATTAATCGTGATAACAATCGTATATGTCTAGTCAATCGTGCATATGACTGACACCAAAACAATTAAGTAATTAAATATTAAAAAAAAGTGCTTACTCAGTTTTCCAAATAGGCGATTAGCTAATAGCATATCCAAAACATCTAAAATTGATGAAAATAAAACTGATAAATATACAACCGTACAAATAAGCTGCTAAAATTTTATTCGATAATTAATAATAATGATTTTTTGTAGTTATTTGTCCCAGCATAAGATATTGAAACGTTAAAGTCAATTTGCCCTTCTAACGGAGGTTAACTGACATGATTTATATATAATTAGTACAATTTAATTCCTGCTTCTCTGTATGTCTTAGTTATTACAGAATTAAAAGTAATTGACCAATCATTTTCTAAACCAACAAACACGTATGAGTGACTAAATTTGCTGTGATAATAAAAAAAATTAAATTTTGTCGTAAAATAGAAATGCACTCCTACCCCAGCGGTTCTTTCACATGTGAAACATCAAAGTCGTCATTGATTTACACATTACGTGCTGTTTGATAACGGTAACCAAAACGGAAATTAAATGCGCGAAAACTAAAATTGTAGACGTATTTTAACAATAGGCAAAATTTATACAGCGTGAGACACCCTACCAAGGTTTTTTAACATAACATAAAGTATTAAGCATTTACTATAAATAGTTTCTTAGTTGTAAAGGTTTAAATTTAAAAAAAATGTTCATTTTAAAATGCTCTTGCGATAAAAATAATAGGAATAACGACCTAAAATTTTATACATAGATTTAACAACTACAATTTCAATATAAAATTTTTAAACTTCTGGTTTCTAATTAAAAAACCCAGGTGATTGATGTATGCCGAATGTAAATTTACTTCTTTTATTTTTAAATGACACACCTTATTTATAAACTTAGCATGTGTAAGGTTTGAACCGCTAATTTTTTAACTGCCAGGCAGTTTGTCTTAACGAATAAAGTTTTATAATTGTAGCTAGTGTAAAACTATAACAACCCCTAAATATTTACTTGTTTGATAAAAATAATCCTATCTTTAAAAATGTTGGCAACAAACTATCATATACTATTTAGCAACACTTGTCACATTTTTTATTTTAATATCCAAGCTGCATGTCGTTCAACAAGCTTCGCAGTTTCATATTTGTTGAATAGGTGCATTTTGTTTTGAAGTATACGTAGAGATCATTTCACGACTAAAGAACCGTGAGGTGCGCGTCAGATAAATTCGGAATTTGACGATCACGCGAAATAAATTCTAACTAAAAACATCTGCTGCAAACAATGTACATTAACTGTAATTGTTTATCTTTAACTAAATTAACTAAAAAATGAGTGCATACAAGACGATGAATATAATATAAAAATATAAAACACAAAGATGAAAAAGAGTTTGTAACAAGTAGTATAAATGTGAACACTTCAAACGCCGTATGAAAAGTGCAAGCGTTTTTTGGTTAGCTAGTATATTGACATTCGGAACAAAATTGGTTTCTGCGCAGCGGTTCTTTAGTTTTGAAATGAACCAGCAACAAACTGAGTGTGCGCATTACGGTATCATTGCAACGGTAGTTTAAATTTTCACCGCAAATTAGCGTATTGCTTAGTTTGAATTGCTATATAAAACTGTTATTCTAGTTACCTTTATTCGTTGACAATCTTAGTAAAAAAAAATGTAGAACCAAAGATATAAGAGCAAGATAGCACATTTTTTAAAAATCTTGTTCAATTACTTATCCGATGGTATAAGGTGTGCCATTTGAAATAAAGTAGTCAATTTACATTCCGTGTACATTAATCGCACTGTATACTTTAATTGGAAATGGGAAACTATAAAATTTTCTGTCGTATGTGTTGTTAAACGTATGTATAAAATTTTAGATCATTATTTAGATTACTTTTAATATAGGAGCATCGTGAAGTGGGTGAGTTAAGTTAAGTATCAGAGAAAAGTGTTTTTAAATGTTGTTCACGTTACATTGCTGTCCGAGTTTATCTGTATCTTTAGTGCAATTACAAGGTGCTATCGGAAAGAAACGTACGAAAGTCAGTCTACAAACCAGGTTGGAGTTTAGTGTAGACGGTTGTGATTACACTTTTTGTTCGCGTTTTTTGTTGTGAGGAGATTAATACAATTTTTGATACTTGGTGCCGATTGGTTGGTACGTACTGCTTCAAAGTTGAATTTTGCGACATTCCGTCTAGAAGTTTTTTGCGAAGGAAAATTGTATTCTGTGGTATTTGATAGGAGAATCAATAGTGTATTAGACATTCAAACATCCGCGTAGTTTTTTTATTTGGAAAGCGTTCACGTACTTTTTATCCACGTCTAGAACGTTCACGAAAGAATATATAAAATTTTCAAAAAATGGCAGAAATGTATAAACACGGTACAAACAAATCATACGTCAGTTATTTTAGTAAGTCGAAGTCGGCAGTGTTAAGGAAATGATTCAAGTTTAAATAAATAAATGATTATTGCGTGTCAAGATAAATACAACAAATTAAAAACGTGCGTGACTTTAATGTAAACAAGTGTGAGTGCTTAGATAATTAGAAGTTATCCGTGGGCATTATCTTTCGAGTGATAGTACTATATAAATAGTGTAAGTGTTTTTATTGTAACGTATTTATTATTAAAACTAATTTATTTAAATGACTAAAAATATTTTTACTTATACAAGAAATATGTACACTTTTAAATTAACCGAACTAATTAAATCTAATAATGTTTAATAAAAACACTTACACTAATTTATGTATAACCGTTGTATAACACTATCACTTACACGAAGATAAGATAAAGTCCGCGGATAACTTCTATTTATCTGAACAGTTTATATTAAAGTCACGTACTCCGTATCTTTATCGCACACGCGCTAACGACTTATTTACTTATATACCGCACAGGTATATATACCGCACAGGTATATATACCGCACAGGTATATATTTATATAACTACTATTAATGAAAGCCGCGGGCCGCATGCAGGAAAGCCGCGAGCCGCATGCGGCCCGCGGGCCGCGTGTTGGAAATCCCTGTTCTAGAAGATGGATAACAACTTCCAGAAGGCTCTTGAATTTGCAGATAACTTCTCGAACGTTTCATTATTAAATATGCTTAGATTTAATTGGTTCGATTAGTTATAAACGTGTAAATATTTTTAATATAAATAAATTAGTTCTAATAATCGTTTTACCAGCTTGGAACAAGTTAACAGTAAGTCCACAAGAGAAAGACTGATGCCTAAGATTAATTACCCACATTCAGAAAAGCATTTAACAATTGAGGAACATACTGCGGAAAAGTCAGTAATGTGCATGAATTACGATGTTAAGTCTGATTTACTGAATCTTCTTTTCCGGTTTTGACATCTGTTTAATGAGCGTTTTCGTCTTACTGTTAAGTATGTACACCCTATAAAAATGAAAAATGCCACGCTGTTTGTTCGAAGATCTTACCCAGTTCATTTTTGTCTAAGATTTGCTGTAGAAAATAAATTAAAAAATATGGAGTCAGGTGTAACAAGACGGAAAAATTTTCCTTTTGCCAGTCACATGATGATTGCAAAGAAAAAGGATGGAGGTGTACGCGTTTGTTTGAATGCTACGATGTTGAATTATTGTATGATGGGTGATAATGACAATCCGCAACCGATTGAAGAAATTCTTTATTTTTGTTCCAAGGTTAGGTTTGTGCCTGTAATTGACTTGAAAGCGTCTTGTCGCTAGACAACGTTAGTATTTTTTATACCGCGTTTTTGTATGAAGGAAGAACCTATACATCGGGAACTTTTGTTTGAATTGAAGACTGCTGTTCATTCACTCGAGCTATGAATATTATTTTAAGTCTTTAGGTCCGAATATACGTACTTAAGTATGTGGATGATTTACTAGTCGTGTCACTCGACACAAATTAGTCCCGGCTGAGGTCAAATTTTTAAAATACATTTTGAGTAGATGTGGTTTAAGAACAGACCCCGAAAAGATAGAAGTGATACATAATTTTCCACAACCCAAAACTGTAAAACAATTAAGAGCTTTTTTGGGATTGTGCAATTATAACAAACGTTTTAGTGACAAATACAGTAATACTACGATTATTGAATAAACGAATTTCTTAGACATAAAGTCCAAATCAAAAAGTTGCCTTTTCAAACGTCAAGCAATTAATTATCCGAACGGTGCTTTTGAAATTTCCTTTAAGAAAACTTTTTATGTTCAAACTGTTGATTCTGGTATTGTTCTTTGAACGAAACTAGTTGTTAGTTTTGCTAGTAGAGTATTGAGAAGACCCAAGTTGTTTTATACCATAACTGAGAAAGAGTCAGCCATTATTTTCGCTTTGAAGAAATTTCAAACTATTGTATGCGGTAGAAAAATTATTATCAGGATAAAATTTTGGAAGCAATGCCATTGATTGAATTAACGTTTGACTAGGTGAGTCATGTATCTGAACAAATGCGATTATGATATTAAACATGTTAAAAGTAAAAATAATGTTGGAACCGATGTTTTGTCTAAATACCCACCAGAATTGGAGAATTGGTCTTTACAAAAGGAAAGGTCTATTGTAACATCAACGAGCATCCAAAAGCTTATGTGTGGATTGTTAGAGTTAAGTTTTTTCAACAACGTATTTGATTTGACCTGTAAGCAATGATAGCAATAGCAATAATTTTTTAGTCGTGTTATTGGTTATCTAGAAGGTTGAACAGATCGCAGCTGTCTTTCATTAATTTTACTCGTTTACGAGATAGGATACTATTGTTTGTCAACCCTGCAGACAGACATTCACCTGTTGTTATGTCCGAAATAGTTTGTCGCAGATTAATAGATGCTTGCCATGAACAGTATGGTCACATCACCACTGCCAAGATGTATAAAATAATGAAAAGGATGTTATATGTACTAAATATGAGACGCTGTATTCAGCAATTTGTAAGAACAGAAAGCAAAATTTTTAAATAAGAAACTGTTAGAACCGATGAAATCTATTTACTTTGCAAACCCTGGCGATTTAATTACTGTATACTATTATGGGCCTTTACCTCAAGGGCGCGGACGAGTTTCGTACGTTTTTTTTTGTGATAGACTATTTTCCGAAGTATGTCCGGTTGTATCCGCGCAGAGCCAAGTATTTGCATTGTGTCTTGTGAAAGGTTTTAATTGTGTTATCCCGATAAACACTGTTTTGTCTGATCATGGCACTCAGTTTGTCTCGAAAGTGTGAAAGAAAATTTTGTTGGACTACTCAATTGCACTTACGTATTCTTCTATTCGACATCCTGAATCAAATCCGACAGAACGGATTATGAAAGAATTGGACCTATTGTTTAGGACTTATTGTCCTGAGTCTCATGCTAGTTGGATAGGATATTTATCCAAAAGAAAGAGATTGTTTAATAATACCCCACATTTGAGTACGGTTTCCTATTGCTAGATTTTGAAGGAAAGAAATTATTCTGATCTTCTCGGTAAGAGTCTAGAGAAGTTCTTGTCTCTTATTGAAGATATGGACGTTATAAAGTTATGCAAAAAGGTTAAAAAGTTATATCATCTAGGTGAACCTTGACTGATTGACTGTTAGTATTTAACTTTCTTGTAGTGTTTTTTTAAGGCGAAAAGATTTTTTTATGCATATGTATTATATGTTTTTTCTATTGTAGATTTAATGTTTGTAGGTAATAGTCGTTTGAAAAAAAAAAAGAAAAAAATACTCGGTCGTTTTTTTTTAGAGAGGCGTTTGAGAGAGATCAAAATTACGTACATTTGATCTTGGCGTATGGGCAACTACTTATACAGATATGTTTCTGGTGCTCAAGATGTATATCCGTGTTTTTAAGGCGATCAATGGTTACATAAAAAGAGAAAAAAAAAAGAGAAGAAACTATTTTCACATTTGGAACGTTGTGGATTTGTGGTAACCTAGACTCAGTTCTTGATCACGCGTCGTTGATTAAATTGTTCTTTAATTACGCGGGATTTAATTCATTTTTGATATACAAGGTAGTTTATCAGTTTTGCGTGTCGTTCAAAGTTATGCTGGTGTTTAGTCTGTTACATCACGACAGTTTTCTAAAACTCCTGAAACCTACCAAAAAATTTGAACCTACAAATATAAGGAATTATATAAATAAATCCAAAATCCTTTATAAAGTATGTGAAATTTCAGTAAGCAATAAACACGTTGGTTGAAAACATTAGTAACTGAAGACTCTGTTAAACCAATGATTATTACAGATAATATTTTTCGCATCTTAAATAAGCAGTATTCAAAAACTGATTAAATTTGTGATACGATAATTTAAAATCACGCATGGTGTAAAAAATAGATCAGAAATATATATAGACCGTTTTGTATAAGAAAATTTGTAGACAAATTCGTCAACATTGATAAAATATCGTACCTCCAAATATACCAGTAAAATAAAATATTACTTGTTATGGCCTAAAACATCTTCCCAAAAAAAACATAAATCTATAGGAAATTAAAAAAAAAACTATTGTTATAACATCACGTTGATAGAACAAAACATTAAACGAACACAAAATATCTAGATTTGTCTGCAAAAAATTGAAATCTTGTTATAAAAGAAATTGTAAAAAACATGGTTCTTCTGATAAGAAAAAACGACAAAGATAGAACTCACATTCATGATAAATTTGAAGTTTACAAATCAAATATAGTGATTGTAGTGCATTCTATATAGGACAAAGTAATTGTAAATTTTGCATTAGATTATTAAGATTAAGTTATGCCGAAACAATACCTTAATAATACAAAACGTTATCCAAAAGAAAGTAAAGACGTAATGTTGTCTGAAGACGAAAGCAATTTTAATGAATCGTTTGAAAGTTATTGAAAAAAAACATTTTCTTTGTTGTAACAGCTATGTACTATTAATCAATATGTACTATATAAAACTATCTAAATACTTTTCACACGTTACCAACTGTGATAGTTTTTTTAACATCACGTCGTTTTCAAATAAAAATTTCATATCAATATTAGCAAATCATTTTAAATAGTAAATGCATTTAACAGATGTACAAAATATTCTTAATTGCATATTACACTATTTACAATAAAATTAATCTTTCTCTTATTTGTTGGTCATTAAAAAATTATACATCATAATTTAACGCATTTTAATGTTTTGAAAGTTATCATCTTGGTTGAACCAAAATGTTTAATTAAAAATAATTAGTTAACATTAAGAATGATTTGATTTTTTTTAATGTGTAACGCTGTTGGTTTAATCATAAAACATCTATCTACTTTTACTTTTTACTTTTTTTGCTTTATATATTTTGTGCGATTTTTAATTATAATTTGGTTTTTTATTATTGGTTTACGTAAACGGTAGCAAAAACCTAACTTTTCACTTTCTGAAAAAAATTATGTTTTAATTAATGTTTAAGTTTTACTGTTATTTCTACATTCACTGTATCAATTATTTGCTTTGCACTTCTTATATAGTTGTATTAGAATATGATTTACAGAGCACTTTCTCATCATTTTTTAGATTTGTTTCACCAATTTTTTAAGTGGATCGTTGTAATTAGGTAATAACTTTGAATAAATGCGTGGTGTTAATTTGGTGTTGCAAATTTAGTTGTTAATTTTTAAATGTAATGAGAAGAGAGATGAGAAAGTAGTCATACAATATAGGAGATTTGTAACAACCAATTATTTTCTACACTTCATTAATAAAGGAAATTGATTTTGTTTTATTAATATTATTACTTATATCTATTATTATTATTAAAATTATTTTGTCTAGATATTTTCGGAAAGAGGCAAATACATAAAGATTAAATCATAATTTACTTTTAACGAGAAATATATGCTTATGTTAAACTATTTATATTGAAATGTGAAAAAGCGAGACTCAAAAAAATTAGGTCAACTAACAGTTTACAATAGGTAAACGAATGCAGCTTAAAAAAACGTATTCGTGTGAGATGCAATCAAAAACCTACTTTTTTTGATGCACATTCATCTTTATAAACGAACAAAAACAGACTTAGGTCAACAACCATTAACACCATTAGATGTAGTAAAGATTTTATTATCAATATATCTCTATATTGCATTTTTGGGCATTTGAGCGTATAAATAAATAAAATACTAAAAACTTTTAGTGTACTTCTTGAAAAAACGTTGAAAGAAAGTTGT
This sequence comes from Aquatica leii, assembly GCA_035610365.1. NCBI lineage: Eukaryota > Metazoa > Arthropoda > Insecta > Coleoptera > Lampyridae > Aquatica > Aquatica leii. Next base: position 41,276,259 of record CM069435.1, on the reverse strand, counting down.
CTTGTACGCATTAATATTAAAGAACGATTTGGCACTGACTTTGATTATAAAATGATTAAATAATATATGATTTAATACTTACAGCATATGTCTATTAATTTACATAGAATATTAAGGTTTTATTATCGCTTTATTACTACATGTGTTTATACAACAATTTCAGTATATTAATCACGATAATTTCATTATTTAATTAAGAATAGCGCCATCGCTTGACAATCATGTCAGCAGTGTTTTTTATTACTTTGCAACAGAAATTGCTTTGTGACGTGTTGCATTAGACATCAAAATTCAAACGTAAACTAGTCAAAGTTTTCGATGCTTCTTGCACTAATCAAGAAATTTTTAGATATTTAGAATCATACCTGAATTTTTTTGATTCAGAGTCCTTGATTTTTACAAAATTTTTCTTTATTACGCAGGCTTTGCCGAATATTTTTGCACCGAGCACTCTCCATTTCTGTCTGTTTTTTACTAACTAGATTCACTTTGTGCCTTGTATTTTCTTTGCATCATCAATCTATTTTAGATTTGGCTTTCGTCTGTTTGTTTTTTTTTTACTGTTCTATGGTTGCCACTAATTCTTTTTGATCAGTTTTTTTCCTCAATTTAATTCTCCTTCTGAGTTCTCAATAATCTCGTTTTTGATTTTTAGAGGTTGTAAATTTTCTTCAAGAACGCTTGACGTGTATTTTGTCTTGCTTTTGTATATTGTTAATCTTATCTTTGCTTCAAGGTTTTTCTGTAATTTGTCAAAACTTCTCAAAATTAATACCACATCGTCTGCAAACTGTAAATTAAGTCATTTATCACAGTTGATGTTTAGCCTCTTATTTTTCCAAATTAACGTCTTCGGGCGCTGTTTCAAATAATTATAGTAATAAATGGTCTCTTTGTCTAACTACTGTTTTCTATACTTATTTTAATTGTTTTTTTGCAGCTTTATTATAATGTACCGTTACTATATGTAAACTTGAGTGTAGTAAGTCTTCTTCTTCTTATTAGCCTTTATATTACCATTGTTGGATACAAATCTCTATCATCTGTTTCAATGATTTTCTGTTGTTTGGTGTCCTCATTCAATTATTTTTCACTTTAAGTTTGATTTTTTAGTGATCACCACTGCTTCTAACTCATAAGTGACAGAAAGTAATAGAAAGAATGCATTCAAAGAAACTTCTTTATTTTTCAGAATTTAGCCGAGCTTACCAAGGGCAACTCATATTAGTTGGTATCTGTGTTTAATTTTATGACCTAGGTATATATTGTTACGTCTTTATTTATTAAAAAAACTAATTTATTTAAACGATTAAAACTACGTTTACTTAATCTAGAAATATGTACACATTTAAATTAACCGAACTAATAAAATCTAATAATAAAAACACTTACACTATAATTTATGTATAACCGTTGTATAACGCTATCACTAACACGAGATAAGATAAGGTCCTCGGATATCACACTTGTTTACACTAATTATCACATACACGATTATTCTCGATTTATTTATGTAGACACACGTGCGAACGATTTATTTTCACTTGATAATCTTCTTAATACAGCTGCATTCGCGTTTCGATAATAACTGACCTACGATTTCCATCTTCGGCTTTTATAGACATCGGCGAATCCTTCTCGATCGTTCCTCACTTTTCGCTATCTCTTCTAGAAACTAGATAACAGTTCTAGAAGGGTCTTGCATTTGCAAGTAATTTCTCGGACGTTTCACTGCCCCCTTCTTAGGACTGTTCTGTCCCAGAACAGGAGACTGGATGCGACACCGGTAAAAGGGATCGTGGCGATAGTGGCAGCTTCCTCCATTTCGGCAACTTCCTTGACCATAAAAGTAACAGTCAATGGACTTTTCCTGACCCAATACTCTCCTCGGTTGGTAACTACAGACCAACACTTGAACGCCTGTTCCTCGGAAGACGACCTCCAACATGTTCTTCGAACTGTCCTCCAATTCAGTTGGTCTAAGCCACAACCAAGCTTGGGTACTGCCAATTTCTTAACATGATGGAACTCCATTTGTCTCTTGAGACTCCATAATGTTCGCCACAGATCTTTGTATAACGGCTTGACACGTGAGTATTTCTTGGTGACCAGATAGAAAACGAAGCGTCCGTCACCACGTAGTCCTAAAACCTTTCCGACTGCCGGTTGCTGTCTTCGTAATTCATCTAGCTGTCCAAACTTCTTTTTAAACACGACTGCAACCCCTTTGGACATGTCAAGCTCCTCGCTCACGCAATGTGCGATGGCGTAATCTTTTGTGTCTGGAACAGGTCTTGTTGTTCCTCGGTGGTAACTCCGAACCTAGCTTTTCCAGAACCTCCGTATAAGTTCATAAACTTTTCGAACTCCATTTCTTCGATTGGATTCCTGGTTCTGCTACTTATTACTCTGGTTCGGACCTGAACTTGCGGATTGTGGTTATCGCCAGCAAACGGGGCTAGACGATCGACGTGGACCACTTTTGGCTTGTCTCTGGGCGGTTTTCGGATGCGGTATATAACGTCGTTAATACGCTGCACGACTTCATAGGGGCCCTCCCATTGCCTTTGCAGCTTCGGCGACAAACCACGTCTCCTTTGAGGGTTATACAACCAAACCATATCGCCAGGTTGAAACCCACAATTTTGCGCCTTGACGACATATCTTGTTTTCATCCTGTCGCTGGCAATTTGTGTGTTTTTACGAACCTCTTCATGTACTTCGTCTAGCCTCTTTGCCAGCTTGTTGACGTAATCTTCTCCAGCGACTTCTTCTTCCGGTCTTCGTCCAAATTGAAGATCGCATGGTAATCTTATCTCACGACCGAGCATGACACAGGATGGTGTTTGGCCTGTGCTGTGAACGGATGATCGGTACGCCATTAAGAAGAGGTGCAAGTACTGATCCCAGTCTCTTTGATGTTCGGACACTACCTTGGCTAAGTACTTGCCCATTGTTCGATTCATCCGTTCAACCATGCCATCAGACTGAGGATGGAGAGGCGTTGTCCTAGTCTTTTTAATTCCTAACAGTCGGCAAACTTCTTGAAACAGCCCAGACTCAAAATTGCGGCCTTGATCGGAGTGTAATTCCAACGGAACTCCAAACCGGCAGAAAACCTCCTTTACTAATACGTCTGCGACTGTAGCTGCTTCCTGATTGGGTATGGCGTAAGCCTCCGTCCATTTCGTGAAATAATCCATCGCCACCAAGATGTATTTATTTCCCGAATCGGATTCTGGGAACGGCCCTGCGATGTCAATCGCTACTCTTTCCAAAGGGCTTCCAACGTTGTATTGTTTCATGGGTGCTTTGCGCTTTCTCGCTGGACCATTTCCTGAAGCGCAGACTATGCATTTACGGCACCATTTCATGACGTCCTCCTTGCAGTTCATCCAGTAAAATCGTTCTCGCACTTTACTCAACGTCTTCTTAATGCCAAAGTGTCCTCCTGATGTCCCATCGTGGAGATGCTTCAACACTTCGGTCACCCTGCTCTTTGGCACTACCAGCTGTAGTCTGTTTCCCGTGCCCTCGGCACTTTCTAGGGATCGCTTAAGAAGACCGTCTTCTACTATCAAGGAGTCCCACTGCGCCCAGTACGCTTTGATATTTTTGCCCAAAGCACTCACTTCTTCCCAGGTTGGTCGTCGGCCGCTTTCTTTCCAGTCCAGGAGTAGTCTTATTTCAGGATCGTCTTCTTGTTCGCGACGTAACTGCTCAGGTTCCCACTCATCATCAACCATAGCAGTTCTCCGGAGACATTCGACTTTTTCTTCCAGTCGCGAACAATGGCTGCAGTCCGCCGGACATGGTCTTCTGGAGAAGGCATCAGCGTTTCGATGACTGCTTCCGGCACGGTGTGCTGTGTCATAGTCATACTCTTGCAGTCTCTCGATCCATCTTGCCACTTGTCCTTCTGGGTTACGGAACTGCAGAAGCCATTTTAAAGCGGCGTGGTCTGTTCTCAGTAAAAATTTTCGTCCATACAAATACTTGTAGAAATGTTCGATGGACTTAACGACTGCTAACAGCTCCCTCCTAGTGACGCAATAATTGCTTTCTGGCCTGACAAAACCTTTGCTAAAATACGCGATAACCTTTCTTGTCCATCTTGAATCTGCGAAAGGACCGCGCCTATGGCCAGATTGCTTGCGTCGGTATCCAAAACAAACTTTCCATCTTCTCTTGGATAACTCAAAATCGGCGAAGTGACTAGGGCTTGTTTTAGTCGATTAAAAGAACTTTCGCAGTCTTCATTCCATCTAAATTCTGCTTTTTCTTCAGTTAATTTTGTTAATGGTTTGGCAGTATTGGCAAATCCGGGTACAAATCTTCTATAATAAGTGCACAACCCAAGGAAACTTCGGACCTGATGTTTGTCGATTGGTCTTGGCCATGCTTGCACTGCTCGGATTTTGTCTGGGTCAGCCCTCACTCCATCTCTAGATACGACGTGGCCAAGGTATTGGACTTCCTTCTTAAATACGTGGCACTTCTTTGGGCTCAGTTTGAGGTTAGCCCCACGCAATCGCTAGAACACTTCCTTCAAGTTGCTCAAGTGTTCTTCAAACGACCTTCCAACCACGATCACGTCGTCTAGATAAACCAAACACGTCTTCCAAGACAGTCTGCGCAAGATAGTCTCTATCAACTACTCGAACGTTGTAGGAGTGTTACACAGCCCGAAAGTCATTACAGTGAACTGCCACAAACCAGTTCCAATCGTAAAAGTTGTTTTTTTCACGATCTTTGGGTTCCAATTATACCTGCCAGTAACCACTCCGTAAGTCCAACGTAGAAAACCACTGAGATCCTGACAGGGTGTCTAACGTATTGTCAATTTTGGGTAAAAAGTAGCTGTCCTTTTTGGTCACGTCGTTTAGCTGTCTGTAGTCTACGCAAAACCTCGTTGATCCATCCTTCTTTTTCACGAGTACCACTGGGGATGCCCATGGACTACTTGAAGGTTCAATCACGCCTTCTCTCTCCATATCCGTAATTATTTGTTCGGCTTCTTCTCTTTTCGCCAAAGGAAGTCTGCGTGGATGTTGTCGTATCGGTCGAGCGTCTCCGGTATTAATTTTATGTTTCACCACGTTAGTTCTTCCTTTGGAACCACTCTCCAGCGCGAACACATCTTGGTACTCTTGGATCAACACTTTAACTTTAGCCAGCTGGTCTTGGCTGAGGTTTTGGCATTTGGTGGTAAGAATGTCCAATAGATGTTGTGGACACTTCTTCGGCGGCGTATCTTCGTTCGTCTTCACGCATCTCACAATTTGTGATACTGGCGTGCATTGGCCTACCACGGTCTTCTTTTCAACGTTACAGGATCTGAGTTGATGTTTAAGATCCTTACTGGCATCGTCTTCTTTACTCGTACTAAGGTTCTGGCAACGAGTAGTCCCTTTTCAACTAAACCGCCTTCCATTGGTTCAATCGCGCGTATGTAGCCTTCCCGGAGATTTCCATCCAGGCGTGCCATCACCACACTTTCCGTCCTTGCAGGCAGAATCACGTCTTCACTCAACAAGACTCGCACGGCTGCCTTCTCTGACGAATGAAAAGGAATTTCTTCATTGTCGATCTTCAGGACATCGTTCTTCATATCCAAATGGAACCCATACTTCTTTATCACGTCCATTCCCAGGATAACTTCTTCCGTGATGTCGGCTACCAGTACTTGATGGTCGAGTACTCCATTTCCCAAACCAATGGTTACGTTGACTTGTCCGTGAGTAGGTATTTCTTTGCCCGTCGCCGTTCGAAGTCGTACTGTTACTGGTGATGTCTTCTCGTTTTCCAACAACATGTCAGGACGAATGATGGTCTTTGTTGCTCCTGTGTCAACCAGTAACTGAACACTTCTTCCATTGATCTTGCCATCGAGATAAATGCTATGCAATTTCTCCTTCGGCGATGCCATTTGAATGGTAATCTCCGGTGCATGGATCGTTTAGGTCGACTTTCGCCCCATTCGGTCGACCCGTTCTTGTTTTCCGGACGTTCTTCTGGTTTTCTTCTGGGCTTAGTACAGCGTCGTCGTACGTGACCCACTTCCTCGCAGTTTCAGCACGTCAGTTCTCTTCCTCGAGCTACTCGTTGCCGAAATACCCGTCGCACTTTCTTCTGTGTGCAAGGATATTTCTGCAGCACAACAAAGCTTATAGCTGCCTCGGTGTGACGCTTGTTTCGCCGCCTCAAACTCCAAAACATGGGTTAAAGCGTCATCCAACGTCTTCGGTCGAGCTAACCGGAGGGTCTGCTGTGTTTCGCTGTCTCGGAGGCCATCTACGAAAGTTTGAATAGCTAACTGCTCCAGGAAGGTATCCGGTGCTGTAGGATACGCAAGCCGTGTTAATCTAGCGATGTCAGCCTCAAACTCTTGAAGACTTTCGGCAGCTTTCTGAACCCGACTTTTAATTTGAGCTTGATAGACTTGTTGAAGATGGGCATCTCCATATCTAATTTCTAATCGTGAGATTAAGAGTTCGTAATTTTCTTGCAGGTGGTCCGGAACAGTTTGTAAAATTCCCAGCGCTTCTCCACGTAAGGACACTATTAAAGACGTCGCTTTCTGCTTGTTGCTCCAACCATTAGCAGTAGCTGCGGCTTCAAACTGCTTGTAGTAGGTTGACCATGGAACTTTACCATCAAAATTCGGAGGTACAACTTTGAATTTATGATTGTTTTCTTCTCAATGGTCCATTATTAAATCTTCACTCGTGACGCTTCCTTCGCCGTGACAATTCAATCGACTTATTCTTTCTTCAAGCAGTTTCATTCTGTCTTCTAGTTTGTCCTCTATTGCTTCCATTTTCTCATTCATAGATTCGCAAATTTCTTCTCTTAAATTTAACATGTCTGCTTGAGTTTCCTCTTGAACAATCTTGATTTGATTTTCTATGCTCGTTCGTATTTCTTCTTTTAAACTTCTAGAACTTTCCTCCATTTTCTGAGAATGTTCGAAGAGTTTTTCTTCCATTTTTCTTGAATTTTCTTCCATTTTTCTTGAATTTTCCGTCAGTTTTTCTTCAATTTTTTGTGAATTTTCGTGAAACTTTTCTTCCATGTTTCTAGAATTTTCGGACAGTTTTGTTTCGATTTTCTGAGAATTTTCGCCCATTTTCCTATTCATCGATTCGAGAATTTCAAGTATTTTTGAATCCATTTTAACTGCTTGCAAACGCGTCACCGGCATAAATTTAAATATAACACGAATATAAAGTTTTTAAATACACTACTTTTTAAAATGCAGTTTTTGTATAACACAAAATTTAATAACTATCCACTTATTAATATTAAATTACTAGTGTCCGGAAACGAATTTAATCGCGATCACGCACTTGTTAAAAGAAAAAGTTTAATAAACACTATTTTATACTTTAAAAATAAACACGCGTATCGCGCAAACTTAAAAGTTATTTATGCAATGTTTTTATTACGGGTGCGATATCAAATAACTTAATGGTATTCACACTAAAAATCGCGAACGGTTTGATACCTCAACACCTGACGCCACTGTTACGTCTTTATTTATTAAAAAAAACTAATTTATTTAAACGATTAAAACTACGTTTACTTAATCTAGAAATATGTACACATTTAAATTAACCGAACTAATAAAATCTAATAATAAAAACACTTACACTATAATTTATGTATAACCGTTGTATAACGCTATCACTAACACGAGATAAGATAAGGTCCTCGGATATCACACTTGTTTACACTAATTATCACATACACGATTATTCTCGATTTATTTATGTAGACACACGTGCGAACGATTTATTTTCACTTGATAATCTTCTTAATACAGCTGCATTCGCGTTTCGATAATAACTGACCTACGATTTCCATCTTCGGCTTTTATAGACATCGGCGAATCCTTCTCGATCGTTCCTCACTTTTCGCTATATCTTCTAGAAACTAGATAACATTTCTAGAAGGCTCTTGCATTTGCAAGTAATTTCTCGGACGTTTCAATATATTACCTCTTACTGACTTTAGTTATAATTTTTGTATATTATTTATTCTATTGGTTTTTATACTATTTTTATTTATGTTTTTTAGCTTTTTAACCATGATTTTAGCTTCTGGATGCTCGTGTGTGTTAAAATATTGTCGTTTGCGAATTATAAGTGACTCAGATATACTCCGTCGATGTTTATGCTTTTTTTGAGTCAATCCTCGCATCGTTTATTGTCGTCAAAACAGTCTTTACGTTGATAGTTATGGTAATCTACGAACGATATGTGCATAGTACATAAGTACGTATTTTGTTGCCTTTTTGATGAGAATTCGAATTTCCTGGAAGTGATTTGATGCGCCGAATTTATTCTTGTAACCCCTGCTTGTTCCACTGGTTAGTAGAGATCCAGATAATATATTCCATTCGAAAAATGCAAATTTTTAAAATACTAGACGAACTAAACATAATTTTACACTATTCCAAGTCATAAAAAATATACAAGGTATTTAAAAAAAGAGTTTAAAATACTTAATATTTTGTGAAATAAACACTAATAGCCGTATTCATAGTCAATTTAGACCAGGTTTAAACTTAGTCGTCCTATCATAATTAATAGGACGACTAAGTTTAAACCTGCTTTCTTCAACTGATCAGATTTTTTTTGTTTAGAGTTTAGAAAAATTTACGAAAAATTGCGTAATCCCAGTTCATTGAGCAAACATGGCTATTTATCCGGGACACCAAAATCGGTATTTACTCTTAAAGCAGAAAAAGAAATTCTAGCACGGATAGAGCATAGTCCGGGGACGCTTGTATGAAGTATACAAGTACAGGCTTTAAATCCACTTGATTATCAAGTACGTTTTTTGGCGTTGGTTTCTACGCAACGATGCTGAAGATTAACATTTTTTTTTAAATACTTTTTGCAGAAAATAAAAATGTTAATGTTTATAATACGCATGTTTGCACCGACGAAAATCTCTATGCTCTAATAGAATCTATAAATTGTATTAAACGTTTAGATGGGTCTATTATTTTGAGGATTTTGATACTCAAAGAATATAAACAGCGTTATTAGAAAATGTATCAGCTAAGATCGTATATAGTGTTTCAGTTTGAAAACTTTGGGTTGGGAATATATACATTTACAATGGATTCGTTTGATATATAATGTGTCATTTAAAAAAAAACTAGCGTTGCCAAATCAGGCAATCGCAATGGCCACTTGATTGCTTCTCTACGACCAATCCATTTTCCTGAATAATGATTATCTAGCCACTGTCTAGTTTGCACAGCGTATTGCGGTAGAGCACCATCCGGTTGAAAGTGAAGCAGATTTGCATCTAGTCGCGACTCGTCATCTATTTGATCTACCATAGTTTGAATAATCAATTCTGTTTTTAAGCAAATTTGCCTGTAAGGTTTCCATTCAAAAACAAATGTCCAAATACTTCATTTCCTAGAACGCCAACTCAAACATTTAGTTTCTGATATATTAAGAGTAATCCACTCGTACAATATCAATAGTTTTGTTTGTGGACCTGCCGTGCATTGATCAAAAAAACAAATGTTTAAAAATGCTAAGATATGTTCAAGCTTTTCAATCATAGTTTCAGAAAACTGCATTCATCTAACAGGGTCATCCTCTTCTAGTTCTCAAAAAATGTGCATGTTGTAAGGAAAAAACTTATGCGGTTTTAAAACTTTTTAAACCGATTCATATGACACTCCCCGTTAATTCTGCAACTTTGCAAAGCGACGTTGTTGAACAAATGTGCAAATTCACCCAAAATTTTAATTTGCACTCTTTCATCCATAATTCTTAGCTGCTTTACCTTGATATTTGCTACAAAACCAGTAGCTTCAATTTGAAACCTTCAAATTTCCGCACAAGAAGTCGCACGTAAACATCGCTGTCATTTTTATCCAAATGCCTGGAATTGAAAGCAGTAGCTGCCCGTAAAGCACGTCGATTTTTATTTGCGTAAAAATCAATTATTTCAACTCGTTCAGCAAGTTTGCCATTTTTACAAACTCTTTTCAAAAAACCAGTTTGTAGAAAATTTATCAATTGCACACTTTAAAGTAACAATAAATACTGACGTGTAAATACTTGTAAACAATAAGGGAAAAGTACAAAAAAATACCTGTAATATAACAAAATCACAAAAAACTTTCAAAAAAACTCATCGTATTGTACGAGAGTATCACACCAAATATCCTTAAAAACAATTGCGCTTGATATTTTAGAAGATACAACATGTGATAACTATCCCAAGAATAAAAATTTTTTATCAAAAACAGCATCTTGCTAAATTTTACTATTTGCTAATGATTTCAAAACTACAAAATGATATTGGTATTTCTTAATAGCATTTTTTTAACCCTTTTCAGGTATGCATTATAAGTGGGGTTTGAAATTTACATTTTTAAAGTTGGGGTGGTCGTGGGTGAAAGAGTAGGTGGGGGTGCGCCACTGCCTATGTCAATTTGGTTCTCCTTTCGTAATGTCGAAACAGGTTGTTATAATTTTTGATATTCTTTGTTGTTGTAAATATGTTCCTAAAGTTACAAAGTTTTCAAATTGATACACTGCATATCTCGAGTATCAAATATCAAGGAACATTTAACTAAAATAAGGTTTATAATTATAATTTTTTATAGAGATAATTAAGTAAAAGTATAAGACATACGTATAAAATAAAAAAAAAACTTATCAAAAGTGGTTTTAATAACTAGGACATAACATTTTCCTCAGAAAAATCTTACGTAGATAAATAATTTAAAAGGTTGCTACAAGCTTATAGAATTTTACAAACTTTGCACGGCTAACTCACAATAAATATGAAACAGTTTCTATCGATGAGAGGGAAGATCCAAGTGACAAGAATTTTTTTAATGGGCGCCAGATCTTGTTTTGAAGATACAGCTCCTGTTCGATCAGCACAGAAGATTCGAAGCTTGCTTTGGAGAAACGAAGAAATAAATTAAATCGTTAACATCAAATTCAATTTACTTATGCTAAAGTAATAATATATACGAAAAAAGTAAAAGACAATATTTATGACGTAAAAGTATGAAGTAAAAAAGGCGGAGTTCATTGCATGCTGTTAACATGTGTAACTTTTTTAAACGTCTATGCTTGGTAGTAGTATTCATCGCATATGCACATCGTATAAGAGTTAATTATTGGTTTGATGCTTTGCTTTACACATTTTCTATCATCGATCCGAATGTTTCAGACCACCAAATGGGTGCTTAATCGTCATAGGTAGATGATCGTAACTCGCATTTGGAGGTAACACGTGGTGCTAAAAAACATGAAAATTACACCTAATCCGAAAAAGAATAGATAAAGCTTACCCTGCGTTGAATAAATTATCTAATTATAGCTGTTTTTGAAATACCTAACGCCACAACACGTGGATGTGTTAAGAAAATATTATTTAAACTCAAGCAGACATATTTTAAGTACCACAATGTGGAAGAAAAAATGACGGTAAAAATGCGACTTGAACGGAAGTGACAAGAACGATACTCGTTATATGGCGTCCAGAAGTAAAAGACTAACTTTAAGTCAACCAAAAATATACAGGTATTGCTATTTAAATTTAGAGCACATAAAAAAGTAAATCAGTGCTATAATTTACCTAAGGTTTGGTTTAAAAATAGTAGCTAAACAAATTTTTGGTTTAAAGTAAACCTACAACAAATAAAAGATAAAGCAAAGTCTCTGGCAATAGGTTTCTGGATGCGGTTGTTTTACCAAATCGGTAATGTATGGTCTTTTGGACGACACTCCATTGCGTCAAAATAAATGTAATTTCACCATGATGGTGGTTTAGTTCACCTTTTGACTGACGTTAGAGAGTATTTACACCACACTTTTCCACGTAGATGGGTAAGAAAGAGCGGACTTGTTTTATGGCCTGCAAGATCACTTGATTTGGGCCTTCTAGATTTTTTTCTTTGAGAATATTTAAAAACATTAGTCTATGGTACTTTTGTAAATAGAATTTAGGAGCTGCAGCTACAAATTAATAAAAAATGCCAACAAATCTTAGCCAACTTGGGTGTTTTAAAAAGAGTTCGAATATTCTTTACAGTAATATGTATGTATGTAACATTGTTTCTTGTTTTTGGTAAAAGCTTTCTATGTTTGTACGTAATGGGTAAGTAATACAAATAAATGTTTAAAAAAAAAATCTATATCTCCAAAACCAATTACTTTGCGGATCTATGTTCATTAATACTTTTTTGTTTAATTTAGTTCATACTACTACTTTCTTAAATATTTAACATTCTGGATAAAAAAAAGTAATAATCCGATATAAAATTTTGTGCTTAATAGCGTTCGGTCATTTGGTCAATGACCCTCCAAAATTCAAAAGTATGCTACTTTATATTACAAAGATTAAAAACTATTATAATCATTTTATTTAATCCAAAAATCGATAAATTATGATTAATAATAAAAAAAAGTAATATTATTTGAATATGTGTAGACGTTCAAAAATACTAGTATCATGTAGTATGATTCAATGGATATTTAACGATCAACTTCATTCTATTGTAATTGTAAATGTAAATCTTGTATTAAGTAAGAATTCGTTTTTTAGAATTTTAATGTAACTCAGTTAAATCGGCAAGCGGATTGCAGGTATCGATGTGCTAATTTGTTACGTAGTTTTTCTCGTAATTGGAAAGAATGACCATTAACTCAGTTGTTTCGGTGATTGAGTCGTAAGTTTTGTGGTGCTAAATTATAAAAACGATGAAAGACTAGGGTAGGAAACACCGTTTAAATCTACCCGAGCTGTAATAGAACAAATGACAAGGCAGAAGTGGTAGCACAGAGTATATTTATTTTAACACAAACAGCAGTTCACCTTAGATGATACATAATTAAATGTATATAATTTTGACTAAACATTAGCACGTAGATCGGCATCACAAACAAAATACTAAATACTAAAATACTTCGACTAGGCAACACGTTGTACAACAAAGTGACCTTGTCGGCCTAATCTTTACATTCAGAAAAGGAACAAATTTACTTTGTAAATTAAAATACGAATCTTGAAGTTATAGAGAATCAAAGCACACCGTATAATAATATGTGACACGACAAAACGATTGTATAATTACTTGTGTTAACAACCTTACATGTACGTACCGTCATCCTTACATTTGACTGACTACCAAAATACTAAGAATTGAAATAGAAAGTATAATACTTACAATTAGTTTTCTTCAAAGCATGCAACTAGCTAGCAGCACCTTTCCAGCATTTCTTAAAACTTAATTAAAATCTAACAAAGACGTACACACGGTATTATCACAAGTAAAGTCTATTTAATTTGTACGATCACTGAAAGTAAATTAATGCGCAGAGTTTCTTTCAAAGTAATTTCGTGATTTCGGTGTTTCCTCTAATACAAAATAATTGCATCGAACCCCTCGAAGGTGTCGATAGTGTTAGCTACAGTGACGTGACGTTATCTTAAAAATTTTCCTAATTACATCTGTTTATTATCTTCACAGACAAAGAACACGTGTAGAAGTATGGAAACCCTACAGAGAATTACAAAATAATTAAATTAAGCCACAAACATAAGAAACAAATGATTACCCTAAATAATTATTTTCGCTCAAATTGCAACGATATTCTGTACTATATTTGCATGGATGTGAATAATTAACAAAAAAAAAGCATTGTCGCGTAACTCAAACTTTACCGGAAGAATAAATCGTGTTTAAAATTTGACATTTTATTCTTACCGATGCAACGAAAAGTAGACGATTTAAGAATAAATCTTATACAGGGGACAAACAGCGTACTAAAACACTTTTAACATAACAAATTATAACGTAAAATTAAAAAGACGCCAAAACGAATAGAAGACACCGTTTAAATCTATCCAAAACTGAAAGAGAACAAACAAACACAAATATATTTTTATTTTATCACAGAGAGGTTAGAAAAAAGAAGTGAGGTAGGTTTTCACATATGCGATCAATTGCTAGTACGTAGGTATAGATCAAGGATACTAAATGAATAGGATTGCTCGATCGCTCGATTTATTCTGCCGAGATCATGTGACGCGCTGACGTCACGCGGAGACCTCGCTCTCTATACTTCTATTACAATCTGTATTAAGATGCACCTTAAAAGGCTTCTAAATATTTTATTTGAGTAAATTTGACAACTTTTGATTTAACAAGTAATGGTAATAATGTTCATAATCGAAATATTTTTTTTTTATTAATTAGTTTTGATGTTTTTTTAATAATTTTTTAAGCTAAAAAATTACATTTAAACATAATTAAGTTAAAATTAATCTGTTGTTTAAGTTATTTTCACTTAAACGGAAAGAAACTTTCACACAAAAATTAATAGCGTTTGCTGTTTGATGCATTCATTTTTAAATTGAACTATAGAAAAATTGCTATTCATTTTATAATTTACGGACAAAATAAAATGTACTATAAACGGTTAAATAAATGTATTCAAATTTAAGGTTGACAAAACAAATAAAAAATAACATAACACACTACAAGTTTATTTTGAAATTTTATTTAATTTTCTTCGTTTTATTCTTTCTTCATCGGTTTCTTGAACTGTTGTATTCGCTCTTTTCTTTCCACGTCTTTTTTCACTAAGCTTTATATTTTCATAGTTCATTCTGATAATGGTCCTCAATTAGCAAAACGACATAATAATGTCCAGACAAATGTTTTCTGTTTTCTTAATTTTAATACTTAATTTTTTTACAACTTGTGGGCTTTTTTTTTAAAGCATCACCGTGGAAACGTTCAAATGCATCAAACAGCAAACGCTATTAATTTTTTGTGAAAGTTTCTTTCCGTTTAAGTGAAAATAATTTAAACAGCAGATTAATTTTAACTTAATTATGTTTAAATGTAATTTTTTACCTTAAATTTTACTAAATTTATATTAATCAATTTTATTTAAAAAACCTAATAATTTATTTTGTAAATCTCGTTCATAACTCTCCTCTGTAAAATGAGTAGAACAAATTACGCTAGTATTAGGGTTCATATGTTATCAGCTCTTTTACAACGCCTAATCCATTCATTTTTAATTGTAATAAACAATAAATCGGTGCCTTTTGGAAACTTGTGGTAAATAATCTTCTAATCATCTATAAATTTTAAATTAAACCTGATAATAATTCGAAATTCTTACAAGTAACTTGTAGGCACGTATTTGAACGAGTAAAACACCAAGAAATGTAATAATTACTATTAAAAAAAATCGCAAAACCGTTGGATTTAAAGTGTATTTAAGCACTATTTATAATCAGCGAGCCGATATGTGGTCTCCGGCTGACGTCACGCGTCAAGATTTACGGGAGTGGGGCGGCTTACATTGCGAGAATTCGAATCGAGCAATCCTATTCATTTAGTATCCTTGGGTATAGATCACAGAAAATAATTGTTAATGCAAGCCTCTTTTGAATAAGCAACACGTTGTAGATAAAATTAAACTTGTCAGCCTAATTTAATATAATACAAATATGTAATACTAAACTACACACAAAAAAAAGTTTTGTAGTTAATTGTTACAACAACCGTACAATTGTACCTGCAAACGACAGGCAACGTAGCTTAAAAAATTAGAATAGGAAATACAATACAATTTTTTTTCTTTTGAAACATGCGGCTAGCCTTCCCCAAAATTTCCTAAAATTCGCTGAAATAAACAATGACATATATATGGCGTTATCACAAATAACTTCTCTTCGGTTCATAGGATCTATGAGGCAAAAACCAGATGCGCCAAGTTTCCCCTAGATTAATATTGTAATTTTGGCGAATGGGCTTTCTAACATGGTTATAATTGTAGTAATTAATCGAAGGTTTCGACGTCATAAGAATTTTCCTATATAAACTAACATGTTAATATCTCCCATTAATGGAATGCGGGCCGGTATCCAAAAATTGGCCAGAAAGACTTTCACATAAGTAGCAAAAGTGCTACACCCATTTATAATTTAGGTGCGCGTGAATATTTAGAAATAAAAGTATAGCCAGGCGCGTACGTTAGATGATTACCGTACCACAGACACCGGAAAAATGATTTTATCTCAATTGATTGCCACTACTTTTGATGTAGCGAAAAGTGGGCGTTCCGGGACGAAACTTATACGGTACGAAAATCACATCGAAACATAACAATACAACTAATTTTATAATCGCTAAAAAAAATTAATATGTTGCTGCCTGTCTTGCAAATTAAAAAAATAAGTAATGACGTTTTTTTCTAAGGTTTTTAGTTTTTCTTGGTGTTTTGTAATTTTACTTTTATTTTTATTTTGTAATCTCACGTCACGAATGTTTATTTCTACATTTTTTCTATTCTTTGTTATTATATATTCGGCGTTGTTGTTGTCGTCGTCGTCGTCGTTGTTGTTAGAACAGTTAACAAATTTTGTTTTAATAACAATTTGGTTTTTTTGAGCCACCTGCGTACAAGATAATTTAAAAAAAAATGTTGCTTGAAATGTTTTAAGACCTTCTATGACTGGATGGTATTGTGTGCTTGCTCTATTTCTGCTCAAAAGGTGTGCCCAGATACCTGAGATCTTTTATTGTTGTACCAAGTGATGTAAACAGTGATTATGCGTATGTACTTCATTGCAGCGGCTAGTTTTGTTTTTATAACTTTCGTATTTTTATATCAGGCAAGTTTTTAAACCTTGCTTAGGCGTAGTATAACAGTTTTCTGCTAAACCTTAGTCTGACATATCCAATACATGATGTTTGTTCTCAATTCCTATGTTTTGTTATACGTTCGCCATCTAAAATTGTGGTATTGCGGCATTAGAAAAAGTGTCGAACAAAAATCTGTGTACATGGGCACAGTCTACTTAATATTTGACGAAGTGTGATTTATGTTTCAATCGTTTAATGTTAATAAACGCAAAGCTGTGTATGTTTCTGTAACGACAAAAAAATGTAGTTTCTTATGTGGCAATGAAAAGAAGAATATTGCTTTTTTCGATTACGTATGTAATAATTACTACGAATTCATGAAGACACCTTGAATCAGCTGGGTTTTATTAAATGACTTGTGTAACAGAAATATGGTAAATACTTACAAGAGTAAGATACCAATTATGGTTGAAATGTATTTGATTGTGTATTTTACTATTGTTTTGTAATCACACAAGTTCAAAAACACCAAATTAAATAATATTTTAATATAAACCAACTTTAAATATCAGGATATTACACATTTATACCAACAAATTGCGATCTTATCATAGTCAACGAATTCCATGCCGATTATCATTAAATAAACAATCACAGGTAAAGAACTGATAAAGTGTGCCAATAACAATGAGGGCATGTGCGATACAATATGTCAACATTAGATGGTAGACAAAATATGACATAATGTAGCTTAAAACACTTGACGGATTAGTCACGTGATCAGACACGAAAACAAAACAGTTTCTGTTGCGAAAGTCAGTTACACGTTATCTTATATAAACAAAAAACATATATTAAACAATAAATAATTAATTGTCATAGTAACTTTATGTTTTGTTTTAATTACATATGCTACCGGTCAGCTTTGATTTTTTTAAATTGTTATATTAGTTTTTATTATAACTTTTCTGTCATTTTGTGGATACTAT
Organism: Aquatica leii; assembly: GCA_035610365.1. Classification (NCBI taxonomy): domain Eukaryota; kingdom Metazoa; phylum Arthropoda; class Insecta; order Coleoptera; family Lampyridae; genus Aquatica; species Aquatica leii. The sequence goes on along the minus strand of CM069435.1, from coordinate 41,258,613 downwards.
TATACCTCAGACTCGTTATTATTTAAATGTGACTCGTTTGATTTATTGCATGAAGCTCAGTTACACAAATACACATTATAATAAACCAAAAATAATGAATAGAAGGTAAAAAGTACATCCAAAGTAAAAAAAGCAAATATAATCGAATGCATGAGTTTGGAAGAAAGTGATAAACTACTAAAGTGTTGATAACTAACAATAATCTACTTAGTAAAAATTAGGTCAAAAACAGAAAGTAAACAGTAAAATACTGAAAGTACTAGAAATAAAAATACCCAGAAAAATCAATAACAGAATCAGAGAAAAAATCTTACGTGATTAAAATCAATCATAACATGTAATGTTTTATATTCAAACACATTGTAAGTCATTACATCGTATTTGTGGTTATTGGTAAGTTAAAAATGAACAATGCATTAATACTTTCAATTTACATTTACTATAACATGAATTGCAATATCTAATATTCTAACTAACATTTAGAACGTTTTTTTAATGACTTAGCTTTCTATCTGAATGCCTCAGTTACTAGTTATAGTGGTAATAATCTTATATATCGGGCATTTGTCTTTTAAGTGTTTTTTGTCTTGTGCCAATTACATTATTTTTTTCTTTTAACAGTAATAATTACTGAAACAATAATTGCTTAATTGTTTTGTGAGGACAAGTACACAAAGGTATATCGTATTTCAATGCGCTCAGCTAAATATACGATCACAAAGGACTGGTTTGAAACGTTACAAAGAACAATAAACTAAACGAAAAACAATTATGAATAATTTAAAAATTAGAAACTTTTACAGTCTATTGTCAAGGTGATTGATTCGACCCACACGACGGACTATGAATTAGTCTTATGTGTTTTGCTATACCAGTCCACAAGTCATCAAAAAAACCATTATTGCTATTGACTTCACATAGTTAAAGGCTTTATTAGTTTACACTGCAATTAAATTAAACTGCTGAATTAATAATATGTAAAATAAAAATGTTTCTATTTGTATTACTAATGTCTATAGTTTAGATATATCAAATCAATGAAACACATTTATTACAAAACTATGAACTTTTTGAAGTAATCAAAGTTTGAAAAATATGCACTTAAAAATGTTAAAACATTAATAGAAATGTGCACTGAAACAGTCAAAATATGCATTTATAAAACAACGAAATAAATGTTTTTTTACTATATCTGTATCTTTTATTGTAGGAACTACAATAGAGTATAGAAAAAAACAAGAATAATTAAAAATCATGATTTACAATTATAGAATAATTATTAATTACAGTTGCACGCTGCTTAATAGAATCACATTAAGACTTGGAGTTTTTGATAACAATAAGTGAATGATCACAGAATCCGATATTAAAAAAAACAACAAATAAATTATTTGTTAAAAAGCAGTAAATACATACATACAGTGTGTATCTAAAGAAATGAAAAATAATGTTACTATGTTGAATTCACTGTTCTAAGAACTACACACTTCTCAGTAATTTGCTGGCGCAAAAATAAAAATGTTGCAGAATTGTTTGTAAATTGTATTATTTGTTCCAAGATAATTAATTTTATTATTTACAGAGTTAATGATTTAGTTTTTAAGTGTAGTCATTGATATAGCTATATGAACGAAATTTGTTTATATGTTTTAAGTGACTAGTATCTAGCATCGCTTATCATTAATAAAATTGTTTCTGTTGGTACCAGCTCAGGTAAAAAGATATAAAAAAGGATTTGTTTACAAATGCCAATATAGTTTAATTATAATTAGACTAGTAAAGATGGTCGTGAGTTAAATTCTAAATATTTGTGAATGATTTGGAAAACTTCAAAATACTAAAGTAAACGTCAACACCAAAAGGAGCCCGAAAAGTGTATAGCTTAAAAAGGGCGTCTAGACCTTGCCAACCAAAAAGCCCGCTCTTGTTAAATAGACTTTAAATGGGATTTACTTTATCAAAGTGTATTTCACTAAAATCTAAGATTTTTAAAATTTATACAAACGCGAAGGCCAACGGAATAAAAGCTTTGTTACAAAACACACAAAATAAAAAAAAGTATGAAGTTAAATTAAATTGAGTCAAGTAAACACAAAAAATAAAAATATAAAATAAAGTCCGATAATATTAATTTTTTAGGTTTAACGTTGATATAAACAAAATTGACAATAGTCACAAGAGGAAATGGAATGATAAAGCACAAAGTTGGCACTTAACACATTAAATGCCTCGACAAGATAATTAACTCGGGTACCAGTGAAAAGTGAGAGCTGAAGCCCACTCAGGAACTACATTCTCAAGTCGTGAGGTGTGAACAGAGTCTTCAAAACTTGACTTAAAAACCAGAAGAAAAGTACATATCTCAATCCCAGATCTTTAATTAATTTTCGAGTACCGAAAAACGGAGTGGATAAAAATTGCAGGGTAAATAGAATAGAATAGAAAAGTGGTCAAAGTTATTGTAAATTCTACAAGTCGCAGTATTTTTATTTCTTACCAGGTTCGACCGTATACATTTTGTGTTTGTAAGTTTGTCAACATGTTTCCTAGGTACACAAGCTTCTTAAACGTTGACACCACTGCCAATTTAATTGTTTAGGTATTCATGATTTTACTCGCCAATTTTTGTTTGCTAAACTTTATTGTAATCTAAGAGAAGGACATGAAATTTTTGCTATAGTATGCTCTATTTATTGCAATTTTTAAGAGTGTTTTGTGTATTTTGAATGTTTTCTTGTCTTTAAAATAACGAGCATTATTCAAAAAAAAGTGCAATTGACGGTTACATTAAAGTGTATAGAATGTGTTTCTATTTACCTGCATGTTTCTATTCACCTTTAACAAACTTTCTTTTATATACAGAAAGATGCAAAGAGAGTATAAACCAGACTCCCATAGCCAATGATACAAAGAACCTGACCAAGAGCTACTCTTCAGGGCGCTCGAATCCATTGAACGGGGACAACTATCGTAGAAGCTCGTTGCAGAGAGGTACGGTATCGACTATTTTGTTTTGTCCTTGAAAAAACAAGACAAACGGTACTGTCATTTGCAGAAGAAGCACTAATTGTGACTCAACTAATAACATGTAAATTACCAAGACGTGATTTTTCAATTTTATGAAACACAATCAAGGTAAACTAAGGGCCAGGCTGTGTCAGCGATTACGAGGCAATGTTTTCAAAGAAGAAATGAATGTGTTTATAATTATAAGCGACTTTTGGCTTAGACCGCGTCGTAGTTAAACACACAGACTTAGGCTTGGTCCTAGTCTCTCATTGAGAGCCAAAACAAGAAGTAGAACCCAAACAAACGTTTTGAAAGACATTGCAACTTGCATCTTCAGAGTGGTAAACGTCAGTTTGTTTGGGTTAACGAACGATAATACGGCAAAGACCAAGTTCTACTTCTTGCTTTGGTTCTCTAGGAGAGACTAGGACCAACCCTAAACGACGCCGTCTAAGCCGAAAGTCGCTTATAATCATACACATAACCGCGAAAGCTTAAGATTTTAATCGAATGTGTAATTCGATAACATAACAGCCGAATTACAAGATGTTCCATCTTCGCATATAAATAATTTTGATGAAACCAACTTTAGTGATGACTTTAGTCGTAAATGAGTAATTTTTAAGCGGCGTTGTCGCTATCCAGAAAAAGTCTGCAACTACAGCAAAATTGCACCTTTAATTATGTTTGCAGCTACAGCAGCTGGAAAATTACCTCACAACATGTATACATTTTGGTCCCTTATAGACACGAAAAGAGTACGGTACAACAGAAGTGCAAGTGTGTGGAATAAGTCTAGCTTTTTTAAAGACTAAGTCGAAAGGGTTGCAATTCCCGTTTGCAAGTTTTTAATCGGACCTTTCTTTTCATTTTTCTCCGAAAATCATTATGCTTTGTCGTGACTACAATATTCCATTCATTTTTCGGCCGCCTAACTCTTTGCATACGACACAGCCACTTGATGTGGGCGTATTCAGATCATTGAAGTCGGCTTAGAGACGAGTCATGAAAACGTAGAAAATGAGCGACGGGCAGAAGAGTGCGATCAAATTAAAAATATACAAAACGGTTTCAGAAAATGTGGAATTGTTCCCATATATCTTAAAGAGATTTTGTCGAGGCTACCAAAAGAGCAGCAACATGATGATAATCCAGCAGATGCTGTCAATGTTCTGTAGTGAATATATTGAAGAGCATACGATACGGAGATGGTGAAACCGTTGATAGGACTAGACGCAAAAAGATTGCCATTCCTGCAGGAAAAAGTGTAAGTGGTGCTGATTTATCTAGTCTAGTGACAGTGTACATGTCGCTTCATAACAGTAATAGCAATATTGGCTCGGAAGGTTTTCAAAACAAAAAAGATTACCAGATGAATGTTATCAGGAAGAATGCAAAAGTGAAGACAAAGTTTAAGAATATGGAATCAAAGGAGATGAAGAGCAAGATGGGGATTGTAAGTAATTTATTAAGTAATGTATTAATCCATCGATTATTACAATATAATATAAGATACGCTAATTCAATTATACATAAATAAATCAAAAAATACATAAATTTATACTGTTGAATTAAATTATTCTGTAACAGAATACAGATTATAGATAAAGCTTAAACTGACAATTTTCAAACTCCGAAATGGAGTAAAAAGATTCTTTTTCAAAAAAGATTTTATTACATTGCTCAATTTTTTTGATGGAAACTTTCGTATTTCAACCGGCATTCAATTAAAATTTTTTATTGAAATATTAGTAAAGCTTTTGTAGACTTTACTTAGTCGACTATGTTTTGAACATAAGCTATTGCAATTTCTTGTTTCATAGTTATGTATATCCGAACTTAATGAATGATCATCTAACGTGACTTTTGCGTACATTATATAGTTTAGTATAATTATACAGGGCAAAGTTAGCACATGAAACATTTTTGATTGACGTTTATGCAGTAGGAAAAGAAGATATTGAAGTGTTCATGTGGTTGGTTGTCGGCTTTTAAACACAGAGTTCTTCCAAAATAAAAGAACATAAATTTTTTATAGAAAAAGTTACTCACATCGATAACAATCTAAAAGAGATAGAAGTAATATTCATACAGAGCAAGAATACCAAATCTAATTTTGGAATTCAGATTTTTCTGATATTCCAGGTGTATCCCTTTTTCTTACGACCAAATAATCGCAAAATTGTTTCCCGTCGAGGATTTGAATAGTAAGAACAATTTTTAAGATTTACAGTCCACCATACAACTTTTAACTAATTTACTCACGCCAATATAAGAATACCTATGTTTTTATAGACAAAGGTTTTAGTTAGTTTCCTACTAAATAAGATAAAGTTTCTGTCTTTTAACCTTCAACAAAAACTGATATTTAGTATTTTACAACCTGTTTTAAGTTAAAATTTATTTATTTAACGTTTCTAACGTTTTCACTGTTTTTAATCGCTTTGGGCGTAGTAGATTAGCAAAACTAGCAAGACAATGATAATCGATAATAAGCAATACGAAATTGTCAACCATGGGGTGTGCATATTTTATAAAATGCTCCAGATAGTAAACAAAAGATTTGGTATTCCTCCAACCATTTTTTTGTGCTATGCCACAAGTGTTTGGTGAGCAACCGTTCAAGAGTTATCGTCTCAATCTTAATCTTGCAAAAATTAAAAACTGAGAAATAAATGAACCTTTTGCGTTCATTGCACAAACTATAGTCGTGTTTTTGCACGCTTGTCAGATGGCACTTAGACAATTTAATCGGAACAGTCGTGTAACCGGCGTTGAAATTTAGCAGTGAATCTTTTATGTAAGACCCCGTAATTAGATTCATCTGGCTGAATTTTCTGTTTTCTTTTTTTTTACGATTGATTAGTTCGACGTTAGCATCGAAAGCGTTTTACTCGTTATTTTATTACGTTTGATTTAAGTTTATTTGTATTTCATAGTTATTTCACAATTATTACTGGTATTTTTTTAAAATGCATAAAGTTCCGTGGTTTTGATTTTGATTTAGTGTTTGTACTTCTGGTTATCTCATTAGAAAAACAACTCTAGCTAATTTACGACTTCCTTTTGGAATGTAATTTGATCAATTTTTCTTGGTATCTATATTTTTGTTTATGTTGAGTTCTTTTACGAGCGCGATTGGGACCACCTGATAATTTAACGGAGTAAGGGTTTTCTGTGAGAAGATTTTCTTTCTTTCGAGTGCGTACATGACATGACGCACGTGGCCATTATATTTTTCATCTTTGTTAATTTACTTGGTTTAGTGTTGCATCTTTTACAAAGATTTTACGGCGCAAGTTCGTTGAATTAAGTGGGATCACGAGGTATTATAAGGAGTAAAATTTTGATTTTGAAAAGAATCTTTTTGTCGCAATTAAGAATACCGGGTACCGGAATGTAGTCAAGTGTTCGGGGTGGTTTTACCCTACCGTTATGCAATACCGCGGAAGTTAAACAAATGGTGCCGTGAAAATTGAGTGGTGTGATAGGAAAATAGTAGTTTTCCAAATTCGTAATTTTACGGTTTAAGGAACTGTAACCTGCGTTTGGGGATTGCGGCAGTTATCTTTTTATGACAGACCCCGTAAATAGATTCTGCTGGCTGAATTTTGTTTTTTTTTTTTTTTGATTGATTAGTTCAATATTAACATCAAAAACGTTTTGCCCGTTATTGTATTGCGTGTGATTTAAGTTTATTGGTATTTCAAGTTGTTTTCAATCATTACTGGTATTTTCTTTTGAATGCATAAAGTTCCGTGGTTTTGATTTTGATTTAGTATTTTACTTGTTTATCTCAGTAAAATAACAATTCTGTATAATTTACGACTTCCTTTTGGAATGTAATTTGATCCATTTTTCGTGGTAGTTATACTTTGTTTATGTTGGGCTATTTTTATTAAGCGCTATCATAAGACACCTGCAAATAAGCAAGCTAAGCATTCTTGATGAGAAATGTTTCGGTCGAAGGTCTACGTGATAGAATTCACGTGGCTAAATATAGTTCTCATCTTTGTTAAGTTCGTTTGTTTAATGCTCTATCTTTTACGTAGATGTTACCGCGCAAGTTGAGGAAATTAGGTGGGAAGACGAAGTTTTAAAAATGGTAAAGTTTGGTCTTTGGGGATCAATCGATCGTTGGTCGCAATTAAGAAAATCCGGATACGGAGATGTAGTTGAGTGGTGAGGGTGTTTTACTACCCTATCGTTAGGTAATGCCGCGGAAGTAGAAATCGTGAAAATTAAGTGTTGTGGTGAAAATGTTAATTTTTCAAATTTCGTAATGTACGGCTTATATAGACTTCATGGTTTCTAAAAATAAACTGTCACGTTTGTGGGATTTAATGTTGAGGTATTGTGTGAAAAAGAAATCCTAATTTCGCCGTTGTGCGGTTATCAATTAAATTGTGAAATAAGTCTTCCGTCGGTGTTCTATTGTTTGGGGATTCCATCGAGCCCGTTTCCAACTACGGTACTCCTAGAGCGGCCGAGTTCAATCTAACGTAGCTTCCGGAAACCACTGTAATCCACAGTTCACCTGGTATCTACAATTAAATAAAGGTATTTATCGATTTTGGTTATTATCGTGAAGTGAACTGCGATTGCAATGCAGTAAAAGCTTTGAATTTGAGCCGATTGAATTACGACTAACGTTAAATTTAATTATTTCGAGTAACACTTAAAAGGTGTTTACGTGAAGTTAAATTGGATTAGTTTTTTTTTGGTTTTGTGCGTATATAGAAGTAAATCGTATTCCATATAAAAGATAATGTAACGATTTGTAAAGTATAATTTGTTTGTACGTTTAGTTCGAAACAAGTTCGGACATATATTTTATAACTTGTATTTTTAGTTTAATCGAATTGTTTGTTATTTATGCGGTCAAGGCCTTGAAATTTATTTGTGTTTTGTTTTATTTGAAAACGTCGAGTTAACGCTATTATAGTAGTATTTTCTTTTTATACATTTTAATTTTTGTGTTTAGATTGTTCATTTTTGTTGGTTTTGCTTAAGATTATTTCATTACTTTTATTCAAATTTGTTTAATTCTCTTTATTACTTGTTTTTTTTTTATATTCAATCAATAAATGTTAAATTGTTAAATGTAAAGAGCTTTTATTCATTCAGCTGCCGCATACGTAATTTTTGTTTGTAAGTGTATTTCAGAAAAGTTACAACTCAAGGTAAGTTCCGGGGTTGTAACCAACCAGATGAGCTTTCGGATAATCAGGGGTCCGGAAGCTACCCTCATCATGACCTTGATTGGCGCCCTTACCGATTTTTGAGTCTTTTACCGTTTTAGTTCGATTTTCTGTCGATCTCGTTACCAATTTATCACGGAATTTTAAATTATAACCCACCCCTTCTCCATTGAGCTAGTGGCACAACACCGTTTATGTTACCTCATTTCAGGCAGTGACATTGTTTTAACTTTGGCATGTAACAGAACTTCATGGTATCCATAATAAAACTCACGTTCGAGTTGGATTTATTTTCGATGTTTTGTGTGAAAAATCCTGTCTTCGCTTTTGTGTGGATTTCAATTAAATAGTGAAATAAATCTTCCGCCGTAATTCCATTGTTTGGGGGGGGGGTCCCCCCGAGCTTGTATTTGACTACTGTACACCTAGACCGTCCCGGGTTCGATCTAACTTCGAAGCTTCTGGAACCGCTGTGGCCCGCAGTTCACCTGGAGTATACAATTGAGTAAAGGTATTTATCGAATTTGTTATTACCGTGAAGTGAACCGCGATTGATATGATTTAAAAGCTTTGAATTGAGCCGACTGAATCACGGCTAACGTTAAATATTTCAAGAAACACTTGAAGGTGTTTGCGTGAAGTTCGCTTTAATTAATTAATTTTGTTTTGTGTATGTAAAAGTAAGCCTTATTCATGCATGAAAGATAATGTAACATATAATTTGTTTGAACGTTTAGTTCGAAACAAAGTTTCGGACGTATATTTTATGACTTTTGTATTTTTTTTATTATTTGTTTGCGGATTAAGTATGCGGTCAAGGCCTTGAATTTTATTTTTATTGTGTTTTATTGAAAAACGAGTTAATGCTTTTATTATTTTTTATATATATATTAATTTTTATATTCAGTTTGTGAATTTTCTATTTTTGTCTTATTTATTATTGTTTCTTTTATTATTTTTATTCAAGTTTGTTTGTTATTAATTTTTTTTACTTTTCATTTTATTCAGTCAATAAATGTTAAATTGTTAAACTGGTAAAGAGCTTTTATTCATTCAGCTGCCGCGTACGTAAATTTTTAAGAACATTTCAGAGTTTAGCAATTTACAACTTGAGGTAAGTCCAGGGGTTGTAAGCAACCAGATGAGCTTTTGGGTTATCAGGGGTCCGGAAGCTATAATCATCGTGTCCTTGATTGGCGCCCTAACCGATTTTGAGTTTTTACCTTTTTTTTTTATTTCGATTTTATGTCAATCTCGTTTCCAAGTTATCACGGAATTTTAAAATATAATCTCCACTGAGCAGCGGCACAACATCGTTTATGTTACCTCATTTCAGGCAGTGACTTTGTTTTAACTTTGGCATGTAACAGTCGACAAGTTAAATTCGTCTGAATTATAGATGCCGTTTGGCTCAAACTTATGTTTTAACCTTTGTTCTTTTAGTAAGTTAAAAAATCTGCCAACCTCAGTTTTATTCAAGTTCATAAGCCGTCCAAGTGATGTTACTAATTCCGGAGTCCGTAAACTATTTCTATGTTTTTGTGAAATGTTGCAACCAATCTTTTTCGGCAGTTTATGTTTTATTGTTAAATCGGTACAGAATAGTGTTTCTTTCTGCAAATTCAAATGCTAATTTCTGGAATTCAATTGTTGTGAGATCAAATGCTCTTTGGTGCAGGTTTTTTCGCTAAACTGCAAATTGCTTTTGTTGTTTGTTGCTAAATGTGTTTTTAAAGTAACTATCGTGGACAAGAAGCTCTATATTGTCCCGTCTTTTTAAATCGTCTTAGTGTTAGCTCGGAAATCCTATAATCTGAGCTTGCATAATTGCATTCTATTTTCTTCTTCTATGGCATGTAAAGCAGCAATGAGTCTGTCTTTTGACCACGAAAGGCGCTGAGTTCTTTTGACATAATTTCTAAGCATCTAAGATAATATCTAATGGTGAGTGGGACAAGTTGACGAATTTGTTTTTACCCCAGCTGACTTCCCCACACCCACATTCAACCTAATATTTCCCGGCATTATTACGTTTGGTCCACAAATAAAATTTGGTACATGTAACTATGATCAATATATGCTCCTTAACTTGTAGATTAATAATTAGTTGTTTTTTTCTTGTATTCGTTGTAAAAGCCTTATTTAGTTCGACCAAGAAAAAGACAATGATGTGTAATTATTTTGAACTGAAATATGTTAGCTTTACCTAGCTTTTAGACTTATAACTAGACGTAGAACGTAACTTTAAAATGCAGCTAGATTGCAGGTGTTTGTACTTAATACATATTGATATGGAGAAGTTTTGTCATCTTATTCACCTTGTCAGCTTACCTCACTCATCCCTAATAAAAGAGAAATTTACGCTGTTAGAACAATTTTTGCAAGAAGAACTAGCGGGTGTCGAAGAAAAAGTAAATAAACATATAAACTTAAGTTTATGAAGAAAAGTGAAGATACATTCTAATATCATCAACTTTTATCCGTAAGATGGGATAAAGACACAAAAACCTACGTTCAGGTTCTTAAGGTTAATATTTTTTGATTTTAGATAGAATAATTGCGTATTACAGTATTTCGCAAAAACACGAAAATAATTTGTTCGTTTTTTATGTTTTTTTTAATGGTCTTGCTTTTGTTAATTCTTAGATCAAATAAAGACATTAAACATATTTTTGCATGTAAAATTTATGTTGCAGAATATTCGACAAAGAATGTGCTTTTAGCTAAAACCGGCTTAGTAATGGTAAAACAAAGTGTTTATTTATTTGATAATCGTCTAGGGTTAAGTACAAAACCCCAAACTTGATTTAAATCTTCTCATTTTTATTTATTTATAACGTAACTTCTATGTTGTTGTTGAAAATACTATAATTAAATTATGATTGAAGTTACTAAATAATTTATAAAGCGTAAATACATAAAAAAAGTCAATAATTACAATTTTTAAATAACGAAGGACATAAACATTACACAAACATTTTACAAGCGATTGGAAGAAATATGATATACTTGGTTAAACAATTTTGGACAAGTGCTCGCTGGTAGCACAAAACGTTGCTACAACAATAAACTAAAGTGGTTTTGCATGCTCTTCCTAAGCAAAAAGGTTTAAATTAGTTACTATAGTACATAGAGGAGGATCAATAATCTTTACTAAATATATATCGTTTAGGTTGGCAGTGTTACCTATTAGTCATATTTTTAATCATTTGACGTTTTCTTTACATTGAGTTTACATTGAATATTTTTTGTCCTTTTTCCTCATCTTTATTTTTATATTTTAAAACAACTAGTAGCAATATTTGTCTGTTCCGTGGGTAAATACTGAATAGCAGTTGCAATTTTGAGGTTATCTAATTTTTGTAATTTTATTTTATAGTCGTAATCGCAAAAAGTGTTTTTTCCACTACTAGTTGAATACGCTTGCATTATTACGTATAATAGTAGGTCGTGAAGTTGTACTTTTTTAAGCGCAGGTAAATAATATTTCATTATTAACTAGTAGTTAATAATGAACATATTTACATTTTCTCATAATACTACAACAGTTTCAAAGAAAAAAAGTTTACGAAACGGGTATCAAGAGCAAGAGATTTTGTTTAATGCTAATTTAAGTTTTCAAATCATTCAATTAATAAATTAATTTGATTTTAAAAAGTAAGTTTTTTGAAGTTTGCGCTTAATTAAATGTGAATATTATTGAATTAAATATGTTTTAGATATAATCAATGCTTAAAATAATAATGTTTATTGTTCTTAACTGTCATAAATTTTAATTTTTGGCTACTGTAAACCGTCTTTGACAGTTTTGGCACACTTGTCAATATAAACGTCAAATTATTTTTGAAAGATTTTGAGACTTTGTGAGCCTCCTAGTCTCTGTTCGAGCAATAAAATGTTGTATTCAACTCGTTCGTCTACATTGGACGCTTTTTTTCCCTCGAGGACTTTTTAAAAATGCCCTCTTGGGAAAAAAAACGTCCAATTTACATAGGAACTCGTTAAATAAACTACTATTTTAAACAATTTAAACAACTTTAGCAATAAAAACTTACGTTATCTGTTTATTTTTGTATTTTAAATCACAATTAGGAATTACGTCAAAATTAATTCTATTAAACTAATGACAACTGTCAGAATCACTGACTAGATTTTTAATTTAAAATTAATATCTTAGATTTTAAATTTGGTTTAGTAACAGGTAGAAAGGTTTTAATAATTCTAGTAGTGAAAAAAATTGTATATACCACGGTTGAGAAGCTCATTATAACCTATCGCTTAGGATATAATGATGCACTTCTCAACCGTGATATATAATATACTATTACGACTCATCGGTAGACAACGTAAGTTTTAAAATTTTTGAAATGTATGTCCTTATTGACTAGCACGCGCATAATGTAATTTCTGTAATACCAATAATAAAATATTTAGGTTTTGAAAACAGCTGTCAACTTATGCTATAGCAAGAATAGTTCAGTGAACTAAAAACAGTTTTAAGATGAAATAAAATATGCTTCAAGAAAAGGTGGTATATAATTACTTAATAGGTATAACGATTTGTATTGTTTTTTAGGTAATTGTACATGTAAAACTAAAGCTTGAACGCCAATGACCGGATATAAAATTAATTTGAATTTGTAGCATATGAATAGCAGTACAAGTTATATTTAGTATTACTGAAAAAGTAATTTAAAACAATAATTGTTTTAATCAAATCTCATCTATTTTGTAGATTACAAGTATGCGATTTGATTTAATGAAAAACCATGACTATTAAATTGATAATATAAAATTAATGTATTGCAGTCCTATCCCGTGTACTGTTTAAGTCTAAAGCTAGAGTTGAAATGTAGATAATTATACTACTATTTGTATTACGGAATCAAATTTAAAAAATAATTTACATATAATTACGATTCTTTGACTTAAAAACAGTTTATGTTTGAGTAACCTTTAATTTAATTTAATGCGAATTTAACTGACACAAACTGACAGAACGTTGTTTAATTTATCCGCGTACGCTGGTGTTATAAATAACCTACGTTATCATAATTAGTATTACAAACTTACTAAAAATTAGCTATCTAACTTTAACTGAAAAAAAAACAAGTGAAATAAGTATACTATATTATTTTAATTTTCTATTCGGTTAAGTATGAGTCATAAGACACCTATTGTAATTAGAACTATAATTTCACAATGTTTACTTCTGTACAAGACACTGCTATTGTAATGATGCATTTTTAAAATGGCACCTACAATCCTAATGGAATTTATCGAACATTTCCTAGAAGCAAATTTTAATTATGATACTTCCCGAAGGTAAGTTCTAATTTATCGGTTTAAAAAAAATTGCATTTGCAAAGGAAAATCCGCAGATAGGCTTACCATACTAACGGCACCTGCAATCGAAGACATTTGCAATTGCATAGAACAAAGTCCAAATAAATCAATAGAAAAATTATTTACGACAACAGGTATAAACTTATTCTAACGAAGAGCCAAATGCAACTTTCTGTATGTTTTGTTGTTGATGTATTGTTATTACTGAGTTAATATTAGTATATTTTTAACTTACTTCGCAAGGCATTCACAACATTTAAAAATGAGTGCATGGTGAAACCTTAGGAGAAGCAATTTTCTCAAAAATACATACTGTCGACACAATAAAAAAACATTTCTGATATTGAAATAAAAAAAGTTTCAGTTACAATGATGATCACGAAGATCATTTAATTTGGAGCATTTAAACTGCATAACTCTTCTACAGATTTAATAAAATAGTTTATTTCAATATCATGATTTTTTTTGTAAATGTCTGTCGAGAGTAGATATATTTTTGAAAAAATTGTTTCGCACAGGTTTCACAAATAAATGCAACACTTGCACTTATTTGCACTACTTGCGCAGAAAGTAAAAAATACACTATCAAAAATACAATGACAATCAAAAAACAATAACAAACAATAAAAACATATAGAAAGCTTTAAATCAAACGCACAACCAAGAAGAGAAAAACACGGGATATAGAATTATATTATGTTAGTTAAAATTAAAATAAATCCGCGCAATTTTGAAAGAACGGATTGACATGATTGTACGGGCGGGCTCCTGTATTAAGCTCTTAGTCTTATTCTAAGTTCAATTTTTAATTTATAAGCATTCAATTTTTGGGATTGTCAGTAAGAACTTGCCGGAAAGCATTAAAAAAGAACAAAGTTACGATTTATTAAGAACTACGTGCTTTTAACTTGCAACCTGTACAGTTTTGAGAATTGTTTAATCAACATTTAAATAACGATAATTTGTTAGATTTAACTTGCTTTACGAACAACGCATGGTTTGATTTACGTGGATATATATGTAAAAAGCCAAAATCATTGTACTTGGGCAACCGAAAATCTACATACTTTTGTAAAAACTACCATTACAACTTTTGAAAGTTGGTGTATGGATTATAATGTTAAAGAAAAAGATAATAGATCAAATATTTTCTTATAATGCTGTGTTAACGCAGAACGTTATCTTGATATTTTGAGTCAATTTGGTTACTTTCAACAAGACAATGCAAGCGAGCTACAATTGAATTTATTCAACAATTTTTCAATGAAAGTGTGATAACCAAGGGTTTTATCTTTGCCGTTCTTCAGATATGCCATTATATTGTTATTTTTACGAACGTTTAAAAATTCTAAACCATGCAGTTTTAAAATTGGACTTATGGTTTTTTTTTTATTTATAAATTAAATTTTAAGTTTTTGCAACACGAGAACAGTATTTTTATTGTAAAACTGACACAGATTTAGCATTCACTTTAATTGAATATGATTTATGTGAGTTATTTCTGACACTGCAACAAAAGATCATAAAGTAAAATTGTTTTCTCTTTCTGTTTTTTTTAATACGTATATTTTTACATTTGCCACTTTTAATTGACTTTCTACAATTGTTTAACGTTTGAAAACTAGTATTTTTTAATCCCAATGATTTCACATCTTTCAAAAATGTGTTTTGATTTTTTTTTGTAACACTATATAGGTATTAACCGTCTTTACAGTCTTTGAGAAATGTATTCAAATTTAATTTTTACTTATTTTTTTTAAATAAATGAATTATTACTTGCCAATGTAAATGTATTAAAAAACTTGCGCATTCTAAATCTTTCTCAACTTTATTTGATACTCGTTCTTGATTGGTTTTGTCTATATAGGAGTAATTTATTCGTGTACATGTTTTAATAGAATTTATTGTATAGAATAGTTTATGATTTAATTTATTTTTAATTATATATATATATATATACTGAACACTATTTAAAAACTTTAATAATAATTGTTTTTTTTTCTTCATTGCTTTCTTTTTTCTATATATATTTCTAAATGTATAATCTTTAGTGTTTAGGCATTTTTCACTTTGTTTGTTGGCATTGATAACGTTTTGTAGAATTATAATAAAATTGGAATCTTTATTCAGTACCAGTTGTAATTTTAATTTTAACAAATTAATGTTGTTTTTACCGAAAAGAGGTATGAAAATAAATACATGGAATATAAACAGCATAAATAAAAGACAATTTAACTAATCAGAAAAACAGAATTATAGCTGTTAGATGACAATTTATAGATGCTTTCTTAAGTGAATTTTTGCGTTTTGAGTAATTTTTAACGTTCTTCGGCTTTTACTTAGTAATATTTTTGTTGTTTCATTAGGTTACTCCATTGAATTATAGTTGTGTTCAGGTTTATAATTGTTACTTTTTTTAGTACTAATCGTTTTGTTTTTTAATTTATTGTTTAATGGGTTGCAACGCCATCTGGAAAATTTGACCGAATATAATCTAATTATTCGGTTTCATACTTTTTATTAAATAATAAATTTTTTGTCTGATCAACAAAATTGTTCAAAAAACAGTTACAAAAATTTAATTGCTATTCGTTTTTGTTTTATTATTTTTGGTAATGTTTCAAAATAGAGTCTGATCAATTTATTTTAAAAAGCGGACTGTATAAATGTTTGCTTCTATTTTTTAATACTGCAACAACGAGAGTTTTTAAAGAAAACACTACTAATTTGAAAATGCAACAACTGACGGAATAATAACTTTTTTTGCTTTCTTTTTTATTATATTATCTTTAATTATTCTCAGCATGCGCTAGTCTCAGAAGTTAATAATGTGACATTTAAATACATCGCCTCCCTTGTAACAGATGGTTTCAACAATCTAGAAACTTAATTTATAAATTAGAATAATTTATAATAAATTAGAAACTAAATATAGTTTCACTCAAAACTGTACTTATTAACTAAACACAACTAAAACAATAACAAAAACTATAAAAATAATCATCAATTAAGTGTAACAAGTAATAAAAGTCATAGTGCAAATAAGTAGTGTAAACAAAAGATAAAGTGTAGAATAATGAAATAAATTTAATTAATCTACATACATTGAGTCATTACTACTAGGAAGAACACAAAGTTTGCGCACTGATTTTTTAAATAAAGTACCGTTGGCAAGTCGCACAGTCACTGTTCGCACCACACCGTCAGCACCAGGATGGAGTTCAACAACTCTACCCAAGCGCCAATTTAAATGTGGGACTCGATCTTCTTGGAGAAGAACCACAACATCTACTTTAAGTAATTGTGATAATTGGCGTCCCACATGCAACGTTTTTGTAATTCAGGGACGACTTCGACATTCCATCTGTTCCAAAAGTGTGTGGTTAAATTTTGAGCCCGCTGGTCAGAAGTTAACCGATTTTCTGGTACTACAAGAAAATTAGGTGTAGAGGTTAAAGGTTGTCCAATAAGGAAATGACCTGGGTCAATGGAGACAGGTCATCAGGTTGGAAAGATAAATATGATAGAGGGCGTGAGTTTAAAATAACTTCTATAAGAGTCAAAGTCGTGTAAAAAACCACGACGTGCAATAAATCTTTTTAAACAGTTAACAAATGCTTCTGTTGTCAATGACGAAACTAATTCGGGATAAATAGCGCGTGTTGTCAAACAGACAAAAACGCAAATGTAATCTTTTATTAGTTTAGCGCGTCGTGTACGCTTGTCCTTAATAAGAACTGGTCCGGCATAATCAATCCCTACATTGTAAAACGGAAACTCATGATGAGTTAAACGTTTTTTGGGAAGGTTTCCCATTATGGGTTAAACTAGACGTGGATTTGCTCTAAAGCATTTTACACATTTCTGTACAATATTTTTGGCAGCAATCCTACTAGCTATAGACCAAAATACCTCTCGTACAGCAGCCAATAGTTGTTGAGCACCACAGTGTAAAAGATTTATACAAAATTCTTTCATTACCAAATTAGTAAATGGATGATTTTTGGGTAACAACAGAGAAAATTTCTTTTAATAGTCAAAGTCTGAAGCCATTAGTCAATCGCCGACGCGAATGCATCCTTGCTTGCCAATAAAAGGACTTAAAGATTGTAGCCTATTGAATTAAATTTTTAAAAAAATCTTTAATAAACCTATTTCAGAGCTAAATGTTTGCTGCTGCCATAGATAAGTTCAAATCGTCAAAGCATGATCAAGCTCAGAAGCTGACAGCTTTTCTTTAGCACGGTTTTTGCATTTCGCATTTGAAATAAATCGTACCACATAAGCGAATAGGCGTTGTAATTTACACAGAGAAGAAAACCTTTTAAATAAATCACTACTCCAAGTATTTCTAACCTTACAATACAAAACAAATTCTTTGTTACGTGCGAAATTTTCATAACGTAGTACCCTGTATATCGACTTAAAATTAGATTCTGGTTTTGACGCCCTCTGCCGATCTTTTTGGTTACTGAGAGTTTGCGGAGCCATTTTGAAGCTGTCAACTACGTGAGACGGTCTGTGTCGAAAAATTTGACCGGATTCCTAAGATTCTAAGTGCATCCATTGTGATGAGAACGAATTTATAAGTCAATTACGAATTTATTGTAATCTATTCGGCACAGGGTAAGATATTTTGCATCCGGTTTATTAAAATTCTTTTGTAATTTCTGTATTAATTTGATAGCCGGTTTCGCCACGCTTCAATCACATGTTCAATTCAATAAAGAACAATAAAGAATAATTACTATTGATAAATACCGTTACCGAACGTGTAAGATTTTGGGAAGGCATATTACCCACAACGAAAACGAAGTCTCGACAAGCATTACTTTGGAAATGTTATTTCTTGTACACCAGTTGGTTGCGTTACCACCCACCTGTTCGTAATTACACCTAACAGCATTCGATACCACGGGTTTTTATATCTCATTTAATTTATTATTATTAACGATTTTGTAGCTCCCTATCTTAGTGAGTTATTGTGTGACACGATTTGCTGTTCAATATCTATTCTAGGCTGCTACCGGGGAAAACGTTTTCTTCGCGCAAGTAAGCACTGGATTTTGGGTAAGTCTGTTTGATTATTTTTCTTCGCTGTCATAAAAGTCACTCACGGAACTTTGGCTAATGCTAATTTCCGTAATTACGTTTACTGTTACAATACCATTAAGGTAATTTCAATTATCATTTAGGGTGTATTGCATGCTGTATACAAACAATATTTATTACGAAATTTTCTTCGCTATTTCGATGCAACTTAACCTATGCATTGTGTGTTGCCGATATTTCTGGCATTTATGAATTGAGAAATTAAACATACTCCTGTTAATCTTTTACGTTGCTAAATGAAAGTTTTTATTACCTGTTAATTATACTTGTTAATCTTGCTAACATTTATGAATTGAGAAATCAAATCTACTCCTGTTAATCTTCTACGTTACTACATTAAAGTTTTTACACCAGTTAATTTTTCTTTTATGGTAACATACTTTTCTCTTTTAATTGTGGTTACCCGAACACCAAAGTAACAAGGATTACGAACCTAAAAATTCGTTACAAGTTTGGACCGTCTGTCGTGATTGAGGCAGAAGTGTTAATTAGGATTGATCTGGCACCCTTAATTATAATTCCCTTGAACCTCTCCTATCTCCGACTGTGTGAGTTGGCCGTGCAAGGTTTGTAAGACCTAAAGCTTGTAACATCTTGCTTAAATTTAGAAATTTTAAATTCAAGATTATCCACTACACTAATAAGAATGTTAGAAACTGCGATTCGTCTTGCGGTTGTCGTAAAAAAACTTGGATTATAAAATCAAAGAGATTATTTTTTCAAATTGGAACAGGTAGTACTGCGAGGTAGTAAGTCTGCGGGATTGTCTTCACTGCGTACATGACGCCAGCTAGAAACATTTGAAGATTCTTGTATTAATGCAATTCGATTTGCTACAAAAAGTTTATATTTATTTGCAACGGAATTAATCCAATTAAGTACTATTGATGAATCGGTCCAGTAAAAAACGTCATTAAATTTATTGTTTATAATGTATTCTTTGACTAAGCTGTGCAAGTATTGCTGCTGCACAAAGCTCTAGTCGAGGAATTGTTCTGGGATGTAGAGGAACTACTCGCGTTTTTGAAGTCAACAAAGTCAAAGTTATGCGACCGTCTGATAAGACACAACGCACGTAGAAACAAGAACCATATGCGAGACAACTAGCAACGGCAAATCTATGAAGTTGGATTATCAGATATGTAGATGGAATTGGTTCGTCCCTATCAATGCGAGATGACCACTTTTATTTGCATTATTAATTTTCCTTTGACGACTAATGGAGACATTAGACCAAGTGAATGGTAAATTTTAGCAACAGAAGAAAGAATAATTCGTTTTGTAAAAATAGAGCATTCAGCAATTGTGTCCACACTGCAGAACAGTTTGTCTTCAACGGAATTCCAATGTAATCTTAAGGGCGCTGAATCGTTCGCCCAGAGGTATTGTTGAAAACTCTGACAATAAAGAGTATAATCTTTTCAAAACCTCGCAACTATTAGATATAAACTTTCTAATAATAAGCCCTACCAAAGCTAAAATAAAGAACACGTTGTTTTTCATATTTAAAATATGTACTGAAGAGAAGATCGTTCATATAAAAGTCGCTAGAAATAATTTCGGCAACTTCAGGAAATGCTACCTTACTTTCGTCAGCAAGATAAGCAAGGCAACGAGTTGCAAGATAACTTGCAGAAGCGGTACTATAAGTAACAGTATTTAAAGAGTAAACTTCAAGAGGTTGTGATGAATCTTCTCTCCATAAAATATTTTGAAATGTTCTTTCCTCTGGCGGAATGTTGAACATGCGATACATCTTTACTATGTCACTGTAAAGTGTAAATTTAAATCACCTAAACCGAAGTAAAACATCGCATAAATTATCTTGAACTTGTGAACCAATAATTTGAGTATCATTTACAGAAATATTTGTAGAAGTAGGAAAACTAGCGTTGAATACTACACGAGTTTTAGTAGTTAATGATGTTGCTTT
This sequence comes from Aquatica leii, assembly GCA_035610365.1. Classification (NCBI taxonomy): domain Eukaryota; kingdom Metazoa; phylum Arthropoda; class Insecta; order Coleoptera; family Lampyridae; genus Aquatica; species Aquatica leii. Next base: position 41,238,012 of record CM069435.1, on the reverse strand, counting down.
TATTACGGCAGTGAGGAAAAAAATTAAAAAATGAGGAGGGATATTACTTATGTTTACTAAACCTATATTTGTCTCGACAAATGTAGATACCGCAGCATCATATTGACATTTAAGGTTAGATACTTTTGTCATATGACTTTTATACTCACGCATACATTTACAATATTCCTCTCGAAGTAGAGAATCGTTTTGAAGACGTTTTTCTAATTTAAGAAACTGACTTTCGGCTTTAGTTTGAAAGTTGCCTAAGAACTGTATACGCTCGTTAAAAGAAATTTAAACTTCAATTTTACCATTCTTACCTTTTCGTACAGTTTTCACAAAATGTTCTTCGCAATATTTTTCGGCTGGAGACAGTAAAGATACCTTTGATATTGGACTAACATCTTCAAGTTGCCGGAAGTGTTTAATCTAAATTAACAGAAGATTGAAGGATTGATGAGATGGTCACATGATTTATTGATATTCTGTGAAGATTTAGTCATTGCTAAGATAGACATAGGCAACTTTCCAGTTACGATCAACCAAGTCAAGTTTTCTGAAGGAAGGGCATAGATCTGCCTAATGTAATTTGGTTAGGTAAGATCAAGCGATAGAAGACAAGAGAACCGATCAATATATCTATATTCCCAGATATATTAAAACTGTCGTCTGCTAAGCGTACGTTTACAGGAATATTTAAATTAGTTTTATTGAAACTTACATAGGGAAATGAATCGGTGACCGAAGCATGAAATATCAGACTTAAAATTTCCTGTCTGAGAACAGATTCGAAGCGATACAACTTTCGTACAAAGAGAAGTCATACTGTTAACGCCAGAAATGTCAACATGAGCTGGCCTAATATTTAAATTTAACTGTTGGCAATGTTTGCAGTTTACAGAAGAACTGCATTTAGAACCCATGTTGTGACTAAAGTATACTTTACAAATCCTAAAAGAACGAAATTTAGAAAATCATATGTTAACAGGTAAGCCTATAAACTTTTGACAAGTAGTAAGGGTATGTTATCCTTTGCAAACAAGACATGGTCGTTCAGTTTGCAAAAACACTTTGCCTTTATTTTGATGATGTTTAGTATTAAACTTACGAATTGAAAAGTAATTTGATTAATTTTGCAATTTTTTACATCGTCAAGAACATTGTATCTATTAGCAATAAAATGTAAACTTTCCTCTAAAAAAAGAATTTTTTTGGGAAAACTTTTTGCGAATTTCTCTGAAGTTTTGGGGTCGACTTTATTTTTGATAATATAAGCAATAACGCCAGCCTTATATGTAACATTTGAAATTTTTTTGTTATTAATTGATCCGGTATGTTTTAATAATTTATCATTAAGGTGTCTTAGATTTAATTCCTTAACTAAACGTGGAGATTCAAGCAAGCTATCTAAATGAGAAAATAGCAATAATTTTTCATTAGTAAAATGTTAAATAAAACTGAATTATATGCGCAAAAAGGATAAATGTGTGACAGAGACCTTCAAGTAAGGGTAACTATACTGCCGTGCTAAAATCAAACGCCGCATCTACAAAAAAATCGAATATTTTTTTTGCGTTTTTAGTATCGTTGCAACTTTTTTTATGTCTTAGCCAAAGGAAAATGCGGTATCTGCATTCGTTATATTAAAAACACCATTTAATTTGTCGTATCTTTACAGAATTTCTATTTTCTTTAAAATCAAAGGCGGTATCTGCATACTACTAACCGGAAACGCGGTAAATACTTGGCCGTGGAGACACATACCGTCTTTGTTTCTGGTGTGGAATCTTTACTCAATTCGCGGTTATTTTTTAGTCTGGTTTTATTAGCATTACTACAAAGTGCTTACTTGTGTCTGTCTGATTGTGGCTTCTAGTGTTAATTAAAAGGTAAATAATTAACATTATTGTAGATTTTTCTTACTAAGAAATAGTTATTTGTTTATGGTAGAAAAATGTCAAGCAGCAGAGCCAAAGTTATGTTATCCTTAGCAACTAAAGGGCAAGTTCAACGTAAAACTGAGGTTTCGATGATAGGATATCATATGGACAACGTAAATAAAAATAAAACTTCAGTAATGGCAAATTTACCAAATTCATGTGAAGAAAATATGTATGATAAAGATATTCATAATGGTGATCATAAATTGCTGAACGAATTTATTAATCTAATTCCAGTTTTACCGGCAGTTGTAGATCTAATTTTCCAGGATTTTTTAAATAAAAATAGTAATGGTTCCGACGGTATACGTGTATTTACATATTTATCAAACATGATATTGACTAAAGACCAAGAACAAGAAAAACAATGTGACAAAAATTGCGATTTATTAAAAGTTGATGAAATTATACCGGCAGCTACTGTAACATCCAATCAATCAAAGAAAAATGCAATAGCAACTAGTGCAGCAAACAATGTGGTTGACAAAGGATGTACAAAAATGGGTAACCCCAGGAAGAGGCGGTGAATAGATCCAAAGATTAAAGAACAACAAAAAACTAAAAAACAACAAAAACTAACCGAAGATCATAACGTGCTGCTCCCTTGTGATGTAAAGAGTTGTATAAAAGGATGTGTAAATCTCATCAAAGAAGATCAAAAGTCTGTAATAAATAGAAATTTCTGGAGTTTGACTAATGCACAAGGAAAAGCTTTTATGCTTAACATGTGCACCAGACAAGATCCAAAACGTGGGACGACTGAGAGTAAGAGAAAAATTATTTTAAATACCATTTAAAGAACGAAGCCGATGAAGTTGTTCAAGTCTGCACAACCTTTTTTTTTAACCACTTTAGGATACAAAAAATCAAGTGATAGGGTTTTACATGATACTTTATCAGAAACTCCGCGGCACCAGACGAATCCCCTAAAAAATCGACATTGTGATTCAGCTAAAAAGAGAATAGATTATTCAGTATTAGATGAACGTATTGAGACGTTTCATCCATCAATATCTCACTACCGGTAAGTTTGTGATTTCTCTATCACTTTGATTACTAATTACTAGCACACACTTGATTTTTTAGGCGTGCACACGCACCAAACTGGAGATATTTACCAAGCGACATAGCAGTTGCCACCATTTTAAATCCAAAAACCCTAATTCTAAGGTATCATACGAATCATATCGCTTCCGTGTAAGAGCAAAAAATATCTCATTTGCGCTACTTGGGCATGAAGAATGCAAACATTGTGAAGAGTTCAAATTACATGAGCATAATGAAGAAAATATTCAAGAAACCTGCACAAAATGTTATACTTGGACCAACCACAAGATTCGAGCCACTGCAGCTAGAGAACTTTATCAAACACAATCTGGGACAAATTTTGTATACGGCACTATCTGTGTTTCTGCAGATTTGCAGAAAATTATTATGTTGCCGAGGATAGACACTTTTAAGAAAGTAATTTTCATTAAAAGGCTTATAGCTTACAATGTATTATGATCGCAACTAAATTGATAGAAACGATTACGTAGAACACTGAGCTATTATATATATTATTATTACGTGTTCTTTTCTATGTACGTGTTGATTGACATCCAACGATGTAATGCAGAACGTATTTTCTTATAACGGCAAAAATTTTCAAATTAACTTATTGGTGATGTAGCCGGTGAAAAATTTCAGAAGTTAATAATGTGACAATTAAATATAATTCTTTTTAATATAAAATGTTTTTTGCATACCATTAATTTGTTAGTTTTCGAAAACGTGTATCACAGTAAAAAAAAGTACAAGGCGACAAAACAGAAATTTATTACTTTAAAAACACTTGTATAGTAATGTTAATGGTACGGTATAACTTTATTTTGGTACAAAACGAAACAAAAAACTAGTAAAAAAACAACTAAAACTATAAATGTTGCTATTTGTTTTTATAATGAATGTTAATTAAACTGATCTAAATAAAATTTATCGGAAAAAATAATAAGTTAAGAGTGCTGTCGAATAAAATTTCTTTCATGTCTACTTATTTCATGCTACATATTTACTATGCAGTCAGAAAAGTAATTAAAGAAATCTCATTTAATTCGAACGTAACAGTTAAACTAATTTTGTAACGTTTCGTAATTAAATTAAAATTAAGATTAGCTGGAATAATTATATGTCACAGATAGCAACGTTCAGTAGATTACCGATGAAAAAACCGACGTATAAGAAGTTTTACCGTAATTAATTATAGGCAACTATAAAACGGATTCAGAATGAATCGGTGATGTAACTGAATCTAGAGCGGTGTTATTTAATCAAACAACTTTTTTTTAAATTTACGAATAAAAATAGACTAACATAGTTCACCTACTTTACACGAGTTTAACGAAACTTGTACACTAGTTGATCTGTATGAGTATAAATAATTGAAGAAGAATTTCAAATCGATTTCTTATTTGTTGAACGTAGAGAAAGGTTTAGAATGTGTAAGCTTTAAAATACGTTTACATTTGTTTAAAAGTAATACTAATTGACGCACATAAAAAATATTCTTGAAAGCTTACTTAAAAAGCTATAAACATAAAAATAAGAAACATGAAAGAAAGTTAATAAAAACACAAAATGAATAAGCTTAATTAAAATTTAAAAGAAAAATATAGCCAACATTAATTAAAAAAGAAAAAACATAAAAAAAATTTGTTTTTATGTAAGATGTTGAAATTTTTTAATACTAATTTGAATTAGAAAAACTGTGGTTATAATTCGATTAATTAAAATTGTACGTGTTAACAGTAACATTTTTACAATTCGTGGACTAAACTCCAGAACAGTTTTTATTGTAAGTAGAAATAGAATTGTTTACAATTTTCCTTATTGCTATATGAATTCGTTGCTACTTGAAATTTATATCTAATTGAGCTTTCAACGTACTCTTCTGTCACATTTAACGATATCCGTCTACCGTAGCTTTTAAGAATGGTGATGTCTACTTAATTATGTCTATGTTTTTGATCTACATAATGAAAAACTGTTTTTTTTTGTGGGAAATCTGACTAACAAGCAATCATCTTAAGCAATTTGTTCATTTGGAAATACAAAATTGTATTAAATAAGAAAAAATGTTTACCACCAGATTTCATGTCAATGTCCGAATCGGAGAAACCTTTCAGAAACAGCTCGAAGTTTGAGTCAGATGAGAATATTGTTGAAGATTACATGATAAAGATAATCATAAACAATGTTCTTTTTCTTTTTAAACACTTTAAGTAACATTATTTTTGTTAAGTGTGGCAACAATGTATTTTTAAAAATATAAAATATTAAGTCGCCATATGCATATTTTCACATTTTAATTACTTAACTTCGCTAGTTAAGTTGTGCTGATAAAGTACACACATTAGTAGGATGAAACGTCGCCTTAAAGCTACTAGAAGTGCTTTGATTGCCCCTCCTAAAAGAAGAACCTGAAAAAAACGTTTATAAAAAAAGACATCTTTATAATAAATCGTATCAATTTGTATGAAGCCAAGTATGTGTGTATCTTTATTTTGAAACGCTAGCATCCTTCACAAATGCTTGGGAGAACTTAAGGAAGACTTTTGAAGGTAACAATATGGTTACTAAGTACGAAATGACACGAAAGTTCTTTAATATGAAACAAAGGCCATTCATTACTATGTAAAATTATATCAACAATATGTAATTGACTGTTCAAAAGCTCGTTTATATTGACGAGAAATTAGAATATAAATAAGTATCTTTCTTCACGAGAAATGGTTTGAAGAAGATGCTACATCTGAAAATGAAAAAGTAGGGCTGTTGAATAAAAGTGAAATCAAAAGAGTTAAGCATTAATGAACATCGGTCACATCACTCTTATCTCAAAACTCATGTAAAAAGCATCAATTCCATTAGTATAAGGTAAAGAACATAAAACGCCATGAATCTGGAGACTCTTCTCACAAGAAACTTGACGTTCCTAAAAAGAATTAACAAGCAAGGTAAAATATCTGTTCAACAAACTAGTTTAAGTCTGCAAAGGCAGACAACTCTCCCTCTTGGCTTTTACATCATTGGTTGTAGATTCTGGAGTAGCATTGCACATGGATTCAAGTGTGAGTGTGCCGATCTGTATTGCCGATAAATCCGTAATCAAATATGCAGGTTTCGATGATAGTGAAATAACACTTACTGAAGGTGATATAAAAACTATTATTAAATATTAATTAGTCGCGCCAATATATTTCTCGTAACTAATCACGCGGCACATTTTATGTACCAATACAAAACAGCAAACAAAAAGACAATTCAAGACTAATAATAATTGCTAAAAAAAGAACAACAGACATAGTAATAATACTAACATTAGAATGTCTTCCGGGTTTGGACCGTGTCATAGTTGCAACCGAAGCTGCCAACGTTTCGCCCACTTTTGTAAGGGGCTTCATCAGGGCGTGAGATAAATCGCAAAACTCAAACAAGCAATCGACATCTAACTAAGAACTTCTCAAAAGTTAGGTTATCCACTTGTGAAATAAGCCATAACCTAAACTCTGAAAAAGTAAGAAAGAAAACGATAACCTGAAAAAGCAAACGAAAATCTAACAAAGAACCACTACCGAGTTAAGTAATCAACTTGTGAACCAAGCCAGATTCTAAACTCCGTAGAAGTGACTTAAGAAGAAATAGTCTCCGTATTTAAAGGAAAAGGATCGTCACGGATGGTTAAGCTCGGCCCTGATTGGGTTACGGTTGCTAGGGGGCGTGTTTTTGATAAATGACTAATAACCGGGAACCAAAGAGGGGATAATTTGAAACCATGTACGCGATTGAAGTTATTGGGGTGTTTGATGATTTCTATGCTTTTTCAGAATTTCCTGTTGAAAAAGAATGGAGATTTGGCAATCAACGAAACATTATCAAAATCTATCTTGTGACCTGTAGTAAAATGATGTTCAGCGACCGCAGACTTGGAAGTATACCTTTTCCTTATACAACGATCATGTTCTGAAATGCGAGTAATGACGGAATGACCGGTTTCACCAATGACTAAACCACAAGAACAGGGATTTTGGTATACACCTTGAGATGAAAGTGTAGGAAATTTGTCTTTGGGAGAAGGAAGAATCTGAGAGATTTTGCCTGACCAGTTGAATATGGGTTTAATACCATTCTTACGAAGGAGTTTCCCTATTTGATCTTTAACCTTGTGAATGTAGGGTAAAAAGGTCAATTTTGGGTTGGATTCGGGAGTAGAAATGTCCTTAGGTACTCGAGTACGTGGATGTAAACGACGATTAATAACTCTATAAATATCTCGCTTTACATAACCATTGTTCACTAAGGTTCTAGTAAGATGACGGAGTTGTGAGTCTAGATTCTCAGGTTAACAAATAGAAAAGGCACGATGGACCAACGATTCAATAACAGAACGTTTCTGTGCAGGATGATGATGAGACCTAGCATGAAGGTATAAACGTTGACAGCTTCGGTTGCAACTATGACACGGTCCAAACCCGGAAGACATTCTAATGTTAGTATAGATTCCGGCCGTGGAAGCCTTCGCTATTACATAGTAATAATAGATAAAATAAAAAGTAAAAAATAAAACATAGTAACAGAGGTCAGTAATAATAATAATCATAGCAGACATCTGAGTTATTTAGTTTCGCTATCGTTTTCATTTTCATTGTTATTGCACTCAACACACACAATTGTTTTTGTTACGTGCTCGCTACAAGCCAATTTCTGACACCTTGAGCACCTTATGGTTGTATTTTTGTTTCTTTTTCTAGTGCAGAAGGTACATCGACCACTTTTCTTTTTTTTTGTGGTTCTGTATCTTGTGGTTCTTGAGGCTTGTATTTAGATAATATTGTCTTTATGTCAGATGGTAGAGATTGCATTCCGGCTCTTTCAGATAAATGAGGTTTCATTAGCAACATCCCAAGATTTTTTAAGAAGATTCTTCTAGCATGCAAGGATTTTTAATATTTTTTGCATTGTACAGAATGTTGCTATTTATTACTGCGATGTTTAATAATTAAAAGAAAACGCACAAAGGCCATCTGTTGGTTCTTCTCGACACAGAGTAATTACCACACATCTGGTCAACACAATCTACAGCAGCTTTTGTGGAGTTGTAGAAGAGAATTATTTTCGGGTTTTTGTGTATCTTCGTCTATTTTAGCATCACTATGCATGGTTAATATTAGAACTACAGCCTTATTCTTTTTTAGCACAAATGGTACAAGACTTACATCTTTCTGAAACGCAAAGAGACTTGAAAGCGTCGGTCTTGTTTTGTTTGGTAGAAGGTCTGGAGGTATCTCGCGTTTAGTTTTTTTTAGTGTCATCTTCATCACTTTGTAAATATTCCTCATCACTTGCTTCAATTTCCGATAACGAATTATGTTCAATTTCATCTATAACTTCATTTTCTGATCCTTCCTCTTCATCGGTACCGCCTACTTCATCTTCAGACTGTTCAATCATCATCGCATTTGTGATAAGTTGCATTTCTTTATCGGTAATGCACTTTTCGTATCTTATTGGAACTCCTAACCTACAAAATGCGGAATAAAATAGTACTTGGTAATTTCATTATCTTTGTTTTTTGCGCTATTTAATCGGTAAGGTATTGCGTAATAGTACGTAACTTATTGATAATTGTTGAAATTACAATAAAAACTACTTCAAATTTCTTAAAAATCAAATTTAAAAGACAAAGCGAAAATACTTACATAATTAATCGCGCGGTATATTTCGTGTGCCATTCGGTTCACTTTTAAGTCCGACATCAATAACTAACAAACTTACACTAAGAACGTTGCGCAATTGTAGCCAACCCTACAAGACACTATGAAGTGGGGTTAGGTAGAAAGGTAGGGACAGTTGCCGATTCACAAAAAAATTATGGGCATCTTTTTGAAAATGGCACTAATTAAGGGTTAACGGATTGTATGTACCAAGTTTGTCAATTAATTATATATCAGTTAGAAAAATGATTGATAAAGGGTACAATGTAGTTTTTAATAAAGAAGCATGCACAGTGTTGCGTGCATAAATTTCAATATGTAATACCCTGTATATTCATTACACTAAAGTTAGATTTCTACTTTCAACGCCCTCTAACAAGTTTCGTTTTTACTTCAAGACGTCAAACCGTCCATTACTTAAAATCGTGCTTGCGATATCGGCGTGTGTTGAAGTTATGATATAAAACAACAACGCATTTCTAATAGTTTATTCATCACAAGGTAAGCTTTTACTATTAGTTTAACAAATTTATTTGTAATTTCTATGTTAATTTTTTAGCACGACCCGACACGTGTTAGTCCACATTAATATCGACTAAATACCTTGATAGAAATATTATAATTTAGAAGGCTTACCTTATATGTAAAAAGGAAGCTTTGAGAAGAAATTTTCTCCGGTGTACTGTTACTTACAAATCAATAGACTAAAATATCTCCTTTAATTTAATGTGTGCAACAGCATTCGATAACCGGGGTTTTATTTCTAATTCTTTTTAGCATTATTTAATAGTGTTGTAGATTTTTGCTTTTGTGAGTCATTGTGCTGACACGATTTGCTCTGTTCATTAATATTCCAGATCGACTCAACGAGAAAAACGTTTTCTTCGGGCAAGTACTTGATTGTAGGTAAGTCTTATTTATTTACATTTGTGTCGTCATTAAAGTCTCACTAAAATTTTACTTGTTATTCTTACGTAATTACATTTATTGTTTCAATACTATTTAGGTATTTTTATTAATTATTTTTGTGTGTCGCATGCTATAAACACCTTATGTGTAATTTAAGCCTATGTATTATGTGTTGTCGTTATTTCCGGCGTTTATTTAACCTTTGTTGAATAATTTACGACACATTTTTGTGCTCGTTGTTAGTAATCGACGATATTTAAATTAAAGTTGTTGTACATATCGATCTTTCTTTTTTTGTCCGTTGAGGAGTACGAACCTAATTTTGTTGCAAGCTTGGATCTTCTGTCTTAATCGAAATAGAAGTTTTTACTTAGTAAGATCTGGCGCCCATTCAATTTTATTTACTTAAACTTCCCCTATCTCCGGCTAGTGCGAGTTGGGTGAGCACGATTTGTAACACCTATAAGCTTGTAGCAACAGTATACACCAGTTCTGATTACTCAATTATAGGTGACAGAGTTTTTATGTTTAAAAATAAATAGTTTGTACATTGTTGATAACCGGTTACAACAATTAGTGAGAGCTGCTGCTGTAGCAAATGTTTCCAATCAGAAATCTTAGAGTTGAGAAATTTTTGAAATATAGCTACAGGTATAAATTTTGTTGATGAATCTAATAAAATTTGTCTAACTTGTCTTCAAGGCAAACAAACTGTCAAGCTTTTTCCTTAAAAAAACAGTAGAGCTAAAAAAATTTTGGGTACTGTTAATAGTGACCTCCAGGCTTCATTTGAGGGATCATTTTGGGTTGAAACTAAATCATGTTTAATTATTGTTGACGATTTTAGTACAAAAGTATTTGGTTATATGACCAAACATAAAAATAAAGTTTTTACAAAATTTCGCCAATTTAAGGTTATGGTTGAGATTCAATAGATAATACTAGATAGGTTGCTAACAGTGTAGCTTTTGTAGAGGGAGATATAGTTAGAACTGCAGTTTCAAGATCACATTTAGATAACCTATAATAGTTGAAACCATATTTATCAAGTACGCGTACTATACCTTTTAATGTAATAATTCTGGTACGGTACTAACATTGTAAGTAATTGTAATGTGCTTTTTGTAATGATAAATCTGAATCTGGTAGGAACTCTGTTTCTAGTGAAATTTCAAATCATTAAAATTCAATTGATGTTGATAGCATTGATAAGTTTGTTATAAATCTAGAGCAAAATACACTGAGTGCCACATGTAGAAGCCAAACAAATGCAACGCAATTTAGATGGTAACAATTCAACAACAAGGATTCTACTCAAATTGTGAGACGATATCCCATTTAAAAAAGAATTCTCAAAAGAGATATTGATTTTGCTTTGTTTTGAGTAGATAAATTTTATTTTTCTTTTAAATGAAATTCCTTTTGTTGAACCTTGTCATAAAGTTTTATTGTCACTATTTCCTTATAAAATAACTTAGTGCTAGATAGTTAGCCGGCGCACAATAACGCTTTCTGTTCCTTTCGAAAATCATCACGGGTAAATGACTGGGTAAGTTTTTCATTATATAGTTAAGTTGCAATTAGCGTTGGTTTTTTTTTTGAATTTTGATACGTAACAGATTTCGTATACTCACATTTACCTGTGGAACCTCAAGACTAAAAAATTATAAAAATGTTAGTACAAGGTGGGAAAAAAACTAAAAGCAGCAATAACTAAAATAATAATAATACATGTGAGCTTGTAGATAGACTTCTAAATAAAAAAATTGTAAAATATAAGTGGGTATTTAATATGAAAAAGGCTATAGATGGGAGTCAAAGATATAAGGTTAAACTTGTAGAACGTAGGTTTTTCCTAAATACCAGAAAAAAAAGACTATGATCAAACATTTGCGCCAGTTGTAATACTGTCTTTGGTGTGTGTTTTATTTGCCTTAAGTGCCATAAATAATTAGAAAATCGATCATGTTGATATAATAACTGCATTTTTCAATGGAGAAATACCTGAAACCATTTATATGGAGCGGCATGAAAGGTTTGCTCATATAAAGAATAAAATCTGTAAACTGATAAAAGTTTTATATGGTTTGAAGCAAGCTGCTAAATCATAGAATGAGAAAATTCAAGAATTCTTATCAAGTAATCAATACTGCAAATCTAATGTTGATGCATGATTTACAAACTTAGATATCACTTTTGCTAAAGACTAACGTCCATTTCCAGTATTTTTCTTGTACTGTCTCCAAATCCTCCCATTCCTTCCACCCCCATATTTCCGGCCCGTACATCATCACAGTCTTTATTAATTTGTTAAACAACCATCTTCTTGCTTTTATTTGCTTTCTAAACCCCCTTTCTCCTATACCCCACACCTGACCTACTATTCTATTACATTTCTTTACCAACCAATTTATATGAGCCTCATCTTTATTGTCGTATCTGATTCGATAACCCAACTAAGTGACTTCATTTACACTTTCTGTTACCTCGTCTTCTTACTTCCACTCCACTCTTTTTTACCTTTCCCTCTCCTTTTTTGAAACACTACTATCTTTGTTTTTCCCACATTTACATTTAAACATTTTTTTTGCAGATACTTTTTTACTGTCGTTATCATCTTCTTCATTTCTCTTTCTTTCTTCGCTATAATCACTATGTCATCCGCATAGAACAAAAATCCACACTTTTAACCCCTCCTCTATTACTATTCTTCCACTGTGTTGCCTCATCAACTCTTCGAAATATACTGCAAATAAACTAGGACTAAGTGGGCACCTCTACCTTAATCTTTTATTTGTCCAAAATGCTGCATTTAACTTTCTATCTATTCTTACTTTGCACTCTGTCTTATTATATAGTTTTTTTATATTTCTAACTAGTTCTTCCGCTATCTGCTTCTTTATTAAATTATTCTATAATTTACTCCTATTTACATTATCAAACGCTGCTTTTATATCCAAAAATAACCCAAAAACTTTCCTTCTCTTCTTTCTCTAATTCTTTGTTTACTATCTGTTTCAATATGTATACATTATTTAATGTCCTTCTTCCTCTTCTAAACCCTGTCTGCCAGTCTGGTAAGACATCTTTTTTCCTCCATTTCTCTTTCCAGTCTTTTTTGCAAAATTGTCATATAAATCTTATATCTCACATTTGCCACACTTATACCTCTAAAGTTTTTTGCCTCTCTTCTGTCTCCTGCTTTGTAAACTAGGCATATTATTGCTTTTTTTCAATCATCCGGAAACCCTTCACCTGACCACATCTTCCATATTTTTCCTACTCTTTCTTTCGTTCTCTCTCTTGTATATTTCCATTGTTCTCCTTGCGTCCCATCCGTCCCTTATGCTTTCCCTTTTTAATTTTGTTTAATGCTTCTTCTATTTCTTCTTTCTGTATAGCCGTACTGCTCTCTCCTCTCATTATTCTTTCTATTTTGAATTCACCCTTCCTCTCTTCTTCCCCTTCTAAAATCTTTACGCAATGTTGTCTGCATTCTTTCATATCAATTTGTATCCTCTTTTTTTATTTTTTTTCCTTATTCAAAAAGCTCCATATGTCTTCTTCATTTTCTAACATTCTTATTTGATCATCTAGCTCTTTCTTATATTTCTCTTTTCTCTTACAACACTCTTTTCTATATTGTAATCTTTTATATTCCTGAAGATACATTTTTCTTTTCTTTACCTTCTTTTACCTTTTCTTACCTCCTTCCTGGCTTCCTTGCATTCCTTATTCCACTACATTTTTTTCTCTACACTCCTTTATGTTGTTTTCTCTTGTATCTTTTCTTTTCTAGTGCTTTATCCATTTTATTGATCAGTTTTTTTTACTCTTTTCTTTACTCCTTCCTCCATCTATTGTTCCTCCTCTAATTTTTTTCTATAAACGTCAATATTTTTATCTGTCCATACCTTTTTTTTCCCCAAACTGTGTCTGAATTTTTTTTCTCTCTTTCAATCTTTTAGCCTTACTTCTAATGGCTGACGGTCAGAATCACCCTTTTCCCCTATTTTAAAACTTTCTATTTCTTCCAAAACCGCCCCACTAACCATTACATAATCTATTATAGATTCTCCACTCTCACCTATATATGTAGATTCTTCTCTATCCCCGTCCTCCATATTTCTGTTGAGTACAGTCCACTCTTTCCCCTCACATAACTCTAATAGCTTTCTACTTTGTTTGTTTAATGTCTTATCCATCGTTACTCTTTTGATTTCCTTCCCATTCATTATCAATTCTCGCGTTAAAATCCGATCACCGTACATTTAGCCTGATATTTCCTTAATATTTGATTTACTACTATTCCTTGCTCTTGATTTTTATTATTCTCTTCTTCTACCACCCATTCTTCTCTTACTCACTCCCGATATTATACCCCCTTGCGCTCTTCCTTCTTTTTATTTTCTTGGCGCGATTTGTACATTCCATCTATATCCTTCTGATAAAGTTATTTTCCATCTTTCCCAATCTTTCGCCTTTAGCCACGTTTCAACTAAACCCACAATGCGAAACCAATTTATATACTTCCAAAATTAAGTTCCTTTATTTTGAACCCCTGCAACGTTCCAAAACCTATTTCCTTCGTTTTTTTCTTATTGTAGTAAAATATAACGATTTTGTTTGTTTTTTCGTACTGATTAGTTAAGTATGTGTAAATCGACTTGACCATTGTCAGCTCCAGAGTCATTTACAAATAGACAAGTTACAAAGTTTTTACTTTTTACTTTAAAATTCACTAAATGTGTTTATATAACTCAGCGTGACTTCAAAACAAAACATGATTTAATTCATAAAAACCTACGAAATTAAAACTAAAATCAAAAATATATTTTTTTAAGTCTACATTATACAGTAAACTAAAAAAAATTAAATCAAAGAAAAATGATAGTTAAATATTCAAACAACCGTATCAAAGACACTTAATTAAAAACGACATCAGAAATTTACCATTTTATGAAACAAATTGAATGTAATACGAAGTCTTACGAAAAGGTAAAAAAATTAAAACAATAACAAAGTTTCGCAAAAAAAAAGATTAAACTTGAATAAATAAGATAAGAAAATTCAAACAAAAAAGAAAGTTTACTAAAAACTGACGTGTTTTTTTATTAAAATCAGGCATGGCACAAACGGGGTCATTGCAAAAATTCACGAGATGAGCAGAATGATTTATTATTTGTTTTTTTCTTTTTGAGTTAATTTCTCCTTAACTGTAACTCAAAAGTACTTTTTTAGGTTTTTTGCTAATTTATGCAGCTAGTCTCTTTAATTTTGCAAAAAAAAGTTGACAAATAATTTTTCATATGATCGAAGAAAGCATAACTGCCATTCATCATTTCATAATAATAATAAATATCTGTATTACAGTTTAACGGCAAGGTAGTCAAAAATCAATTTAAAAAGTATATATGTGCAGAGTACCTACAACAGAAAAGTATGCCAGATTTAACTAATGTCATTATCTCTGAAAATTTATGAATATTTAAGAATTATGCCACAATTCTTTAAATTCTTTAACCGTTACTTAAAATAAATATATTTTATTTAATTATAAAATCTAAATGCTTTTATGAATCTCTTCCTAAATAGTAATTTAATTTCTTTCTAGAAAATGCTAATTTCGAATTATTATTCATTCTAAATACAAGTCCAAAGTTGCTGACCCCAAAAGTATATTTTGTTTCTATAAAACTACCGGCTAATTTACAAGTAAAGGAGCCTAAAACTTTTAAATAAGAATTTTTAATACTAACCTGATTTTTCTCCTTCCGATACTCTTAATAACAAATTACTTTAGCTTAAGCAGTTACTCAGCATAATTACCATTATAAATTATGATTTTAAATGCATTCGAAAAATTACTTCAACTATTTTTTTTAAGTGTGAATGTGGCTAATTAGTCGAGGCAGGAAAACAGAGTAGGCCATGTGCGGAAACGGCAATTATGCAGCAGGCGTGGTGTATTCTTCGTGATACTGACAATAGCTGAGGACACCGTAGTTTGCAGTCAGTTCTTTGATGAAGTCGCGTGTACGATCACCAGCTTCAGTATTCACATTCGGTTGTGATCGCGCAAATCATGAACATTTATTTTTACGCTAAGTTTCTAGTGTGATTTTAATGAATTAAAACTTTTGTTATTTGTACTTCAGTGATGGATAAAATGTTTACCGTTAAAAGAATGAACATTCCTAAAAGGTATTTATTACTATTTTTATTTATTGCAGCGCTTCTAACACTTTTGTTAAAAACGTAAAAATTGTGTTTAAAAAAAATTAATATTAACGTAGTTATTCTAGAAAAATATATGCACGTAAAAACGTTTTATTTTATTTATTTTTTTTTAATAGTATTAATTAAAATGTAATAACGTTACCACTTTACATAAAAGCTTAGGTATGGTATATATTTTTTTATAAAAGTTACTACAAAAATATTTAACTCTGTAGTAACAAAACTTGTAATTATGAATGTAAATAACAAGTACTTAATGTAAACACATTAAGCTAACAAATGAGTACATAAACTTCTACTGTTTTAAATAATCCTTGTTTGAGTAAATTTAAAAATGTGGTTTAAAAATGTAGAATAAAGTAAATATAAACCTTTATAATACGTTTTATAAAATTATGGATTTAATAGATCAAAAACGTTGTCTAAAAACCAGCTCATCATTGTTTTTTATATATTAAGCTCATATGCCCTGAAAGAAGAAGAAAAATTTAAATTGTTATAATGTGCAAATTTACTAATTTTTTAAATTGAAAATACAATTAAAAAGTCGGTACCAAACTAGTCATTTTGTAACCAAAAATGCACTTTTGTTTAAAAAAGTATTTTTGCATGCACGTAGTTTGTCTAAATGCTTTTGTTCGGATTTTTAATATTTTTTATATTTATAGAGTAGTTTGTTTATTTATTTGTTTGATATATCCTTTCTTTATATTTTATTTGTTTCTTTACACATGATATAATATTACTTTTGCTTTAAATTTAGTTGTTTACGTTATCATAATTCTCACACAGAAGTGTACTGTGTCGACATTTAAGTGATGTACCTTAGCCCATTTCAATGCACTTGTCAACTGCTTTTCTGCAAACTAGCGATGCTATAGTCAAGTTACGATAAAGTTCTTTAATATTAATTGTAAGAACTTTAATTGTTTTATTCCATATTGTGTTTACTAAGGTCTTAATTTGAACTAAACTAAATTATTTGCTACTAATTTAATAGTGCTCATAAGCATGTTATTGGACTATAATTTTCAATTTTTTTTGAGCCAACCATTTTGTTTTTTTCGAGTACTACAGTATTACCTGAGGTTAAAAATGCATACTACTTTTTGATTGATTATCGTTTTTAAAGTTTCTTGTTTTTATTTTAAAATTGTTTTAGTAATATATTTTTCAAAAATATTGCCTTCGTATTATAATATGTTTGTTACTCTTATTGCTTATAAAAAACTCTTGCATTTTTATAAAGTAAATTTTTTTTAGGCTGTAACTCAGGTATTTTTTCTGACGGAAGTTGGGATCCACTATTTAAAAACAGTACCTAACCATTTTTTTATTTACGTTTTTAATGGTTATGTTGACATGAGGTATTCGAAGTTTTAATCTCGTTGTGACTATCCACGTCTATGTGAAGCGTTGATCTAATTTTTTTATTAATTTTTAATTAATTTAATTAATGAGAAAAAATTATTTAAAAAAAGAGATTGATATAAACAAATTTCATATAGAATATAAAACATCATTTATATAAAATAAAAGTATTCTGTTATTTTAAAATGGCAGAGTTCCAGGAACATATTACTTTTTCATCAATAAACAATACAAAGAGAAATGAACAACTTGAAATGGTATTTACTTTAAGTTTAACTTTTTTAGTAATATTTGCCACAAACGACAAAAAAGTTTTACTTACTTTAAAAGATTACATACACTAATTTTTTTCTACTTTTTTAAAATTATATCGTAATACGTGTTTTTTGTACTCTTTATCTTATTTAAGTTTTCTATCGGTGTTTTATTACATTTTCTTGTTTTTACAAGTTTTCTAATGTTTGTCAAAACCGTTGTCACCATCATATACCAATTTATTACGACCTAATTATGGATTAAAAGAAAACTATTGTAGGTTTCAGTAACTAAACAAAATAATTATTATAGTGATCTGAATAAATCATCCACATGTTAGACTAGTGATAGTTTTCTAGTTAGTGTAAACTTTTGAATTCACGAGTGAGCGCAGTGCATGAATGGATTAAATTTAGACGAAGGTAAATTCATTTTTCTAACGTGTAGATCATGTTGTTTTTTTTTAGAGTGTCAAAGAGTAATAATATGTTATCAAGGTATGTCGAGCACTTTTTGACATAGTAACAGAACACATGACCAAATAAATAATTTTATTCTTACTTCTGATCTATAAAATACAAACAAGAAGAAAAGATTAATCAGACACAAGTATATTTGCTGTAAATGACTATACAACAATGTCTTTTAATAAAAAATCATGTTCAAATCTAAATGTCATGTGATATTTAAACTGTTATGCCAAAAGGAATAAAGTTATAGTGGCCAAACCAGACAAAGCTACTGGTGTAAAATTAACGACATAAGAATAAATGACGGATAAGAAAATATTTTTACCGGAAAATAGTTGTGTTTGATGAAGAATAAAATCCGTTTTACCAACACATTTTAAACCTCATACCTTGAATTTAAAGGAACCGCAACACTACCACATTGTATTCCGCGAGAATTTGTATCTAACTGCTTTATTAATTAGAAAATGTTTTTGTTTTATAAACGATCAAAACTGTCAACAGATATTTCAAAATAAACTCTCTATGACGAAAGTGCAACCAACAGAGATGAAAATTAAAACAAAACGTAATTTACGTAAGTTTGACGAAGTGTTTTAGATTGTACTTGCAAAAATAATAATGAATAAACAAAACTTTTAATGGTGTTGGCACAAACAACTGCTTAATAAATATCAAATTACTCGTATCACAAAAACAAGAATTGTCGGAATTAAAAAATTATAAAATGTATTTGAAACGTACGACAATAAAGTTAACCTAAATGATTTAAATGCATACGCACTAAATATGTACTTAATAAAATACAATTTACACTTAAGATTAATTTAAAAACGAGAAATAACTTCAATAACTTAATGCGAAATTACTTAAATGGTTTTACAGAAAACGAATTAAATAAAACAAATATAAATATTGGATTTTTCAGGAAAGATTACGCACAAAATCAAACGACAGTTACAACCTAAAACGTCAAAATGACGATTATATGTCAAAAAATCGTCTTGCGATAGATAATGTGAAAGCGTTTTTAGAAAAAGTTCTTGATGTCAGTTTTCTGCATCTAAAGGTAGTGTTGGTAACAGTGTTAATAGAACATGGCGGGCAAAAAAATTACGTTTACTAATAGTCGATGATGTAGAAGATTGTGGGCATATTTTGTTCATAACAGTACATGACGTGAAAGCAAAGAGAAAACGAGTCTTTACATTTACATCGGAACATGGAGTAAACGAAATTGAGCTTTACAAAAAGTATTTGAATTTGAGACCAAAAAATGTATATTATTACAGACTTTTTATATTTTATAGTTCAGGCCAAGTGCACAAAACAATCAATTGGTATAAACACCTTCTACAATTTAACAAAAAAAAATACACTGCATACTTAGAGCTACTAGAGCCAAAAAGTTTTCATTGCCATTGTTTTCGAAGGACATTAGCGACTTTTTTGGCCGACAATAAAGTTGATATTCAAGTTTTGAAGAAACACTGCAGTTGTAGTTGTAGTGTTGTTACAGAAGCTTATATCGATGATGGCATCAAAAATACAATAAAATTTTTTAAAAAAAATTACTAAGTGATTTGAAGCAAAGTAATAGATTCAAATTTGCAAATTTGTTCTTGTCCTGCGTTGCGTTTACTTTCTTCATCTTCTAGTGTAATATTTAATAATTTAAGAGATTGTTCATTTACAATTTAATAAATAAAATTATTAGAAAATTGTTGTTTACTGATAGAGGGAGAAAAGTGTTGCTAACAAGAAATGACCCACTTTTCTTTACGCTTTTTGGTTGAACAATGTGTCATTTTTCTATAAAGTACATAGAAATAGTATATTACGTACCTAGAGAGAAAAATATAACATTCCCACTTGCGGATTGTTGTCACCCGAGTCAAAGATGAGAATGACATGATTGCGGATGGGGATGTTATACTTTTCTCCAGTAGTGCGTATTCGTATATATATCACACCAGGATAAAAAGTTCGATTTAAATCAAAATAAAATAGAACTGAGCCTGTCAGTACAGGCTAGAAAAAAGTCAAACATCAACTTTTTGTATGATCAAGATTATGATTTATTTAAATAAATCAATAAGTATTTAAATTTATTATTAAATCGTTTATTATATAAGGCTGAAACATGTCATGTCATTAATTGAATATTAAAAATATTGGTTCGACAAGATTTTTTTGATTGATATAATAAATATTTAAACTACAAGGGGGTTCGGAAGCGAAGACAAAATGGCACTTTTCTCTCGTAAATTAGGGTTAAAAGCGAACTTTTCATCAAGGTGTGAAAAAACATATTTCTGTATAGTAATTCAAAACTCTTATGTTTATTGCTTTGTTGAAACGCTGTTGCTATATACGTATTTTTCAAAAAATTAATGATTTCCTAAACCTTAACATATTGATGTTTTTTATTTTTTTTAGATAATGTCTTTGCTGAAAATACGTGTTGCCCAATTAAAATTTTTTTTTAAATTATGTGTTTTATATTCTAATTTAATGAATGATATTTTTTTGTCAATTAAACCTTTTTCTTCTATTTTTATTAATGTTAATTTTTTTCTAAAAAAACTTATGTTAAGTGGCGTTGGGTAAGTTCTAAAAAACGTTTTTTTTTTTCAATTGAAACTTTTCTTCATAGCGTGCTACTTTCTTTCTTTAATTAGCACTGAATTTACGTATTGTATTTAGATTTGGTGTGTTATATAGCAAGCAAAGTTGCAACAGCTTTTAAACTTGTTCAATTTTGTCATTTTTTATTAGTTGTTATTCTACATAATTGCTTGAAAAACGCCTTAATTGCGCGTTGGTCTTAATAAATTTTATTAAATTCTTTAAACGTTATTTTTATATAATAAACAAAAACTAATTACACAAAAGTACTTACAGGGCGATTCAACGCTTTTAAATATAAATAACAAAAGTATAAAATTTAAAAACTAACTTAGAAGGTTGGTATAGCAATAAAGTAATTATAAAAGAATAAACAAGCTCATGTAACTGTATTTAAAAATCAGAATAGAAATTACATTAAGGAATTTATTATGCTTAGCCGCAAGAAAATTATATGTTATAATACACACCATGTGCAAGTTTTACAATAGCGGCATAAAACGTAATGAAAAACTAATAAATTAAATAAAATTCTTTACTAATTGTAAGCTTAAAATACTTTTATTAATTGTATAATTATAACTTCTGGATTTTTATTATTTATTTATTTTTTGTGCGCTATTTCAATAAATTAGCATGTTTAAGATAAAGTTTTGTCCGAATGTTGCTGTATTTATTAAATATTTAAATAAATATTTAAAATAACTTCATAATATGATTTATTCGAAGATTCTAAAAGACGGTGTAGAAATTGTGTTATTAGTAAGAAAATAATTTTAATTAAATAAGTAAAAAACTAACAAAAAAAAGTTAAAAATTTTAAATAATCTAAATTTTAGAATTTTCTCTGAGATTGATTCGAAGCCTTGTTTTAAAATGTCAAATAATCATTTTGTATTGACTATTTTTGCCAAGAGTGAAACGTCAAAATGAATGTTTTTGTAAATTAAAGAAAATTTTCTTAATTTTGAAATTTAATTAAACCTAAATAATTATTAACAACAAAAATTTCCATTTCATAGTTTTCAGTTAAGTTAAATTTTTGTGGTAAGCAGCAATCTAAAATAATATTTGTAGTATGTTACTTGATGGCAATGAGTTTAGAAATAATTGTCTGCAAATTACTTTAAAATGTATTGGTTGGCCATATAAAAATGCAAGTACTGTATCTCAGAAACTATTTGTCGTAGAGACTTGCGGTAAAAAATGCTATAACGAGTAAATACTGGTGTAATAGCATCTTTTTAAAATACTATAACTAAATTTTGTTTTGTATTTTAGATAGGAATTAGATAGGTATCGAGATACGGTTTTTACTAGCTTATTAAAGTATCATTTAACGGCATTTTTAAAGAAAAAAGTCATATTATTGCGTTTAATTTTTCATAAAATTTTGCAATTTTCTGTTATATTAAAAAAACGCACTCTAGTGGCATTACTAAAAACCAGATATATCACAGGTAAGATGGATTTGCTTTAAAAAAATATTGAATCACCTTCCAACACTTTATTTTAATACATACGTCAAAAAATGTTAATCAAAAATTACTACAATAAAGCTTAGCTTTAAGAAGCATATATTTTTTTGTACATTTAGTAGGTCTATTTTAGTGAAAAATTATTTTAAAAATTTTAGATAGCGGTTACGCCCCTTGGGGGTCGTCTTGGAAACCTGAATATATCAAGGATTCTCTTTTGACCACTTTAGTAATATCATTTTTTACCGCAAGTCTATAGGACGAATAGTTTGCGAGATACAGCACTTTACATTCTTATCGAGCCACCCAGTACTAACATACGTTTAATTTTGATTGATTGATTAAGACAAACATGTAAATTATAATATGTATCAATCGCTACACGTATAGTCAAAAATTGGATTAAAAAATTGATGCTTTAATAAAGAAAAGTTGGACACTTTTTTTGCTTTTACAAACTAAGTCAAAAACATGTTGAGTATATTGAAAAACAAATCTCACAATGAGACTTTTTGCTGAACGAAGACCAGATTTGTAGACCGAATGAAAAGTGGTCGAGTGCCGCAAAACGATGTTGTGACATGTGTTTTTCTATTTCGCATGCTTTTACTCTAAAAGTTTTAATAAATAAAGATCATAAAATAATTTTAGTGATTTTTGAAAAATTGTGTTGGTAATTCTGGCATTTGACAATTCAAATTTGAAATTTGAAAGTGTTAGTTTCTGAATTCAATAAAAAAGGTTGTGAAAATTGAATCTGAAAGTATAAATTATACGAACAAAATCCGGTCTGCAATATGAAACACAATATAAGAAGTACATAGTTTTAGAAGTGACAATTGCACTATTATAATTAAAATTTATAATAACTGTACAATAAATTCACTATGCATAAGAGTTTATTAAAAGTTCGTTCATTTTGTTCGAATTTATAAACTAACCTTTAATAAATATCGAAATTAACTGTAATGTAAAGTAAAATCATTAATCAAAAAATAAAGTTGTAGCATCCTGTAGTATATTTGGTTAGGTTATGCTTTACTGTCAGATTGGGGTTACAGTGTTGCAAACTTAAATTTATTCAATCACTAAAGCAATACGGAAAAAAAGTCTCTTCCCGTATTGTTTACAGTACGAATATAAAACTATAACCGTCGCAAAATAGAAAAACACACATTAAAATTCAATTGAATAAAAATTATAGTTTTTAAACCACTTGAATTTGACCTAATCTTAAAAAACAATCTGATATTCAATTTTACCGTACAAAATTGATTTTTGTAAAACTTTCTATTTGTAGGATAATTTCATGAAACTAATAATTTACCAAACATATTTTTTATTAACTAAAAATGATTTGCACTTAAAAGTTCTTAATGTAGGTTAAAGCAATTTTGAAACGTAACTAAACTATAATGTGTGATCCATTGTCAAATTTAAAATAAAATTAAATATTCAGTATTCAAGTTTAAAAAAAATTATTAAAATTGTATTTAATTTATATCGATCCTTTTAAATGTCATTTTGTTAGTACTTTCATTGCAAATTTTTATTATATTTAAACAAAGTTGTAAATAAAGATATGTCTTCTTTGTTTTGATCAATGATCACATTGTATTACCCCATTTAAAAACAGCAAAAAAAAGCTTTTTCTTTTCTAAGTGCTTCTGCTTTGGTCTCTTCTTTCTAGATATAAGCAACAGGTATTTTTAAAATTACTGTTACTTTGTGGTGTTTGCGTAAAAAGAAGGAAGTAAATTTGCGAATAGTGTTTTTTTTAATTATCTTATCTTGTATACAGTTTAAAACTAAATATAATTTCAGTATTTAAAAAAAAATAATAATTCTAAAAACTATTATTAAAAAACTTTTTATGCAAATTTTATTTAACTTTGATTTAAGAAATTTAATAATTATATATTATGCCGTTTCTTAATAATATTTTAATTTCGTGTTCCATAAATGTTAATTTAGGTCAGACGATAATACGTAAATTATGCAAATCATATCACAGAACCAATGGAAACATAACATTTTACAACTACGTCGTCAGTATTGAAGTCGTTACACCAGAAGGGATTGACCAATGTTGGCACAAAGTGACAGAAAATAAAACAGATATCTTTGGGTTCTGTGAGAATGCAACATTGGTTTCTTATGCACCAAAAATGAATCGCGCTGTAGATACGACAAACAAACATAAATTGAAAATAAATTTTAATTATAACGCAACTAAAAGCGGTGTAGACACACTAGACCAAATGGCACATGGATATACCAGTTAAACACAAAACAAATAAGTGGCTAATTGCATATTTCCAAAATCTTTTTGATGTTGCTGGGATTGCATTATTAATCACTAATAATTTTGAAAATTTTTTTTCCTTAGAATAAAAAGCAAAAGTGCCCTAAAAAAAATTTTTCCTGTAAAATATTAACGGAATTGATAAAGCCACATATTCAGAGACGTGACAAGAAAAGGTTGACTATGAACCACAATCAAGCAATGGAAAATATTGTAGGTGCAAGCAAAAAACAAGCATCGGTATAGTTTTCAAACGAACCAAAGGTGAAACAAAACAACGAACGAACAACAAACGAACAACAAACAAACAACGAACGAACAACGAACAAACAACGAACGAACAACGAACAAACAACGAACGAACAACGAACGAACGAACAAACAACGAACGAACCTGAATGTGTGTTCTGACGATTGGAGTAAAATAATACTTTGTGCAAAGTGCATTTCTGACGCGTTTTAAAAAAAAATAACACAAAGTAACGTATCTAGACATTCTATCTGTAAGGAAACCGGAGAAAAGAACTGATTGTGACTTTTCAACTCTAATCCATTCAAATTCTTTTGCAAATTGCTCTGATGAGGAAGAGGTAAACGATTTTAAACGATTTTTTGAAAGTGTCATTTTGAAGCGATCTGACGTATGTTCTTTCTGACGAACCATATCTCATTACTGAATCAAATCTCAATGACTTGATAAGGGATTTGGGTTTAGCCAAAAAAAATAACAAAGTTTGGAGTCTCGTTAAAAAAAATACACTACAAGTATCTCTGTATTACAGAAACGTCACGAAAAAATCAGTTCTTTTTACAAAGTTGACAAAAAATTCGAAACCATCAATTCCATTGGCTAATGCTACAAACGCAAACGAAACGTATGACAGTATCTCAATTATATTAAACCTCATTTAATATTCAAATAATTTTTGACAAATATGTGCTGACTTTAAGGTAATTTTCTTATTACTTGTGTAAGAAGTGCTTACTAAATATTGTTGTTATTTGTGTTATATGTGTTTCATGCAAGTTTGCGATGAAATATTGTGTTGGTGTACATGGACTTCTTCTAAAAATGTAAGCAAACATTTTTTGAGATATCAAGAGTGAAAGCTACCAAGATATCGTTGATAACTTGCTAAAAAACAATAAAATAGGGTGTCGAATGTAGCTCAAAGATTATTTTTTGCAGTTATATTTGGATTTCTTTCTTACTAATTTAGAAAAGATAAGTAATGAAGAGGGGAGAAAAATTCAATCAAGGTATATAAGAAAAAAAAATATCAGGGTAGGTGGAATCCTGTCATGATAAGAGAACAACCGGAAATAACTATTAATGGAAAACTTTTGTTATGTCCGCAATTTTTCTTTGTGTATAGTTAAGTGTTTTTGTATTCTTGATACTAACTAAACATTATGGTATTTACTACGATAAAGATTTTTGAATTTATCCATTTTTTTATAACAAAATTTGTAATTACATTTTTAGTTATTCAAAAAAGTTTAAAAAATATCGGCTAGCGTGGTATTTCTAAAAATATCTCTAAAGGGAGAAAACAACATATACATAGGTGTGTGGTGAAAGCAAACAGGTTAGAACTTGGTTAAAGATCTTTTAGAAATCCTTATATAGAACGCGACAAATCAAAGTAACGCTAATCGAAGTTTACTTATCTTTCATTAACATCTGTTAAATAATACCTTTGTAAATTTTATAGCAAGTAAACACTTTTATTTGCACTTTTACGATATTTTTTAATTTATGTACATATTTGACTTGCATAATCAAGCAGAACACAGTAAAAGTTAGATTGTGCTTGTCTTAAAAATTTTGTTATTAGTGTAATTATATATGTATAAACATTTTTTTTTATAAAACGATCATTTCATTGTAAGAATTTGTTGTAGTAACTGAAAAAATAGTAATCAGCGTTAAGCATGCAAATTAAATGTTATAATTAATAAACATCTTTCTAAAGTTTAATAGATTGTTTTTGCACCAATTGTTCTATGTCAATTTACAGTTCATCTTAGTTACGCACGACTGATAGCGCGTAAGATTTGTTAAGCAATAAGCTCTATACGTGCTGATTAGTCAGTTCTTGTTGCGTTCAATTTATTTACACTTTTATTGGCATTTTCTTGTGATTAAATTGATTTTTTGTAAGTGTAAGCTTTGATGTTGTTAGTTATTTATGTTGCTAGTTTTTAGCTTAACTATAACTTTTTTGAAATTGTTGGTTTAAAGAATTAGTTTTACAAAAGTCATAATTTTCTTGAAACTTTGATTTTTAGTAATTTTTTTTGTAGTCCCTTTTGCAGTGTTTCATAGTTTAATAACGATGTTGTGAAAAATAAGACACTTAATTATAAAAGTCATTACACAATAACTAATACATAAGTAAGCATTGCTTGCAGCGTTTTGTGCAGATTTTTTTGATAGTTTGTTGTTTTTTATATTAAACAAATCGTAACAATAGATTTAATTTTGATACATGTACACTACAGTTTTTACGCTGAAAACAGGGCAAAATAAACACTTTTTTTTAAACGAACATTGTTCGAAATCGTTTGTTTTTGTTTGATCTAAGAGTCTACCATATCTGGTAAGCGTTCTTAATTTATAAACACCAAATCATCTACTAGAACCACAACACGTACATTAAAACAGTTAACTGTCGCTTATAGATTTTATATGAACATAAAAAGAAGCAATGCAATCAATTGTAGAATTAAATAGTTTATATTACTAGGCAAACGTTGTGTTAGTCAAAGAACTCTAATTCTACAAATCTATTTACGTTTAATGATAAAGAACTCTTAATAAAAATAAATTTTTCAATGATAGCAATGAGAAACATTCGCAAAACCTTAGTGTTCTCTAACAAAGTTTAATAATTTGCTTTTAGTTACTGTGTTCCGCTACTATTGACTTTATGTTTATTTTTTATGTTTTTTAACACAGCTTCTTACTCTTCTATTAGTTTCTCTAATATATGTACGATTACAAGAGCAAAGAATGACTGAAACGGCTTCGGATTGAAAAACGTTTTTCACAAAATTTAAAAGTTAGTAATTTAGGAAGGGTAAAAAAATTGAGTGACAAAGTTGTGTTGCAATAA
Organism: Aquatica leii; assembly: GCA_035610365.1. Taxonomy (NCBI): domain Eukaryota; kingdom Metazoa; phylum Arthropoda; class Insecta; order Coleoptera; family Lampyridae; genus Aquatica; species Aquatica leii. Next base: position 41,210,563 of record CM069435.1, on the reverse strand, counting down.
GATCTTATAGATAATAGACAATGGTTTAGACTTAGATTCCGATACTACTTTTGGTTTATTTAAATATTTATTTGTACGAGTAGGTTTTTGAAATGTCATTAACGTAAATTAACTAAAATTTAAGTTGTAGGTGAAATGTGGATGGAATATATTAGTAACAATAGGTAAAACCGGAAAACTTATGACAACTGATATTTTTTAGTAAAATTTTGCTTGGAAAGTAAATATGCAAACGTCAAACATTTTTCTATGATAGACACTATATTTTTCGAAATATTATTTGAGTATAATCTAACTTTTCTAATATTTTTTAAATTTGATAAATATAAAACGAATATTGTTTTGAAACATTTTAAAAATACAAAATGATTTTCTTATTTAAAAAGTTGTAAAATAATAAAACCAATAAGAATTTTCTATGCCTAAAGATTCTAAAATTTTTTGATCTTACAAGCTACCTAAAATTCCTAAAAATAATATTCCTCTTCAACCAATTGTCGTATTTATAAGATTTCTGAGTATTTTATGAATTTATTGAGACTGTAGCAAGAAAAACAAACTTTCAAAGATTTTTTTGAGAGTCTAAATAGAGCGTAATATTTTTACTAATCGTCGTCTAGTGCTTTTGATTGTGTATCGCACTCAATACTTACTAATAAGTTAAGAATGTACAACTTTGATGAAATTAGTCTAAATCTTATAAGTTCTTATTTAAACAACAGATTACAAGTGGTTTCTATAAACGGAATTATTTCAAATACTTGCGAAATTAAATGTGGAGTACCGCAAGGATCAATACTTGGTCCTATACTCTTCTTAATATATATTAATGACCTATCAAACTTTGTAAAAACTAATGTACCAAATTCTCAATGTGTTATTTATGCGGACGATACAACAGTATACATAAACAGTCATAGCTTGAATGATATTTTTAGATTAACGACTCAAACTAAAGTAGCAGTAAATAATTGGTGTGTAGCTAATGACCTAAAGATAAATACAGAAAAAACTCAAAAAATGTTATTTACTTTAAAGCGTTATACAAACTTTGAAAATCCGAAATCTATAAAATTTTTAGGAATTGAGTTGGATAGTAAACTAAAATTTGAAAACCATATTAATAGTCTTGCTAAAAAATTAAGTTCATATATTTATTTATTAAGAAGACTCTCGGAAAATGTATCAAGTGATATCTTGAAAAATGTATATTACTCTCTAATTCACAGCCATATTTCATATGGTATCATTGTATGGGGCAATTGTACAGCAATGCAAAAAATTTTTTCATTGCAACGTAGAGCTGTTCGCATTCTAGGTGGATTGCAATATAGAGACGATTGTAAAAATGTTTACATTAGAAAACACATACTAACTGTTCCTGCTCTTTATGTGTATGAATGTTTGCTCTATATTAAAAACCACAGTATAGATACCGAAAGAGATTCTAACTTGACTTTTCATTCGTATAACAAGAAAAAAACATGTACCAAAAAAAGAAAGATGCAGATTGATACAAACAGAGAATCAGTTCACGTATCAAGCTAAGATGTTTTTTAATGCACTACCACTTGCAGTGTACTCACTACTCACTACTGCAAAGTTTCAAAAACGTATAAAAAATTTTTTAATTACAAACTGTTTTTACAGTGTTAAAGACATTAGTGAAAGTATAAATTTCTGTACTTAACTATACCTTTTTTCCTTGACCATTGTAAGATTTGTAAAATTATTTAACATGAAATATATTATTATTATTATTATCATATAACAATTAAAACTTAAAATTAATTGTTTAACATTTTGAACGTCAGACTGTTTAAAAACAAGTTTTTTACCATTCTTAGAGTTTGACCAACAATGTGTTCTTGCAAAAATTTAAATTAATCATTTAATTCAGCTAGAACATTGGTTCCCAAACTTTTTTTGACTCACAGACGCTTTTTCATAGTTAAAACTTGCCCACGGACCTCTCAGTGAAAAAAACTACATAAATGGATAATAGAAAAATTACAAATTTAATTTTGATGTCTTGAATGGTAAATGGTGGTCTTTGGTTAAAGCCCGAATGAAGCGCCGTTAAATGTTGACAATAAGCAAACAAATCTTTATCTATATTTTGCAATTTTGAAAGATTTGAAAAATAAGAACATTCTATTCTTCCCAGGTTTTGTTTGTGCAGCAAAAGTTTTGGAAGAAACGCAGATATTACACTTTTAGCCTTGATTCAATTAAATGTGTCACCTTGTAATTTTAAATTAATCTCGTTAAATTTGGCAAATAAATCAGTCATATAAGCTATGTTATATTTTGATATAATTAAAGTATGTCGCAAATCATTGTCTTTAATCTCCACGAATTCCAACACTGAATCAAAGAGCAGAAGCGATCCAAACATGCACTTTTAGATCATCAACGTACTTTTGTGTTAAGTAGTAAACGATTATAGTCATCAACATTTTAGTTGAGCAAATAAGCTCTCATTTAAAGCATTTCTTTTGATTTTATTATCTGCACTAATGTCGTAATGTAGTGATTCATATAAACGTTTACTAAGGTTTTTGGCGACCAAATGATGTCAATGAATAACACAATGCACCAATAAAAAAATCGGTATAGCTTGTTTTAAGTATGACAGAAAGCCTCGGTGTCCTTCTACCATTGCCGGAGCACCGTCAGTAGCAACGGAGATGACATTAGTCAAAGGTACAGCTTTTACATCATTTTTTTTTTAATTCAGTAAATAACGTTTTACCTTTCATATCAGTTTCTAAACATTTAGCAAATAGCAATTCTTAAGAAACTTTTTCTTTTTTTACAAATCTCACATAAACCAAAAGTGAAGCTTCGTTTTCTGGTAAGGCTGTCATAGAAAATACAGATGTTTTTAAGTAGTCATTTAAAGAGTTTTCTACACACTGAGCTATTTCGTCAATCCTTCTTCGTACAGTATTATTACTCAGTGGAATTCTTTTTATAATCTCTAAAGCAGGTTTGTGCAACACGGTGCGTATTGCTTTACTTACAGGTGGTAGAACAAGTTAATTATTTGAAATATTATAAAAAGCGCGCAGTTTATTATCATCTCTCTTAGATGTTGTCGGTGTTTTCAGATACTTTTCTTTGATTGTTTAAAAAAAACGTTAAATTTTTATCCTTTTTGTTACTATGGATTTTTATTAAATGTTTCTTAAAGTTAAGGTTACATTAAATCGTTAGATATCATTTTATTACATAGAAGACACGTACGTAAATACTATTTGGAGGTGACCAAATAAAGCCGTATTTCATATATTCAACACTGTATTGTCTGCATTTTTTCTTTGGTTCTAACATACTGTTATCTGAAAAAAAAGGATCCAAATAGATATAGGAAAATATACATATATATCAAAATTTTTATTTGCAACAAACCGCTGTTAATTATAATAGTTTTTTAAATGGAATGCTTCAATGTAACGCTATTTTCAATTAATGATTTGAGTTTAATGATAAAATTTCATGTAAATGCTACCTATTGTGTACCAATTAATTTTTCAAGAAAAATAAATAATTCAAAAATTAATTAACAATAGAATATAATAATGTAGTAGTATACAAAATTTCTAAACATTCGCGGATTTGGTTATTTGCAGAAATAAACAAAAATATAAAATAGTAAGCTATAACTTTTAAAGTGCATTATATTAAATTATAAAACCCAATATGTCTAGCTTCTTTTACAGAATCAGTAAAAATATATTCTTTAGAAATACATCTGTTAGAAAAGCTTACGATCCCTTCTTAAATTTTTAATAAAAAAGAAATTCTTAATAAATGTTAAAGGATTACTGTACTGATAACTGTGATTTTTTTAATCAACTTAAACAAAAATATAACTTTGCTTAAGTGAATTTAAATTAAAAAAAGATGTTAATTTTATTCAATTGTATTTACGTAACGAAAGTACGCTATCTAATACAAAAAAAATTACTTCTTTTTATCCAAGACTAGGAAAATTTGTTGTATGCGCTTTACATCACACATAACATTGAACTAAATTGTTGATTAGATGCAAGACACTTTTATAGTTCATATTATAGACTAGCTGATGCAGGTATCGGCTTTATTGCGTTCCTGTATAAACTTGTATAGATAGGTCTGACTCACCGCGATGCCTGCTATTACATGTATTTTATGCACCTGTTTATGTTTATATTTTACTTAAGACGTAAAAATCGCTAATAATGTATTCATTGTTATTTATTTTTGCTTTCACATTTATAAAAATGTGTCACAATATTTTTATTTTATATTAAAGTTCTCGCGGACACCTTTACGTTGTTCAAGGACCCCTAAATCAATTTTAATTTTCTACAGACTAATAATCTCGAAGACCTCTGGAAGTCCATAGGGGCCACTTTGGGAACCACTGATCTAGAACATTATTGTAATAGTAATTAATTTACTACAAATTTGACAGTAATTATCATCATCTACTTGATGCAACTCCAATTACCATTATTTCTTTTTATTTTATTGTTTAGAATTGGTATGTAAAACCAAAATTGTTATTACATTGTTGTATTTGTTAATACAACACAATTTAGTAATATAGTTAATTTCAAATAATTTTTATATAAAATATATAACTTAGATAATTTACTATTAAATGACCCGCAACTAATTTAAAGGTTTATTATTAACTGTTACAGGTGTGATATATTGTGTATTATTGTTAACGTAATTGTTAAGTACACTATGCATAATTATTTGCAAATAATAACTTATTGCATTTTTCCTACTGTATTATTATTTTAAAATTATTACATATACATAATTCACAGTTATTAGTCTTATCTAATGAAATTAGTTGTGTAATAAATTTTGTTTACGAATTGTTATTAATTTAATTACTTAACCAAAAAATATTGAATTAAATATATTGTTAAATTATCAAGTTTATTAAATAATTTTTTTTTGTTTTTTTAGTTTTTGCAAATTCTATTTTTATATAACAATAATTTTTTTGTTTAATTTTTAAGATTGCAGTAATTGCTTTTAAATTTTTTTGCAGATTTTCTTAAACAAAATTTAAAATGTTATAAAGTTTATTTTTATTTTTAAAATTCTTTGAAAGTTACTTTTTGGTGTATTCTTTTGTAAACGGATACATTCTTATACAAAATTTTTTGTAGTTTTGAATGAAAAAAAAACAAAAATGAAATTTTTCTTATTGTAATAATTTTTGTAGGGTTATTGGTGTAATCATGTTTAGCATCTGACAATCAAGTTTTTGAACTTAAACTTAAGTTCTTTGTCAGGCAGTATAACTTAAAATGACAATTAAAAAACTAAGGTAACTAGAAACAATCAATTTGATAATAGGCGCAAGTTTATTTAGTTACAGCATTTGCTCGAAAGAAAAAGAAAAACTAAGTGTAATTGGTGAAAATTTAAGATTAGGAATGAAATAGTTCGTAACCCACTGTCTCTGTTAAAATTGTTGAAAAATTTAATAATTTGAATTGCTTCTGTAATCTTTCTTGTTTTCCAATTCTTTATTTTAGAAATTCAACAAATTTTTTATTTTATTTGTAGTGTTACAACCATTTTATGTTATGTTTTCTTAGTATTATTTTAGTTTTGTCACTTATGTTGGAAACAAAAAATAGAATAGCAACGTTTTGGTTTATAGTTGAATCTACTAAAATAGATCTTGGCTTTGGTCGAAGAAACTTTTTAATTTGCTCTCTATTAAAATCATTTCTTACAGAAACTTTCCTAAAGTGATCCAACTCATCTTTTAATTTATTTGTGACAAATTACGGTTATATAATGTGCAAATCGTTTTAAGTTTCTGAGCCGAGTGATGGTGAGATTTTGCGTTTATGTATTGATCTGTATTTGGTGATTTTTGATAAACTGAATGCATAAAAGTACCATCTGTTTTTTTTTCTATCTTAACATCAAAAAAATGTAAAATACCATTAAGTTCTTTTTCAACACTAAATTTTATGTTTGGATATTGATTGTTAAGATATTGTATAAAGCTATACGTGGTTCTGAGAGCGTGGTTCTTCTTTTACGACGGGTAGATTGCTAATCTGGCCCGTCAACCTTTTTCTTTTATCCGGGCTTGGGACCGGCAGCATGGCCACAAAGCTACTCAGTCCGCTCTATGCCTACGCAAGCGGAGCGACTCTTATATCTGTTTGCAAACACGGCGGGAACATACAACATGGAAATTTCTACCGAGAAGACTTGTAATCTCCAAAGAACCAAAACGATGCAAACTGATGGTAAACGACAAAATTATTGACCAAGTAATGAACTTTACATACTTAGGGATAGAGGTAACAGCCGAGAGAAACCAATGTAGTGAAGCCAGAACTCAAGTCATGAAGGGGGCACGCATGTCTCGATATCTAAGAGACGTAACCTAGAGAAATAAATACCTCCGAACGGAAAGCAAATATACAAAGCGATGGTGAGATCAGTTATGACTTATGCAGCAGAAACACGCGCTGACAGCAGTAAAACTAAACAACTGACGAGAACCTCGGAAATGAATACTTTGAGAATGATAACGGGGAGAACACGACTGCACAGAGTAAGAAACTACAAAGTAAAAGAAGAGTGCGGAGCACCAGTCATTGTTAGATTCGTACGGAAGAGAAGAAGGAAATGGAACGACCATGTCTCCTTAGCAGGAGAGGGCAGATTAATTAAAATCGCTAGAGATCGATGACCAGCAGAAATACGAAATACGAGGAAACCACAAAAAAGATGGGCAGATAGTTGGGTTTCAACATCCGTCGAAGAAACTCCATAGCCCAATGCGTGAAGAAAAACAGGAATTGCCCCTAACTTAAAAGAAGAAGATATTGTATACAAATTTGTAATTCTTCTTTACTATGAGACTAAATCGCAAAAATATTTAAACCATAGTTTTGGTTTTTTAAATGCAGATTTTAAAGCTTTTTCTTCAAATGTTCCATAGACTAATTACCAATAGATAGAAAAATTGGTGATCTCATTGCTAAACAATGTTTAAATGGTATTATTATCAAACTGTCGGTTGCTTCAAAAGACCTAAAGTATAATTGGTACTTTAACGAACAACGACGTAAAATCAAAAGTAACCAGTAATTGATGTTTACTAATTACTTCAATATAAGTTGTGTGTTCTTTATAAATAAATTACTCAAACTAATATAAGGTTTTAGTATGGAATTGAAATATATAGATAATTCATAAGTTGTTGCTCCAATACAGCTAACGATTGGTCGAAAAGGTGCATTTGGTTTATGTTTTTTGGGTAATCCATAGAACCTTGGAATAAGAAGATCTTTTGGTGTTAGTTTCTTGATAGTCTCAGTTGGTAAATTACAGTTTTGTAGTTAATAATGTAAATTTGATATTAGGGTTTTTAAGAAATTTTATGTAAGATGTGGGATCATTAAGTAAATTGTTATATTTGTTTATGTATTCTGTTTCATCCATTGAAACAGTAGCTTTTCTTTTATCTGCTGGTACAATTATAATATTATTATTATTTCTTAGATATTTTAGTGTTTGATATTCAGCATTGGTAATATTTCTCTCCGGAAGTTTTGCTCTTCGTAGTATCCTAGTTGTTTCAAAACGAATTTCGGATGCTTTACGATCTGGAAGATGAGTTATGAGCTTTAATATTCAAAATAATTTTTACTTTCCTATAAGGAATGTTGTAATTTTTTTCAAAAAATTGTTTTTTGCGCAGTTTGTCTTTTCAAGGTGTCCTGAATCCTGTATGTCTTGTGTGTGTAACGATGTACCCAGGATAACTCTTGAACCAAAAGTCCTAGTAACTTGAAACTTGGTATGGAGTCGGCTTTTCATATTCTCACGGTTCTATCAAAAGATGGGTTTGATAAAGAAACCGGAAATGGATGTATCCGTCGTTTTTACCAGTTTTACTTATATAATTTTGTACGTATGTAAATTATTTGAATTATTCTTATAGAGATAATTCTTTCTAACAGTGTATTAGATATTTTGTTTATGATTTAAAATTAATTCACAAATATAATATAGGTTCAAATCCTGCTTGCAACATTTTTTTCTAGACAAAAATTACATATCATAAGGGAAAGCAAGATACGTTAACAATAATAATTTTTACTGATTTACTAAACGGGAAAGAAATATCGAGACTTACAAATATAGGGGTTAGGCGATATGACAACATAAGCTCAATTTGCCATATTTCGGTTATATCTTAATGAAATCAAGAAAAAAAATTTTAAAAAAAATTAGCATGCTAGGAAGTCAGTACAAACGTGTAAATCACTTCAAAGTGGTTTTATGACAACATAACTTTTAAAAAAATATATAGACATTCCTTCATCATTCCTTATAGGAAAGTCGTGTGGTAACCACACCAGTTTTTTTTTAGGCAAAACAGAATCAGAAGCAGTATCAGATAATACAAGAGCCTAAATTAACTACTAGTTTATCATTTTTATAATCAATGTTTTAATCAACTTGTTTGATAATAAATTATTTATTTATCTGTCTAGATCTGGTAACGTTTCCGTAATTTTGTGTTCTGTGGTACAAAAGGTCTTCAAAAATTTTCCAGTCACTATTTGATAGTTGACATACGAGGATTCGCAAGTCATGAACTTGTTTATCAATTTCATAAAGTTTACTTCTTGTAGTGTGAATCACATTTCGTAGGAGGGTTAAATTTGGTTTTTCACAAACCTTTTTAAACCCGGAGTTTGAACGTGAGGTTTGATTTTTATGAACTTAAGAATTAAATTGTTAAATCATTATCGTCTTAAAAAAGTTAAACTACATAGTTGCTTTCGATATACGCGTTTTGTTTTATTATTTATTTAAATTATAAAATAAATTAAATATAACTAGACCATTAAGTATAAAAAAAGTGTTTCATGGTAAAAGATTTATGTCTAAAATAAAACGCTTTTATTATTGTGTTTTTATTAATACAAATTCTACCCGAAAATTTAAAACCTCAATGATTGTCAAAAAACTTAAACAAAACAATGTTATTGACGAAGTTACACGTTACACTTAACTGAGGATAACAATAGTAACAAAACTGTAACTGACTGTAGTAAAAAGCGATGATTGTATCTTAGTTGTTACAATAATCAAGATAAGATGTAGGTTACACTTACAAAAATCTTAAAAACCGTTGCACGTGCCAGTGATTCTATCGAACGTGTTTGTTTGCAAATTTCATTTTCTAGAGCAAATGCTAGCAAACATCTTTTCTAATTGAATGTTAATTTTTGTTTGTTTTCTTTTTTTTAAATAAAGTTGTTACTTTCCATTGTTTATTTCTATTTAATAATTTATAAAATACTGTCTATTTATTGATTGCGTTTTCTTTGGTGACACTTTTGTAGTAGTAGTAGTAGTAAAATTCTTAAATGCACACTTAAAAAGGTCAACAGAAATCGTCACCGTAAAGAAAAAAATAAGCTTTTTCCTGTAATTTTATAAATCGCATTAATATCACGCTGAAACAAGGGCGTTTTCTCGTGTACTTGAAACTTTCTTCTTACAAAAGTTGATCTGAAGTGTGTCACGATGATTAAATCATTGTCGTGTAGATGTAAATGCACATACCGTCATTTTTAAATTTTCGTGTGAATCACATTGAGTGCATATTAACAATATGCAAATATACTTTTATTCACTTTCACCGACAAAACAAAAAAAAAATTTAAATTCAAATAGCTTTTTGCATAAAATTTTTCGATTCGCAGAGTACGAAGAGTGTGTCAATACAGTAAGTACCGATAATCTACAACGTCATGGTTTGCACTTGCAAAAACCTAATGGAATCTTATTGTTAAAATTTTACAAACAAATGTTTAAGTTTGTAATTATCGCGTCACATGAAACACGCGTAAAATCCATTTTTTCGTGACTGTATCTATACGCTTTGTTTAATGTTAATGACCGCTCCTGAACTACTTGTATTACAATTTCATTTATGCTGATACACAATTATTACTATCAATCGAGTTTTTATACGTACATAAATTACCTATAGTGTAATAGGTAAGCAAAACCGTGACGTAAATAACGGGAGCTTTTCACGTGGATGTGAAATGCAAAGTGATTAAACATTAACGTTAACATTTATAGTTAAGAATTCTATTAGTTTTTAAATGATTAGAGCGGACAAAACTCGTGCCAAGAGGTCAAGCATTCGTAGGCATCGCATGAAGTTATATGTTGAACAACTGATGCTTTTACATTTATTGTGATTGTAAAGAAATTAGCTGTATTGATGTAAAATTTAATAAGTGAAAAATAAATTGCACTGGTTCATATTAATGACAATTTTACAATTACAATTTTTTAGAACTATTTTAAGAATATATATGAAACTGTTGTGAGAATGTTGTCACGTGTTAGAAACGTTCCCACATCACCTGTTGTTATGCCATATGTTTATTAGTGACAGAATAATTAACTCCAATTGAGTATCTAAAGAAACTTACGTACACGATAAATAATAAATATCCGGAATCAATAGTTTAAATATGTACTTGTACAGTACTGCGAGTTGTAAGTTAACTTCGATTATTTGGTTTAGTTGTTTTTTACAATTTTAACATTTTCTAAGTTATTGTACTGATCTTTTAGATTTATCAAAAGTATATACGAGTAGGTACTAAAAACAGTAACATAAAAAAACTAGAATTAATAAATAAAACAAAAATAAAATTTACAAGGATATTCTAGTCATGTATCTCAAGTACAATGTGAACCATAAAATTTAATGATGTAGTTTAGACTTTGCATCATAGTCGTCCGTTGCATTCAAATTTGACAACTCTTATTATTGTCAAAAAAAATTTTCTTTGTAACACCACTGGCCGAAGCCAGACTTACACAACTTAATTTCAATAAAAAATCCCATGATAACTATAAAGCTTTCACATTTGTGTTACAGCCGTATTCATAATCGTTCGCTGGCGATTCTTCATTCGCCAGAAGAGAATTTTAATGCATAATCGTTCGCAAGCAACGACGCGCATGCGTTTTACCACAAATTGTCGTGAAAAGCTGGCGACTCGCCGGCGAACAGTGCGCTAAGGTTATACACAATAGATTGTAATTGCAAATTTTTATGATTCGTAAAAATAAAATAGAATTTAATTTATATATGATATATAATGCAAATATAGACGTTTTAGATTTGGTAATTTACATACCCCGCAAATAAAAAATCAAGAATTTAGTACTAACTATTAAATTACTGAATGCATGTTTGAGTAAAACAACAAAGTCTAATTTTTGTTTTTATAATTATTTGGTTATTCAATACTATTTGCTATTAGTTAGAGATTTCAAAACAAAAATTAATATCTACAACCTGTATAAAAAGTTTGTTGCAAAATACGTTTGGTATAAAACTGTAGCGTTAACAAAACTATTCTTGTTATAATTCGTAATAAAATGCTTTTATTGTTTGTAACTAATTGCAAAATACAAATTTTCTTAAACAATTTCAAAAATTGTTATGCATATAAATCTTTTAAGTTTCTATATCAAACTTTTTTATTGTATAAGTAAATAGTTTTAATTTAATGCTCATAGTTGACCTATTCATTATGTGTTGCTGTACTTGCATGATACTGATAACACTACCGTGTTTACCGTTACTTCTATAATTTGTAAGTACAATTAAATTGTATTGTGTATTAGTTTTAAAAATTAGTTGTAGACTAAATAAAATTGCATTATTATTTCAAGAGTTGAGATTCATAATAATATAAATAGAAAAACAAAATACGAATTTTTCACTATTTTAAGCACGATTTATTATATTTAGTCGACTATCTGATTTTTGTCAGTATTGTAAGTATATTCCGAAAAACTCATTAATGGCTGTTGAGATTATTCAAATCAAACAGGCGCGTTTCGTGTAACGTGTAAATAAATAAAACTTGCATGGTCAGTAACACGAATCTTTTGCCAGGAGAACGACTATGCAACACAAATTATGTCTTGAGCTGTCGCCAGCAAAACCTCCAGTAAAAACTCCAGCGATTCGCTGGCGAGTCGCCAGCGATCGACTATGAATACGGCTGTTAGTTGAGTTAGTGGCAGAAAAATATATTCTATTAAAACAAATATACACCTAAAACTATTGCACAATAACATACAATACATAATATCACTTACATAGAAAGAAACTAGATGTTAACTTAACTATTGATGTTCTTAATACTCTTGGAATATGAGAAGTACATCCAGAGTTACTTTAGTTTAGTTCATTAAAACTAGTAGAAATATTAAAAGATTTTTTATATGATAAAATTCTATCATTTAAAAAACCCAAAAAAAACTCAAAAAACTATAAATATATAGAAGTAATTTCAACAATCAATCACATTAATTCTAACATTTTATGTTTTTATGTTCTTGGTTATGATTATAAGCGACAATTGGTTTAGACTGCGTCGTAGTTGTACACGCAGACGTTTTAGGCTTAATCTTAGTCTCTCACTGAGAGCCAAAACAAAAAATAGAACTTGGTCGTTGTCGTTCGTAAACCCAAACAAATTGACGCTTTGCAAGACATTGCAGCTTGCATCATCGGAGTGGTGAATGTCACTGAAAGAAACTTGACTGATTTCATTATTACTTGCAGCAAGAGTTTGTGCCCTTTCCAAGGAGGTTGATCTTTATCTTAGTGGGTGTAGTACTGGTAGCCAAGATTTGCTGAGTTTTAAACCGTCTTGCCAGTTCATATTATGTATATGGATGTTTTTCTATTTTCACAGCTTCGCAGATTAGTCTAAAAAGAAATGTAGAAAGAAGTTCTAGTCAACACTTAAATTTGGTCGTGTTCTGTCACTGCAGGTTTTGTATTTCAGTGTTTGCATCCATATTTCTTGTACTCTAACTTCAATAAAGGGTCTCATTTGTCTTATATAACTTGATCCACAGGAAGAAGGAATGTTTAAATCCCGGCATGTTTTAAAGCCCTTTGTCTGTCTTTAGCAGATATAAAACAATTTTTTAGGGTATCTTTAGTTGTAAAGAAGTTTTAATATTATATTTCTTTAGTACTCTATTTATTTTGTTTGTCGAACCCATACAGTAGTCTTCTTTGACTTTGGATTGACTACTTTTTCCCATGCCTTTTGGATCTTTTTTAACCTTTTAACCTTTTGTTGTAGAGACTCCAATAGTGTTTCTTTGTCTTATTATAGATTTTTGTTATTTGACACGTATAGCTCTTTTAGCTAAAGTATGCAAAACAGTAGTTTTTTATAAAGGATAGTTGTGAAATTTGGCGTTTAAGTATCTGTTAGTGTGCATTTTTTTTCTATAAACAAATAGCTCAACGTTTCGTTATTTTTTTTTAACAGCGATACATCAAGAATTGCTACACTGTTGTTATGTTCTAACTCTATTGTAAATTTAATGTTATTAAGTTTAGATGTTGATAAAACTGATTTAGTTTATCTTTGCTTTTGATCTTAACTCAAAATTCCTTATACTTTTAGTTTCAAAATACTCTATATAGATATTGGCTATAACTACAGAGAGCAAACAACCTACAGCCGCTGCTTTTACTTGTTTAAAATTGTCGACTGGGACTTTAGTAAAAAGAGATACCACGTCAAAACTGACTAGGATATCTTCTTTTTGTTATACACAAGTTCTTAATGTTGTCTGCAAAGTCAGTAGAATATTTAATGTAAGTTTCTGCATTATCTGTAAATGGCAAAAGTTTTGTAACTGGATAACGTGTTAACGATTGGGTCGATAAATTGATAGTGCTCACTATTCGTCGAAGGTCCTTCTTTCTACTCTAAATACTAAAATGTTCTTGTTCTGACCTAACCGCTTAGTTACTTTTTTCTCTTGTCTGTTAATTGTTGAGCGTGGCGGTTTTGGTTTTCTTACAATGTTGTTGCTAACGTCTTGTCGAATACTTTCAATGATCTCTTTAGACAGAGTGCGTATTGCAGCTTCTACTCCCCATACTATGTTTTTATTGGCGTTATATTACGTACAGTGTAGTTAAAACCCTGCTTTAATAAGAATGTGGTCATCCAAAACTGTATCTGTTATAGTGACAATTACTTTATAGTCGTCTAACGTTTTATTAGATTGTCAAGGATGAAATCTTTTGTATTTCTTAGTTTGCTTTATTTTTGATTGGTTATTAAATCTTGATAACTTCTATCGTAGTGATAGCATTTATTTTACCTATATTAAGTGTTTTAATTTGTTAGACAAACCAGTCTAGCTTTTTTTGGTGTACTGGGGATATAGAAAAATAACGAAACGTTCCGTTTATAGAAAGAAAACACGCCAAGAGATACTTAAACCCCAAATCTCAACACCATTCAGTACAGAAGACCACTGTTTTGCATACTTTAGCTAAAAGAGTTATACGTGTGTCAGATAATGAAAATCTGCAAAAAAAAAAGAAAACACTGTTAAAGTTTTTACAACAAAATAGATACGGGTTCAAAGATATCCAAAAGGCATAAGAAAGAGCAATCAATCCATAAGTCAAAAAAGTCTTTTCACAAGGGGTTTTTAAACATGCCGGAATTTGCAAAATATCTTGTTCCTGTAGATCATGTTATATAGGACAGACCAAACGTTCTATTAAAGTTAGAGTAAAGGAACATATAGCTGACTGCAAGCAGTGTTACAAAATCAACAGTGGCAGAACACGTATGGAACATTTTTTTATTTTCCCACGTTAAACCGCAAATCTGTGAAAATAGAAAAAAAATCCATATAATATAAGACGGTCAGTCAAGAGATAACGGAAAGTAAAGATGCAAGCTGCAATGTCTTGCAAAACGTCAGTTTGTTTAGTTTCATGAACGACAATACGGCAAAAGCCAAGTCCTACTTAATGTTTTGGCTCTCAAGGAGAGACTAGGGCCAAGTTTAAAAGTCTGTGTGTTTAATTACGACACGGTCTCAGCCGAAAACCGCTTATAATTGTAGAGAAAGATACTTAGAATTGATATAAGTAGTTTTGTAGTAAAGATTCTGAATCACTTGGATAAGTGAACACATGATATCATTGCAATTAAAAATCCCTGAATGCAAATGGAAAAGAAGTAAACCCAGTTTATATTTCTACAACAAAAAAAAATTACAAAATAAAATGTGTCATGCGTCAAAATAGGTAACTTTGTGGCAGAGGTCTTTTTAAAACAAACGACAAGATTGCTGTATACTTTTCAAATTTGATATATGTTGAAACAATTGGCAAAACAACGAAATAAACAAATGTCGAATTCAGTAAACGACAAATTCTCGTTTATATGTATTTGTATTTCGCTGAAGACGAAAAACTGCAAACGATCTATGTTAAAAACTACAAAAAAGTACAGCTTTTAAACTCAATGTGAAAAACGTGTGAATAGTTAGTGATAGCAAATACTAAAATTTCATACTTAGCCCATGTTATCAATGATGCTCCAAATTGGAAATCTACTTTACAAAAAATAAATAAGAAACAGATCCAAACAAACATTAATAAAAGCAAGAAATTGATAAAAGTCTTGATTTGAATGGGAAAAAATGTGAGAAAGCGACAAAAACAGATAAGAATGTCTTTCGGGTTTAGACAGTGTCTTTGTTGTAACCAAAGTTGCTAACGTTTTGTCCGCGTAAGGGGCTTCATCAGGGCGCGAGATAAATCGAAAAACTCAAACAAGCAACCGAAATCTAGCTAAAAACTTCTCAAAAGTTAGGTAATACAACTTGTGAACCAAGCCAGATTCTAAACTTTGAAAAGGTAAGAAAGAAAACGATAACTTGAAAAAGCAAACGAAAATCTAACAAAGAACCACTACAGTTAGGTAATCAACTTGTGAACCAAGCCAGATTCTAAACTCCATCGAAATGACTTAGGAAGAAATAGTCTCCGGATATATAGAAGAAGGATTGTCACAGATGGTTAAACTCGACTCTGATTGGGTTACAATTGAAAAGCGGGCGTGTTTTCGATAACGGGCTAATGACCGGGAACCAAAGAGGAAATAGCTCGAAACTATGATCGCGATTGAAGTTATTGGGGTGTTTGATGATTTCTATGCTTTCTCGGAATTTCCTGTTGAAAAAGAATGGAGATTTGCCAATGACCGAAACGTTATCAAAATCTATCTTGTGACCTGTAGTAAAATGATGTTTAGCAACCGCAGACTCAGAAATATGCTTTTTTCTTATACAACGATTATGTTCTGAAATGCGAGTAATGACGGAACGACCGGTTTCACCATTGTAAATTAAACCACATGAACAAGGAATTTGGTATACACCTTTGGTATATAAGCAAACATTTGTGACGTCAAAATTCAAAATAAGGTTAAACTAACCTCTACTAAGATAGATTTCTTAAAAAGACGTTATAAAAGGCAATGAAGCTAGTTTAGTTAAATTAAATTTAAAAATTAAATGTCAAAAAATATCAGAAGATAAATAGCTCAAAACAATTTTAGAATGGGTACTACCAAAAAAAAGTAAGATGGGAAGGTTAAGATGTAGTTGGATTGCATAAAAGCTATAAATTAGAAAATCTAAAAGAGGAAAATTGTCAAAACTGAAAGACATTGATACAAAATGGCTTTCTGTATGTACCGTTGTTGTTTACAATGTACTGATTACAAATTCTTAAGTAATATTAAAACACTACTAAAAAATGAAGAAATAAATCTAAATACATTAGAACTAAACATGGAAATGTAATTAAATAAGAAATAAAAACTAAAAATTGCCAAAATAAGTAAAAATTTAATTGTCCTATTAACATAAACAGAATGTTTTCTGTGTTTAGATCATTAGTCTGTAGTAATTCCATAAATTTTATACAAAATTGGATCATCGTTTAGTTCTTGGAGAATTGTTAGTTTATAGTGATGATTTTTGCGTTTTGAGAATCCTTACTACTGTAAATTGACTAATTTTGAGTTAAAATATTTTGACTTTCTTTAACAGATAATAGTACATTAATTTTGATCTTTTTATTGAGCGCAGTTTTATGGCGAATAATTGTTTTTCTTACATGTCCGTTTTCCCAAAACTTTTTTTCCATTTTGTTTATAGTACTTTGCGATATGTTAGTAAGTTAGGCATTACGTTGGACAATTTTTTTCTAAGATCTTAATTTGACACAATGACAAAATAAAAGTTTCTCCGCTCGAGACCTTAATAAGGTTTTAATGTAATGTTACTCTTTAAACGAACGTGTAAGTACTACCTCTTTAGCAGAATTATTGGCTAGAAATGTTTAAAACGAGTTTAAAATGTGATTAGGATACTGCCAAATAGTACATGCACGACATTTTGAGGATTTATTGAACGAAAAATTTTTTTTTAATTTTTCAAATAGAAACTGTTTATAAAATTATATATAAAAGGAAACGACAAGCAATAAAAAATTAAAATATAGTAATTATATAAAACTTAATACAATTTTCCGTTCTGGATAATTGCCGTGTTGTCGTTATCAGGCAAGCTGAATTTTGGTCACACATCGCAGTAGACATCTTTAGACCCCCCAACAAACTGATCGATTGAGCCGTGAAGTTTCGCCTTTATAAACCGGCTATTACCGTCTATTACTAAAACGATTTTTAATTATTTGAATGGATTCTCTAATTTTTCGCTAATAGCAATTAGAAACATTCGCCAAAATTTCAGTGTTTTAAACATAATTTGATGACCCGTTTCTAGCACGTGTTTCACATTTGCTGACTTTGAAGATTGTTTAGGGCGACTACATCTTTGCTGCTTTGTAATACGAATTCCCACGCTTCTATCCGTTTCTCTTATGTATGCACGACCACAAGAGCAAGTAATGCTATAAACGCCGTCAAATTGAAAAGGAATAACGTCTTTCACCAAATTTAAGAACTGACCCAATTTAAGAAAAGTAGAAAAACGAGTAACAATGTTGTGTTTAGATAACATTTTTCTTATACGCTCCGTGGTACAGTCTAAAGCAGGGATTTCCAACACGCGGCCCGCGGGCCGCATGCAACACCGCCCGCTCAAAAATTATAAGTAAAACCATATTATAAAAAATAACTACAACCGCTCTTCAATATTTAATAGTAGCTATATAAATATATACCTGTGCGGATGCGACCTCCTATTCACTCCATGAATCTAATGGCGGCCCTTGGTGATTCATAAGTTGGAAACCCCTGGTCTAAAGTGTTTTTGATTGTGCTAAATTGTTCAATTATATAAGTACTTCTTCAAAAACCGATAATGAAACCAGATTATAAAAGATAAAAGTTATTTTTACTTACTTAAATTTTTCAATTTATCTTTAAACAGCAAAGTACTTTCAAATTATCTAAAGAACTTGAAATTACGGATTTATAATATTTTTAATAGTAGATATTCTTGAAAAATTTTGCATTTACTTACTTTTTTGTTATAAACTTTAATGGTTTATTCTATTTAAAGTTTATCAATTTACCATCGATTAGCTCTTACAAAAGGCACTTTAAAACATATTGACAATACTAAATTTTTATTATAATGTCTAATTTGTGCTGATTTGTTAGGAGTTTGTAATTTAAAAAATAAAAATTTTATAAATCTTGGTTGAATTATTTCCAGCTTCACTTAGCTCAATTGCTCGTTCTTTGAACTCTATTAGGTAACCACTTCTGTTTAGATATTGAGTCTTCGTTTACTAACCACATTTTTAAAATCGAAATTCACAAAAAAAGAACTAAACCTATTATTACACAAAACTTCTATCTGAATCCGGACCTGAACAATTGCCTCAATTGTTTCAACGAGCGGTATATTAAAATGAGCATTTATAACAGCACCTGATGATCACGCATTGAACATGCAGTTCATTTTGCTCTATCTTGAAAAAATGAATAGGTTTTGTTATATTTCATTATTATTGCTTACATAATTATAATTATTTTTTAGTACAAACTACTTCAAATTAAAGTCATTTTTATATAAAAATCAAAACAATTTTTAAAAACTTATTCAAAATTTTATTTTACAAGTATATAATTTTTACGTTAAATATTAAACCAGCTGGAACTAATTTAAAAAATAAGATTGAAAGATACATCGCATTTTTTGACATACTCATTTGGTTTAATTATAGTATGCCTAATTTTTATGTTGAAAGTATAACATTACCGCAACATTTTGATAGGTTAGAAATTATTAATGTTACAAAAATATACAATAATTAATTACATATACATATTTTCCGTAGACGTGAGAAACTCAACAAGTCTAAGGAACTCACGCGTAGTAATTAGACTAGAATAACATATGTAAACAATCATATAATTGGTTACAACAAAAATTATTATAAATTGCACATTTTATAACAATAATAATAAGTTATAAAAACATAAAGGTTTCTTATAACTCATAAACAATATATATTGTGCTTCTTTTATACTTTCATATTTTAGCAAACTTTTTTTATAAAATAAGGCCAGGGTTCTGAAAGTCGATTGGATGTGTTTGAAAAAGATTTAAATCAAACGCAATTTTAGATAAACATTTTTGAATTAAAAAAATTTGTAATTTTTCAAAAATACATTAAATAGTAATACAACGCGCAAAAAGTAATAGATACTAAGGTTTATAAAATTAATAATAATCGCTTAAGTATAAGTTTTACTGATTCAGGTATTATAAAATTGAACTCTCTTTATATTGACATAACAACAGCTTCAAATGGTTCAAATAGATATATACTTTACATTGAATAGATAATATATAATTAAAGACACAAACAAATTACTACAAATACAATTGCAGAATAAATTAAATAAACAATAGAAAATACTAAGCAATTAAAAACGTTTGGATTTATTGCTTGAACAAAAAAACTTTAAATAGAAACGCCAAATTAGTACACATTTTTTATCTAATTACGGAATGTTAATAAACTTTATTGTAAAACTTTCTAATAAAAAAGCTATTTTTTTGAAATTGTGCAGTTTGATACACCTACGATTTATGTTTTATTTTAGTTTAATAAAGTAATACATGAACACGTTATTGTATGTTTTATTTGAAAACGATACTACTTTTTAACCATTGCCAAATTTCTTTATAAAAAAGAAAAAGCGTAACAAAATATAAAAATTTAATTAAAAACTATCATATAGTTGAACAGAACTAATTAAACAAAAGCTTATACTTAATTCTATTTTTTTTGCTTATACATTTTTATACACATTTTTGTGAAACGTTCCAGATACAACATTTTTTAGTATTTGCAACATATTCTAATATATTTGAATATTTACTAACTATACTTTACACTTTACTACATAACTACATAAATGCATAATAAAAAAATTACAAATTTAACTTTGATGTCTTGAATAGTACATGGTAACGTAAAAATAAAATATAATTAAATTATTTTTTTGAAAAGGTATTTAATGAAATTATAACTTTTTGCTTAAAAGCACAAAACAATGTTTTTTAATCACTTGGATGGGCTGTTATGAGTGTGTTTATGTCTGGATTAATGTTTCTAAGTAGCAACCGCAAATCCTCATGAGTATTAACTTTTAGTCGTTTGTTTTTGTGATGAGACTCATTACGGCACTGAATCAACGTTCTTCTAAATAAGAGGACGGAAACGCAAGCAAGAGCTTCTGTACA
The DNA here is from genome assembly GCA_035610365.1 of Aquatica leii. Lineage (NCBI taxonomy): Eukaryota > Metazoa > Arthropoda > Insecta > Coleoptera > Lampyridae > Aquatica > Aquatica leii. The sequence goes on along the minus strand of CM069435.1, from coordinate 41,189,890 downwards.
ATAATCCATAATGCTGAATATAAAATTGGGATCTGTTTTTGTAACCAGAAGTTGCATACTTGTTTAAACATTGGTTTCAGCTCCTTATTTGTAGATAATTCAATAAGTTGCTCCGGTATTAGCACAACACCCAGCAGGGCCGGCCCTAGACATTTTGGCGCTCCGGGCAAAACTTGAATTTGGCGCCCCCCTCTCCGTTTATTAAAGTAAATCGCATGCTCCCATAACATAAAGTCAAGAAAACGTTGAAAAAAATTAAATAAAAAAAAACATTTTATTGAAAACTCGATCATTAGGTAACAGGTATGTAACAGATAAGCAATTTACCACTAAGGTAAAATAAAATAACAAAAATTAAAATGAACTAATGCTTACTAATATCCTATAATATAAATGAATGCTAACTAACCAAAGTATTTAGAATGCCTTTTTTCTAACTTTTCTTTCGGCAAACTCACGAACCAGTGATTTCAAGTCTAATTTGTCACATTGCCAATCCATTGAGACGATTTTGCGTCTGCATCGTTCTGAGATAATTTTTTATTATTTTTAGTTTTGAAAAGCTTCTTTCCCCTGAAGCCACAGTGACTGGCAATGTAAGTAGGATTCTTAATGCTATACTGAGGTTTGGTGCAAGTTTAAGTGTAGCGATAAACTTGAGGACTTCAACGGGGGTTTCCTTTTTTGTTAATAATGACGAAACAATGCTTATTTCATCGCCCAGTTCCAAGGCGTTAAGATCGCTTGAATTTCCATCAGTTAAAACTACTTCCAAATCTTTGCAATAAGCCAGTAGCTCATTTCTGCGCATGTCTTTTAAACCAAAAATATTATACAAAAAGCTGAAATAATTACTGTGAGTATTTAGCAAATTATATCTGGTTTCCAAGGCATTTATTGCTTGATCTACAGTGTGAAAGAAAAGTTCTATTTTATATTTTTGTTTGAGGTCTTGAACGGGTTCATCCGGGCCCTCATACAAAACGTTTCGTGTTTTGTTTCTGATACGATGACGTGGTGTGGTGGCTTTGAAATTAGCTTCCACGTCCACCTCTGAAGCAAGCTCGGTTGCTTCTAAAATGATGCTTTCAAAAGCTTCATTTGATCTCAGATTTTCAAAGAAGAGTTTACAGTTGTTAAGCGTATCAATAGCTTGTGATATATCAAAATGTACGGTTTGCAAAAGTTTGCTGATGGGATTAATGCGACTCAAAATTTTGTACCAAATCACCATAGAGCATATAAATTTGAACTGCTTCAAATTATTTAATAATCCGCTAGCCTCGTCTCTAATCATATTATCGATTTCTGGATCTTCATAAATACTGTACAAAGCATCGTAAATTGGTCCAATTTGAAATCGCAGAGCTTTTAATGAGTCTACTCGACTTTCCCATCGCGTATCACGTAATGGTTTTAGGGTATAACTATCAATATATTTAAGTAATATTGCCCAACGAAAAGTTGACGAAGCAAAAAATGTATATAACTTTTGAACAATATTGAAGAAGTTTGCAGCCTCAAACGAGGATTTTGCCATATCGTTTACAACCAAGTTTAGCGAATGACTGCTGCATGGAACATAAAATGCTCTGGGGTTTATATTTCTGATTCTTGTTTGTACTCCTGATTTTTCTCCTCTCATATTGGAACCATTGTCGTACCCTTGACCGCGCATGTTCTCTACTTTAAGCTCATTTTTCTCTAGCTCTTCTACTAAAACCTCCGATAATTCCGCAGCTTTTGATCTCTCAATGGGTAGAAAACCCAAAAAGTTTTCATTGATTATCACTTGAACTTCAGACTCTGATTCTTCTATGGAAACATATCTTGCCATAAATGTCATCTGTTCGACTTTACTTGCATCGGGAGTACAGTCGAGAATCACAGAATAATACTTGGCCTTTTGAACTTGTTTAATGATGTGGCGCTTTATATTGTCATGCAACAAATCAATTATTTCATTTTGTATAGTTTTTCCTAGATATGTAGCTTTGATTTCTTCTTTATTAAGAACCCTGCGAACGTGTTCCTCCATTTTTGGATCAAACTCAGCCAATAACTGAATGAACTTTAAAAAGTTTCCATTATTGTGTTCATAGAGTTTATCTGTTGTTCCTCGAAAAGCTAGAGATCCCTCACCTAGCATTCTAACGACTGATATAATGCGTAAAAGAACTTCGGACCAGTGATTTATCTCAGAATTAATTAGCCTCTGAGAAACTGCATCTATTGTTTTACCCATTTTCAACCGTTGCTTTAATTCAAGCCATGATTTTAAACAATCAATATGCGTTTTACCATTTTCATGATGTGCTAAAGAGTCTCCTAAATGCTTCCAGTCTTTAAATCCTCGATGGCCAAGAGCGCTAGTGCTAGATGGGGCAGCAAAAAGTCGACATGGAAAACAATACAAGACGTTTTGAAATAAGGAATATACCATCCATTCTCTTAAAACTTGTTCTCCATTTTTAAGTGCTTTCTTGTAATATTTTGGTGAGAATCTTCTATGTTGATCATCATAAGGAAAATCAAAATTATACAAAGGTGCAGCTGGACCACGTTTAACCAAAAACTCTATCTGCTTCGCGCATGATTTCGGGCCATAATCCTGGGTCAGAAGAGATAATTGGGACTGTAGTCTCTTCTAAATGTTTTTCTGAGGCCTGCACAACTTGCAGTTTTTTATTTTTGGAACTGCACGGAACTGCATCACTACTCAACAAACTCGTTTGAGGTGAATTAACTAGCTCAGCAATGCTGACGTTTGCGTCCAAAGGGGGATTCATATCGGGAAAGTCAGTATCCAGGTGCATGTGCTGGGCGTTGTTTAAATGTTGATCGGTAGTGGGAGCGTTGAGACTACCCTCTTTCAAAAAGTTTTGCAGGGCACCTGACTGTTTTTGAAGCTGTGTTTGCTTGTTCAATCTCCGCTTTTTAAATTGACTTCCAGAGGGTTTTTTCTTAGCATCAGACATTTTGGTTTCTGAAACCAATTATCAATCCGTATAACATGTATATTAAAAAAAATTAAGCAAACTAACAACATTTTCGTAAAGGAGAGTAAATAGGCTTTGATGTAAATTATAAAAATACAGAGTGTCCCATTAAAGTTTTTTGCGAAATCGGCCTTTGAAAATCGTCAATTTTGTTTCTCCTATTTCAGGTAAATTTTAAAACTTGGCAACACTGTCAAAAAAATTTAAAAAAATGATGAAGTTCTGTGAAAACCGCACATCGATACCATTTATCGTTTTCGAGTTATAAGCAGTTAAAATGTGTCAGTTTATAGATGGACACCCTGTATAATAAATTGGAATTTGGTATACATTTTAGGCAAGGCAACTAAAACTCAATATTAAGAGCAATTTAACCGATGACAATACCCACAGGGTGATGCCCCCCCTTGCTTACTGCAACGCTTCTAACCCCTAATAATTCGAAAAATAAAATCCTAATTCAATTTAGAAACTTTTATGTTTCCAGTGTTATTTAGGACAAATGTGCGGTTTTTGAGACACATTTAACAGTATACCTATAGAAAATTAAAATAATAGTAGAAAAACAGCGTAAAATGACCATGTTTTTGAACAGTTTTCAGCATTTATCTCGAAAACGGTACATTTGTCGTAAATAAAACCATAGACATAAAAGTCTCTGAATGAAGATTGAAAATTTTCCCAAAAAATGTATCACCCTGGGACTACTAATTCTAGTACTACTTGTACGCGATTTTTGAAAATGAAAATTAAAAAACTTACCTTCACAAAAGACAAACGCATTCACACTGGACAATTTGCAATTTCACAAGCACATTTTTAAAACTTTTTGTACAATAATAAAAAAAAAACTATTTTATTTCGCACCGGCCGAAGTGTAGTAGCAAATAACGTATTGTTTTAAGTCAACTTCCCTTATATATGCAGTTAAAAACTCCTGTGACATCTTGTTTCGGTTGGTTTCAAAATTGGTACAGACTTGTAGATTCCTGTATTGTAAGTGTTGCCAATGCCAGAGCAGGGACCGAAAACTTGTAAATTCTTGAAAAGCGATAGTTGAGTGGTTTGGTCATGATGAATTGAACTCAACTAGATTTTGTCTTAATGCTTAAATACATATATTAAATTTATAATGTGCTTAGAAATAAAAATGATGATTGATAAAAGTAATAACTTTTATTTTTACGTTTTAGTGCATTTTAAAAAGCTTGTAACTTATTTCTTTTATCAATTTATTTCGTTTGTTTATCTCGATACGTGTCACGTTACAAAAACTAACACCTGCACGTGCCTTTTTAGTACTCGAAGTCGATAACAAATTCCTATTTATAAAAGGTAAAATTAAATCTGCATCGAAACCGAATTGAAATTAATTCATCCAAAATTATGAAAATAAGGTGTTTAGCGTAATTAAGAACGGTTCTTAAATTTAAAAGTTTGGAGGTGAATACACGTAATACCTTTATAATCTGTTTAATTTATGTACGTGTTTTATTACAAAAACATGCATCTGCACTTTTAGAATAAAACATACCTCGTTCTTCCACATCCACGGTTTACCTTACGCTTACGTTAAGATTAAATGCGTTCTCTATAGTTAAATATTTCGTTCACTTTTTATTTAATTAGTGACGGATAAAAGCCATTTTAAAGTTGTTTCGATTGCTCGCGAAGCGAGCCTAGGGGCGCCGCTAGACGCCCGACCCCTAACGAAGTTAGGACAAGGAAGGCAACGCCTTCCTTGATGATTTTGGCGTCCCTAGAACTTTGCGCTCCGGGCGGCCGCCCGGATCGCCCTGCCCTGGGGCCGGCCCTGCACCCAGTCGAGAATATCTCAGTGAAGAATGTTTTCAAATCTTTGGTTAAGGTCCGAATGAAGCACGGTTAATTGTTAACAATAAGGAAACCAATCTTCATCTCTATTTTACAATTTTGAAAGATTTGGAAACTCAGAACATTCTCTTCTTTCCAAGTCTTGTTTGTACAGCAAAAGTTTTAACAAACGCAGATATTACACTTTTTAGTGTTGATTAAATTTAATGTGTCACCTTGTAGTTTCAAATTAGTTTTGTTAAATTTGGCAAACAACTCAGTTATATAAACGATGTCGTTTTTTGAAATAATTAAATTGTGCTCCAAATAATTGTTTTTACTCTCCAGGAATTCCAACACAGAATCAAAGCACAAATAGAAGCGATGCAAACATGCAGTTTTAGATAACCAACGTATTTCTGTGGTATGTAATAAACGATTATAATCATCATCATTTTCCATACAATGTTGAGCAAATAATCTATCATTTAAGGGATTCCTTTTGATTTTATTAATTGCTCTAATGAGATAAGGAGTTATTCGTGCAAATGTTCACTAAGGTGTTTTGCAATTAAATGATGCCGATGAATGACACAATCTAGCGATAATACAGTTGGTATTGCTTGTTTTAAGTATACCAGAAAGCATTTTTTCCTCAGTTCGCTCATATTGTTATCTGAAAAAAAGTGTTCCAAAAAGATATAGGAAAATATATATATCAAAATTTTTATTTGAAACAAACCGCTGTTAATTATAATAACTTTGTTAAAAATGAAATGCTGCAATGTAACGTTCTCTTGAGTTAATTATTTTAGATGTAAGGATAAAATTTTTTGTAAATGTCACATACTATGCAGGAACTTATTGTTTACCAATTAATTTTTCAAGAAAAATAAATAATTTAAAAAATAATTAACAAGAGAATATAATAATAGAGTTATATACAGTATTTTCAAACATTTGCGGATTTGGTGATTCGCGGAAGTAAACAAAAATATAAAATAATAAACTACAAGTTTTGCATTATATTAAATTATAAAACTCATTTTTTTGAATCAACTTAAACAAGAGTATAACTTTGCTTAGATAAATTAAAATTAAAAAGAAATATCAATACAAAAAATTATACTTCTTTTTGTCCAAGACTAAAATAATTTGTTGTATGCATTTCACAACACGCATAACACAGAATCACATTGTTGATTAGATGCACGACTCTTTTATAGTTCATGTTATGGACTAGTTGGTGACTCACCGCGATGCTTGTTATTACTTTCATTTTATGAACCTGTCTATATTTATATTTTACTTAAGACGTAAAAATTGCGAATAATTTATTTGTTGTTATCTATTTTAACTTATTATATTATTAAAAATCTGCCACAATTTTTTTATTTTATATGAAACCTTTCGCGATCCTTCTGACGTTGTTCAAGGACCCCCAAATCAATTTTTTTACATACTCCCTGGACAATCTCGGGAGCCCCTGGGGGTCCGTAGGGACCACTTTGGGAACTACTGTTTTAAACGAATAACAAATATAAGTAACCTAATAACCGATTACAACTAAGATGCTATTTATAATATAGAATTATTTATTAAAACCTTTTTTGATTATATATCGAAAAGAGTTTTAAATATAATACTAACAGTTTTATGAAAAACAAAAAAAAAATTAGAGGACATGTATAGCAAACTGTTAGATAACAGTTTTATTAGGTACTACGCCAAAATATTTGAAAAAAATTGTTTTTATACTATACTAGTTAATATTATTTGTCCTGCTAACATAAATATTACCTTATGGATTTTATGAAGAATAGTAGTTAGAATTATCAGACGCCTTAAATAAAATAAATAAATCGTCATAAGTACCACAGAAAAAAAATTGTTTATATTATCAAAATAATTTATTTTTTATTTATTATTGAATTGCATTTGTGATATGTAATAAAACGTTGTTGTGAAATTGTAATAAGCTCTCGTTTATTAAAACTAAAATGTAGGAGTTTCCTATTAAATTAAAAACAAAAGCATGTATAGGAGTTTAAGCAAAAACGCAATTAAATTTGTTTTAAAGTTATATTGTGTTAACTGCATTAATTTAATTAGTTATCGCGTAAATGAACAATACATTGTCTACCTAAAACATTAATAATAACAATAAAAAAAGTATAATACAACAATATACATATAATAATTAAAATGTTCCCTTTTTCTATATTAGATATATTTTTATGTTTTATAACAATTTTACGGTTTACTTTTTGAACAAGTAGTTTTTTTATTATAACTTTTTTACATTTTTTTAAAACTAATTTTTAATGTCTCAAGTAAAATTGTTTAAAAGTTATTTAGGAGACATCAAAAATGGCACAAAAAAGACATCTACTTACTTGTATAAAATTTATTTATCATTTACAACCAAATGCTAACTCTAAAATGGTTATTTTTGGTCGATGAAAAAATATTGATTAAGATTTGCTTATAATTTCTAAATACTTTACGTCTTTAATTTTAATATGTTCCACTGTGTTATAGAATAAGTCTAACGGTAAAAACTTAAGATTCAGAACGCATTGATTAGTTATTTGCTTCTGATGCTATCGGTCTAACTGTTTTCTACAATATTTTAAAGTAGGTTTGAATGCGTTTATCACAAATTATTGTAAATATAAACAAACATTTGTTTTAAATATTATAAGATGAATACAACCATGTAACGTGAAAAGTGATGTCAAAATAGATAAACATACCAAAACGATTTGTGGTGTAGAATAATTGGTTATTGAAACTAAGATTTAATCACAAAATTTTTGTGATTGGTATTTAATTAAAACGTTGTTTCTTTTATGTTAAATATTTTTTATTGTCGTAAAATAAAAAAAATTAATAAAATTGTGTCAAAGAAAAAAATTGTTAATTGTATCATCTTTCTATCTGTAATTATATGACCTCTTCCATCGTCTAGTTCTCAATCTATTTTAACTTATGAAAAAAAGATTACAAATTATTTAATTGATTTTACTAAAACATGCTACTTCTAATTTAGTTTAGTTTAAACCGTAATTGTACACGTGTTTAAAACCAGATCAGTTATTTGACTATATTACTTTAAATTGATTGCGTACTAAATTAAAAAACGACAAAATTAATAAAACAAAGAAAGGTGCGGGAACCATAAAAAATCACATACAAAAAAGCATTTGTTAACTGTTAAAGTTCTGTTTGTTTAAAATTATTTTTCTGAGGAAAACGAATACATCCTTTTCATGAGCATACTTAAAATAATTCAATGATTCTAGTTTCCAATTATATTTTTAAAATTTTTTTTAGTATCATGTTAGTTCACTATTGGATAGGTAATTGCAAATCATAAAATATTTAAAAACCGAGTTCTCCCCTTGCAAGAACCTACGTCGAACAACCTAAGAAAAAAATTACTAACGCCGAATTTCAAATTCATGGCACTAGTAATACATTTCCGTACTTAAAACAAGAAGAGCAAACTAAAAAAAATAATACGTTGCAAATGTATTCTACATCAAAAACTAAAATGAAATCGTGCAATGTAAATTACTAGATAAAAAAGATAATTGTAAATAGCTGTAAAAGCAGAGAACGTTGAATTGGTATTTCTTTAGTCTTAATATAGTTGTAGTTTCAGCCATTGGCTTTATTATAAACTATTTTGAATAACGGGGGCTAAAAAACAATTTTACAACGTTCTCCGCATTTATAGCTATTTATAGTCAAATAAAATAAATCTCTTGGTAGTTGGATTAACAATTCGCCAAATTCAACAAAAAAAAGAACCGATTGAAAAAAATGCTTCAAATAAAGTACACTAAAAAGTAATAAATAATTCAATTTAGTTACAATTAAACAACGAAGATTTTATTTACATGACATTATTTTTTGAAGTTGATGCTATGTATGACATTGGCGTAGGATTAGGTTTAACTCTTGTAATAGATGTAAGTCGAATGTATTTGGCATCGAGTTTAAAAAGTAATTTTATGTAAATTTCGTCGCTTAAATGTAACTAAATTAAAATATTTTTTTACTTTTTGCATTGTATTTGAAGCAATTCTTTGAAGTTTTTTTTTGTTAAAAAATTAATTTTTTTCTTTTTAGTGATGTTAGCAATAGTGGTTATAGTTACTGAGAACCTTGAAAATACACGTCATTTAAAAAGATTCAATTTGATGTAGAATTTGACCAAAATAAAATGAGACCACTCCTAAGTATCTTCTTTCTAATAACTTCTAATCATTATCGTCAACGTTGTAAAGATTTACTGCTGAACATACATAATAAAAAGAAAACAAATCAATCGACGAATTAAGAATCGTCTCTTTTTTTTGAAGTTCGTTGATAAGTATTTAAAACAAATGCGGTTTACATAGCTTACGATCTAGAAAATATTAGAAAAATTTATGTTAGTGTAATTGTAAAAGCTAGCATAATTATATGTTCAATGTTGAAACGCAAAGTGTACTGAAATATTTAAATATAAAAGTTATTGATAAAATTAAAACCTGAAAAGGGAACAAAAATGAAAATAAAAACAAATTTTAAGCATGCGTCAAAAATAACGTCAAAAATCTAAAACCAAACAACTTTTCAAAACGGAACCTAAATAATCCAGACAAGTTTATTATATAGAAGATTTTTGAAACTAACAGGTCGAAAGGTCAGTAACGATATACCAAAAAAAAAAAACAAAAATTACGTATTCTTAAAAAAAGAAAATATAGATTAGAATATATTTGCTTCAAAAACAAAAAAACCTGTAATCTCATAAAAACATACTTCATCAATTCTTGAACAGGTTACAAAACAGCCAAAAAAACAAACAAAATAGATTATTTTAAAAATAGTCTCTAAAATTCAAACAAAATGTCTAACAATCTCTAGAGAACCTTTATGATGAAAATTACAGATGGAAAGAGTATCCTACAGGAAGTCATGTAATTCAAATACCTAGGCATTAACATATCAAACACATGAGATATAAACAAAGAAGTAAAACATTAAACAAATATGGGGAAATATGTACATTTCTATACAAAACAAAACAAAAATATATAAAAGTGCCGTGAGGGCAATATTGACATACATATGCGGCAGAAACTCAAACTCGCACTACTACAATAACACAACAATTAGAAACAACAAAAATGAAAGCACTACAAACAATGACTAGATAAACATTAAAATTGAATCCTAAAATTTATAAAAATTAGAAAAAAGGAATGGAACATTCATGTGGAGAGAGACCGATTACCAAAAATAGCCAGATACATAGCAAAAAAAGAATGGGACGACAACCTGCACTATGAAAACAAAACTAGATTTCAACATTGATGGAAACGCTCAATAAGAAAACAAACGTTGTTTAAATAAATGAGGAAGAAGAAGAAAAAATATGAAATCAGGTATCTTTCAGGTGAATTATTCAAAATTCAAAAAACAAACAAAAAAATTAAATTTATTCCAAAACCTAACTCAACACAACCAACAAAATGTTCTACTTAATCTGACAGAACAAACAAAGAATCGATCGTAAAACTTAAAAATAAATAAACTGTGAAATTATAGCAAAAGGCAAAGCAAGGTTTGAAAAAACTTGATTTGATACAGAAACTTTTAGAAAAGAAAAGGATAGCGTTGTTTAGATAAAGTAAAATTCTTGATAGTAGAATCATAATAGTGACCAATGGTTTAAGAAGACGAAGTTTATACAGGGCGAGTCCTTAAGCGCGGCCCTCAAATTTATCTCGAAAACTAATTGGTCTAGCAATACGGGAAAAAATTTTATAGAGTAAATCACATAGAAAAATATTTTTATTTTTGAAAACTTTTTGGGGTTGGTGCAATCAGGGGATGGTTACAAGAAATCGCTATTTTCTCAATGATTTTAAATATAAAGATATTCATTAATTCACTTAGTTTTAAAGCTTATCTAATTCAACATTAAAATTGTCTATTAAAAAACCGTTATAGACAAAAATGAACGTTTTGTCGATTAGAAATGTTTTATTCCCAATAGTTTGTAACTGTCGTATAATACGAAAGATTCTACATTAGAAACACCATATGGCACTTTTCTTGAAATTTTCTGGTTAAATTGGTGACGCATTTTAGTGAAGACTTGCATTTTTGCAATCTTTTTTCAAAAATAAAAAGAAAGGCATAGTGACGTTAGTACAGTTGTACAGTACACAAATCAGCAAATCTATTCTAAACAATTTGAACTATCTGTCATTGGAGGAGCGGAGATATGACACAATATATAATATAATAAGTAATTTAGTCTATGAAATTTTTTCCCGTATTGCTAGACCAAATAGTTTTCGATATAAATTTGAAGATCGCGCTTAAGAACTCACCCGATATAACGTTATTCTTGCTTACGTTAAATTTTTGTAATTGTTGAAATTGTTTATTTTTCTTGCTGAAAAAAATTATTTTTTTTATCAAGTTTAAACTATTTTTTGAAAATTGTAGAATTACTTGACGTTCGTTTCCTCGCACTTAGTCGGTGTTTAACTGACCATAGTCTCGTTCGTTATCGGAGTTGACTAGAAAAATTGCTTCACCTATTAAAAACGACCAGGCATCATCACCCACTGAATGAATCTCTTCGGTGATGTGATGTATCAAATTAAAGACGCCAGGCTCTACTTCTGGTGGTATCTTTCCGTCAATTCCTTTAAAACATCCAAATCCCGAAAAAAAAGCTGTCCGCCAAGTCGTATTAGCAACTGTGGATCGATTTTGATTCTCTAATTTTTGATTGATAAAAGTGTATTTGCCAAATGAGTCTTGAGACAGTTTAACGTCGCAATAGGTTTTTTTGCTTTATATAAAGGTTTTGTTTCATTCTTGTTCGAGACGTCTGAGATCATTGAATCTAAAAAAAAATACAATTTTTTACATAAACATTAGGAATAGATAAAAGATTAACGGATAATAATTTTTCAGTCGGTCTACAAAGTTAAAATGACTTTCAGTAAATTTTTCTGCACTGTTTATTATTACTGTCAGATTGTAGTTTCACATATTAATATTTTTTCAAGATCTGTCTTACTTAACAGTTTCATAAAACTGAAATAATAATGGTGGTCGGTTATGGAGACTAAAGTCCAACTCGACAATAGAGTATTTATTTTTTTAAGCAGAAGTACCCAGAATCAAGATACGATTAGGAAAATCGAAAAAAGAAATTGAGAACATGGGCCTGTTTAAAATCTTTCTAGACAGAGACATTCTAAAATCGATGAAAACAGTAAATTAGATGTTCTATTGACATTTGAAGAAGAAAAGTTTTTCTTGACAATTGAAGTGTGTTAATAAACTACTTTACAAAATGCAAACAGTACAACAGTTATTCGAAGACGATACAAATCGCTGAGTTTAGTTCTATGAATTAATCATGCACGCTATGAAAATCAAATATTTCCGGAATGAATACTTTTCTTTGCTGATTCACTCTCAGTATTCAAATTAACAAACAAAATTGACGGTACTGCTCTGACGTAAACATAAACTAGATGAAGAACATTCATACTCAGTATCCAATGAAAACTAATGTTTTGGCTGGCATAATTGGTACTTAACTGATAGGGCATATATTCATTGATGATAACCTGACCGGAGAAAAGTATCAACAATTTTTCTAGACTAGTTTCGGTCTTATATCTGAGTCAGATAGATATAGATGATGAAATAATATGAATGCAGCAAAACGGAACATTATGCTCATTATGCTCATTATGGACGAAATCCAAATAGATAGATTGGCAGGAGATGTGCAATTCATTTAGTGGCCGGCATAATCCTCCGATCTTACCCCGATCGACTTCTTCTTATGAAGACACCTCAAAACCAGAATTTATGTGAGCAAACCAGTAAACATAGATAAACTCAAAGAACGTATTAGGCAAAAAATTCGACTCCAGGCATTTTAAAAATTGTTAGGAATGAATTTTAGCATTAGCTTGCACTATGTCACCATGTAAATGGTGTACATTTTGAACATTACATTCATTTCATTAAAAGTTTTTTTTATTTTCTCATGTTTTGTTTTCTTAACCACAAAACCAGATATTGCGCTGCAATCCCATAGAACGGACGAGGGGATTAGTACTCATCTTCCTGTAAGGGTAAAAGCAGAAACCACTTTGAAATGTGGTTAATATTAAACAAACATTAATGTTTCAGGAATTTTGCAGGAAACACTTTGGTACATTTTTATTGAATTTATTCCATTTAAAGTCGTCACACTGTTATCAAGTTTTCAAACTAAGAATTAGCTACTAAATCTGTTAAACAATTTTTGAATAAAAAACATTAATTTTTATCAAAAAATCTTAAAAGTTTAAAATATGAAACTACGCCTCAATAGAACTAACATCTTTACGATTAGCATCGCTTATAAGAATTGATAGTTTTTAAGGCGTTTTTTAATGTATTTTCAACTTGATATTAAATAACTAATGCAGTTTATAACAAGTTTTATTGGTTCTCAAATAATTAGTACACGTTGAGTTACTTATCGATAAGTAATTTCTAAGTCAACTGAAACTAAATTATAGTTTTAATAAAAAAATCTATTACGTTATTTAATTTTTTATTAAAGTTTGATTAAAAAAAACTTAATAAAACATTGCTTACAGCAATAAAAAAGAAAATTGAGTTTAACAGAGATTTAATTAAAATTTTGTTGTTTGAACATTAAATTGATTAAGCAATAAAAAACCAAATTATAAAATAATTATAAAAAGCTGTGTGACTGATAACAATTCATTTTTATAAATTGAAACATTATGGATAGTACTAAAACTGAAGCAGAACATTAATAATACAATTAAGCCGTCAAAGTAATCGTTCGACAATAGATTGATTATTCTAGTCGTCAGAATGTAAAAAAAATGATTAATTGACAAATGAATTGATTATTGATGCAATGATTTTCAATGCGATACACCTTTGTTTTGGTCATGTTATTACTGCAATTGTTTAGTTACTATGTATACAATAAAATAAATTAATCATACAGTTTTGTCTGCGAAAAGATAAACTTGTGTTGCTGTTCTACTAACACATAAAAATTTACTTGTAAATCTCAGCACTTTTGATAGCAGATATGTCTCGTGCAATAAAAGTAAATTGGCTACAATTTACTGCAGAAAATTATCGTTCAGTTACTTTCCAAGATGTGTTTTATTGGCCTTTTTACACATTTACATTTTTTTAAAATAATAGTAGCAGTTACATGTAATGTTAACTATAACGTTGAATAATACTTTTATACGGATTAACTGCAGTAACTACGTTAACGTGGATGATATTACCTGCCTGTTTTGGCCTACTTTATTTACTTAGGGTTTAGCTGTTTAGATAAAATCTAGTATGCAAATGAACTAAAACGCAACAATTGTAACAAGTAGTAAATGTTTACTATCTACAATTAAAACTGTTAATAAACATTGTCACCCGTCATCAGATCGATTAATTTCAAAATTGATTTAATTTTCATAGAGTAATTGAACAATAAATAATATTTTATTTGTTACTACTGCTAGAATACGATTTTTTGCTAGATAACGTAAAAAAATGAATCAAAAAATTATGATTTGTTATATATTAGAATTAAGATAATCAGTATTAAAGATCTTAAATTCGTAATCATGTTATGATAATTCTTGCAGTTTGTTTGTAAGTCGTTCATTATGAATAGTGTCCAAACTTTTTTTCGTTATTTCTTCAGTGACTTTTTTCCCGGTTTCCCATAAATACTTTTAGTGGGTACCATTTAAAAAGCAAATTGTGAGATTTATCAATGAATTTATATATATAAAACAGTAGTTCTAAAAAGTTTGTAGGCTGTCACATAAGATGGCGTTACTAGAATAAATCCATATGATTTCAGTTAGTACCAACCTTCAAAAGACACGTGTATAAATTTGACAACTGTCAGACAATCGGTTCGTGAAACATAACATTGTAAGCGAAGCAACTTTTGTTATTGTAAAAAAAATATATAAAAAAGAATTAGGTGTGCTAATAAAGCATTTCTTTTTATCGAAAAAAATACTGTTGAAGCCAAGGCTTGGCTCTATAAACATTATTCGGACTCTGCACCAGGAATATCAACCGTTGAGAAGTGGTTTGCTGAGTTAAAACTAGATAAAATAATGTTTGGAAGGTGAAGTTGATCGAGATAGCTGAGACTCTAAAGATATCAAAAAAACGTGTTGGACAAATTGTACATGAATATTTGGACATGCGAAAGCTGTGTGCAAAATGGGTGCCGCTTGTGCCCACAATAGATCAAAAACAACATTTTGATGATTCGGAGCAATGTTTAGCTATATTTAACCGTAATAAAGACGTATTTTCACGTCTTCAATCGACAGTCATCCGAGTGGACTGAACGCAATGAACCTAATCCAAAACGTAGAAGCACGCAACAGTCGACTGGCAAGGTTATAGCATTAGTATTCTGGAATGCGTGTGATATTATATTAATCGAATACCTCGAAAAAAGTCACACAATCAACATCGAGTATTACATGGCGTGTAAAGGATGAAATTTGAAAAAGAAAAAAGTGCTGTTTTATCAAGATAATGTACCGTGTCACAAATCAATGAAAACGAAAAAATTACATTACGAATTTCTTCCCCATCCGCCGTATTCTCCAGATCTGGATCCCAGTAACTTTTTTCTGTTTGCAGACTTTAAAAGAATGCTTGCTAGAACAAAATTTAGCACTGATGAAGAGGCAATCGGCAAAACTGAAGCTTATTTCAAGACTAAAGAGAAATCGTATTATAAAAATGGTATGACCGCTATAATCGATGTATCGCCCTCGAAATCAACTATACTGAATAATAAAATCGAATATTACCAAAAAATGTGTTTTACTATGTATGCTACCAAATTTTCAGCCCAACTGTTAGGTATCCAATTGTAGTTATACAGCGGCAGCGTGTAACAGTTGGCACACTGACGACACGTTGAAGAAACACTGAGCAATTTTCAAATAGTATAATAAGCGCTTTTAAGTGTTTAAGGAAGACAAAGAGAAATACGCACTCACATTGTCATATCAATTAAGACAATTTAAATGTAAACTTACCGATTTAAAATTAAGTGAGCTATCATTTTTAATTGGCACGTAACAAAATAACTTTGTTATATACGTGTAGCGTTCTTGGCACATATTTGTGTTAACTAAGGTTAATGTTTAATTTTGAAAATGTGGCGGTATTATGCAATTTATAAGTATTTTACTTTTGATGCGCGTTTGTTATTTATAATTATGCTTTATAATTTATGTAATGCCATTATATAAATATCTTTCTAATTTAAAAAAAAGTATACTATTTAAATTTTTTTAGCGTCAAAATAAACATTTCTATTTATTTACTTTTAAATACACTGCTACCAACTTGAGATAACAAAATTTATTACATTTTGTAACGGGAAATTTAACTGTACCTTAATCATGTTGGCTCACCCCGTATATGTTTTTTAATTTATATTTTATTTTTATTACGTTTTCTTGTTTGCTAAATTAAATTTTTACATATTTTTAAACATTTTATTTTATGGTTCTTGTTTGTACTGAAACTATTCAAAACTGTATAATATTCAAAATTGATTGATATAATTCCTTATACAACTGTTAAATTAGACTTATATTACACTAACTAACATTACATGTATTCCTTTGAGTTTTGAACGATTAAAGAGTGTCGAGAGTTATATTACTGTGAACGAAAGTGATAAGCGGTTATCATTGCTCGCGAGTGATAACCGGCGTAACGGTCGTAAAATTATCGCGCAAAGAAATGTTTTCACAACAAGCCGTACCGCAACCGCAAAATTAAACGATATCAATGCACCAAAATAATGCATTATTTCAAGAAACTTACCAACGTTCGAAAAACAAACAACTCAACAACAGTTGGAAATTATCGGAGAATGAAAAGGTAAGTCCCATTAACAGGGTCGACCTACTCCAAATTTAATTAAACAAAACACATAATATGTATGAAGAACTGAGCAAAAAATACTTAGAGTTAGAAAACACAATATTGCAACAACATTCAAAAAGTGGAGAAAAAAGATTAATATTACACCTATGAAGAGGAACCAACTTGTGAAACAGAGTGGATTCGTATGAAAAAAAAATGAACACTTCGCTTATCTCACCATCACCACAACAACAAAAACAAGAACAAGCTAATAACACTAACGATGTAAAAGCTAAAAAACAAAAGCACCCCCACCTATCATAATGGATGACATTAAGAACTTTAACGAACTTTATGTTATAGTGAATCAGATTCCCAATGCACAGATTAAAGTCATTAATAATAAAAATATTGAAATAAATGTACAGAATGACACTGATTTTAAAACGGTTTCTGCAGCATTAAACAAAGAGGAATACTTCTGGCATTCTTATGAGAATAAACAGAACCGACCAATAAAAGTTATGGCCAATAGACTACACCATTCCATAAAAAAAAACACATTTGCTAGAAAATGAAAAAACGTGGGTATAAACTTTTTGAAGCCACCCTCAAACTAAAGTATAAGAACAAACAACCGTTAAATATGTTCATGCTTTCATTTAGACATGACGAAAGTGTTGATAAGCTATACAGAATTATCGATATACAAGTGTAGGAGTAGAAATCTTGCCACTAAAAAAATCTAGACTACCGCAATGTAAAAAATGCCAAGCAATTTTGTAACAAAGAACCACGTTGTGTTAGATGTAGTGGCAAACATTTAACAGTGGACTGTGATAAACTTGCAACTGCTCAGCCCAAATGTGTTCATTGTGAAAAGGAACATCTAGCAAGTTACAGGTAATAAAGGCTTGCACTAAAAAAAGATCAGTATCTCGACTATTTGTTTTGATTTTTTTATTATTCAAAATCTATCTCTAAACTATGTACACGTTGAAGAGGGATGGGATATGAACTCTGATCATATTACCCTATTCTTCTTACACTCAATGATAGCATTATACATAAAGAGTTTTGTCCTAGATTAGTTAATAAATTAACTGATTGGTGTAGCTTTTAACTCCAACTTGAAGAAAGTATTAGTTTGTTAATACCTTTGAAAAATCAAGAACAACTTGATAATGCAGCTGAAATCTTTGTCAAGGGCATACAAATAGCTGCATAAGATAATACCCCTACCATCACCACAAAGACCAAAAGTAATAACTATCTGAGAAATATAAAAAAACTTGGCTTTGAAAAGAGAAGACCTAGAAGAATCTAGCATCAGTCTCGAGCTCCAATAGATAAGACTAGATTGAATAATGCTACCCAGCAACTTAAAAGAGATATTCGAAAATTCAAAAATAAAACAATCAGTGAATACTTAAGTGAACTAACAAATTACAATAAAACTGATTATTCATTATGGAAAGCTACAAAAAGGTTAAAAAGATCGATCACAGAATCCACCAATAAGAAATTTCGATGTGAGTTGGGCAAAAAGTAACCACTAGGAAGCTACTAGATTCGCTGAACACCTTGTAAGCACATTTAAACTAAATTTAGGTGAAGACACATTGGATTTAGAAAACCTTAACCAAGAAGAAAGTGAAATCAGACACACAACTCCAAAAAAAGTTGCGGTTGAAATTAAAAGCATTAATTCAAACAAAGTTCCAGGTTTTGATTTAATTACTGGGGAAATTCTCAAGTAACTTCCAAGGAAAGCTATAGTCAAACTTACTTATCTTATCGATGCTTTTATATAGATTAAGATGTGTATTTCAGATATGGAAGGTAGTTGAGATAATGATGATCCCTAAACTTGGAAAACCACGGAATAAAGTTTCATTTTACAGACGAATTTCCTTATTCCTGTTATTTCAAAACTGTACAAAAAGCTACTTCCTAAAAGGTTGACACTAATTATAGACGGAAGAAACCTAATCCTAGCACATCAGCGCTTTAGAAAAAGCCGCTCCACTATAGATCAAATCCACAGAATAACGGATACAATTAAAATATCGCTAGGATAGGATAGAAAAGTGTGTTCTTCTATCTTCTTTGATGCAGCACAGGCTTTCGATAAAGTCTGATACGAGAGACTTAAGTATAAACTAAGAAAACATTTGCTTAGACCATATGCGCAGCTATTGGAATTATATATTTCAGTTAGAGCTTTCAGAATTAAGCAAGAGGATGCCTACTCTGAAATAAAAAAATTAAAGCGGGAGTGACACAGGGCAGTGTATTGGAACCTTTGCTTTATCTCTTTTACACTACTGATATTCCTGAATTAAGATACGACACGATAGCTACCTTTGCAGACGACGCGGCTATCTTAGCTGTAGGCAAAAGCCACGAAGAAAGAACAAAAAATCTACAAATATCTGTCAATAAGATTAACGACTAGACGAAACGCTGGCGAATTAAATTGAATGAAACTAAATCGGTTCATGTCAATTTTACAAATAAATATGATCAACATATCCCTATTAACATAAATCATTGTAATGATGGAAGCAAGACAAGCAGCATACAGGCTGCAGATTAATGAACACGCGTCAATTACCGGGAAAAACAAACCGGGTATATACAACGTGCTGCGTGAATAAACAATCTTAACTACAAGATCCGACTTCACAAAATATTATCACATTTTAAAGAAATAAAGTGATAATACCGGACAAAAAACATTTACCCGGGCGCGGTTAAAGGAACTTTCTGGTACACAGATGGGGCCAAAAATCGCAACGGTACCGGAGCAGGAGTATAGGCAAGCACCATAGGAAGCAATTTTCGCTGACTTTAGGTAAATATGCATCCATTTTTCAAGCTGCTGCTATTGACTGGTGTGTCGGGAACATTATCGACTCGAAATCATACACAAATGGGACGATATCGATCATGTCTGACAACCAAGCAGCACTACTGGCGCTAAGATCACCAGTAATAAAATTCAAGCAGTTTATGGCATGCATAAACAGTCTGGAAATATTGGCAAATCGCCAACCTGTGCAGCTCATCTGGATACCAAAAGACCAGAATGTAAAGGGTTACATAATGGCGGACGCACTAGCAAAAAAGGGCACAACAGGGATATATATCGAACCTGAACTCGTTTTCGGAATTGCTTACGAGACCGGAAAAGAAATAATTTGCAGCAAACTTGCAGCACTCCATAAAAAAAACTATTGAAAAACTCTTCAGGGATAAGGCACACAAAACTCTTCCTTACAGAGCCACAATTAAACACTCGCACTGCACTATCAAGCATGAGTCGACAAAAATTAAGGAAACTCACGGAACAAACATATGGATAAAATGGGAGTGCAAAGTAGCTCTTTATGTCACGGATGCTTGGAAGACGACGAGACTCCATTGTGCAAATGCGAAACGTATCAAATGCAACGCTCAATGATTCTCCGATAACCAAAACTAACCGATGATGGGTTGAAAAAAAAAACCCTTGGAATAAACTTCTGGACTTCGTCGACGAAACAGAACTGATGAAAGAGTAATAAATCAGAAGTGGGCAAAAAGACCAAAGAGACCGCAGTGCAAGGGCGCTAGACAAACCACCTCTTGAATTAATAAAATAATAAAAAAATCATAAATCGTACACAAATACCATATGCTAAGACAGCTAAATACCTAGGTATTACGTTTGGCACTAGGCTGCGCTAGAAAGCTCCCGTCAAAAAAAAAACGTGAAGAACTTGGACTTAAGTACAGCAAAATGTCTTGGCTCTTGGGTAGACATTCTACCGTGTCAAACTTTAACAAAATACTATTGTATAAACAGATTCTTAAGCACATATGGACATATGGCACACAGCTGTGGCGTTGTGCCAGAAAAACCAATACCTACTGACATCATTCAGCGCGTTCAGAATAAAGTACTGAGAAATATTATTAGTGCTCCTTGGTACTTCAGAAGCTGTGGTCTCCATAGAGACCTGGAAACGAATACAGTTAGAGAGACTATTATGAAAAACGCCAGAAGTCATGAACATCGACTTCTTCATCATGTCAACGTAGAGGCTATCCAGCTCCTCAACAATGCGTTGTTGATTAGACGTTTCAAGAGAACCAAACCCATTAAGTTGGCTTGAATGTTAACTAAAAAGCAGAGTAAAGTGCTGATAGTGCACACGTCCAATAAGTGTAATTAAGTAATTAGGGTCTTTGAACTTGAACTAATGAGTAGATTCCTAGTTTTCAGTTGTAGTAGTAATTTAAGTCTGAACAAAATTACTTATTGATCAGATTGTAATAAAATAAACAGCCTTAGGGGTATTTAAAAAAAACTAACATTACATTACACGGTTGGTATCATGTAAAACAAAAAGTTTTGTAAACAGTTGCGCTGGTTATGCATGAATCTTAACTTTTTTGATTTTCAAATAGTTAAAGTTAGCATTCATGTTTTGACGCTAGCTTTAAATCTATTTTAAACATTTTTGCACATATGGTATTTATGGCATTGGTCTTTTCTTGGTTATTGTTTTCATATCTGTAGTCTAAATTTTGGTTGTTCAAGTCTATTACTAGCTACGTTCACTTCTCATCCTATTTTGCTTATGTAACGTTGCTGTTTACTATTTTAAGTTCTCAATAAATGCTGTAAAATGTTACTTTTTTGTGTACAACATTTTCTGAACCTTCATCTTTCATTTTTAAATTAATAAAATTACATTTTATAAGTAAATAATGTAATAATTATAACAAACCGGAACTAATCACTAATTTAAACTCATAGTACGACACACTTTCAAACTTTCAAATTACTATTGTATAAGTAAATTCAAGGTCATTATAATATTTTTTTCGATGTAAGAACTAACTTATGGGTAATACGACTGCAGTCAAATATACCCAAAATATACTCATTAAAACTTTTTTAAAAATTCGTCAGCATTTGGATCGTAAAGTTGTAAATTCGCCAGGACAAAAAGTAAAATCTCAACTTTCTTAAGTACCGTTCCGCAAGTCGTTTTTTATGTATACTAAAAAACTAGCAATTTTTGCAAAGACATTTGTATTTATGGAATTGTAACAGGTTTAGCAAAGTTTTAAAAATTACCGGTACTGCTGAGAAATCATTTAGTGGATAGGGTTTTAATAACAATAAAAGACAAAAAGTTTTTGATTTTTACAATTAAAGAACTATTTTATACTTTTTTAAACTTATTTATTTATTGTCACATCAGAACACAACATAACAATTATTATACTAAATTAATATTGTAACGAATTTATTACTTAAAAACTAATTTATTTAAAACGACTAAAACTACGTTTACTTATTATAAAAATATGTATACTTTTAAATTGACCGAACTACTAAAATCTAATAATAAAAACACTTACACTATAATTTATGTATGACCGTTGTATAACACTTAAGATAAGATTAGATAACGTCCTCGGATTTCACAGCTGATAGTCACGTTCACTCGATTTATTTAAAACTCCGCACGTGCTAATCACTTATTTATCTTCACTTGCTTATTTATTTAATACTGCATGCATTCACATTCCAGCAATAACTGACCTACGATTTCCGTCTTCGGCTTTTATAGACATCAGCGAATTCTTCTCGATCGTTCCTCACTTTTCGCTATATTTTCTAGAAACTAGATAACAGTTCTAGAAGGCTCTTGCATTTGCAAGTAATTTCTCGGACGTTTCACTGCCCCCTTCTTAGGACTGTTCTGTCCCAGAACAGGAGACTGGATGCGACACCGGTAAAAGGGATCGTGGCGATAGCGGCAGCTTCCTCCATTTCGGCAACTTCCTTGACCATAAAAGTAACAGTCAATGGACTTTTCCTGACCCAATACTCTCCTCGGTTGGTAACTACAGACCAACACTTGAACGCCTGTTCCTCGGAAGACGACCTCCAACATGTTTCGAACGGTCCTCCAATTCAATTGGTCTAAGCCACAACCAAGCTTGGGTACTGCCAATTTCTTAACATGATGGAACTCCATTTGTCTCTTGAGACTCCATAATGTTCGCCACAGATCTTTGTATAACGGCTTGACACGTGAGTATTTCTTGGTGACCAGATAGAAAACGAAGCGTCCGTCACCACGTAGTCCTAAAACTTTTCCGACTGCCGGTTGCTGTCTTCGTAATTCATCTAGCTGTCCAAACTTCTTTTTAAACACGACTGCAACCCCTTTGGACATGTCAAGCTCCTCGCTCACGCAATGTGCGATGGCGTAATCTTTTTGTGTCTGGAACAGGTCTTGTTGTTCCTCGGTGGTAACTCCGAACCTAGCTTTTCCAGAACCTCCGTATAAGTTCATAAACTTTTCAAACTCCATTTCTTCGATTGGATTCCTGGTTCTGCTACTTATTACTCTGGTTCGGACCTGAACTTGCGGATTGTGGTTATCGCCAGCAAACGGGGCTAGACGATCGACGTGGACCACTTTTGGCTTGCCTCTGGGCGGTTTTCGGATGCGGTATATAACGTCGTTAATACGCTGCACGACTTCATAGGGGCCCTCCCATTGCCTTTGCAGCTTCGGCGACAAACCACGTCTCCTTTGAGGGTTATACAACCAGACCATATCGCCAGGTTGAAACCCACCATTTTGCGCCTTGACGTCATATCTTGTTTTCATCCTGTCGCTGGCAATTTGCGTGTTTTTACGGACCTCTTCATGTACTTTGTCCAACCTCTTGGCCAGCTTGCTGACGTAATCTTCTCCAGCAACTTCTTCTTCCGGTCTTCGCCCAAATTGAAGATCGCATGGTAATCTTATCTCACGACCGAGCATGACACAGGATGGTGTTTGGCCTGTGGTTTCGTGAACGGATGATCGGTATGCCATTAAGAAAAGGTGCAAGTACTGATCCCAGTCCTTTTGGTGTTCGGACACTACCTTGGCTAAGTACTTGCCCATTGTTCGATTCATCCGTTCAACCATGCCATCAGACTGAGGATGAAGAGGCGTTGTCCTAGTCTTTTTAATTCCTAACAGTCGGCAAACTTCTTGAAACAGCCCAGACTCAAAATTGCGGCCTTGATCGGAGTGTAATTCCAACGGAACTCCAAACCGGCAGAAAAACTCCTTTACTAATACGTCTGCGACTGTAGCTGCTTCCTGATTGGGTATGGCGTAAGCCTCCGTCCATTTCGTGAAATAATCCATCGCCACCAGAATGTATTTATTTCCCGAATCGGATTCTGGGAACGGCCCTGCGATGTCAATCGCTACTCTTTCCAAAGGGCTTCCTACGTTGTATTGTTTCATGGGTGCTTTGCGCTTTCTCGCTGGACCATTTCCTGAAGCGCAGACTATGCATTTACGGCACCATTTCATGACGTCCTCTTTGCAGTTCATCCAGTAGAATCGTTCTCTCACTTTACCCAACGTCTTCTTAATGCCAAAGTGTCCTCCTGATGTCCCATCGTGGAGATGCTTCAACACTTCGGTCACCCTGCTTTTCGGCACTACCAGCTGTAGTTTGTTTCCCGTGCCCTCGGCGCTTTCTAGGGATCGCTTAAGAAGACCGTCTTCTACTATCAAAGAGTCCCACTGCGCCCAGTACGCTTTGATATTTTTGCCCAAAGCACTCACTTCTTCCCAGGTTGGTCGTCGGCCGCTTTCTTTCCAGTCGAGGAGTAGTCTTATTTCAGGATCGTCTGCTTGTTCGCGACGTAACTGCTCAGGTTCCCACTCATCATCAACCATAGCAGTTCTCCGGAGGCATTCGACTTTTTCTTCCAGTCGCGAACAATGGCTGCAGTCCGCCGGACATGGTCTTCTGGATAAGGCATCAGCGTTCCGATGACTGCTTCCGACACGGTGTTCTGTGTCGTAGTCATACTCTTGCAGTCTCTCGATCCATCTTGCTACTTGTCCTTCTGGGTTACGGAACTGCAGTAGCCATTTTAAAGCGGCGTGGTCTGTTCTCAGTAAAAATCTTCGTCCATACAAATACTTGTAGAAATGTTCGATGGACTTAACGACTGCTAACAGCTCCCTCCTAGTCACGCAATAATTCCTTTCTGGCCTAGACAAAACCTTGCTAAAGTACGCGATCACCTTTTCTTGTCCATCTTGAACCTGCGAAAGGACCGCGCCTATGGCCATATTGCTTGCGTCGGTATCCAAAACAAACTTTCCATCTTCTCGTGGATAACTCAAAATCGGCGAAGTGACTAGGGCCTGTTTTAGTTGATTAAAAGAATTTTCGCAGTCTTCATTCCATCTAAATTCTGCTTTTTCTTCGGTTAGTTTTGTCAATGGTTTGGCAATATTGGCAAATCCGGGGACAAATCTTCTATAATAAGTGCACAACCCAAGGAAACTTCGGACCTGATGTTTGTCGATCGGTCTTGGCCATGCTTGCACTGCTCGGATTTTGTCCGGGTCAGCCCTTACTCCGTCTCTAGATACGACGTGGCCAAGGTATTGGACTTCCTTCTTAAATACGTGGCACTTCTTTGGGCTCAGTTTAAGGTTAGCCCCACGTAATCTCTGGAACACTTCCTTCAAGTTGTTTAAGTGCTCTTCAAACGACCTTCCAACCACGATCACGTCGTCCAGGTAAACCAAGCACGTCTTCCAAGACAATCCGCGCAAGATGGTCTCCATCAAACGCTCGAACGTTGCAGGAGCGTTACACAGGCCGAAGGGCATTACAGTGAACTGCCACAAACCAGTTCCGATCGTAAAAGCTGTTTTCTCACGATCCTTGGGTTCTAATTCTACCTGCCAGTATCCACTCTTTAAATCTAACGTAGAAAACCACTGGGATCCTGACAGGGTGTCTAGCGTATCGTCAATTCTGGGTAAAGGGTAGCTGTCCTTTTTGGTCACGTCGTTTAGCTGCCTGTAGTCTACGCAAAACCTCGTTGATCCATCCTTCTTCTTCACGAGTACCACTGGGGATGCCCATGGACTACTTGAAGGTTCAATCACGCCTTCTCTCTCCATATCCGTAATTATTTGTTCGGCTTCTTCTCTTTTCGCCAAAGGAAGTCTGCGTGGATGTTGTCGTATCGGCCGAGCGTCTCCGGTATTAATTTTATGTTTCACCACGTTAGTTCTTCCTTTGGAACCACTCTCCAGCGCGAACACATCTTGGTACTCTTGGATCAACACTTTAACTTTAGCCAGCTGGTCTTGGCTGAGGTTTTGGCATTTGGTGGTAAGAATGTCCAATAGATGTTGTGGACACTTCTTCGGCGGCGTATCTTCGTTCGTCTTCACACATCTCACAATTTGTGATACTGGCGTGCATTGGCCTACCACGGTCTTCTTTTTCAACGTTACAGGATCTGAGTTGATGTTTAAGATCCTTACTGGCATCGTGTTCTTTACTCGTACTAAGGTTCTGCCAACGAGTAGTCCCTTTTCAACTAAGCCGCCTTCCATTGGTTCAATCGCGCGTATGTAGCCTTCCCGGAGATTTCCATCAAGGCGTGCCATCACCACACTTTCAGTCCTTGCAGGCAGAATCACGTCTTCACTCAATAAGACTTGCACGGCTGCCTTCTCTGACGAATGAAAAGGAATTTCTTCATTGTCGATCTTCAGGACATCGTTCTTCATATCCAAATGGAACCCATACTTCTTTATCACGTCCATTCCCAGGATAACTTCTTCCGTGATGTCGGCTACCAGTACTTGATGGTCAAGTACTCCATTTCCCAAACCAATGGTTACTTTGACTTGTCCGTGAGTAGGTATTTCGTCGCCCGTCGCCGTTCGAAGTCGTACTGTTACTGGTGATGTCTTCTCGTTTTCCAATAACATGTCAGGACGAATGATGGTCTTCGTCGCTCCCGTGTCAACCAGTAACTGAACGCTTCTTCCATTGATCTTGCCATCGAGATAAATGCTATGCAACTGCTCCCTAGGCGATGCCATCTGAATGGTAATCTCCGGGGCATGGCTCGTTGAGGTCGACTTTCGCCCCATTCGGTCGACCCGTTCTAGTTTTCCGGACGCTCTTCTGGTCTTCTTTTGGGCTTAGTACAACGGCGTCGTACGTGGCCCACTTCTCCGCAGTTCCAGCACGTCAGTTCTCTTCCTCGAGCTTCTCGTTCTCGAAGTACCCGTCGCACTATGTCTTCAATGCTTTCTTCTGTGTGCGAGGATACTTCTGCAGCACAACGGAGCTTATGGCTGCCTCGGTGCGACGCTTGTTTCGCCGCCTCGAACTCCAAAGCATGGGTTAATGCGTCATCCAACGTCTTCGGTCGAGCTAACCGGAGAGTCTGCTGTGTTTCGCTGTCTCGGAGGCCATCTACAAACGTTTGAATAGCTAACTGCTCCAGGAAGGTATCTGGTGCTGTAGGATACGCAAGCCGTGTTAATCTAGCGATGTCAGCCTCGAACTCTTGAAGACTTTCGGCAGCTTTCTGAACCCGACTTTTAATTTGAGCTTGATAGACTTGTTGAAGATGGGCATCTCCGTATCTCATTTCTAATCGTGATATTAAGAGTTCGTAATTTTCTTGCAGATGGTCCGGAACAGTTTGTAAAATTCCAAGCGCTTCTCCACGTAAGGACACTATTAAAGACGTCGCTTTCTGCTTGTTGCTCCAACCATTAGCTGTAGCTGCGGCTTCAAACTGCTTGTGGTAGGTTGACCATGGAACTTTACCATCAAAATTCGGTGGTACAACTTTGAACTTGTGGGTGGTTTCTTCCCGACGGTCCATTATTAAATCTTCACTCGTGACACTTCCTTCACCATGGTAATTCATTTGGTTCATTCTTTCTTCAAGCAGTTTCATTCTGTCTTCTATGGTTCTTGAATTTTCTTTTAACTTCTCTTCTAGTTTGTCTTGTACTTCTTCTATTATGTCATTCATAGAATCGCAAATTTCTTCTTTTAAGTTTAACATGTCTGCTTGGGTTTCCTCTTGAACAACTTTAATTTGATTTTCTATGCTCGTTCGTATTTCTTCTTTTAAACTTCTAGAATTTTCCAACAACTTTTCTTCTATTTTCTAGAATTTTCTTCCATTTTCTGAGAATGTTCGGAGAGTTTTTCTTCCATTTTTCTAGTCATCGATTCCTGACCATTTTTGATTGATTCAAGAAATTCAAATAGCTTTGCATCCATTTTAACTGTTTGCGAACGCGTCACCGGCATAAATTTAAATATAACACGAATATAAAGTTTTGAATACACTACTTTTTAAAATGCAGTTTTTATATAACACAAAATTTAATAACGATTCACTTGTTAATATTAAACGGAAACGAATTTAATTAATATCGCGATAACGCACTAAAGTTTAATAAACACTATATTAACGAATTTAACTATGATTACACTTTATAAATAAACACGCGTATCTCGAATTTAAGAGTTATTTTCACAATCAATGTTTTTATTATGAAGCGATATTAGATTACTTAATGGTATTTACAGTAATAAAAATCGCGAACAACTTTATCTATTTACACGATTTCCACGGGTTTAAAACCGAACACCTGATACCAATTTGTAACGAATTTATTACTTAAAAACTAATTTATTTAAAACGACTAAAACTACGTTTACTTATTATAAAAATATGTATACTTTTAAATTGACCGAACTACTAAAATCTAATAATAAAAACACTTACACTATAATTTATGTATGACCGTTGTATAACACTTAAGATAAGATTAGATAACGTCCTCGGATTTCACAGCTGATAGTCACGTTCACTCGATTTATTTAAAACTCCGCACGTGCTAATCACTTATTTATCTTCACTTGCTTATTTATTTAATACTGCATGCATTCACATTCCAGCAATAACTGACCTACGATTTCCGTCTTCGGCTTTTATAGACATCAGCGAATTCTTCTCGATCGTTCCTCACTTTTCGCTATATTTTCTAGAAACTAGATAACAGTTCTAGAAGGCTCTTGCATTTGCAAGTAATTTCTCGGACGTTTCAATATAACATTTTGTCAAAAAGTCAAGTCACCTACCTGGGCAGATGAATTGATTTTTTTCCAGGCCTACTACACCTTTTTTTACACATTTTATTTCAGCGCTTCTCAATTACATAAGAATAAAATAAATATACGCATATATAAAAAAAAAACAACAAAGAAAGGACAACTATTCAAATTTCTTAATTATTAAACAAAGTAGCAACTGCAACCAAGTGAGCAAACAAAAGAATCTTACTGTTACTGTTGGCCCATTAGCATTTGTTTCAGATAATTGTTTAGCGTCTCAGCCATTAACAACTTCCAATCATTACTTATATTATTATAAATCAAACCGATATTATACGAAAATGACCGTCTAAATAACGTCTTACTATGTTGTCGAACAGATATTAATCCTCGGTGCCATAGATTTTAGTTATGGATGTCTGCGCGGAAGGTTATTTTTTCATATAGGTAAGGCAGGCTTTTGTACAATAGTAGTCGATGAGCAAAAATACTGAAATCTAAGTACCTTCTCTGAATCATTTTCAGTCAGTGGGCTGCTTTCAGAGCAAATGAGATACGTGTTTACGGCGACCTACATATATCATAAATAAAACGCAAACAAAAATTTTGAAGCTTTTGAATTCTGTTAGCCTCACGCCAATCTAAATAAGGACCATAAATAACATGGCAATAGTTAAATTGGCTTAAAACTAGTGTATTACAGAGAAGACTTCTAAACTTCAGATCAACATCCAAGATTAACCCTAGATTTTTTGCTTCATGTTGGAATAAAAGAACATTATCACCCAGATTGATAGAAATGTTAATTTGGAAGAGTTTCCTCACGGCCGTACCACAAAAAATGAAAACAAAAGATTTTAACGGATTTATACTAACGCAGTGGTCGTAGGTCATCCGTAAAAGGTTTGAAAAATCAGTGTTTATGCACTGTTGGGATCTTAAATAGTCACATGTTTTAAAAGAAGAGTATAATTGTGAGTCATCAGCATACAAGTGAAACTTACATGAGTTTAGGCATTGAAAAATATTACCGGTATAAATAGAAAATAGCAAGAGTGGAAGGACACAGTCTTGTGAAACGCCACAAGTAACTGAAGTAGATTTGGACAACTTATTCTAAGCTCTGACACATTGAGACCTGTTACCTAAGAATCGTTTAACAAAATTTAAAGAAAGCGCGCCAAATCCTATAAAATATATTGTTACGTCTTTATTTATTAAAAAACTATTTTATTTATAACGACTAAAAACTACGTTTACTTATTATAGAAATATGTATACTTTTAAATTAACCGAACTAATTAAATCTAATAATAAAAACACTTACACTATAATTTATGTATAACCGTTGTATAACACTTAAGATAAGATAAGATAACGTCCTCGGATTTGTTTACACTATTTATCACGTTCACTCGATTCGGTGTACACTGTTATTTATTTAAAACGTCGCGCGTGCTAATCGATACGTATTTATTTCAACTTGATAATCTTCTTAATACAGCTGCATTCGCGTTTCGACAATAACTGACCTACGATTTCCATCTTCGGCTTTTATAGACATCGGCGAATTCTTCTCGATCGTTCCTCACTTTTCGCTATATCTTCTAGAAACTAGATAACAGTTCTAGAAGGCTCTTGCATTTGCAAGTAATTTCTCGGACGTTTCAATATGATCAAAAGTAATAGTTTATGGTTGATAATATCGAACGCTTTTGAGAAATCAAGTTGGATTAAAGCAGTATTAAAACCAGAATCTAAAGCCGCAATTTTATCATCAGTGACAAATGCTCAAGCTGACGCACAACTTTACCTCAGTCTAAAACTAAACTGCACTGATGGGAGAATATTAAATTTAGTGAAATGAGCATTAATTTGCTTTGTAACTATGTTTTCTAAAATTTTGCTAAAGATGAAATAATGCTTATTGAACGGGGATCATTTAATTTATCACACTTCTTTGTTTTAGATATTGGTAGGACATGTGCAATTTTTGATGAAAGAGGAAAAGTAGACTTAAGTAAACATGCGTTTATATTATGCGTCACAACTGGCAAAATGAAAGGACAACAAAATTGTATCATTCGTATACTCAATTTGTCAGGCCCCACCGCATTTGACTTGATGCCATATATTACCTCTTTAATATCCTGCTGAGAGACAAGAGTAAACAGGAACACTTTCGTAACTCTAGCTTTAACATTGTTGATATAGTATGATATTAAGTTATCAGAAGCAGTTATACAACTATTGTAGGAAGCAGCAAAAAAATGTGTTAATTGTATCAGGATCTCGAAGATGGGGAGGTAGATTACCAGTGGGCGACGGTTGTACATTGAGAGATTTAATTGTGTTCTAGAATTTATAAGTGTTGCCTTTGTTAAAATAAACTCTCTTTTTCCTACGTACAGATGCGTTAACAAGATTTCTTAGCGATTAGTTATAAATCCAGTTTGCAGAGACACAATGACGCTTAAATTTAACGTTATCAGTGAGGCAAGGAGTAGAAGGCTTATAGGATTTGTATAACTTCAGAGAAGTGTGTAGATTAAGAAGTTTGAATGCAACAAAATTAAAAAACGATACTTTTTCCTCGATGTCATTCATGCGGTTAGAATCATTCCAAAGGATTGAATTTTAATCGTTTAAAAATAATTCTGTTTGCATACCATTAAAATGCCTAAATTATTTGTTAGCTGCTTACACTTTATTATAATTAAGTGCTACAAACACCAGAGAATGATCAGACAAGCCATTGGTATCAATTGCTCTAGATTCAATAACAGGAGAATGTGCAAGCCGAAATGGCATGATCGATCAAAGTAGAGCTTTACCCTCAGCCCGCCTTAAATAGAAATCACAATTTAAATTTATATAAAACAAAAAAAAACTGTCATTTAAAAAAAATCTTGTATTTTTTTCTTTTGTTTTCGGGCACTTCACTTAGTTACCTGATTTGACAACTAAACCAGTATGTTATCTTTATTATTACATGTACTCAAACATTCAGACAAAACGTCAAACAGGAACAATATTGTTACAATCAACAATTGATGTAGATGAAGAAAAGTAGATGAAGACATGACCAAAGATGAGCAAAACTCTAGCGAATCAAAAGAAGAATTCCAGCTAGATTTTTTAAAAACATTTGCTACTTTTTAGCTTTAATAAATGAAATCTCTTTGTTAAATATGCACCAAATAGTATCGTGATCATTGTGACAGTCACACAACAGTCATATCTAACATATTAAATGTATTAATATTGTTTCGATAAACTAACAAACATTTAACATAATTTATTAAACTTTTATTTAACAAATTATAATACTTATTTCAACTGTTCAAAATTAAATGTAATGAAGCGTAGTAGAAAAAATAAAACCATACTCTTTAAACAAAAAAAAACTTTAAGAAAATAAATACAGTTTTATTGTCACCTAAAAATTCTATTGTTCCATCTTTGCGCTCTACTTCATTAATTACACTTTAAAAATTGTTCTCGCAATATACGAGTTGTAAGATAATATGAGTAAATATTATTAAACATGTAATGCAGAAAGAATGAACAATGCTTCTGGATTATCCTCTAGAAAATTGTTGAATTAACCTACATAAAAAATTCTAATAGTAAATCTAGCATATCGAACATAGACGTGCATTAAAAAAATTAAAATAATGCAAATTATCAATTTATTTTATTCTAATGGAATTTATTTGACGAAAAATGCATTATTCCGACTAACCGTTTCTACTTTGCATAATTATCAAATAAGTCAACATACAATACATAACAAAAAAAATATCTGTTCCACTTTCTTTTCGAAAGTAGCAATTTTACTTAAAAATCATTACATTAAACATCGAGATGAACATTAAAATCTGAAATATACTCAATTCTTTTGTTGCTATGTATATGTATTTTTTTTTTCAATATGCAATAAGTGAAATTGCATTTCTAAGAGGATTATTTAACAGTAAATTGACATAATTAATGGCAACAAACGCACGTCTGTTTTGACTGTGTAATTTACAATTGTCTTACCCGAAGCGTGTAAAAATGTCATCATCTACAGGAAACGGTAATCACAGCAATATGGATTAAATCTGTTTTTGTTTTATTTAATATTGAAATTGAATACCATCTTTAGTAACGTTTCATTTGTGCTGTAATAATAAATAAACCACAGAAACGTGTAGATGAGAACAAACGAAAATATTGGGCACTAGTTTTTGTCAATGTTCAACTCTATAGTCAAGAAGATCCTTGCAACGCGTTTTTGATAAATTTAATAGCAAATATAAAAACATAAAATTTCAAGCATTTACATTTATAAACAACAAGAACATTATTATAATATTTTGCTTTATTCATAATAATTAGCATTGCAATGAGCATAGCTTTTTGCATTTTTATGAAATTGTAAACTTTCTACGTTAATAGTTTATGCGAAACCCACTTTATGTTTTAGTTAACTGCTGTACATTATAACCAAATAAAGCTGAGTACAAATCTTCCACAAATAGCATTATTTCCTAACTTGGCTTAGTTGCCACGGAACAGAAGTAACGAAATCTGTTTGAATTATTTATATAACTACAGAAAATAACATTTTTATTTCTGTTTAATTACGATTAGAATTAAAAAAGAAATGTTATTTAATAGTATTTACTGCACGGTTTCAAACAAATTAAAATTCCAGATTTAGAGATTTAATCAACGTAAATTTAATTAAAAGAAAAAACTAAACAATTTATTAATTTTACATTTTGTAAACAATACAAAAAACATAATAATAAAACCTAATGTATTTCAATCAATCTTAAAACTATATATTACTGATAGTGGACGCTACATGAGTACGATAACTAATCTAAGATCATTATTTAACGAATAAAATCGTAAAGTAAAAAATTTATGCAAAAAAATTAGAAAATGTGATGCTTTTTTGTTTATTATTAAATAAATGAAATTTTAAAAGTTTTTTTCTCTTTACAACTTTTACATTTTTTTAAAATATATAAATAATAAAAAACTGTTAAACTTTAAAAATTTTATTTATTTAATAATAAACAAAAAAAAACATTGAAACATTAATTGTTTTTAAAAAAACTGGCAATTACGTATATAAAAGACAGATGTTATTGGCACAGCAGCGGTTTGTCAATCTTTTTCAGTGAGCACTTAAGGTATTTTTCTTAGTTGTGTTCATGTTCATATAAACAAAAATTTATCTGAATGCGCAATATTAAGTTTTTTTTTCATAATGTTTGTACAAATAAATATGTTTGTGATTTTGTATTTAGCTTAGTTTTGTTCTATTTTTTTTGGTTTTGGTTCTTTGTTTTTCTAAATTCAAACTTTTGTTTCTAGATCTGTTGGAACCTCACTTTCTATCTTTTTCTTAAGTTTCTCTTTTATATGGTTTTAGATTTTTCTTCTGTTTTTTCCGTTTTTTTTAATGTTTTGTCTAGGGATTTACATGCTTGGTTTGGTTTTTAAAAGCTTGGCTTAAAACTAAACCAAGCTTTCAAAAGGCCAAGTTTTTAAATAATCAAGCCAAGTTTAATATTCGTTAATCTCTTGAAAATAATATTATCTTCATGTAAAAAACTACAAAATAGAGTTTATTAAAGGCGGTATACACAAATCACTTTAGCATACAGCGTTAACTAAAGAGACCAAAACAGAAATTAAGCAAGTTATCGAATTGAGTTCTCAAAAAGCTAAATTTAAAATTGATATTTCTTACATTGCAGCGTTCTGTTTTGAAGTTTTGTTTTGAAGTTTTGTTTTAGTTACAACCGCAGATAAGCATAATCGAGTAGATAAAGTACATTTTGTTAAGATAGGTCAGTATAAGTACGAAGAAATAAGGATTGATATTTGCTGTAATTATTTTACTAACAATTTATTTTGTGGATGACAAATAATTAAAGAGAATCATAATTAACGCAATAAAGACGTTATAAAATACGAATCTCACAGCAATTACCACATGGTTAAAATCAAAAGTCAATCTTTACTTATTTAAATAGACAAAACCTACCTAAAAACTTTAATTGCAAATAATACTTTAGACCAAATCAGAAAAACATTTATTTCACGCCACAAGAAAACTTTTCATTAAGTTTGTTGTCGTTTATCAGAAACACGTTGTATACTAAGTTACCTCATAACTCAGGATCAATCAGAGGCCAAGCAGGAATGCTTTATCAAGTATACACATTTAAACCTCGCATCGTTAATACTTTGTGAGGGCAGCATTTTGTGCCTATTACCTTACCTACTACAAATGAAAGAATCTAGTATTGCCATGACCATAAAATGTTTATTGGGTATTTCTAATTATCGAATTAATAATTAGCTAATTAAGTAACAAGCATGGATCACTTCTGATTTGGTATATAGGACGACGCGTTGTCCCTTCACTTTAATTCGAAGTTATGAGATAACCTATGCTGGCAGTTGAGTAATTGTTTATATCGTTTATATTGTGGCAGTAAACTGTAATTCGTCCGAGGTACATGTTCCAAGACCATAATCTACTTTTGCGGAAGGGACAATAAAAAGCTTTTAAAAGTTTGGAAACTAAGCAAAGCCTGTATCCACAAACATCAAGTCAAGTTTTATTTTTTAAAAACTTGACTTTTAAGCCCTAGCCAAGCTTTTGCGTTTTAAGCCAAGCTACTTGGCGTGGCGAATCTTTAGTTTTGTCTGTATAAGTACTCCGTTGTTTTTTCAAGATGTAGGCAGTTTTTTTTGTGAATGTATTAGTAAAATACATTGATAACTAAAGCATACATTTCAAAAGAAAGTTATAACTATTATATACGCTACAATATACTCAGTAAAACCAAACAATGACTTTTTTGATTAATATTATATCACTCCTTATGTATTCCTTAGATTTCTGATTTTGCTTCTAGGGCAATTTTTTTCTATTCTTTTGGGTTTTGGTTACTTTTTTCTAATTTTACACCTTCATTTCCAGATCTTTTGTAACGTCACTTGTTACCTTTTTCTTCGTTTTTTCTTTTATCTGGTTTTGTTAGATTTCAAGATAAAAACAATTTATTTCTGTAAATGTATTAATAAAAAATATTGATAACCAAAGCACAAATTTTAAATAAAAGTTATAACTAACGTATACGCTACTATACAGTCAGTAAAACTAAACAATTATTTTTTTTATCAAAAAATATTTACTAAACTTACATACCAAAGGCATATACGAACTTGAATTCTATGGTGAACAAGTTCTATTAGCCAACTAAAAAGAACCATTTAGTGCAAATATAAAAAAAACATAAACGACATGTTAAACTTAAATAAATCTGCGGTAGTGAAACATTTGTAAACAATAAAAATTACTACCTAAACAAATAATCTAGAAATTATAAATAACCAAATAGATACATTAAAATAAATGACACAAAAATTCACACTCTGAGAAGAAAAAAGTAAGATTCAAAACCTTTATAACACAAAGAACAATATTCATCTAGCAAAATTCATTGGATAAAACTGGTAAAAATTTAACATCTATTCTATGTTGCGATTAATATTTCATATTATCTTCTACCTTCTACTTAATCGTAAAATTTTGTCTACATCTTGTATTTGTTTTTACTCATTCTATCTCGGTTTTTTTGTATTGTTCCTATGTCCAGTTTAGATCGGAATGGCCCGTTTGAACGCGAGCAGTTGAACGCGACCGTTTGAACGCACTACCATTGAACGCAAGAACCTTTAAACGCAAGATATTTGAAGGTAAAAAAATTTAAACGTAGAGATATTTCACCGCAAATCGCATTTTTATTTTTTTGTTCAAAATAAGAAACGTTGGTGTTGAGTTTGTCAGAACCAGCTTTGTTTCATATTGTTGCAATTTTTAACATTTAAATTTGACTAAGTAAATAAATTTCAACGTTTAAAGTTGTAATAAAAAGTGAAAAAAATTTGAAATATTTATTTTTGACTTTACATTTTTAACGTTTAATTTTATTTAATAAATCAATACAGGAAACGTGGCAAATCCTTCTATGTATGAAAGGGTAATAGAAAATACGACTTAATGTGTTCACTTTTTTAGGCCACTCAGTTTGATAAAAAAAATAATTAACTAACAAACATAATCACAATTCCAACCATACCATTAATTATCTATCGAAGCATGCACACCATCAAAAAAATAACATAGCAGTCCACAATTTTATACTAAAAACCTAAACACCGCAATCGACTCCAAACTAATTGAACTTCTATTTTCTAGTACACTAAAATCATAAACGTTCTCGGTTTAACTAAAAAACTAATTTCGGTTTTAAAAAACACCAACTTAAAAATAGCGACCTATAACAACAACACTATTTACAACACCATTTACTCTAAAACAAAATATAAAACAAAATTA
The DNA here is from genome assembly GCA_035610365.1 of Aquatica leii. Lineage (NCBI taxonomy): Eukaryota > Metazoa > Arthropoda > Insecta > Coleoptera > Lampyridae > Aquatica > Aquatica leii. Next base: position 41,152,687 of record CM069435.1, on the reverse strand, counting down.
AACCGCAAACACAATATTATATACAGTATCGAGTGCATGGAATGCAATATATGTTATATAGGGCAAACAAAACAAAATATCAATTGGATTAAAAATATCAACATGATTGCAAAAACAAAAAAGCAGAATCAACTCTTGCTCTGCATCATATTAATACCGGCCATACTGAATTAATTTCTAAGATGATTTTTATCACTAAACATAGCAACAACGTAAATTTTAATACAGACAACAACAACCTTAGTACTGTATATAAGAACCTTATCGCTAAAATGTTATAACCTCGAGTTTTCACTTCGTTTTCAAATTTTTTACTGCCAATAATTCTGTTTTATACATGCAGACTAGTTTTTTTATGATGTTAGTTACTCTAAAAGATCAAATTGTTATAGTTTTGTATATTAGTTATTTGCTAGTTTTTTTACTTTTATTGTCATTATGTTTGTTAATTCTATTGTTTTTCTTTTATTAAACTCAGTCGTCTGAACAAGTAGACACACCGGTCTAAACGTCGCTTCACAAAAGACATTAAGTAGTGTTTATTATCGCCCTCTCCTACATTGAAGCATTTACCACCTTTCTTGTAGAGCACTATTAAGAAGTTAAGTATTTTCGTTAAAAGAACCACAAATTTTAATTTTTAATTGAAAACAAAAATTAAAAAATTACATTCATTTATTTTACATTTTCTCACAGTTTCTATTTTCAGTTTTTCTTAAATAAATTTAAATCTATTTTTACAAAAATTGTTTATTAGTTTTCTTTATTTTTCTTCCTTTAATTTCATCACTTCTTATTATTATTACCATTATGTATTACCAAAATGTTTAAACTAATAAAATAAATTTTTTAATTGTAATTAAAGGCGTTTTAGCTTTCTTACCATCCATTTCTTTTAGTTTTTTTTTTAATTTTTGTCTTAAATTTTAACAATTTATTTTATTTAAAACGCAAACATTTTTTCTCTTTATTTTTGTTACTTTAAATTTATACATTGATTTATTAATCTTTTTGTTTTTAGTTTTTTGACGTTTTGCATTTAGTTTTGTTCAATACGTTAGTTTTTTTTTCGTTTTTTTTCTCAGTTTTCTTTACTTTTTTTTAATTCCATCACTTTAATTTAACAGTTAAAAAAACTGATTCTATTTTTTTTGCTTGTTATTTTAAGTTTATCGTGTAGACATAGAAAACCCAGTACGAAGGCTTTTTGACCAGGAGATTTTGCGCTTTCCAGGTCTTCTTTTGCATAACGGTTCCTTAGAGTATCTACTAGAGCAGGCCATATCTCTTTTGGTTCCTTATTATGTTTACGAAATATTTTAGTTTGCGTTTTCTATTATCTATTATTTTGGCCTCTTTTTAAACCATTTCTAGAACTATCTTGTCAAGGACGTGATCATTGAACTATCTATTAAAAAATATTATAATCAAAAACATTTTCGTTCTTGAAATTTTGGTTTCTTTGCTATTTTTTTACCTTAAATTTAATACGTTTAAGTTTTTTCTAGTTTTTGTATCAAAACGTTCAAATTAATAAAAAAATTGTATTTTTATTTCTGTTTTTTATTTTAAGTCACCATAAGTACTAAAGAACAATTACATTAGACTATTTCACATTGTTAAAAAAAGGAATAATAATTATATATCTTAATATTATTGTAATTTCTGTTGTAAACTGAATCTCAACGATATTAATTAATGTCTATACATTTAGCGTTTAAACGTCTCTGCGTTCAAACGCCTCACGTCTACACGTCATGCGTTTAAACGGTCGCGTTCAACCAATCGTGTTCAAGCGTCCTAGAGCGAATTTAGGTTTCTTTACGTAATTTATAATTTTTATAATTTATGAAATATTCCAGCATTATAAGTAGTATTTTTATCTGTTTTTTTCGTTTCTATTTGATTTTGTGTTTTATACTTTATGGGATTTTATTTTTTTTATTGCTATTATCGTTTATTTCTAAGATGTACGATTTTGTTAATTTGTTTTTAGGTTTTGTTAAGTTTGTGTTTTTAATTCTATTTATCCCATTCAAATACCTTGCGTACTTAGAATATTTTTAAGACGCTCTTTTTTAAAGTTATTCTATAGTTAAAAAATCTTTTTCTTTTGGATTTGTATTGTAGTTTTATGGTGTTTTGTGTTTTTTTCTTTTGTTTTAGATGTTTTTTTCTTCTTCTAGCCTAATTGATTTTGCTTCATTTTTTTAAATGTTTATTGATGTTTTAATTTAAAGATTCCATATTTTGTATCTATTTATTTTCAGTTTTGTATTTTTAAAAACATTAATCTATCGATGGCGTTTTTTAGTTAATTTTCGATCTTTGAGCTTCTTTTTGTTTGTCTAACCCTTTTTTCCTTCATTTAACCGATACATATACATTTTTTAAAAATATTTCTAATATAAATTTATATTAACTTTAAAATGTGGTATTATATATATTTTTAATTTTTTTATTGTCTCCTATTGTAGAACAGTAGTAATATTGCAGTCGGGTAGCGTTATAACTTGGAGACAAAAGATTTCTATTTTTATATAATAATTACAACTATTACATATATGCGAATAATTATTGCTGACAACTAAACGCAAATGCGGAAAAACGCATTGGCAATAACATTCTTTTCAGAGATATACTGCATATCAATAGCGTACTCTTGCAGAACTAAAGCTAGGGACACTTAGTCTTAACAGGCGACAAGACTGTTATGAAATTTTAGAAGCATTTGACACACTTGTCTTGTCTACTTTAAATGACTTCTAAACTAAAATGGCAATTTAAATGTATAAAATCTTACGCTTTCACGGTTGTTATGTTTATGATTATAAGCGACTTTCGGCTTAGACGTCTCTCCTTGAGAGACAAAACAAGAAGTAAAACTTAGCCTTTGCCGTATTGTCATAGTTAACCCAAACAACACTGAAGTTACAGTGACATTTACCACTCTGAAGATGCAAGCTGCAATGTCTTGCAAAACGTCAGTTTGTTTGGGTTCACGAACGACAATACGACAAAGACCAAGTTTTACTTCTTGTTTTGGCTCTCACGGAGAGACTAGGACCAAGCCTAAGTCTGCGTGTTTAACTACGACTCGGTCTAAGCCGAAAGTCGCTTATAATCATAAATTTAAATGTAGATTACAATTTAATAAAATTGTCATGTGACTGGTAATTTTGAAAAACTTAAAGTTTTATAAGAACAGATACATGTAACATTATAAATTAAAACTACCAATTTTTTTTGTCCAATTTGTAAATACAAATCTATGTTCTCAAATAACAAACAAAATAAAAAATCAAACCTAAAATTAAGAAATTGGAGTCAACAGTGATATATCATTAAGATGCGAAACATGGATGGCACTACGTTTAGAAAAAAGCTTTAAATACCAACATATATTTAGCACACTGTTTTTAAAAAACCACAAAAACGTTATTTGGCGTAAAAAACTAGATCACTTAGTGCAAAAGTTTGGTATAAAACAAAATCTTGAACAACCTTTTTCTTACACTCTATACTCTTGCGGAGAAGAGTCGGTGGCTTTTTCTCTAAAATGCAATTTGCAAGACTATATCCCGTTGGTTCGTGAGTAACTAAATTTAAAAATTCCTTTAAAGTATGTATGAGACCGATAGCAATGTAGTCAACCAAGTTTACACATACATTTCTACACAAAAAAATTAATAAACCGATATTACTTAAAAGTAGAGCAGCGTCTTATAAATAATTTGAAGACAAACTGTATGACACGGACACTAATAAAAATTTTGAATTTAAACACGTAAGAGAATTGGCAACATATTTTTAAACGTGATAATAAAAAAATTGCAATTATTAAAGTGACACCTGCAAATATTTTTATGCTTTACTGCAACATTAATAAACAAAAAACCAACTGCATTCTGACAACAACTTTCTTTTGATCAATTTCAATGTTTATTAAAAGTTTCGCTTTGCAAATTTTTTATGAATATTTACTTGCTAATTTTGCATATAAATACCTCAACTATTCTTGTAGAATTGTGTTTTTTTTTATCTAATTTACAAATAATTATGTGTAATTTATGGTAATTTTTTTATGTATTTTCTAACATAAAAACGAAATTTTTTTTTGCAATACATAAAATATTTTTGTTCTATTTTCCAAACGAAAAATAATCAGATTTATCTTTCAAAATTTTTTATAAAATAAATATGTATAATATTGTAGTTTCAAAATACTACTACTCTTCTTCTTTTTTGATTAATTGAATTATTATGATAAAAGCTATGATGGTTTGCATAAAACTACTCAAGCAACAATCTAAGAACTGCAGCAACAACTTACTGAGTTTTTTAATTGTTCTAATTAATATATAGTTTTTTCTAGTTCTAATTTGTACAGATAAAAGCAGTTGACAATTTGTTGTTTCTATGGTTTGCGGTTTAAAAGTATTTTAATTATTTTGCAATTAATTTGAAATCTCCAATTTTAAAATTTGAAAATAAATTCTAAACTAAAAAAAATTAAATTTTTTAGTGCAGAATTTTTATAGATGTTGATAGATGACGACAATTAAAAAACTCTTTTAATTCAATAGAAAGCCTAAACTATTTCTCTATAGGTATGTAAAACTAGCAATAAATCACTCAATAAAATTTTTTCATTCACTACATAACAAATTTTCTAATTTGTAACCGATCATATATAACATTTATTTATTGGATTACTTGTAGTAATTACGTTTTTATCTTATAGTTTTAATGTTAATTAACCCATATAAGACATGCAATAATTTAAATGTTACCACATTCATTCAAAAAAAAAATTGAATTTTCGTTGTAAATAAACCGCAATACTTGAATTAGTTTTTTTTCAATTTTCTGGCACAAAATTGTCATTACATGTTAGAAATTTCTCTAAATATGGATAGCGTTAGGTAGAATAACTTTAATTGAGTTTATAACTGGTTATGTCAAATATGGAATAATCTTCAACCAGTTTGCGTGTCAGTTTATTGAATGGATCTGTGCTTCGAGTAATTTGTGCTGATTTTGATGTATAAAGCGGAAAATTGCAGTTAGTTCATTGACTTTTTATTATCAATACATATCTATAACTTTGTTAGTAATAAAATACACACCTGTTATACAACAAGCAATAAATGCATACCTTCACTTTTGCATCTTTAATAAGTATGTGCTCGTATAATGAAGTAGAACAATTCTTTGTGTTAAAGTCGATCATCAAAGTGAAATGTTGCTACTGGTCAACCGACTTAGAGATTCCGTTACATTTACTTTTTCCCGTAGTTTGAGCTGCACCTTTCAAATTGCCCGTTCTAGAAAATTTTAAGACTAAAAGATTATATGACTATCTCACAAGCAAGCACTAAATTATGTTCTATTAAATATCCGTATTTAATTAGAAGAGAAATTTTTTGTATACTGGTTTTTAAGAAATTATATTATTAATATTATATAAGGTTGCTTTGATATTTTTGATCCTACAGCAGTATTTTGCATTTTACTACGCAGCAAGGGAATATTAAAAATGTCTTTTACAAATACTACAATGGATTAAGATATTGTTACGTAACATCTAATCTTATCTTTATTTTTTTTCTTGTTTCTAGTACCAACAAAGGTTGGAAATTACTATAGCTCATTGTTTATTTTTATTTTTAGATTTTTTTTTAAATTTGTAAACTAAACTCTAGAATTATTTTACTACAAGTACATATAGAGCTATTATTTTACATTAACCTCTTTTTATTATCTAATATTTTCGTTACTATTTGAAGTTTATATTCAACTGAGCTCCCAACGTATCTTTTTGACACATTTGACAGTTTCTATCCACCATGTAGCCTTGATTTTTAGTTTTGTTTTAAAAAATTTAAACAATATTTTATGTTCCAACCGAAAATAGTAAATTAGCTTTCACGTTGGTTTTAGTGTTAGAAATCTCAACCAAAATGAATGACTCCATGAGCTTAGTGTTTTGAAATTAAGGAAAATGTTTTTCGCTCATATGTTTTCTACTAATATCAACAAGCAACACTACCAAATATTTAAACAAAGTTGTAATATTTGAATTAAATTTAATATTCACCTGAAAGTTTTATTGTTTTATTTCGTAGTTTTTTAGTATTTTATTTGGAAAAAAAACTAGATTTCTTAGAATAACTACACGTTCACTTTCGTTTAATAAAACTTATTAAATTTATTAAGTTTTTATCTTGGTATAGACTTTGACCGTGAAAGTCTGCTCTTAGAAACTTCTGTATGTCTACATTTCTATCATCAATAACAGTGAGTAAGTGTTCTGCAATTAGAATTGTTATAGACTTTGAATCTTAATGGGTAAGTCTCTAAGGCCAACTTTAACGCAGCTATAATCTATCAATCGTTTTTTAAATACACCATCTTTCGAAAAAATTTAGAAACTTTTTTTTTAATTGCGCTTAACTTAACAATAAATTTATTCCACGCTTGTTGTTAAAATAATTCTTTATAAAAAACGTATTTATTTTATATTTAATTTTGTAGTGAAGTTTTAGTATCTATTGTAGTATAATACTGAATGTAGTTTTATTGTTGATGCATAACGCATTGGTATAATTTTAATAATTTATCTGAAATGTAATTTGAACACGTCACTTTGTAACTAAATAAGATTTACTGCTGTCTACAAAAAATATTTTTTTTAAATTTAAATAATAGCTATGACTTGTAATAAGTATATAAAAGTTGACGTGGTTTAACTTTACCGCTGCATTCAACTGATTGAAATTCAACCATACGTGTAAAAAACCAAGACAAATTCAAGAATAATTTCCTGTGCACGATACTGGCACAAATTAATAAATCATTAATAAAAAAAAACTTGTTAGACAGGATTAAAGTATATATAAAGTATCTAGGATATCTAAGTTGCAGAAAGAATTAGGTTAAAAATTCACACAAATTATGTTAACTGATATAAATAAAACAGTTTATTTTACTATCTACATTGATAAACGTAAATTATTAATTAGATGATTAAAAAACGCAATTAAGTATGATTAATAAAAAAATTGTATTACTAAATTTGTCACAATGTTTAGATATTACTAAATAATGTTAATTTTACATTAATATTACATTTTACTATTATAGATTTGATTTTTAGCTATTAAAATACTACCAACACGATATATTATATTGTTAAACTGTTGAGCAGATAATTAAAATCAAAAATACGTTTTAGAACAATAAAAAAACAAAACGTAAATTCTATTGAGAAACAACAGTAAAGATTATGATTTTATAAAAATAATATATAACAAATGGCAACACAAAAATTTTAGTTTTTGCATCATTAACAATATTTTCTATTAAAAGCGTTGCGATTACAAAATTTATATTTAAAAATATTAATAATTTATCGCTTCAATTTATCAAACTACGGAAAGTGCAGGAATCTGCAAAACAATCAGTGAAAGGTACCTAAAAAATAAAGAACAATATCTTAACCGGATGCAGCAAAAAAGGTGTGAACATCAAAAACTGCAAAAAATGCATTACTGTTAAATTTATGTATATTCAATGAAATTCTATAATTATTCTAGGTAAAAACACATTTGTACATGTTATTAATAAACGATTTATTATTACTAGACTTAGTTAAAACGAAAATAAATTGATAAAATAAGAGGAAACTGTAAAAGACAATTAGCATGCTTTAAACTTAAAACGGAAATAATAACGTATACCAACCGTAACAACTCACGCGTTATATTATAATAACCCACACATTTTACGATTCCAGAATAAAATAAAATGTATAAAAATATTTTGTTGACAAAATAAAACATGATTTTTATGTTTTTACGACCAAAAAAATAATAAAATGCAAAATAATTGGTGAAACTAAAGCATATTGAAAATTTAGGCGGTGCTTTGAATGACGGATGAGGCGACGAACCTGAAATAGTTAATTTGTTGTCACGATTATTAATTTAAATAAAAATTCGATTTACAAAAAGCCGACAGTTTTACTAGAGCTTTATAAAAAACATCTCAATAAATTACTCTATGGTCGTCTACAAACGCTTTCACTGTCCATACTTTCTTAATCTTCATCGTTAGTTACAAATTACCAATCTAAAACAAGGGAGAAATGTATCTTAAGTGATAGTGAAAGTATTTTACCAAAAAAAATGACTGGAAAAGCCGATGATGACTACAGATAATTA